>OY986992.1:11259569-11953123 GCA_963920545.1 Lepidium didymum | reverse complement strand
TGAGTTATGAAGCCGAGTTTGATCCTTAGAGCTTTCCATGTTCATATCATGCTTCTACACATGTAATCTCTTTTAGCTTAGTTCAATGCAATGTAAGGTTACTTTGACATAAGAAAGTGTGTTAAGCTGACATAAGGTGGTGTCATAGGTTAGAAAACGGTCATTCTTCTCTTAATCTAGAAGTTTTGTCTATAGGTGAACCTGTCGTGAGCTACTTTCATTGGGTTACGAAGTCGAGTTTGATCCTTAGAGTTATCCATGTTCATATCATACTTCTACACATGTAATCTCTTTTAGCTTACTTCAATGCAATGTAAGTTTACTTTGACATAAGAAAGTGTGTTAAGCCGACATAAGGTGGTGTATAGGTTGGAACATTGTCATTCTTTCCTTAATTTAGAAGTTTTGTCTATAGGTGAACCTGTTGTGAGCTACTTTCGTTGAGTTATGAAGCCGAGATTGATCTTTAGAGCTTTCCATGTTCATATCGTACTTCGACACATGTAATCTCTTTTAGCTTACTTCAATGCAATGTAAAGTTACTTTGACATAAGAAAGTGTGTTAAGCCGACATAAGTTGGTGTTAAAAGTTAGAACACGGTCATTCTTTCCTTAATCTAGAAGTTTTGTCTATAGGTGAACCCATCGTGAGCTACTTTTGTTGAGTTATGAAGCCGAGTTTGGTCCTTAGAGCTTTCTATGATCATATCATGCTTCTACACATGTAATCCCTTTTAGCTTAGTTCAATGCAATGTAAGGTTACTTTGAAATAAGAAAGTGTGTTAAGCCGACATAAGGTGGTGTCATAGGTTGGAACACAGTCATTCTTTCCTAATCTAGAAGTTTTGTTTATAGGTGAACCCGTCGTGAGCTACTTTTGTTGAGTTATGAAGCCGAGTTTTATCTTTAGAGCTTTCTATGTTCATATCATGCTTCTACACATGTAATCTCTTTTAGCTTACTTAAATGCAATGTAAGTTTACTTTGACATAAGAAAGTGTCTTAAGCCGACATAAGGTGGTGTATAGGTTGGAACATTGTCATTCTTTCCTTAATTTAGAAGTTTTGTCTATAGGTGAACCTGTCGTGAGCTACTTTTGTAAGTTATGAAGCTGAGTTTGATCTTTAGAGCTTTCCATGTTCATATCGTACTTCTACACATGTAATCTCTTTTAGCTTACTTCAATGCAATGTAAAGTTACTTTGACATAAGAAAGTGTGTTAAGCCGACATAAGTTGGTGTTAAAGGTTAGAACACGGTCATTCTTTCCTTAATCTAGAAGTTTTGTCTATAGGTGAACCTGTCGTGAGCTACTTTTGTTGAGTTATGAAGCCGAGTTTGATCCTTAGAGCTTTCTATGATCATATCATGCTTCTACACATGTAATCCCTTTTAGCTTAGTTTAATGCAATGTAAGGTTACTTTGAAATAAGAAAGTGTGTTAAGCCGACATAAGGTGGTGTCATAGGTTGGAACATAGTCATTCTTTCCTAATCTAGAAGTTTTGTCTATAGGTGAACCCGTCGTGAGCTACTTTCGTTGAGTTATGAAGCCGAGTTTGATCCTTAGAGTTTTCTATGTTCATATCATGCTTCTACACATGTAATCTCTTTTAGCTTTAGTTCAATGCAATGTAAGGTTCTTTTGAAATAAGAAAGTGTGTTAAGCCGACATAAGGTGGTGTCATAGGTTGGAACACAGTCATTCTTTCCTAATCTAGAAGTTTTGTGTATAGGTGAACCCATCGTGAGCTACTTTTGTTGAGTTATGAAGCCGAGTTTGATCCTTAGAGCTTTCTATGATCATATCATGCTTCTACACATGTAATCCCTTTTAGCTTAGTTCAATGCAATGTAAGGTTACTTTTAAGTAAGAAAGTTTGTTAAGCCGACATAAGGTTGTGTCATAGGTTGGAACACAATCATTCTTTCCTAATCTAGAAGTTTTGTCTATAGGTGAACCTGTCGTGAGTTACTTTCGTTGAGTTATGAAGCCGAGTTTGATCTTTAGAGCTTTCCATGTTCATATCATACATATAATATATTTTAGCTTACTTCAATGCAATGTAAATTTACTTTGACATAAGAAAGTGTGTTAAGCCGACATAAGGTGGTGTATAGGTTGGAACAATGTCATTGTTTCCTTAATCTAGAAGTTTTGTCTATAGGTGAACCTGTCGTGAGCTACTTTCGTTGAGTTATGAAGCCGAGTTTGATCTTTAGAGCTTTCCATTGTCATATCTTACTTCTATACATGTAATCTCTTTAAGCTTACTTCAATGCAATGTAAGTTTACTTTCACATAAGAAAGTGTGTTAAGCCGACATAAGGTGGTGTATAGGTTGGAACACTGTCATTCTTTCCTTAATCTAGAAGTTTTGTCTATAGGTGAACTTGTTGTGAGCTACTTTCGTTGAGTTATGAAGCCGAGTTTGATCTTTAGAGCTTTCCATGTTCATATCATACTTCTACACATGAAATCACTTTTAGCTTACTTCAATGCAATGTAAAGTTACTTTGACATAAGAAAGTGTGTTAAGCCGACATAAGTTGGTGTTAAAGGTTAGAACACGGTCATTCTTTCCTTAATCTAGAAGTTTTGTCTATAGGTGAACCCGTCGTGAGCTACTTTTGTTGAGTTATGAAGCCGAGTTTGATCCTTAAAGCTTTCTATGATCATATCATGCTTCTACACATGTAATCCCTTTTAGCTTAGTTTAATGTAATGTAAGGTTACTTTTAAGTAAGAAAGTTTGTTAAGCCGACATAAGGTGGTGTCATAGGTTGGAACACAGTCATTCTTTCCTAATCTAGAAGTTTTGTCTATAGGTGAACCCGTCGTGAGCTACTTTCGTTGAGTTATGAAGCCGAGTTTGATCCTTAGAGTTTTCTATGTTCATATTATGCTTCTACACATGTAATCTCTTTTAGCTTAGTTCAATGCAATGTAAGGTTACTTTTAAGTAAGAAAGTTTGTTAAGCCGACATAAGGTGGTGTCATAGGTTGGAACACAGTCATTCTTTCCTAATCTAGAAGTTTTGTCTATAGGTGAACCCGTCGTGAACTACTTTCGTTGAGTTTTAAAGCCGAGTTTGATCTTTAGAGCTATCCATGTTCATATCATACATATAATATATTTTAGCTTAGTTCAATGCAATGTAAGTTTACTTTAACATAAGAAAGTGTGTTCAGCCGACATAAGGTGGTGTATAGGTTGGAACAATGTCATTCTTTCCTTAATCTAGAAGTTTTGTCTATAGGTGAACCTGTCGTGAGCTACTTTCGTTGAGTTATGAAGCCGAGTTTGATCTTTAGAGCTTTCTATGTTCATATCTTACTTCTATACATGTAATCTCTTTAAGCTTACTTCAATGCAATGTAAGTTTACTTTCACATAAGAAAGTGTGTTAAGCCGACATAAGGTGGTGTATAGGTTGGAACACTGTCATTCTTTCCTTAATCTAGAAGTTTTGTCTATAGGTGAACCTGTTGTGAGCTACTTTCGTTGAGTTATGAAGCCGAGTTTGATCTTTAGAGCTTTCCATGTTCATATCATACTTCTACACATGAAATCACTTTTAGCTTACTTCAATGCAATGTAAAGTTACTTTGACATAAGAAAGTGTTTTAAGCCAACATAAGGTGGTGTCAAAGGTTGGAACACGATCATTCTTTCCTTAATTTAGAAGTTTTGCATATAGGTGAATCCGTCGTGATCTACTTTCGTTGAGTTGTGAAACCGAGTTTGATCCTTAGTGCTTTCTATGTTCATATCATGCTTCTACACATGTAATCTCTTTTAGCTTAGTTCAATGCAATGTAAGGTTACTTTGAAACAAGAAAGTGTGTTAAGCCGACATAAGGTGATGTCATAGGTTGGAACACACTCATTCTTTCCTAATCTAGAAGTTTTGTCTATAGGTGAACCCGTCGTGAGCTACTTTCGTTGAGTTATGAAGCCGAGTTTTATCTTTAGAGCTTTCTATGTTCGTATCATGCTTCTACACATGTAATCTCTTTTAGCTTACTTCAATGCAATGTAAGTTTACTTTGACATAAGAAAGTGTGTTAAGCCGACATAAGGTGGTGTATAGGTTGGAACACTGTCATTCTTTCCTTAATCTAGAAGTTTTGTCTATAGGTGAACTTGTTGTGAGCTACTTTCATTGAGTTATGAAGCCGAGTTTGATCTTTAGAGCTTTCCATGTTCATATCATACTTCTACAAATGAAATAACTTTTAGCTTACTTCAATGCAATGTAAAGTTACTTTGACATAAGAAAGTGTGTTAAGCCGACATAAGTTGGTGTTAAAGGTTAGAACACGGTCATTCTTTCCTTAATCTAGAAGTTTTGTCTATAGGTGAACCCGTCGTGAGCTACTTTTGTTGAGTTATGAAGCCGAGTTTGATCCTTAAAGCTTTCTATGATCATATCATGCTTCTACACATGTAATCCCTTTTACCTTAGTTTAATGCAATGTAAGGTTACTTTGAAAAAAGAAAGTGTGTTAAGCCGACATAAGGTGGTGTCATAGGTTGGAACACAGTCATT
This sequence comes from Lepidium didymum, assembly GCA_963920545.1. Taxonomy (NCBI): domain Eukaryota; kingdom Viridiplantae; phylum Streptophyta; class Magnoliopsida; order Brassicales; family Brassicaceae; genus Lepidium; species Lepidium didymum. Next base: position 11,948,568 of record OY986992.1, on the reverse strand, counting down.
CTTTCCTAATCTAGAAGTTTTGTCTATAGGTGAACCCGTCGTGAGCTACTTTTGTTGAGTTATGAAGCCGAGTTTGATCCTTAGAGTTTTCTATGTTCATATCATGCTTCTACACATGTAATCTCTTTTAGCTTTAGTTCAATGCAATGTAAGGTTACTTTGAAATAAGAAAGTGTGTTAAGCCGACATAAGGTGGTGTCATAGGTTGGAACACAGTCATTCTTTCCTAATCTAGAAGTTTTGTCTATAGGTGAACCCGTCGTGAGCTACTTTCGTTGAGTTATGAAGCCGAGTTTGATCCTTAGAGTTTTCTATGTTCATATCATGCTTCTACACATGTAATCTCTTTTAGCTTAGTTCAATGCAATGTAAGGTTACTTTTAAGTAAGAATGTTTGTTAAGCCGACATAAGGTGGTGTCATAGGTTGGAACACAGTCATTCTTTTCTAATCTAGAAGTTTTGTCTATAGGTGAACCCGTCGTGAACTACTTTCGTTGAGTTTTAAAGCCGAGTTTGATCCTTAGAGCCATCCATGTTCATATCATACATATAATATATTTTAGCTTAGTTCAATGCAATGTAAGTTTACTTTAACATAAGAAAGTGTGTTAAGCCGACATAAGGTGGTGTATAGGTTGGAACAATGTCATTCTTTCCTTAATCTAGAAGTTTTGTCTATAGGTGAACCTGTCGTGAGCTACTTTCGTTGAGTTATGAAGCCGAGTTTGATCTTTAGAGCTTTCCATGTTCATATCTTACTTCTATACATGTAATCTCTTTAAGCTTACTTCAATGCAATGTAAGTTTACTTTCACATAAGAAAGTGTGTTAAGCCGACATAAGGTGATGTCATAGGTTGGAACACACTCATTCTTTCCTAATCTAGAAGTTTTGTCTATAGGTGAACCCGTCGTGAGCTACTTTCGTCGAGTTATGAAGCCGAGTTTTATCTTTAGAGCTTTCTATGTTCGTATCATGCTTCTACACATGTAATCTCTTTTAGCTTACTTCAATGCAATGTAAAGTTACTTTGACATAAGAAAGTGTTTTAAGCCGACATAAGGTGGTGTCAAAGGTTGGAACACGATCATTCTTTCCTTAATTTAGAAGTTTTGCATATAGGTGAATCCGTCGTGATCTACTTTCGTTGAGTTGTGAAACCGAGTTTGATCCTTAGAGCTTTCTATGTTCATATCATGCTTCTACACATGTAATATCCTTTAGCTTATTTCAATGCAATTTAAGGTTACTTTGAAATAAGAAAGTGTGTTAAGCCGACATAAGGTGGAGTCATAGGTTGGAACACTGTCATTCTTTCCTTAATCTAGAAGTTTTGTCTATAGGCGAACTTGTTGTGAGCTACTTTCGTTGAGTTATGAAGCCGAGTTTGATCTTTAGAGCTTTCCATGTTCATATCATACTTCTACACATGAAATAACTTTTAGCTTACTTCAATGCAATGTAAAGTTACTTTGACATAAGAAAGTGTGTTAAGCCGACATAAGTTGTTGTTAAAGGTTAGAACACAGTCATTCTTTCCTTAATCTAGAAGTTTTGTCTATAGGTGAACCCGTCGTGAGCTACTTTTGTTGAGTTATGAAGCCGAGTTTGATCCTTAAAGCTTTCTATGATCATATCATGCTTCTACACATGTAATCCCTTTTACCTTAGTTTAATGCAATGTAAGGTTACTTTGAAATAAGAAAGTGTGTTAAGCCGACATAAGGTGGTGTCATAGGTTGGAACATAGTCATTCTTTCCTAATCTAGAAGTTTTGTCTATAGGTGAACCCGTCGTGAGCTACTTTCGTTGAGTTATGAAGCCGAGTTTGATCCTTAGAGTTTTCTATGTTCATATCATGCTTCTACACATGTAATCTCTTTTAGCTTTAGTTCAATGCAATGTAAGGTTACTTTGAAATAAGAAAGTGTGTTAAGCCGACATAAGGTGGTGTCATAGGTTGGAACACAGTCATTCTTTCCTAATCTAGAAGTTTTGTCTATAGGTGAACCCGTCGTGAGCTACTTTCGTTGAGTTATGAAGCCGAGTTTGATCCTTAGAGTTTTCTATGTTCATATCATGCTTCTACACATGTAATCTCTTTTAGCTTAGTTCAATGCAATGTAAGGTTACTTTTAAGTAAGAATGTTTGTTAAGCCGACATAAGGTGGTGTCATAGGTTGGAACACAGTCATTCTTTTCTAATCTAGAAGTTTTGTCTATAGGTGAACCCGTCGTGAACTACTTTCGTTGAGTTTTAAAGCCGAGTTTGATCCTTAGAGCCATCCATGTTCATATCATACATATAATATATTTTAGCTTAGTTCAATGCAATGTAAGTTTACTTTAACATAAGAAAGTGTGTTAAGCCGACATAAGGTGGTGTATAGGTTGGAACAATGTCATTCTTTCCTTAATCTAGAAGTTTTGTCTATAGGTGAACCTGTCGTGAGCTACTTTCGTTGAGTTATGAAGCCGAGTTTGATCTTTAGAGCTTTCCATGTTCATATCTTACTTCTATACATGTAATCTCTTTAAGCTTACTTCAATGCAATGTAAGTTTACTTTCACATAAGAAAGTGTGTTAAGCCGACATAAGGTGATGTCATAGGTTGGAACACACTCATTCTTTCCTAATCTAGAAGTTTTGTCTATAGGTGAACCCGTCGTGAGCTACTTTCGTCGAGTTATGAAGCCGAGTTTTATCTTTAGAGCTTTCTATGTTCGTATCATGCTTCTACACATGTAATCTCTTTTAGCTTACTTCAATGCAATGTAAAGTTACTTTGACATAAGAAAGTGTTTTAAGCCGACATAAGGTGGTGTCAAAGGTTGGAACACGATCATTCTTTCCTTAATTTAGAAGTTTTGCATATAGGTGAATCCGTCGTGATCTACTTTCGTTGAGTTGTGAAACCGAGTTTGATCCTTAGAGCTTTCTATGTTCATATCATGCTTCTACACATGTAATATCCTTTAGCTTATTTCAATGCAATTTAAGGTTACTTTGAAATAAGAAAGTGTGTTAAGCCGACATAAGGTGGAGTCATAGGTTGGAACACTGTCATTCTTTCCTTAATCTAGAAGTTTTGTCTATAGGCGAACTTGTTGTGAGCTACTTTCGTTGAGTTATGAAGCCGAGTTTGATCTTTAGAGCTTTCCATGTTCATATCATACTTCTACACATGAAATAACTTTTAGCTTACTTCAATGCAATGTAAAGTTACTTTGACATAAGAAAGTGTGTTAAGCCGACATAAGTTGTTGTTAAAGGTTAGAACACAGTCATTCTTTCCTTAATCTAGAAGTTTTGTCTATAGGTGAACCCGTCGTGAGCTACTTTTGTTGAGTTATGAAGCCGAGTTTGATCCTTAAAGCTTTCTATGATCATATCATGCTTCTACACATGTAATCCCTTTTACCTTAGTTTAATGCAATGTAAGGTTACTTTGAAATAAGAAAGTGTGTTAAGCCGACATAAGGTGGTGTCATAGGTTGGAACACAGTCATTCTTTCCTAATCTAGAAGTTTTGTCTATAGGTGAACCCGTCGTGAGCTACTTTCGTTGAGTTATGAAGCCGAGTTTGATCCTTAGAGTTTTCTATGTTCATATCATGCTTCTACACATGTAATCTCTTTTAGCTTTAGTTCAATGCAATGTAAGGTTACTTTGAAATAAGAAAGTGTGTTAAGCCGACATAAGGTGGTGTCATAGGTTGGAACACAGTCATTCTTTCCTAATCTAGAAGTTTTGTCTATAGGTGAACCCGTCGTGAGCTACTTTCGTTGAGTTATGAAGCCGAGTTTGATCCTTAGAGTTTTCTATGTTCATATCATGCTTCTACACATGTAATCTCTTTTAGCTTAGTTCAATGCAATGTAAGGTTACTTTTAAGTAAGAAAGTTTGTTAAGCCGACATAAGGTGGTGTCATAGGTTGGAACACAGTCATTCTTTTCTAATCTAGAAGTTTTGTCTATAGGTGAACTAGTCGTGAACTACTTTCGTTGAGTTTTAAAGCTGAGTTTGATCCTTAGAGCTATCCATGTTCATATCATACATATAATATATTTTAGCTTAGTTCAATGCAATGTAAGTTTACTTTAACATAAGAAAGTGTGTTAAGCCGACATAAGGTGGTGTATAGGTTGGAACAATGTCATTCTTTCCTTAATCTAGAAGTTTTGTCTATAGGTGAACGTGTCGTGAGCTACTTTCGTTGAGTTATGAAGCCGAGTTTGATCTTTAGAGCTTTCCATGTTCATATCTTACTTCTATACATGTAATCTCTTTAAGCTTACTTCAATGCAATGTAAGTTTACTTTCACATAAGAAAGTGTGTTAAGCCGACATAAGGTGGTGTATAGGTTGGAACACTGTCATTCTTTCCTTAATCTAGAAGTTTTGTCTATAGGTGAACCTGTTGTGAGCTACTTTCGTTGAGTTATGAAGCCGAGTTTGATCTTTAGAGCTTTCCATGTTCATATCATACTTCTACACATGAAATCACTTTTAGCTTACTTCAATGCAATGTAAAGTTACTTTGACATAAGAAAGTGTTTTAAGCCAACATAAGGTGGTGTCAAAGGTTGGAACACGATCATTCTTTCCTTAATTTAGAAGTTTTGCATATAGGTGAATCCTTCGTGACCTACTTTCGTTGAGTTGTGAAACCGAGTTTGATCCTTAGAGCTTTCTATGTTCATATCATGCTTCTACACATGTAATATCTTTTAGCTTAGTTCAATGCAATGTAAGGTTACTTTGAAACAAGAAAGTGTGTTAAGCCGACATAAGGTGATGTCATAGGTTGGAACACACTCATTCTTTCCTAATCTAGAAGTTTTGTCTATAGGTGAACCCGTCGTGAGCTACTTTCGTCGAGTTATGAAGCCGAGTTTTATCTTTAGAGCTTTCTATGTTCGTATCATGCTTCTACACATGTAATCTCTTTTAGCTTACTTCAATGCAATGTAAGTTTACTTTGACATAAGAAAGTGTGTTAAGCCGACATAAGGTGGTGTATAGGTTGGAACATTGTCATTCTTTCCTTAATTTAGAAGTTTTGTCTATAGGTGAACCTGTCGTGAGCTACTTTCGTTGAGTTATGAAGCCGAGTTTGATCTTTAAAGCTTTCCATGTTCATATCGTACTTCTATACATGTAATCTCTTTTAGCTTACTTCAATGCAATGTAAATTTACTTTGACGTAAGAAAGTGTGTTAAGCCGACATAAGTTGGTGTTAAAAGTTAGAACACGGTCATTCTTTCCTTAATCTAGAAGTTTTGTCTATAGGTGAACCCATCGTGAGCTACTTTTGTTGAGTTATGAAGCCGAGTTTGGTCCTTAGAGCTTTCTATGATCATATCATGCTTCTACACATGTAATCCCTTTTAGCTTAGTTCAATGCAATGTAAGGTTACTTTGAAATAAGAAAGTGTGTTAAGCCGACATAAGGTGGTGTCATAGGTTGGAACACAGTCATTCTTTCCTAATCTAGAAGTTTTGTTTATAGGTGAATCCGTCGTGAGCTACTTTCGTTGAGTTATGAAGCCGAGTTTTATCTTTAGAGCTTTCTATGTTTATATCATGCTTCTACACATGTAATCTCTTTTAGCTTACTTCAATGCAATGTAAGTTTACTTTGACATAAGAAAGTGTGTTAAGCCGACATAAGGTGGTGTATAGGTTGGAACATTGTCATTCTTTCCTTAATTTAGAAGTTTTGTCTATAGGTGAACCTGTCGTGAGCTACTTTCGTTGAGTTATGAAGCCGAGTTTGATCTTTAGAGCTTTCCATGTTCATATCGTACTTCTACACATGTAATCTCTTTTAGCTTACTTCATTGCAATGTAAAGTTACTTTGACATAAGAAAGTGTGTTAACCCGACATAAGTTGGTGTTAAAAGTTAGAACACGGTCATTCTTTCCTTAATCTAGAAGTTTTGTCTATAGGTGAACCCATTGTGAGCTACTTTTGTTGAGTTATGAAGCCGAGTTTGATCCTTAGAGCTTTCTATGATCATATCATGCTTCTACACATGTAATCCCTTTTAGCTTAGTTCCATGCAATGTAAGGTTACTTTGAAACAAGAAAGTGTGTTAAGCTGACATAAGGTGATGTCATAGGTTGGAACAAAGTCATTCTTTACTACTCTAGAAGTTTTGTTCTATAGGTGAACCCGTCGTTAGCTACTTTCGTTGACTTATGCAGCCTAGTTTGATCCTTAGAGCTTTCTATGATCATATCATGCTTCTACACATGTAATCTCTTTTAGCTTTAGTTCAATGCAATGTAAGGTTACTTTGAAATAAGAAAGTGTGTTAAGCCGACATAAGGTGGTGTCATAGGTTGGAACACAGTCATTCTTTCCTAATCTAGAAGTTTTGTCTATAGGTGAACCCGTCGTGAGATACTTTCGTTGAGTTATGAAGCCAAGTTTTATCTTTAGAGCTTTCTATGTTCATATCATGCTTCTACACATGTAATCTCTTTTAGCTTACTTCAATGCAATGTAAGTTTACTTTGACATAAGAAAGTGTGTTAAGCCAACATAAGGTGGTGTATAGGTTGGAACATTGTCATTGTTTCCTTAATTTAGAAGTTTTGTCTATAGTTGAACCTATCGTGAGCTACTTTCGTTGAGTTATGAAGCCGAGTTTGATCTTTAGAGCTTTCCATGTTCATATCGTACTTCTACACATGTAATCTCTTTTAGCTTACTTCAATGCAATGTAAAGTTACTTTGGCATAAGAAAGTGTGTTAACCCGACATAAGTTGGTGTTAAAAGTTAGAACACGGTCATTCTTTCCTTAATCTAGAAGTTTTGTCTATAGGTAAACCCATTGTGAGCTACTTTTGTTGAGTTATGAAGCCGAGTTTGATCCTTAGAGCTTTCTATGATCATATCATGCTTGTACACATGTAATCCCTTTTAGCTTAGTTCCATGCAATGTAAGGTTACTTTGAAACAAGAATGTGTGTTAAGCTGACATAAGGTGATGTCATAGGTTGGAACACAGTCATTCTTTACTAATCTAGAAGTTTTTTTCTATAGGTGAACCCGTCGTGAGCTACTTTCGTTGACTTATGCAGCCTAGTTTGATCCTTAGAGCTTTCCATGGTCATATCATGCTTCTACACATGTAATCTCTTTTAGCTTAGTTCAATGCAATGTAAGGTTACTTTGACATAAGAAAGTGTGTTAAGCTGACATAAGGTGGTGTCATAGGTTAGAAAACGGTCATTCTTCTCTTAATCTAGAAGTTTTGTCTATAGGTGAACCTGTCGTGAGCTACTTTCATTGGGTTACGAAGTCGAGTTTGATCCTTAGAGTTATCCATGTTCATATCATACTTCTACACATGTAATCTCTTTTAGCTTACTTCAATGCAATGTAAGTTTACTTTGACATAAGAAAGTGTGTTAAGCCGACATAAGGTGGTGTATAGGTTGGAACATTGTCATTCTTTCCTTAATTTAGAAGTTTTGTCTATAGGTGAACCTGTCGTGAGCTACTTTCGTTGAGTTATGAAGCCGAGTTTGATCTTTAAAGCTTTCCATGTTCATATCGTACTTCTATACATGTAATCTCTTTTAGCTTACTTCAATGCAATGTAAAGTTACTTTGACATAAGAAAGTGTGTTAAGCCGACATAAGTTGGTGTTAAAAGTTAGAACACGGTCATTCTTTCCTTAATCTAGAAGTTTTGTCTATAGGTGAACCCATCGTGAGCTACTTTTGTTGAGTTATGAAGCCGAGTTTGGTCCTTAGAGCTTTCTATGATCATATCATGCTTCTACACATGTAATCCCTTTTAGCTTAGTTCAATGCAATGTAAGGTTACTTTGAAATAAGAAAGTGTGTTAAGCCGACATAAGGTGGTGTCATAGGTTGGAACACGGTCATTCTTTCCTTAATCTAGAAGTTTTGTCTATAGGTGAACCCATTGTGAGCTACTTTCGTTGAGTTGTTAAATCGAGTTTGATCCTTAGAGGTTTCTATGTTCATATCATGCTTCCACACATGTAATCTCTTTTAGCTTAGTTCAATGCAATGTAAGGTTACTTTGAAACAAGAAAGTGTGTTAAGCTGACATAAGGTGATGTCATAGGTTGGAACACAATCATTCTTTACTAATCTAGAAGTTTTGTTCTATAGGTGAACCCGTCGTGAGCTACTTTCGTTGACTTATGCAGCCTAGTTTGATCCTTAGAGCTTTCCATGTTCATATCATGCTTCTACACATGTAATCTCTTTTAGCTTAGTTCAATGCAATGTAAGGTTACTTTGACATAAGAAAGTGTTATAAGCTGACATAAGGTGGTGTCATAGGTTAGAAAACGGTCATTCTTCTCTTAATCTAGAAGTTTTGTCTATTGGTGAACCTGTCGTGAGCTACTTTCATTGGGTTACAAAGTCGAGTTTGATCCTTAGAGTTATCCATGTTCATATCATACTTCTACACATGTAATCTCTTTTAGCTTACTTCAATGCCATGTAAGTTTACTTTGACATAAGAAAGTGTGTTAAGCCGACATAAGGTGGTGTATAGGTTGGAACATTGTCATTCTTTCCTTAATTTAGAAGTTTTGTTTATAGGTGAACCTGTCGTGAGCTACTTTCGTTGAGTTATGAAGCCGAGTTTGATCTTTAAAGCATTCCATGTTCATATCATACTTCTATACATGTAAAATCTTTTAGCTTACTTCAATGCAATGTAAATTTACTTTGACATAAGAAAGTGTGTTAAGCCGACATAAGTTGGTGTTAAAAGTTAGAACACGGTCATTCTTTCCTTAATCTAGAAGTTTTGTCTATAGGTGAACCCATCGTGAGCTACTTTTATTGAGTTATGAAGCCGAGTTTGGTCCTTAGAGCTTTCTATGATCATATCATGCTTCTACACATGTAATCCCTTTTAGCTTAGTTCAATGCAATGTAAGGTTACTTTGAAATAAGAAAGTGTGTTAAGCCGACATAAGGTGGTGTCATAGGTTGGAACACAGTCATTCTTTCCTTAATTTAGAAGTTTTGCATATAGGTGAATCCGTCGTGAGCTACTTTCGTTGAGTTGTTAAATCGAGTTTGATCCTTAGAGGTTTCTATGTTCATATCATGCTTCCACACATGTAATCTCTTTTAGCTTAGTTCAATGCAATGTAAGGTTACTTTGAAACAAGAAAGTGTGTTAAGCTGACATAAGGTGATGTCATAGGTTGGAACACAATCATTCTTTACTAATCTAGAAGTTTTGTTCTATAGGTGAACCCGTCGTGAGCTACTTTCGTTGACTTATGCAGCCTAGTTTGATCCTTAGAGCTTTCCATGTTCATATCATGCTTCTACACATGTAATCTCTTTTAGCTTAGTTCAATGCAATGTAAGGTTACTTTGACATAAGAAAGTGTGTTAAGCTGACATAAGGTGGTGTCATAGGTTAGAAAACGGTCATTCTTCTCTTAATCTAGAAGTTTTGTCTATTGGTGAACCTGTCGTGAGCTACTTTCATTGGGTTACAAAGTCGAGTTTGATCCTTAGAGTTATCCATGTTCATATCATACTTCTACACATGTAATCTCTTTTAGCTTACTTCAATGCAATGTAAGTTTACTTTGACATAAGAAAGTGTGTTAAGCCGACATAAGGTGGTGTATAGGTTGGAACATTGTCATTCTTTCCTTAATTTAGAAGTTATGTCTATAGGTGAACCTGTCGTGAGCTACTTTCGTTGAGTTATGAAGCCGAGTTTGATCTTTAGAGCTTTCCATGTTCATATCGTACTTCTACACATGTAATCTCTTTTAGCTTACTTCAATGCAATGTAAAGTTACTTTGACATAAGAAAGTGTGTTAACCCGACATAAGTTGGTGTTAAAAGTTAGAACACGGTCATTCTTTCCTTAATCTAGAAGTTTTGTCTATAGGTGAACCCATCGTGAGCTACTTTTGTTGAGTTATGAAGCCGAGTTTGATCCTTAGAGCTTTCTATGATCATATCATGCTTCTACACATGTAATCCCTTTTAGCTTAGTTCAATGCAATGTAAGGTTACTTTGAAATAAGAAAGTGTGTTAAGCCGACATAAGGTGGTGTCATAGGTTGGAACACAATCATTCTTTCCTAATCTAGAAGTTTTTTCTATAGGTGAACCCTTTGTGAGCTACTTTCGTTGAGTTATGAAGCCGAGTTTTATCTTTAGAGCTTTCTATGTTCATATCATGCTTCTACACATGTAATCTCTTTTAGCTTACTTCAATGCAATGTAAGTTTACTTTGACATAAGAAAGTGTGTTAAGCCGACATAAGGTGGTGTATAGGTTGGAACATTGTCATTCTTTCCTTAAATTAGAAGTTTTGTCTATAGGTGAACCTGTCGTGAGCTACTTTCATTGAGTTATGAAGCCGAGTTTGATCTTTAGAGCTTTCCATGTTCATATCGTACTTCTACACATGTAATCTCTTTTAGCTTACTTCAATGCAATGTAAAGTTACTTTGACATAAGAAAGTGTGTTAAGCCGACATAAGTTGGTGTTAAAAGTTAGAACACGGTCATTCTTTCCTTAATCTAGAAGTTTTGTCTATAGGTGAACCCATCGTGAGCAACTTTCGTTGAGTTATGAAGCCGAGTTTGATCTTTAGAGGTTTCCATGTTCATATCATACTTCTACACATGAAATCACTTTTAGCTTACTTCAATGCAATGTAAAGTTACTTTGACATAAGAAAGTGTTTTAAGCCGACATAAGGTGGTGTCAAAGGTTGGAACACGGTCATTCTTTCCTTAATTTAGAAGTTTTGCATATAGGTGAATCCGTCGTGAGCTACTTTCGTTGAGTTGTGAAATCGAGTTTGATCCTTAGATCTTTCTATGTTCATATCATGCTTCCACACATGTAATCTCTTTTAGCTTAGTTCAATGCAATGTAAGGTTACTTTGAAACAAGAAAGTGTGTTAAGCTGACATAAGGTGATGTCATAGGTTGGAACACAGTCATTCTTTACTAATCTAGAAGTTTTGTTCTATAGGTGAACCCGTCGTGAGCTACTTTCGTTGACTTATGCAGCCTAGTTTGATCCTTAGAGCTTTCCATGTTCATATCATGCTTCTACACATGTAATCTCTTTTAGCTTAGTTCAATGCAATGTAAGGTTACTTTGACATAAGAAAGTGTGTTAAGCTGACATAAGGTGATGTCATAGGTTGGAACACAGTCATTCTTTACTAATCTAGAAGTTTTGTTCTATAGGTGAACCCGTTGTGAGCTACTTTCGTTGACTTATGCAGCCTAGTTTGATCTTTAGAGCTTTCCATGTTCATATCATGCTTCTACACATGTAATCTCTTTTAGCTTAGTTCAATGCAATGTAAGGTTACTTTAACATAAGAAAGTGTGTTAAGCTGACATAAGGTGGTGTCATAGGTTAGAAAACGGTCATTCTTCTCTTAATCTAGAAGTTTTGTCTATAAGTGAACCTGTCGTGAGCTACTTTCATTGGGTTACGAAGTCGAGTTTGATCCTTAGAGTTATCCATGTTCATATCATACTTCTACACATGTAATCTCTTTTAGCTTACTTCAATGCAATGTAAGTTTACTTTGACATAAGAAAGTGTGTTAAGCCGACATAAGGTGGTGTATAGGTTGGAACATTGTCATTCTTTCCTTAATTTAGAAGTTTTGTCTATAGGTGAACCTGTCGTGAGCTACTTTCGTTGAGTTATGAAGCCGAGTTTGATCTTTAAAGCTTTCCATGTTCATATCGTACTTCTATACATGTAATCTCTTTTAGCTTACTTCAATGCAATGTAAATTTACTTTGACATAAGAAAGTGTGTTAAGCCGACATAAGTTGGTGTTAAAAGTTAGAACACGGTCATTCTTTCCTTAATCTAGAAGTTTTGTCTATAGGTGAACCCATCGTGAGCTACTTTTGTTGAGTTATGAAGCCGAGTTTGGTCCTTAGAGCTTTCTATGATCATATCATGCTTCTACACATGTAATCCCTTTTAGCTTACTTCAATGCAATGTAAGGTTACTTTGAAATAAGAAAGTGTGTTAAGCCGACATAAGGTGGTGTCATAGGTTGGAACACAGTCATTCTTTCCTAATCTAGAAGTTTTGTTTATAGGTGAACCCGTCGTGAGCTACTTTCGTTGAGTTATGAAGCCGAGTTTTATCTTTAGAGCTTTCTATGTTCATATCATGCTTCTACACATGTAATCTCTTTTAGCTTACTTCAATGCAATGTAAGTTTACTTTGACATAAGAAAGTGTGTTAAGCCGACATAAGGTGGTGTATAGGTTGGAACATTGTCATTCTTTCCTTAATTTAGAAGTTTTGTCTATAGGTGAACCTGTCGTGAGCTACTTTCGTTGAGTTATGAAGCCGAGTTTGATCTTTAGAGATTTCCATGTTCATATCGTACTTCTACACATGTAATCTCTTTTAGCTTACTTCATTGCAATGTAAAGTTACTTTGACATAAGAAAGTGTGTTAACCCGACATAAGTTGGTGTTAAAAGTTAGAACACGGTCATTCTTTCCTTAATCTAGAAGTTTTGTCTATAGGTGAACCCATTGTGAGCTACTTTTGTTGAGTTATGAAGCCGAGTTTGATCCTTAGAGCTTTCTATGATCATATCATGCTTCTACACATGTAATCCCTTTTAGCTTAGTTCCATGCAATGTAAGGTTACTTTGAAACAAGAAAGTGTGTTAAGCTGACATAAGGTAATGTCATAGGTTGGAACACAGTCATTCTTTACTAATCTAGAAGTTTTGTTCTATAGGTGAACCCGTCGTTAGCTACTTTCGTTGACTTATGCAGCCTAGTTTGATCCTTAGAGCTTTCTATGATCATATCATGCTTCTACACATGTAATCCCTTTTAGCTTAGTTCAATGCAATGTAAGGTTACTTTGAAATAAGAAAGTGTGTTAAGCCGACATAAGGTGGTGTCATAGGTTGGAACACAGTCATTCTTTCCTAATCTAGAAGTTTTGTCTATAGGTGAACCCGTCGTGAGCTACTTTCGTTGAGTTATGAAGCCGAGTTTTATCTTTAGAGCTTTCTATGTTCATATCATGCTTTTACACATGTAATCTCTTTTAGCTTACTTCAATGCAATGTAAGTTTACTTTGACATAAGAAAGTGTGTTAAGCCGACATAAGGTGGTGTATAGGTTGGAACATTGTCATTCTTTCCTTAATTTAGAAGTTTTGTCTATAGGTGAACCTGTCGTGAGCTACTTTCGTTGAGTTATGAAGCCGAGTTTGATCTTTAGAGATTTCCATGTTCATATCGTACTTCTACACATGTAATCTCTTTTAGCTTACTTCATTGCAATGTAAAGTTACTTTGACATAAGAAAGTGTGTTAACCCGACATAAGTTGGTGTTAAAAGTTAGAACACGGTCATTCTTTCCTTAATCTAGAAGTTTTGTCTATAGGTGAACCCATTGTGAGCTACTTTTGTTGAGTTATGAAGCCGAGTTTGATCCTTAGAGCTTTCTATGATCATATCATGCTTCTACACATGTAATCCCTTTTAGCTTAGTTCAATGCAATGTAAGGTTACTTTGAAATAAGAAAGTGTGTTAAGCCGACATAAGGTGGTGTCATAGGTTGGAACACAGTCATTCTTTCCTAATCTAGAAGTTTTGTCTATAGGTGAACCCGTCGTGAGATACTTTCGTTGAGTTATGAAGCCAAGTTTTATCTTTAGAGCTTTCTATGTTCATATCATGGTTCTACACATGTAATCTCTTTTAGCTTACTTCAATGCAATGTAAGTTTACTTTGACATAAGAAAGTGTGTTAAGCCAACATAAGGTGGTGTATAGGTTGGAACATTGTCATTGTTTCCTTAATTTAGAAGTTTTGTCTATAGGTGAACCTATCGTGAGCTACTTTCGTTGAGTTATGAAGCCGAGTTTGATCTTTAGAGCTTTCCATGTTCATATCGTACTTCTACACATGTAATCTCTTTTAGCTTACTTCAATGCAATGTAAAGTTACTTTGGCATAAGAAAGTGTGTTAACCCGACATAAGTTGGTGTTAAAAGTTAGAACACGGTCATTCTTTCCTTAATCTAGAAGTTTTGTCTATAGGTGAACCCATTGTGAGCTACTTTTGTTGAGTTATGAAGCCGAGTTTGATCCTTAGAGCTTTCTATGATCATATCATGCTTGTACACATGTAATCCCTTTTAGCTTAGTTCCATGCAATGTAAGGTTACTTTGAAACAAGAAAGTGTGTTAAGCTGACATAAGGTGATGTCATAGGTTGGAACACAGTCATTCTTTACTAATCTAGAAGTTTTGTTCTATAGGTGAACCCGTCGTGAGCTACTTTCGTTGACTTATGCAGCCTAGTTTGATCCTTAGAGCTTTCCATGGTCATATCATGCTTCTACACATGTAATCTCTTTTAGCTTAGTTCAATGCAATGTAAGGTTACTTTGACATAAGAAAGTGTGTTAAGCTGACATAAGGTGGTTTCATAGGTTAGAAAACGGTCATTCTTCTCTTAATCTAGAAGTTTTGTCTATAGGTGAACCTGTCGTGAGCTACTTTCGTTGAGTTATGAAGCCGAGTTTGATCTTTAGAGCTTTCCATGTTCATATCGTACTTCTACACATGTAATCTCTTTTAGCTTACTTCATTGCAATGTAAAGTTACTTTGACATAAGAAAGTGTGTTAACCCGACATAAGTTGGTGTTAAAAGTTAGAACACGGTCATTCTTTCCTTAATCTAGAAGTTTTGTCTATAGGTGAACCCATTGTGAGCTACTTTTGTTGAGTTATGAAGCCGAGTTTGATCCTTAGAGCTTTCTATGATCATATCATGCTTCTACACATGTAATCCCTTTTAGCTTAGTTCCATGCAATGTAAGGTTACTTTGAAACAAGAAAGTTTGTTAAGTTGACATAAGGTGATGTCATAGGTTAGAACACGGTCATTCTTTCCTTAATCTAGAAGTTTTGTCTATAGGTGAACCCATCGTGAGCTACTTTTGTTGAGTTATGAAGCCGAGTTTGGTCCTTAGAGCTTTCTATGATCATATCATGCTTCTACACATGTAATCCCTTTTAGCTTACTTCAATGCAATGTAAGGTTACTTTGAAATAAGAAAGTGTGTTAAGCCGACATAAGGTGGTGTCATAGGTTGGAACACAGTCATTCTTTCCTAATCTAGAAGTTTTGTCTATAGGTGAACCCGTCGTGAGATAGTTTCGTTGAGTTATGAAGCCAAGTTTTATCTTTAGAGCTTTCTATGTTCATATCATGCTTCTACACATGTAATCTCTTTTAGCTTACTTCAATGCAATGTAAGTTTACTTTGACATAAGAAAGTGTGTTAACCCAACATAAGGTGGTGTATAGGTTGGAACATTGTCATTGTTTCCTTAATTTAGAAGTTTTGTCTATAGGTGAACCTATTGTGAGCTACTTTCGTTGAGTTATGAAGTCGAGTTTGATCTTTAGAGCTTTCCATGTTCATATCGTACTTCTACACATGTAATCTCTTTTAGCTTACTTCAATGCAATGTAAAGTTACTTTGGCATAAGAAAGTGTGTTAACCCGACATAAGTTGGTGCTAAAAGTTAGAACACGGTCATTCTTTCCTTAATCTAGAAGTTTTGTCTATAGGTGAACCCATTGTGAGCTACTTTTGTTGAGTTATGAAGCCGAGTTTGATCCTTAGAGCTTTCTATGATCATATCATGCTTGTACACATGTAATCCCTTTTAGCTTAGTTCCATGCAATGTAAGGTTACTTTGAAACAAGAAAGTGTGTTAAGCTGACATAAGGTGATGTCATAGGTTGGAACACAGTCATTCTTTACTAATCTAGAAGTTTTGTTCTATAGGTGAACCCGTCGTGAGCTACTTTCGTTGACTTATGCAGCCTAGTTTGTTCCTTAGAGCTTTCCATGGTCATATCATGCTTCTACACATGTAATCTCTTTTAGCTTAGTTCAATGCAATGTAAGGTTACTTTGACATAAGAAAGTGTGTTAAGCTGACATAAGGTGGTGTCATAGGTTAGAAAACGGTCATTCCTCTCTTAATCTAGAAGTTTTGTCTATAGGTGAACCTGTCGTGAGCTACTTTCATTGGGTTACGAAGTCGAGTTTGATCCTTAGAGTTATCCATGTTCATATCATACTTTTACACATGTAATCTCTTTTAGCTTACTTCAATGCAATGTAAGTTTACTTTGACATAAGAAAGTGTGTTAAGCCGACATAAGGTGGTGTATAGGTTGGAACATTGTCATTCTTTCCTTAATTTAGAAGTTTTGTCTATAGGTGAACCTGTCGTGAGCTACTTTCGTTGAGTTATGAAGCCGAGTTTGATCTTTAAAGCTTTCCATGTTCATATCGTACTTCTATACATGTAATCTCTTTTAGCTTACTTCAATGCAATGTAAAGTTACTTTGACATAAGAAAGTGTGTTAAGCCGACATAAGTTGGTGTTAAAAGTTAGAACACGGTCATTCTTTCCTTAATCTAGAAGTTTTGTCTATAGGTGAACCCATCGTGAGCTACTTTTGTTGAGTTATGAAGCCGAGTTTGGTCCTTAGAGCTTTCTATGATCATATCATGCTTCTACACATGTAATCCCTTTTAGCTTAGTTCAATGCAATGTAAGGTTACTTTGAAATAAGAAAGTGTGTTAAGCCGACATAAGGTGGTGTCATAGGTTGGAACACAGTCATTCTTTCCTTAATTTAGAAGTTTTGCATATAGGTGAATCCGTCGTGAGCTACTTTCGTTGAGTTGTTAAATTGAGTTTGATCCTTAGAGGTTTCTATGTTCATATCATGCTTCCACACATGTAATCTCTTTTAGCTTAGTTCAATGCAATGTAAGGTTACTTTGAAACAAGAAAGTGTGTTAAGCTGACATAAGGTGATGTCATAGGTTGGAACACAATCATTCTTTACTAATCTAGAAGTTTTGTTCTATAGGTGAACCCGTCGTGAGCTACTTTCGTTGACTTATGCAGCCTAGTTTGATCCTTAGAGCTTTCCATGTTCATATCATGCTTCTACACATGTAATCTCTTTTAGCTTAGTTCAATGCAATGTAAGGTTACTTTGACATAAGAAAGTGTGTTAAGCTGACATAAGGTGGTGTCATAGGTTAGAAAACGGTCATTCTTCTCTTAATCTAGAAGTTTTGTCTATTGGTGAACCTGTCGTGAGCTACTTTCATTGGGTTACAAAGTCGAGTTTGATCCTTAGAGTTATCCATGTTCATATCATACTTCTACACATGTAATCTCTTTTAGCTTACTTCAATGCAATGTAAGTTTACTTTGACATAAGAAAGTGTGTTAAGCCGACATAAGGTGGTGTATAGGTTGGAACATTGTCATTCTTTCCTTAATTTAGAAGTTATGTCTATAGGTGAACCTGTCGTGAGCTACTTTCGTTGAGTTATGAAGCCGAGTTTGATCTTTAGAGCTTTCCATGTTCATATCGTACTTCTACACATGTAATCTCTTTTAGCTTACTTCAATGCAATGTAAAGTTACTTTGACATAAGAAAGTGTGTTAACCCGACATAAGTTGGTGTTAAAAGTTAGAACACGGTCATTCTTTCCTTAATCTAGAAGTTTTGTCTATAGGTGAACCCATCGTGAGCTACTTTTGTTGAGTTATGAAGCCGAGTTTGATCCTTAGAGCTTTCTATGATCATATCATGCTTCTACACATGTAATCCCTTTTAGCTTAGTTCAATGCAATGTAAGGTTACTTTGAAATAAGAGAGTGTGTTAAGCCGACATAAGGTGGTGTCATAGGTTGGAACACAGTCATTCTTTCCTAATCTAGAAGTTTTTTCTATAGGTGAACCCTTTGTGAGCTACTTTCGTTGAGTTATGAAGCCGAGTTTTATCTTTAGAGCTTTCTATGTTCATATCATGCTTCTACACATGTAATCTCTTTTAGCTTACTTCAATGCAATGTAAGTTTACTTTGACATAAGAAAGTGTGTTAAGCCGACATAAGGTTGTGTATAGGTTGGAACATTGTCATTCTTTCCTTAAATTAGAAGTTTTGTCAATAGGTGAACCTGTCGTGAGCTACTTTCATTGAGTTATGAAGCCGAGTTTGATCTTTAGAGCTTTCCATGTTCATATCGTACTTCTACACATGTAATCTCTTTTAGCTTACTTCAATGCAATGTAAAGTTACTTTGACATAAGAAAGTGTGTTAAGCCGACATAAGTTGGTGTTAAAAGTTAGAACACGGTCATTCTTTCCTTAATCTAGAAGTTTTGTCTAAAGGTGAACCCATCGTGAGCAACTTTCGTTGAGTTATGAAGCCGAGTTTGATCTTTAGAGGTTTCCATGTTCATATCATACTTCTACACATGAAATCACTTTTAGCTTACTTCAATGCAATGTAAAGTTACTTTGACATAAGAAAGTGTTTTAAGCCGATATAAGGTGGTGTCAAAGGTTGGAACACGGTCATTCTTTCCTTAATTTAGAAGTTTTGCATATAGGTGAATCCGTCGTGAGCTACTTTCGTTGAGTTGTGAAATCGAGTTTGATCCTTAGATCTTTCTATGTTCATATCATGCTTCCACACATGTAATCTCTTTTAGCTTAGTTCAATGCAATGTAAGGTTACTTTGAAACAAGAAAGTGTGTTAAGCTGACATAAGGTGATGTCATAGGTTGGAACACAGTCATTCTTTACTAATCTAGAAGTTTTGTTCTATAGGTGAACCCGTCGTGAGCTACTTTCGTTGACTTATGCAGCCTAGTTTGATCCTTAGAGCTTTCCATGTTCATATCATGCTTCTACACATGTAATCTCTTTTAGCTTAGTTCAATGCAATGTAAGGTTACTTTGACATAAGAAAGTGTGTTAAGCTGACATAAGGTGGTGTCATAGGTTAGAAAACGGTCATTCTTCTCTTAATCTAGAAGTTTTGTCTATTGGTGAACCTGTCGTGAGCTACTTTCATTGGGTTACAAAGTCGAGTTTGATCCTTAGAGTTATCCATGTTCATATCATACTTCAACACATGTAATCTCTTTTAGCTTACTTCAATGCAATGTAAAATTACTTTGACATAAGAAAGTGTTTTAAGCCGACATAAGGTGGTGTCAAAGGTTTGAACACGGTCATCCTTTCCTTAATCTAGAAGTTTTGTCTATAGGTGAACCTGTCGTGAGCTACTTTCGTTGAGTTATGAAGCCGAGTTTGATCTTTAGAGCTTTCCATGTTCATATCTTACTTCTATACATGTAATCTCTTTAAGCTTACTTCAATGCAATGTAAGTTTACTTTGACATAAGAAAGTGTGTTAAGCCGACATAAGGTGGTGTATAGGTTGGAACACTGTCATTCTTTCCTTAATCTAGAATGTTTGTCTATAGGTGAACCTGTTGTGAGCTACTTTCGTTGAGTTATGAAGCCGAGTTTGATCTTTAGAGGTTTCCATGTTCATATCATACTTCTACACATGAAATCACTTTTAGCTTACTTCAATGCAATGTAAAGTTACTTTGACATAAGAAAGTGTTTTAAGCCGACATAAGGTGGTGTCAAAGGTTGGAACACGGTCATTCTTTCCTTAACTTAGAAGTTTTGCATATAGGTGAATCCGTCGTGAACTACTTTCGTTGAGTTGTGAAACCGAGTTTGATCCTTAGAGCTTTCTATGTTCATATCATGTTTCTACACATGTAATCTCTTTTAGCTTAGTTCAATGCAATGTAAAGTTACTTTGAAACAAGAAAGTGTGTTTAGATGACATAAGGTGATGTTATAGGTTGGAACACAGTCATTCTTTACTAATCTAGAAGTTTTGTTCTATAGGTGAACCCATCGTGAGCTACTTTCGTTGAGTTATGAAGCCTAGTTTGATCCTTAGAGCTTTCCATGTTCATATTATACTTCTACACATGTAATCTCTTTTAGCTTACTTCAATGCAATGTAAGTTTACTTTGACATAAGAAAGTGTGTTAAGCCGACATAAGGTGGTGTATAGGTTGGAACATTGTCATTCTTTCCTTAATTTAGAAGTTTTGTCTATAGGTGAACCTGTCGTGAGCTACTTTCGTTGAGTTATGAAGCCGAGTTTGATCTTTAGAGCTTTCCATGTTCATATCGTACTTCTACACATGTAATCTCTTTTAGCTTACTTCAATGCAATGTAAAGTTACTTTGACATAAGAAAGTGTGTTAAGCCGACATAAGTTGGTGTTAAAAGTTAGAACACGGTCATTCTTTCCTTAATCTAGAAGTTTTGTCTATAGGTGAACCCATCGTGAGCAACTTTCGTTGAGTTATGAAGCCGAGTTTGATCTTTAGAGGTTTCCATGTTCATATCATACTTCTACACATGAAATCACTTTTAGCTTACTTCAATGCAATGTAAAGTTACTTTGACATAAGAAAGTGTTTTAAGCCGACATAAGGTGGTGTCAAAGGTTGGAACACGGTCATTCTTTCCTTAATTTAGAAGTTTTGCATATAGGTGAATCCGTCGTGAGCTACTTTCGTTGAGTTGTGAAATCGAGTTTGATCCTTAGATCTTTCTATGTTCATATCATGCTTCCACACATGTAATCTCTTTTAGCTTAGTTCAATGCAATGTAAGGTTACTTTGAAACAAGAAAGTGTGTTAAGCTGACATAAGGTGATGTCATAGGTTGGAACACAGTCATTCTTTCCTTAATTTAGAAGTTTTGTCTATAGGTGAACCTGTCGTGAGCTACTTTCGTTGAGTTATGAAGCCAAGTTTTATCTTTAGAGCTTTCTATGTTCATATCATGCTTCTACACATGTAATCTCTTTTAGCTTACTTCAATGCAATGTAAGTTTACTTTGACATAAGAAAGTGTGTTAAGCCGACATAAGGTGGTGTATAGGTTGGAACATGGTCATTCTTTCCTTAATTTAGAAGTTTTGTCTATAGGTGAACCTGTCGTGAGCTACTTTCGTTGAGTTATGAAGCCGAGTTTGATCTTTAGAGCTTTCCATGTTCATATCGTACTTCTACACATGTAGTCTCTTTTAGCTTACTTCAATGCAATGTAAAGTTACTTTGACATAAGAAAGTGTGTTAAGCCGACATAAGTTGGTGTTAAAAGTTAGAACACGGTCATTCTTTCCTTAATCTAGAAGTTTTGTCTATAGGTGAACCCATCGTGAGCTACTTTTGTTGAGTTATGAAGCCGAGTTTGATCCTTAGAGCTTTCTATGATCATATCATGCTTCTACACATGTAATCCCTTTTAGCTTAGTTCAATGCATTGTAAGGTTACTTTGAAACAAGAAAGTGTGTTAAGCTGACATAAGGTGATGTCATAGGTTTGAACACAATCATTCTTTACTAATCTAGAAGTTTTGTTCTATAGGTGAACCCGTCGTGAGCTACTTTCGTTGACTTATGCAGCCTAGTTTGATCCTTAGAGCTTTCCATGTTCATATCATGCTTCCACACATGTAATCTCTTTTAGCTTAGTTCAATGCAATGTACGGTTACTTTGACATAAGAAAGAGTGTTAAGCTGACATAAGGTGGTGTCATAGGTTAGAAAACGGTCATTCTTCTCTTAATCTAGAAGTTTTGTCTATTGGTGAACCTGTCGTGAGCTACTTTCATTGGGTTACGAAGTCGAGTTTGATCCTTAGAGTTATCCATGTTCATATCGTACTTCTACACATGTAATCTCTTTTAGCTTACTTCAATGCAATGTAAAGTTACTTTGACATAAGAAAGTGTGTTAAGCCGACATAAGTTGGTGTTAAAAGTTAGACCACGGTCATTCTTTCCTTAATCTAGAAGTTTTGTCTATAGGTGAACCCATCGTGAGCTACTTTTGTTGAGTTATGAAGCCGAGTTTGATCCTTAGAGCTTTCATGATCATATCATGCTTCTACACATGTAATCCCTTTTAGCTTAGTTCAATGCAATGTAAGGTTACTTTGAAATAAGAAAGTGTGTTAAGCCGACATAAGGTTGTGTCATAGGTTAGAAAACGGTCATTCTTCTCTTAATCTAGAAGTTTTGTCTATTGGTGAACCTGTCGTGAGCTACTTTCATTGGGTTACGAAGTCGAGTTTGATCCTTAGAGTTATCCATGTTCATATCATACTTCTACACATGTAATCTCTTTTAGCTTACTTCAATGCAATGTAAGTTTACTTTGACATAAAAAAGTGTGTTAAGCCGACATAAGGTGGTGTATAGGTTGGAACATTGTCATTCTTTCCTTAATTTAGAAGTTTTGTCTATAGGTGAACCTGTCGTGAGCTACTTTCGTTGAGTTATGAAGCCGAGTTTGATCTTTAGAGCTTTCCATGTTCATATCTTACTTCTACACATGAAATCACTTTTAGCTTACTTCAATGCAATGTAAAGTTACTTTGACATAAGAAAGTGTTTTAAGCCGACATAAGGTGGTGTCAAAGGTTGGAACACGGTCATTCTTTCCTTAATTTAAAAGTTTTGCATACAGGTGAATCCGTCGTGAACTACTTTCGTTGAGTTGTGAAACCGAGTTTGATCCTTAGAGCTTTCTATGTTCATATCATGTTTCTACACATGTAATCTCTTTTAGCTTAGTTCAATGCAGTGTAAGGTTACTTTGAAACAAGAAAGTGTGTTTAGATGACATAAGGTGATGTTATAGGTTGGAACACAGTCATTCTTTACTAATCTAGAAGTTTTGTTCTATAGGTGAACCCATCGTGAGCTACTTTCGTTGAGTTATGAAGCCTAGTTTGATCCTTAGAGCTTTCCATGTTCATATTATACTTCTACACATGTAATCTCTTTTAGCTTACTTCAATGCAATGTAAGTTTACTTTGACATAAGAAAGTGTGTTAAGCCGACATAAGGTGGTGTATAGGTTGGAACATTGTCATTCTTTCCTTAATTTAGAAGTTTTGTCTATAGGTGAACCTGTCGTGAGCTACTTTCATTGAGTTATGAAGCCGAGTTTGATCTTTAGAGCTTTCCATGTTCATATCGTACTTCTACACATGTAATCTCTTTTAGCTTACTTCAATGCAATGTAAAGTTACTTTGACATAAGAAAGTGTGTTAAGCCGACATAAGTTGGTGTTAAAAGTTAGAACAAGGTCATTCTTTCCTTAATCTAGAAGTTTTGTCTATAGGTGAACCCATCGTGAGCTACTTTTGTTGAGTTATGAAGCCGAGTTTGATCCTTAGAGCTTTCTATGATCATATCATGCTTCTACACATGTAATCCTTTTTAGCTTAGTTCAATGTAATGTAAGGTTACTTTGAAACAAGAAAGTGTGTTAAGCTGACATAAGGTGATGTCATAGGTTGGAACACAGTCATTCTTTACTAATCTAGAAGTTTTGTTCTATAGGTGAACCCGTCGTGAGTTACTTTCGTTGACTTATGCAGCCTAGTTTGATCCTTAGAGCTTTCCATGTTCATATCATGCTTCTACACATGTAATCTCTTTTAGCTTAGTTCAATGCAATGTAAGGTTACTTTGACATAAGAAAGTGTGTTAAGCTGACATAAGGTTGTGTCATAAGTTAGAAAACGGTCATTCTTCTCTTAATCTAGAAGTTTTGTCTATTGGTGAACCTGTCGTGAGCTACTTTCATTGGGTTACGAAGTCGAGTTTGATCCTTAGAGTTATCCATGTTCATATCATACTTCTACACATGTAATCTCTTTTAGCTTACTTCAATGCAATGTAAGTTTACTTTGACATAAGAAAGTGTGTTAAGCCGACATAAGGTGGTGTATAGGTTGGAACATTGTCATTCTTTCCTTAATTTAGAAGTTTTGTCTATAGGTGAACCTGTCGTGAGCTACTTTCGTTGAGTTATGAAGCCGAGTTTGATCTTTAAAGCTTTCCATGTTCATATCGTACTTCTACACATGTAATCTCTTTTAGCTTACTTCAATGCAATGTAAAGTTACTTTGACATAAGAAAGTGTGTTAAGCCGACATAAGTTGGTGTTAAAAGTTAGAACACGGTCATTCTTTCCTTAATCTAGAAGTTTTATCTTTAGGTGAACCCATCGTGAGCTACTTTTGTTGAGTTATGAAGCCGAGTTTGATCCTTAGACTTTTCTATGATCATATCATGCTTCTACACATGTAATCCCTTTTAGCTTAGTTCAATGCAATGTAAGGTTACTTTGAAATAAGAAAGTGTGTTAAGCCGACATAAGGTTGTGTCATAGGTTAGAAAACGGTCATTCTTCTCTTAATCTAGAAGTTTTGTCTATTGGTGAACCTGTCGTGAGCTACTTTCATTGGGTTACGAAGTCGAGTTTGATCCTTAGAGTTATCCATGTTCATATCATACTTCTACACATGTAATCTCTTTTAGCTTACTTCAATGCAATGTAAGTTTACTTTGACATAAGAAAGTGTGTTAAGCCGACATAAGTTGGTGTTAAAAGTTAGAACACGGTCATTCTTTCCTTAATCTAGAAGTTTTGTCTATAGGTGAACCCATCGTGAGCTACTTTTGGTTAGTTATGAAGCCGAGTTAATCCTTAGAGCTTTCTATGATCATATCATGCTTCTACACATGTAATCCCTTTTAGCTTAGTTCAATGTAATGTAAGGTTACTTTGAAATAAGAAAGTGTGTTAAGCCGACATAAGGTGGTGTCATAGGTTGGAACACAGTCATTCTTTCCTAATCTAGAAGTTTTGTCTATAGGTGAACCCGTCGTGAGCTACTTTCGTTGAGTTATGAAGCCAAGTTTTATCCTTAGATCTTTCTATGTTCATATCATGCTTCTACATATGTAATCTCTTTTAGCTTACTTCAATGCAATGTAAGTTTACTTTGAGATAAGAAAGTGTGTTAAGCCGACATAAGGTGGTGTATAGGTTGGAACATTGTCATTCTTTCCTTAATTTAGAAGTTTTGTCTATAGGTGAACCTGTCGTGAGCTACTTTCGTTGAGTTATGAAGCCGAGTTTGATCTTTAGAGCTTTCCATGTTCATATCGTACTTCTACACATGTAGTCTCTTTTAGCTTACTTCAATGCAATGTAAAGTTACTTTGACATAAGAAAGTGTGTTAAGCCGACATAAGTTGGTGTTAAAAGTTAGAACACGGTCATTCTTTCCTTAATCTAGAAGTTTTGTCTATAGGTGAACCCATCGTGAGCTACTTTTGTTGAGTTATGAAGCCGAGTTTGATCCTTAGAGCTTTCTATGATCATATCATGCTTCTACACATGTAATCCCTTTTAGCTTAGTTCAATGCATTGTAAGGTTACTTTGAAACAAGAAAGTGTGTTAAGCTGACATAAGGTGATGTCATAGGTTTGAACACAGTCATTCTTTACTAATCTAGAAGTTTTGTTCTATAGGTGAACCCGTCGTGAGCTACTTTCGTTGACTTATGCAGCCTAGTTTGATCCTTAGAGCTTTCCATGTTCATATCATGCTTCCACACATGTAATCTCTTTTAGCTTAGTTCAATGCAATGTAAGGTTACTTTGACATAAGAAAGTGTGTTAAGCTGACATAAGGTGGTGTCATAGGTTAGAAAACGGTCATTCTTCTCTTAATCTAGAAGTTTTGTCTATTGGTGAACCTGTCGTGAGCTACTTTCATTGGGTTACGAAGTCGAGTTTAATCCTTAGAGTTATCCATGTTCATATCATACTTCTACACATGTAATCTCTTTTAGCTTACTTCAATGCAATGTAAGTTTACTTTGACATAAGAAAGTGTGTTAAGCCGACATAAGGTGGTGTATAGGTTGGAACATTGTCATTCTTTCCTTAATTTAGAAGTTTTGTCTATAGGTGAACCTGTCGTGAGCTACTTTCGTTGAGTTATAAAACCGAGTTTGATCTTTAGAGCTTTCCATGTTCATATCGTACTTCTACACATGTAATCTCTTTTAGCTTACTTCAATGCAATGTAAAGTTACTTTGACATAAGAAAGTGTGTAAAGCTGACATAAGGTTGTGTCATAGGTTAGAAAACGGTCATTCTTCTCTTAATCTAGAAGTTTTGTCTATTGGTGAACCTGTCGTGAGCTACTTTCATTGGGTTACGAAGTCGAGTTTGATCCTTAGAGTTATCCATGTTCATATCATACTTCTACACATGTAATCTCTTTTAGCTTACTTCAATGCAATGTAAGTTTACTTTGACATAAGAAAGTGTGTTAAGCCGACATAAGGTGGTGTATAGGTTGGAACATTGTCATTCTTTCCTTAATTTAGAAGTTTGTCTATAGGTGAACCTGTCGTGAGCTACTTTCGTTGAGTTATGAAGCCGAGTTTGATCTTTAGAGCTTTCCATGTTCAAATCGTACTTCTACACATGTAATCTCTTTTAGCTTACTTCAATGCAATGTAAAGTTACTTTGACATAAGAAAGTGTGTTAAGCCGACATAAGTCGGTGTTAAAAGTTAGAACATGGTCATTCTTTCCTTAATCTAGAAGTTTTGTCTATAGGTGAACCCATCGTGAGCTACTTTTGTTGAGTTATGAAGCCGAGTTTGATCCTTAGAGCTTTCTATGATCATATCATGCTTCTACACATGTAATCTCTTTTAGCTTAGTTCAATGCAATGTAAGGTTACTTTGACATAAGAAAGTGTGTTAAGCCGACATAAGGTGGTGTCATAGGTCGGAACATTGTCATTCTTTCCTTAATTTAGAAGTTTTGTCTATAGGTGAACCTGTCGTGAGCTACTTTCGTTGAGTTATGAAGCCGAGTTTGATCTTTAGAGCTTTCCATGTTCATATCGTACTTCTACACATGTTATCTCTTTTAGCTTACTTCAATGCAATGTAAAGTTACTTTGACATAAGAAAGTGTGTTAAGCCGACATAAGTTGGTGTTAAAAGTTAGAACACGGTCATTCTTTCTTTAATCTAGAAGTTTTGTCTATAGGTGAACTCATCGTGAGCTACTTTTGTTGAGTTATGAAGCCGAGTTTGATCCTTAGAGCTTTCTATGATCATATCATGCTTCTACACATGTAATCCCTTTTAGCTTAGTTCAATGCAATGTAAGTTTACTTTGACATAAGAAAGTGTGTTAAGCCGACATTAGGTGGTGTATAGGTTGGAACATTGTCATTCTTTCCTTAATTTAGAAGTTTGTCTATAGGTGAACCTGTCGTGAGCTACGTTCGTTGAGTTATGAAGCCGAGTTTGATCTTTAGAGTTTTCCATGTTCATATCGTACTTCTACACATGTAATCTCTTTTAGCTTACTTCAATGCAATGTAAAGTTACTTTGACATAAGAAAGTGTGTTAAGCCGACATAAGTTGGTGTTAAAAGTTAGAACATGGTCATTCTTTCCTTCATCTAGAAGTTTTGTCTATAGGTGAACCCATCGTGAGCTACTTTTGTTGAGTTATGAAGCCGAGTTTGATCCTTAGAGCTTTCTATGATCATATTATGCTTCTACACATGTAATCCCTTTTAGCTTAGTTCAATGCAATGTAAGGTTACTTTGAAATAAGAAAGTGTGTTAAGCCGACATAAGGTGGTGTCATAGGTTGGAACACAGTCATTCTTTCCTAATCTAGAAGTTTTGTCTATAGGTGAACCCGTCGTGAGCTACTTTCGTTGAGTTATGAAGCCGAGTTTTATCTTTAGAGCTTTCTATGTTCATATCATGCTCTTACACATGTAATCTCTTTTAGCTTACTTCAATGCAATGTAAGTTTACTTTGACATAAGAAAGTGTGTTAAGCCGACATAAGGTGGTGTATAGGTTGGAACATTGTCATTCTTTCCTTAATTTAGAAGTTTTGTCTATAGGTGAACCTGTCGTGAGCTACTTTCGTTGAGTTATGAAGCCGAGTTTGATCTTTAGAGCTTTCCATGTTCATATCGTACTTCTACACATGTTATCTCTTTTAGCTTACTTCAATGCAATGTAAAGTTACTTTGACATAAAAAAGTGTGTAAAGCTGACATAAGTTGGTGTTAAAAGTTAGAACACGGTCATTCTTTCCTTAATCTAGAAGTTTTGTCTATAGGTGAACCTGTCGTGAGCTACTTTCGTTGAGTTATGAAGCCGAGTTTGATCTTTAGAGCTTTCCATGTTCATATCGTACTTCTACACATGTTATCTCTTTTAGCTTACTTCAATGCAATGTAAAGTTACTTTGACATAAAAAAGTGTGTAAAGCTGACATAAGTTGGTGTTAAAAGTTAGAACACGGTCATTCTTTCCTTAATCTAGAAGTTTTGTCTATAGGTGAACCCATGGTGAGCTACTTTTGTTGAGTTATGAAGCCGAGTTTGATCCTTAGAGCTTTCTATGATCATATCATGCTTCTACACATGTATCCCTTTAAGCTTAGTTCAATGCAATGTAAGGTTACTTTGAAATAAGAAAGTGTGTTAAGCCGACATAAGGTGGTGTATAGGTTGGAACATTGTCATTATTTCCTTAATTTAGAAGTTTTGTCTATAGGTGAACCTGTCGTGAGCTACTTTCGTTGAGTTATGAAGCCGAGTTTGATCTTTAGAGTTATCCATGTTCATATCATACTTCTACACATGTAATCTCTTTTAGCTTACTTCAATGCAATGTAAGTTTACTTTGACATAAGAAAGTGTGTTAAGCCGACATAAGGTGGTGTATAGGTTGGAACATTGTCATTCTTTCCTTAATTTAGAAGTTTGTCTATAGGTGAACCTGTCGTGAGCTACTTTCGTTGAGTTATGAAGCCGAGTTTGATCTTTAGAGCTTTCCATGTTCATATCGTACTTCTACATATGTAATCTCTTTTAGCTTACTTCAATGCAATGTAAAGTTACTTTGACATAAGAAAGTGTGTTAAGCCGACATAAGTTGGTGTTAAAAGTTAGAACACGGTCATTCTTTCCTTAATCTAGAAGTTTTGTCTATAGGTGAACCCATCGTGAGCTACTTTTGTTGAGTTATGAAGCCGAGTTTGATCCTTAGAACTTTCTATGATCATATCATGCTTCTACACATGTAATCCCTTTTAGCTTAGTTCAATGCAATGTAAGGTTACTTTGAAATAAGAAAGTGTGTTAAGCCGACATAAGGTGGTGTCATAGGTTGGAACACAGTCATTCTTTCCTAATCTAGAAGTTTTGTCTATAGGTGAACCCGTCGTAAGGTACTTTCGTTGAGTTATGAAGCCGAGTTTTATCTTTAGAGCTTTCTATGTTCATATCATGCTTCTACACATGTAATCTCTTTTACCTTACTTCAATGCAATGTAAGTTTACTTTGACATAAGAAAGTGTGTTAAGCCGACATAAGGTGGTGTATAGGTTGGAACATTGTCATTCTTTCCTTAATTTAGAAGTTTTGTCTATAGGTGAACCTGTCGTGAGCTACTTTCGTTGAGTTATGAAGCCGAGTTTGATCTTTAGAGCTTTCCATGTTTATATCGTACTTCTACACATGTTATCTCTTTTAGCTTACTTTAATGCAATGTAAAGTTACTTTGACATAAGAAAGTGTGTTAAGCCGACATAAGTTGGTGTTAAAAGTTAGAACATGGTCATTCTTTCCTTAATCTAGAAGTTTTGTCTATAGGTGAACCCATCGTAAGCTACTTTTGTTGAGTTATGAAGCCGAGTTTGATCCTTAGAGCTTTCTATGATCATATCATGCTTCTACACATGTAATCCCTTTTAGCTTTGTTCAATGCATTGTAAGGTTACTTTGAAACAAGAAAGTGTGTTAAGCTGACATAAGGTGATGTCATAGGTTGGAACACAGTCATTCTTTACTAATCTAGAAGTTTTGTTCTATAGGTGAACCCGTCGTGAGCTACTTTCGTTGACTTATGCAGCCTAGTTTGATCCTTAGAGCTTTCCATGTTCATATCATGCTTCTACACATGTAATCTCTTTTAGCTTAGTTCAATGCAATGTAAGGTTACTTTGACATAAGAAAGTGTGTTAAGCTGACATAAGGTGGTGTCATAGGTTAGAAAACGGTCATTCTTCTCTTAATCTAGAAGTTTTGTCTATTGGTGAACCTGTCGTGAGCTACTTTCATTGGGTTACGAAGTCGAGTTTGATCCTTAGAGTTATCCATGTTCATATCATACTTCTACACATGTAATCTCTTTTAGCTTACTTCAATGCAATGTAAGTTTAATTTGATATAAGAAAGTGTGTTAAGCCGACATAAGGTGGTGTATAGGTTGGAACATTGTCATTCTTTCCTTAATTTAGAAGTTTTGTCTATAGGTGAACCCATCGTGAGCTACTTTTGTTGAGTTATGAAGCCGAGTTTGATCCTTAGAGCTTTATATGATCATATCATGCTTCTACACATGTAATCCCTTTTAGCTTAGTTCAATGCAATGTAAGGTTACTTTGAAATAAGAAAGTGTGTTAAGCCGACATAAGGTGGTGTCATAGGTTGGAACACAGTCATTCTTTCCTAATCTAGAAGTTTTGTCTATAGGTGAACCCGTCGTGAGCTACTTTCGTTGAGTTATGAAGCCAAGTTTTATCTTTAGATCTTTCTATGTTCATATGATGCTTCTACACATGTAATCTCTTTTAGCTTACTTCAATGCAATGTAAGTTTACTTTGACATAAGAAAGTGTGTTAAGCCGACATAAGGTGGTGTATAGGTTGGAACATTGTCATTCTTTCCTTAATTTAGAAGTTTTGTCTATAGGTGAACCTGTCGTGAGCTACTTTCGTTGAGTTATGAAGCCGAGTTTGATCTTTAGAGCTTTCCATGTTCATATCGTACTTCTACACATGTAGTCTCTTTTAGCTTACTTCAATGCAATGTAAAGTTACTTTGACATAAGAAAGTGTGTTAAGCCGACATAAGTTGGTGTTAAAAGTTAGAACACGGTCATTCTTTCCTTAATCTAGAAGTTTTGTCTATAGGTGAACCCATCGCGAGCTACTTTTGTTGAGTTTTGAAGCCGAGTTTGATCCTTAGAGCTTTCTATCATCATATCATGCTTCTACACATGTAATCCCTTTTAGCTTAGTTCAATGCATTGTAAGGTTACTTTGAAACAAGAAAGTGTGTTAAGCTGACATAAGGTTATGTCATAGGTTTGAACACAGTCATTCTTTACTAATCTAGAAGTTTTGTTCTATAGGTGAACCCGTCGTGAGCTACTTTCGTTGACTTATGCAGCCTAGTTTGATCCTTAGAGCTTTCCATGTTCATATCATGCTTCCACACATGTAATCTCTTTTAGCTTAGTTCAATGCAATGTAAGGTTACTTTGACATAAGAAAGTGTGTTAAGCTGACATAAGGTGGTGTCATAGGTTAGAAAACGGTCATTCTTCTCTTAATCTAGAAGTTTTGTCTATTGGTGAACCTGTCGTGAGCTACTTTCATTGGGTTACGAAATCGAGTTTGATCCTTAGAGTTATCCATGTTCATATCATACTTCTACACATGTAATCTCTTTTAGCTTACTTCAATGCAATGTAAGTTTACTTTGACATAAGAAAGTGTGTTAAGCCGACATAAGGTGGTTTATAGGTTGGAACATTGTCATTCTTTCCTTAATTTAGAAGTTTTGTCTATAGGTGAACCTGTCGTGAGCTACTTTCGTTGAGTTATGAAGTCGAGTTTGATCTTTAGAGCTTTCCATGTTCATATCGTACTTCTACACATGTAATCTCTTTTAGCTTACTTCAATGCAATGTAAAGTTACTTTGACATAAGAAAGTGTGTAAAGCTGACATAAGGTTGTGTCATAGGTTAGCAAACGGTCATTCTTCTCTTAATCTAGAAGTTTTGTCTATTGGTGAACCTGTCGTGAGCTACTTTCATTGGGTTACGAAGTCGAGTTTGATCCTTAGAGTTATCCATGTTCATATCATACTTCTACACATGTAATCTCTTTTAGCTTACTTCAATGCAATGTAAGTTTACTTTGACATAAGAAAGTGTGTTAAGCCGACATAAGGTGGTGTATAGGTTGGAACATTGTCATTCTTTCCTTAATTTAGAAGTTTTGTCTATAGGTGAACCTGTCGTGAGCCACTTTCGTTGAGTTATGAAGCCGAGTTTGATCTTTAGAGCTTTCCATGTTCATATCGTACTTCTACACATGTAATCTCTTTTAGCTTACTTCAATGCAATGTAAAGTTACTTTGACATAAGAAAGTGTGTTAAGCCGACATAAGTTGGTGTTAAAAGTTAGAACACGGTCATTCTTTCCTTAATCTAGAAGTTTTGTCTATAGGTGAACCCATCGTGAGCTACTTTTGTTGAGTTATGAAGCCGAGTTTGATCCTTAGAGCTTTCTATGATCATATCATGCTTCTACACATGTAATCCCTTTTAGCTTAGTTCAATGCAATGTAAGGTTACTTTGAAATAAGAAAGTGTGTTAAGCCGACATAAGGTGGTGTCATAGGTTAGAACACAGTCATTCTTTCCTAATCTAGAAGTTTTGTCTATAGGTGAACCCGTCGTGAGCTACTTTCGTTGAGTTATGAAGCCGAGTTTTATCTTTAGAGCTTTCTATGTTCATATCATGCTTCTACACATCTAATCTCTTTTACCTTACTTCAATGCAATGTAAGTTTACTTTGACATAAGAAAGTGTGTTAAGCCAACATAAGGTGGTGTATAGGTTGGAACATTGTCATTCTTTCCTTAATTTAGAAGTTTTGTCTATAGGTGAACCTGTCGTGAGCTACTTTCGTTTAGTTATGAAGCCGAGTTTGATCTTTAGGGCTCTCCATGTTCATATCGTACTTCTACACATGTTATCTCTTTTAGCTTACTTCAATGCAATGTAAAGTTACTTTGACATAAGAAAGTGTGTTAAGCCGACATAAGTTGGTGTTAAAAGTTAGAACACGGTCATTCTTTCCTTAATCTAGAAGTTTTGTCTATAGGTGAACCCATCGCGAGCTACTTTTGTTGAGTTTTGAAGCCGAGTTTGATCCTTAGAGCTTTCTATGATCATATCATGCTTCTACACATGTAATCCCTTTTAGCTTAGTTCAATGCATTGTAAGGTTACTTTGAAACAAGAAAGTGTGTTAAGCTGACATAAGGTTATGTCATAGGTTTGAACACAGTCATTCTTTACTAATCTAGAAGTTTTGTTCTATAGGTGAACCCGTCGTGAGCTACTTTCGTTGACTTATGCAGCCTAGTTTGATCCTTAGAGCTTTCCATGTTCATATCATGCTTCCACACATGTAATCTCTTTTAGCTTAGTTCAATGCAATGTAAGGTTACTTTGACATAAGAAAGTGTGTTAAGCTGACATAAGGTGGTGTCATAGGTTAGAAAACGGTCATTCTTCTCTTAATCTAGAAGTTTTGTCTATTGGTGAACCTGTCGTGAGCTACTTTCATTGGGTTACGAAGTCGAGTTTGATCCTTAGAGTTATCCATGTTCATATCATACTTCTACACATGTAATCTCTTTTAGCTTACTTCAATGCAATGTAAGTTTACTTTGATATAAGAAAGTGTGTTAAGCCGACATAAGGTGGTGTATAGGTTGGAACATTGTCATTCTTTCCTTAATTTAGAAGTTTTATCTATAGGTGAACCTGTCGTGAGCTACTTTCGTTGAGTTATGAAGCCGAGTTTGATCTTTAGAGCTTTCCATGTTCATATCGTACTTCTACACATGTAATCTCTTTTAGCTTACTTCAATGCAATGTAAAGTTACTTTGACATAAGAAAGTGTGTTAAGCTAACATAAGGTTGTGTCATAGGTTAGAAAACGGTCATTCTTCTCTTAATCTAGAAGTTTTGTCTATTGGTGAACCTGTCGTGAGCTACTTTCATTGGGTTACGAAGTCGAGTTTGATCCTTAGAGTTATCCATGTTCATATCATACTTCTACACATGTAATCTCTTTTAGCTTACTTCAATGCAATGTAAGTTTACTTTGACATAAGAAAGTGTGTTAAGCCGACATAAGGTGGTGTATAGGTTGGAACATTGTCATTCTTTCCTTAATTTAGAAGTTTTGTCTATAGGTGAACCTGTCGTGAGCTACTTTCGTTGAGTTATGAAGCCGAGTTTGATCTTTAGAGCTTTCCATGTTCATATCGTACTTCTACACATGTAATCTCTTTTAGCTTACTTCAATGCAATGTAAAGTTACTTTGACATAAGAAAGTGTGTTAAGCCGACATAAGTTGGTGTTAAAAGTTAGAACACGGTCATTCTTTCCTTAATCTAGAAGTTTTGTCTATAGGTGAACCCATCGTGAGCTACTTTTGTTGAGTTATGAAGCCGAGTTTGATCCTTAGAGCTTTCTATGATCATATCATGCTTCTACACATGTAATCCCTTTTAGCTTAGTTCAATGCATTGTAAGGTTACTTTGAAACAAGAAAGTGTGTTAAGCTGACATAAGGTGATGTCCTAGGTTGGAACACAGTCATTCTTTACTAATCTAGAAGTTTTGTCTATAGGTGAACCCGTCGTGAGCTACTTTCGTTGAGTTATGAAGCCGAGTTTTATCTTTAGAGCTTTCTATGTTCATATCATGCTTCTACACATGTAATCTCTTTTAGCTTAGTTTAATGCAATGTAAGGTTACTTTGAAATAAGAAAGTGTGTTAAACCGAGATAAGGTGGTGTATAGGTTGGAACATTGTCATTCTTTCCTTAATTTAGAAGTTTTGTCTATAGGTGAACCTGTCGTGAGCTACTTTAGTTAAGTTATGAAGCCGAGTTTGATCTTTAGAGCTTTCCATGTTCATATCGTACTTCTACACATGTAATCTCTTTTAGCTTACTTCAATGCAATGTAAAGTTACTTTGACATAAGAAAGTGTGTTAAGCTGACATAAGGTTGTGTCATAGGTTAGAAAACGGTCATTCTTCTCTTAATCTAGAAGTTTTGTCTATTGGTGAACCTGTCGTGAGCTACTTTCATTGGGTTACGAAGTCGAGTTTGATCCTTAGAGCTTTCTATGATCATATCATGCTTCTACACATGTAATCCCTTTTAGCTTAGTTCAATGCAATGTAAGGTTACTTTGAAATAAGAAAGTGTGTTAAGCCGACATAAGGTGGTGTCATAGGTTGGAACACAGTCATTCTTTCCTAATCTAGAAGTTTTGTCTATAGGTGAACCCGTCGTGAGCTACTTTCGTTGAGTTATGAAGCCGAGTTTGATCCTTAGAGCTTTCTATGATCATATCATGCTTCTACACATGTAATCCCTTTTAGCTTAATTCAATGCATTGTAAGGTTTCTTTGAAACAAGAAAGTGTGTTAAGCTGACATAAGGTGATGTCATAGGTTGGAACACAGTCATTCTTTACTAATCTAGAAGTTTTGTTCTATAGGTGAACCCGTCGTGAGCTACTTTCGTTGACTTATGCAGCCTAGTTTGATCTTTAGAGCTTTCCATGTTCATATCATGCTTCTACACATGTAATCTCTTTTAGCTTACTTCAATGCAATGTAAAGTTACTTTGACATAAGAAAGTGTGTTAAGCTGACATAAGGTTGTGTCATAGGTTAGAAAACGGTCATTCTTCTCTTAATCTAGAAGTTTTGTCTATTGGTGAACCTGTCGTGAGCTACTTTCATTGGGTTACGAAGTCGAGTTTGATCCTTAGAGCTTTCTATGATCATATCATGCTTCTACACATGTAATCCCTTTTAGCTTAGTTCAATGCAATGTAAGGTTACTTTGAAATAAGAAAGTGTGTTAAGCCGACATAAGGTGGTGTCATAGGTTGGAACACAGTCATTCTTTCCTAATCTAGAAGTTTTGTCTATAGGTGAACCCGTCGTGAGCTACTTTCGTTGAGTTATGAAGCCGAGTTTGATCCTTAGAGCTTTCTATGATCATATCATGCTTCTACACATGTAATCCCTTTTAGCTTAATTCAATGCATTGTAAGGTTTCTTTGAAACAAGAAAGTGTGTTAAGCTGACATAAGGTGATGTCATAGGTTGGAACACAGTCATTCTTTACTAATCTAGAAGTTTTGTTCTATAGGTGAACCCGTCGTGAGCTACTTTCGTTGACTTATGCAGCCTAGTTTGATCTTTAGAGCTTTCCATGTTCATATCATGCTTCTACACATGTAATCTCTTTTAGCTTACTTCAATGCAATGTAAAGTTACTTTGACATAAGAAAGTGTGTTAAGCTGACATAAGGTTGTGTCATAGGTTAGAAAACGGTCATTCTTCTCTTAATCTAGAAGTTTTGTCTATTGGTGAACCTGTCGTGAGCTACTTTCATTGGGTTACGAAGTCGAGTTTGATCCTTAGAGCTTTCTATGATCATATCATGCTTCTACACATGTAATCCCTTTTAGCTTAGTTCAATGCAATGTAAGGTTACTTTGAAATAAGAAAGTGTGTTAAGCCGACATAAGGTGGTGTCATAGGTTGGAACACAGTCATTCTTTCCTAATCTAGAAGTTTTGTCTATAGGTGAACCCGTCGTGAGCTACTTTCGTTGAGTTATGAAGCCGAGTTTGATCCTTAGAGCTTTCTATGATCATATCATGCTTCTACACATGTAATCCCTTTTAGCTTAATTCAATGCATTGTAAGGTTTCTTTGAAACAAGAAAGTGTGTTAAGCTGACATAAGGTGATGTCATAGGTTGGAACACAGTCATTCTTTACTAATCTAGAAGTTTTGTTCTATAGGTGAACCCGTCGTGAGCTACTTTCGTTGACTTATGCAGCCTAGTTTGATCCTTAGAGCTTTCCATGTTCATATCATGCTTCTACACATGTAATCTCTTTTAGCTTAGTTCAATGCAATGTAAGGTTACTTTGACATAAGAAAGTGTGTTAAGCTGACATAAGGTGGTGTCATAGGTTAGAAAACGGTCATTCTTCTCTTAATCTAGAAGTTTTGTCTATTGGTGAACCTGTCGTGAGCTACTTTCATTGGGTTACGAAGTCGAGTTTGATCCTTAGAGTTATCCATGTTCATATTATACTTCTACACATGTAATCTCTTTTAGCTTACTTCAATGCAATGTAAGTTTACTTTGACATAAGAAAGTGTGTTAAGCCGACATAAGGTGGTGTATAGGTTGGAACATTGTCATTCTTTCCTTAATTTAGAAGTTTTGTCTATAGGTGAACCTGTCGTGAGCTACTTTCGTTGAGTTATGAAGCCGAGTTTGATCTTTAGAGCTTTCCATGTTCATATCGTACTTCTACACATGTAATCTCTTTTAGCTTACTTCAATGCACTGTAAAGTTACTTTGACATAAGAAAGGGTGTTAAGCCGACATAAGTTGGTGTTAAAAGTTAGAACACGGTCATTCTTTCCTTAATCTAGAAGTTTTGTCTATAGGTGAACCCATCGTGAGGTGCTTTGGTTTAGTTATGAAGCCGATTTTGATCCTTAGAGCTTTCTATGATCATATCATGCTTCTACACATTTAATCCCTTTTAGCTTAGTTCAATGCAATGTAAGGTTACTTTGAAATAAGAAAGTGTGTTAAGCCGACATAAGTTGGTGTTAAAAGTTAGAACACGGTCATTCTTTCCTTAATCTAGAAGTTTTGTCTATAGGTGAACCCATCGTGAGCTACTTTTGTTGAGTTATGAAGCCGAGTTTGATCCTTAGAGCTTTCTATGATCATATCATGCTTCTACACATGTAATCCCTTTTAGCTTAGTTCAATGCATTGTAAGGTTACTTTGAAACAAGAAAGTGTGTTAAGCTGACATAAGGTGATGTCATAGGTTGGAACACAGTCATTCTTTACTAATCTAGAATTTTTGTTCTATAGGTGAACCCGTCGTGAGCTACTTTCGTTGACTTATGCAGCCTAGTTTGATCCTTAGAGCTTTCCATGTTCATATCATGCTTCTACACATGTAATCTCTTTTAGCTTAGTTCAATGCAATGTAAGGTTACTTTGACATAAGAAAGTGTGTTAAGCTGACATAAGGTTGTGTCATAGGTTAGAAAACGGTCATTCTTCTCTTAATCTAGAAGTTTTGTCTATTGGTGAACCTGTCGTGAGCTACTTTCATTGGGTTACGAAGTCGAGTTTGATCCTTAGAGTTATCCATGTTCATATTATACTTCTACACATGTAATCTCTTTTAGCTTACTTCAATGCAATGTAAGTTTACTTTTACATAAGAAAGTGTGTTAAGCCGACATAAGGTGGTTTATAGGTTGGAACATTGTCATTCTTTCCTTAATTTAGAAGTTTTGTCTATAGGTGAACCTGTCGTGAGCTACTTTCGTTGAGTTATGAAGCCGAGTTTGATCTTTAGAGCTTTCCATGTTCATATCGTACTTCTACACATGTAATCTCTTTTAGCTTACTTCAATGCAATGTAAAGTTACTTTGACATAAGAAAGTGTGTTAAGCCGACATAAGTTGGTGTTAAAAGTTAGAACACGGTCATTCTTTCCTTAATCTAGAAGTTTTGTCTATAGGTGAACCCATCGTGAGCTACTTTTTTTGAGTTATGAAGCCGAGTTTGATCCTTAGAGCTTTCTTTGATCATATCATGCTTCTACACATGTA
The DNA here is from genome assembly GCA_963920545.1 of Lepidium didymum. NCBI lineage: Eukaryota > Viridiplantae > Streptophyta > Magnoliopsida > Brassicales > Brassicaceae > Lepidium > Lepidium didymum. The sequence continues at coordinate 11,910,091 of OY986992.1, read as the reverse complement.
ATCCCTTTTAGCTTAGTTCAATGCAATGTAAGGTTACTTTGACATAAGAAAGTGTGTTAAGCTGACATAAGGTTGTGTCATAGGTTAGAAAACGGTCATTCTTCTTTTAATCTAGAAGTTTTGTCTATTGGTGAACCTGTCGTGAGCTACTTTCATTGGGTTACGAAGTCGAGTTTGATCCTTAGAGTTATCCATGTTCATATCATACTTCTACACATGTAATCTCTTTTAGCTTACTTCAATGCAATGTAAGTTTACTTTGACATAAGAAAGTGTGTTAAGCCGACATAAGGTGGTGTATAGGTTGGAACATTGTCATTCTTTCCTTAATTTAGAAGTTTTGTCTATAGGTGAACCTGTCGTGAGCTACTTTCGTTGAGTTATGAAGCCGAGTTTGATCTTTAGAGCTTTCCATGTTCATATCGTACTTCTACACATGTAATCTCTTTTAGCTTACTTCAATGCACTGTAAAATTACTTTGACATAAGAAAGGGTGTTAAGCCGACATAAGTTGGTGTTAAAAGTTAGAACACGGTCATTCTTTCCTTAATCTAGAAGTTTTGTCTATAGGTGAACCCATCGTGAGGTGCTTTGGTTTAGTTATGAAGCCGATTTTGATCCTTAGAGCTTTCTATGATCATATCATGCTTCTACACATGTAATCCCTTTTAGCTTAGTTTAATGCAATGTAAGGTTACTTTGAAATAAGAAAGTGTGTTAAGCCAACATAAGTTGGTGTTAAAAGTTAGAACACGGTCATTCTTTCCTTAATCTAGAAGTTTTGTCTATAGGTGAACCCATCGTGAGCTACTTTTGTTGAGTTATGAAGCCGAGTTTGATCCTTAGAGCTTTCTATGATCATATCATACTTCTACACATGTAATCCCTTTTAGCTTAGTTCAATGCATTGTAAGGGTACTTTGAAACAAGAAAGTGTGTTAAGCTGACATAAGGTGATGTCATAGGTTGGAACACAGTCATTCTTTACTAATCTAGAAGTTTTGTTCTATAGGTGAACCCGTCGTGAGCTACTTTCGTTGACTTATGCAGCCTAGTTTGATCCTTAGAGCTTTCCATGTTCATATCATGCTTCTACACATGTAATCTCTTTTAGCTTAGTTCAATGCAATGTAAGGTTACTTTGACATAAGAAAGTGTGTTAAGCTGACATAAGGTTGTGTCATAGGTTAGAAAACGGTCATATTTCTTTTAATCTAGAAGTTTTGTCTATTGGTGAACCTGTCGTGAGCTACTTTCATTGGGTTACGAAGTCGAGTTTGATCCTTAGAGTTATCCATGTTCATATTATACTTCTACACATGTAATCTCTTTTAGCTTACTTCAATGCAATGTAAGTTTACTTTGACATAAGAAAGTGTGTTAAGCCGACATAAGGTGGTGTATAGGTTGGAACATTGTCATTCTTTCCTTAATTTAGAAGTTTTGTCTATAGGTGAACCTGTCGTGAGCTACTTTAGTTGAGTTATGAAGCCGAGTTTGATCTTTAGAGCTTTCCATGTTCATATCGTACTTCTACACATGTAATCTCTTTTAGCTTACTTCAATGCAATGTAAGGTTACTTTGACATAAGAAAGTGTGTTAAGCTGACATAAGGTTGTGTCATAGGTTAGAAAACGGTCATTCTTCTCTTAATCTAGAAGTTTTGTCTATTGGTGAACCTGTCGTGAGCTACTTTCATTGGGTTACGAAGTCGAGTTTGATCCTTAGAGTTATCCATGTTCATATTATACTTCTACACATGTAATCTCTTGTAGCTTACTTCAATGCAATGTAAGTTTACTTTTACATAAGAAAGTGTGTTAAGCCGACATAAGGTGGTGTATAGGTTGGAACATTGTCATTCTTTCCTTAATTTAGAAGTTTTGTCTATAGGTGAACCTGTCGTGAGCTACTTTCGTTGAGTTATGAAGCCGAGTTTGATCTTTAGAGCTTTCCATGTTCATATCGTACTTCTACACATGTAATCTCTTTTAGCTTACTTCAATGCACTGTAAAATTACTTTGACATAAGAAAGGGTGTTAAGCCGACATAAGTTGGTGTTAAAAGTTAGAACACGGTCATTCTTTCCTTAATCTAGAAGTTTTGTCTATAGGTGAACCCATCGTGAGGTGCTTTGGTTTAGTTATGAAGCCGATTTTGATCCTGAGAGCTTTCTATGATCATATCATGCTTCTACACATGTAATCCCTTTTAGCTTAGTTTAATGCAATGTAAGGTTACTTTGAAATAAGAAAGTGTGTTAAGCCAACATAAGTTGGTGTTAAAAGTTAGAACACGGTCATTCTTTCCTTAATCTAGAAGTTTTGTCTATAGGTGAACCCATCGTGAGCTACTTTTGTTGAGTTATGAAGCCGAGTTTGATCCTTAGAGCTTTCTATGATCATATCATGCTTCTACACATGTAATCCCTTTTAGCTTAGTTCAATGCATTGTAAGGGTACTTTGAAACAAGAAAGTGTGTTAAGCTGACATAAGGTGATGTCATAGGTTGGAACACAGTCATTCTTTACTAATCTAGAAGTTTTGTTCTATAGGTGAACCCGTCGTGAGCTACTTTCGTTGACTTATGCAGCCTAGTTTGATCCTTAGAGCTTTCCATGTTCATATCATGCTTCTACACATGTAATCTTTTTTAGCTTAGTTCAATGCAATGTAAGGTTACTTTGAAACAAGAAAGTGTGTTAAGCTGACATAAGGTGATGTCATAGGTTGGAACACAGTCATTCTTTACTAATCTAGAATTTTTGTTCTATAGGTGAACCCGTCGTGAGCTACTTTCGTTGACTTATGCAGCCTAGTTTGATCCTTAGAGCTTTCCATGTTCATATCATGCTTCTACACATGTAATCTCTTTTAGCTTAGTTCAATGCAATGTAAGGTTACTTTGACATAAGAAAGTGTGTTAAGCTGACATAAGGTTGTGTCATAGGTTAGAAAACGGTCATTCTTCTCTTAATCTAGAAGTTTTGTCTATTGGTGAACCTGTCGTGAGCTACTTTCATTGGGTTACGAAGTCGAGTTTGATCCTTAGAGTTATCCATGTTCATATTATACTTCTACACATGTAATCTCTTTTAGCTTACTTCAATGCAATGTAAGTTTACTTTTACATAAGAAAGTGTGTTAAGCCGACATAAGGTGGTTTATAGGTTGGAACATTGTCATTCTTTCCTTAATTTAGAAGTTTTGTCTATAGGTGAACCTGTCGTGAGCTACTTTCGTTGAGTTATGAAGCCGAGTTTGATCTTTAGAGCTTTCCATGTTCATATCGTACTTCTACACATGTAATCTCTTTTAGCTTACTTCAATGCAATGTAAAGTTACTTTGACATAAGAAAGTGTGTTAAGCCGACATAAGTTGGTGTTAAAAGTTAGAACACGGTCATTCTTTCCTTAATCTAGAAGTTTTGTCTATAGGTGAACCCATCGTGAGCTACTTTTTTTGAGTTATGAAGCCGAGTTTGATCCTTAGAGCTTTCTTTGATCATATCATGCTTCTACACATGTAATCCCTTTTAGCTTAGTTCAATGCAATGTAAGGTTACTTTGACATAAGAAAGTGTGTTAAGCTGACATAAGGTTGTGTCATAGGTTAGAAAACGGTCATTCTTCTTTTAATCTAGAAGTTTTGTCTATTGGTGAACCTGTCGTGAGCTACTTTCATTGGGTTACGAAGTCGAGTTTGATCCTTAGAGTTATCCATGTTCATATTATACTTCTACACATGTAATCTCTTTTAGCTTACTTCAATGCAATGTAAGTTTACTTTGACATAAGAAAGTGTGTTAAGCCGACATAAGGTGGTGTATAGGTTGGAACATTGTCATTCTTTCCTTAATTTAGAAGTTTTGTCTATAGGTGAACCTGTCGTGAGCTACTTTCGTTGAGTTATGAAGCCGAGTTTGATCTTTAGAGCTTTCCATGTTCATATTATACTTCTACACATGTAATCTCTTTTAGCTTACTTCAATGCAATGTAAGTTTACTTTTACATAAGAAAGTGTGTTAAGCCGACATAAGGTGGTTTATAGGTTGGAACATTGTCATTCTTTCCTTAATTTAGAAGTTTTGTCTATAGGTGAACCTGTCGTGAGCTACTTTCGTTGAGTTATGAAGCCGAGTTTGATCTTTAGAGCTTTCCATGTTCATATCGTACTTCTACACATGTAATCTCTTTTAGCTTACTTCAATGCAATGTAAAGTTACTTTGACATAAGAAAGTGTGTTAAGCCGACATAAGTTGGTGTTAAAAGTTAGAACACGGTCATTCTTTCCTTAATCTAGAAGTTTTGTCTATAGGTGAACCCATCGTGAGCTACTTTTTTTGAGTTATGAAGCCGAGTTTGATCCTTAGAGCTTTCTTTGATCATATCATGCTTCTACACATGTAATCCCTTTTAGCTTAGTTCAATGCAATGTAAGGTTACTTTGACATAAGAAAGTGTGTTAAGCTGACATAAGGTTGTGTCATAGGTTAGAAAACGGTCATTCTTCTTTTAATCTAGAAGTTTTGTCTATTGGTGAACCTGTCGTGAGCTACTTTCATTGGGTTACGAAGTCGAGTTTGATCCTTAGAGTTATCCATGTTCATATCATACTTCTACACATGTAATCTCTTTTAGCTTACTTCAATGCAATGTAAGTTTACTTTGACATAAGAAAGTGTGTTAAGCCGACATAAGGTGGTGTATAGGTTGGAACATTGTCATTCTTTCCTTAATTTAGAAGTTTTGTCTATAGGTGAACCTGTCGTGAGCTACTTTCGTTGAGTTATGAAGCCGAGTTTGATCTTTAGAGCTTTCCATGTTCATATCGTACTTCTACACATGTAATCTCTTTTAGCTTACTTCAATGCACTGTAAAATTACTTTGACATAAGAAAGGGTGTTAAGCCGACATAAGTTGGTGTTAAAAGTTAGAACACGGTCATTCTTTCCTTAATCTAGAAGTTTTGTCTATAGGTGAACCCATCGTGAGGTGCTTTGGTTTAGTTATGAAGCCGATTTTGATCCTTAGAGCTTTCTATGATCATATCATGCTTCTACACATGTAATCCCTTTTAGCTTAGTTTAATGCAATGTAAGGTTACTTTGAAATAAGAAAGTGTGTTAAGCCAACATAAGTTGGTGTTAAAAGTTAGAACACGGTCATTCTTTCCTTAATCTAGAAGTTTTGTCTATAGGTGAACCCATCGTGAGCTACTTTTGTTAAGTTATGAAGCCGAGTTTGATCCTTAGAGCTTTCTATGATCATATCATACTTCTACACATGTAATCCCTTTTAGCTTAGTTCAATGCATTGTAAGGGTACTTTGAAACAAGAAAGTGTGTTAAGCTGACATAAGGTGATGTCATAGGTTGGAACACAGTCATTCTTTACTAATCTAGAAGTTTTGTTCTATAGGTGAACCCGTCGTGAGCTACTTTCGTTGACTTATGCAGCCTAGTTTGATCCTTAGAGCTTTCCATGTTCATATCATGCTTCTACACATGTAATCTCTTTTAGCTTAGTTCAATGCAATGTAAGGTTACTTTGACATAAGAAAGTGTGTTAAGCTGACATAAGGTTGTGTCATAGGTTAGAAAACGGTCATTCTTCTTTTAATCTAGAAGTTTTGTCTATTGGTGAACCTGTCGTGAGCTACTTTCATTGGGTTACGAAGTCGAGTTTGATCCTTAGAGTTATCCATGTTCATATTATACTTCTACACATGTAATCTCTTTTAGCTTACTTCAATGCAATGTAAGTTTACTTTGACATAAGAAAGTGTGTTAAGCCGACATAAGGTGGTGTATAGGTTGGAACATTGTCATTCTTTCCTTAATTTAGAAGTTTTGTCTATAGGTGAACCTGTCGTGAGCTACTTTAGTTGAGTTATGAAGCCGAGTTTGATCTTTAGAGCTTTCCATGTTCATATCGTACTTCTACACATGTAATCTCTTTTAGCTTACTTCAATGCAATGTAAGGTTACTTTGACATAAGAAAGTGTGTTAAGCTGACATAAGGTTGTGTCATAGGTTAGAAAACGGTCATTCTTCTCTTAATCTAGAAGTTTTGTCTATTGGTGAACCTGTCGTGAGCTACTTTCATTGGGTTACGAAGTCGAGTTTGATCCTTAGAGTTATCCATGTTCATATTATACTTCTACACATGTAATCTCTTTTAGCTTACTTCAATGCAATGTAAGTTTACTTTTACATAAGAAAGTGTGTTAAGCCGACATAAGGTGGTGTATAGGTTGGAACATTGTCATTCTTTCCTTAATTTAGAAGTTTTGTCTATAGGTGAACCTGTCGTGAGCTACTTTCGTTGAGTTATGAAGCCGAGTTTGATCTTTAGAGCTTTCCATGTTCATATCGTACTTCTACACATGTAATCTCTTTTAGCTTACTTCAATGCACTGTAAAATTACTTTGACATAAGAAAGGGTGTTAAGCCGACATAAGTTGGTGTTAAAAGTTAGAACACGGTCATTCTTTCCTTAATCTAGAAGTTTTGTCTATAGGTGAACCCATCGTGAGGTGCTTTGGTTTAGTTATGAAGCCGATTTTGATCCTGAGAGCTTTCTATGATCATATCATGCTTCTACACATGTAATCCCTTTTAGCTTAGTTTCATGCAATGTAAGGTTACTTTGAAATAAGAAAGTGTGTTAAGCCAACATAAGTTGGTGTTAAAAGTTAGAACACGGTCATTCTTTCCTTAATCTAGAAGTTTTGTCTATAGGTGAACCCATCGTGAGCTACTTTTGTTGAGTTATGAAGCCGAGTTTGATCCTTAGAGCTTTCTATGATCATATCATGCTTCTACACATGTAATCCCTTTTAGCTTAGTTCAATGCATTGTAAGGGTACTTTGAAACAAGAAAGTGTGTTAAGCTGACATAAGGTGATGTCATAGGTTGGAACACAGTCATTCTTTACTAATCTAGAAGTTTTGTTCTATAGGTGAACCCGTCGTGAGCTACTTTCGTTGACTTATGCAGCCTAGTTTGATCCTTAGAGCTTTCCATGTTCATATCATGCTTCTACACATGTAATCTTTTTTAGCTTAGTTCAATGCAATGTAAGGTTACTTTGACATAAGAAAGTGTGTTAAGCTGACATAAGGTTGTGTCATAGGTTAGAAAACGGTCATTCTTCTTTTAATCTAGAAGTTTTGTCTATTGGTGAACCTGTCGTGAGCTACTTTCATTGGGTTACGAAGTCGAGTTTGATCCTTAGAGTTATCCATGTTCATATTATACTTCTACACATGTAATCTCTTTTAGCTTACTTCAATGCAATGTAAGTTTACTTTGACATAAGAAAGTGTGTTAAGCCGACATAAGGTGGTGTATAGGTTGGAACATTGTCATTCTTTCCTTAATTTAGAAGTTTTGTCTATAGGTGAACCTGTCGTGAGCTACTTTCGTTGAGTTATGAAGCTGAGTTTGATCTTTAGAGCTTTCCATGTTCATATCGTACTTCTACACATGTAATCTCTTTTAGCTTACTTCAATGCAATGTAAAGTTACTTTGACATAAGAAAGTGTATTAAGCCGACATAAGTTGGTGTTAAAAGTTAGAACACGGTCATTCTTTCCTTAATCTAGAAGTTTTGTCTATAGGTGAACCCATCGTGAGGTGCTTTGGTTGAGTTATGAAGCCGAGTTTGATCCTTAGAGCTTTCTATGATCATATCATGCTTCTACACATGTAATCCCTTTTAGCTTAGTTCTATGCAATGTAAGGTTACTTTGAAATAAGAAAGTGTGTTAAGCCGACATAAGATGGTGTCATAGGTTGGAACACAGTCATTCTTTCCTAATCTAGAAGTTTTGTCTATAGGTGAACCCGTCGTGAGCTACTTTCGTTGAGTTATGAAGCCGAGTTTTATCTTTAAAGCTTTCTATGTTCATATCATGCTTCTACACATGTAATATCTTTTTAGCTTAGTTTAATGCAATGTAAGGTTACTTTGAAATAAGAAAGTGTGTTAAACCGAGATAAGGTGGTGTATAGGTTGGAACATTGTCATTCTTTCCTTAATCTAGAAGTTTTGTCTATAGGTGAACCTGTCGTGAGCTACTTTAGTTGAGTTATGAAGCCGAGTTTGATCTTTAGAGCTTTCCATGTTCATATCGTACTTCTACACATGTAATCTCTTTTAGCTTACTTCAATGCAATGTAAAGTTACTTTGACATAAGAAAGTGTGTTAAGCTGACATAAGGTTGTGTCATAGGTTAGAAAACGGTCATTCTTCTCTTAATCTAGAAGTTTTGTCTATTGGTGAACCTGTCGTGAGCTACTTTCATTGGGTTACGAAGTCGAGTTTGATCCTTAGAGTTATCCATGTTCATATCATACTTCTACACATGTAATCTCTTTTAGCTTACTTCAATGCAATGTAAGTTTACTTTGACATAAGAAAGTGTGTTAAGCCGACATAAGGTGGTGTATAGGTTGGAACATTGTCATTCTTTCCTTAATTTAGAAGTTTTGTCTATAGGTGAACCTGTCGTGAGCTACTTTCGTTGAGTTATGAAGCCGAGTTTGATCTTTAGAGCTTTCCATGTTCATATCGTACTTCTACACATGTAATCTCTTTTAGCTTACTTCAATGCAATGTAAAGTTACTTTGACATAAGAAAGTGTGTTAAGCCGACATAAGTTGGTGTTAAAAGTTAGAACACGGTCATTCTTTCCTTAATCTAGAAGTTTTGTCTATAGGTGAACCCATCGTGAGCTACTTTTGTTGAGTTATGAAGCCGAGTTTGATCCTTAGAGCTTTCTATGATCATATCATGCTTCTACACATGTAATCCCTTTTAGCTTAGTTCAATGCAAAGTAAGGTTACTTTGAAATAGGAAAGTGTGTTAAGCTGACATAAGGTTGTGTCATAGGTTAGAAAACGGTCATTCTTCTTTTAATCTAGAAGTTTTGTCTATTGGTGAACCTGTCGTGAGCTACTTTCATTGGGTTACGAAGTCGAGTTTGATCCTTAGAGTTATCCATGTTCATATTATACTTCTACACATGTAATCTCTTTTAGCTTACTTCAATGCAATGTAAGTTTACTTTGACATAAGAAAGTGTGTTAAGCCGACATAAGGTGGTGTATAGGTTGGAACATTGTCATTCTTTCCTTAATTTAGAAGTTTTGTCTATAGGTGAACCTGTCGTGAGCTACTTTCGTTGAGTTATGAAGCCGAGTTTGATCTTTAGAGCTTTCCATGTTCATATCGTACTTCTACACATGTAATCTCTTTTAGCTTACTTCAATGCAATGTAAAGTTACTTTGACATAAGAAAATGTGTTAAGCCGACATAAGTTGGTGTTAAAAGTTAGAACACGGTCATTCTTTCCTTAATCTAGAAGTTTTGTCTATAGGTGAACCTGTCGTGAGCTACTTTAGTTGAGTTATGCAGCCTAGTTTGATCCTTAGAGCTTTCCATGTTCATATCATGCTTCTACACATGTAATCTCTTTTAGCTTAGTTCAATGCAATGTAAGGTTACTTTGACATAAGAAAGTGTGTTAAGCTGACATAAGGTTGTGTCATAGGTTAGAAAATGGTCATTCTTCGTTTAATCTAGAAGTTTTGTCTATTGGTGAACCTGTCGTGAGCTACTTTCATTGGGTTACGAAGTCGAGTTTGATCCTTGGAGTTATCCATGTTCATATTATACTTCTACACATGTAATCTCTTTTAGCTTACTTCAATGCAATGTAAGTTTACTTTGACATAAGAAAGTGTGTTAAGCCGACATAAGGTGGTGTATAGGTTGGAACATTGTCATTCTTTCCTTAATTTAGAAGTTTTGTCTATAGGTGAACCTGTCGTGAGCTACTTTCGTTGAGTTATGAAGCCGAGTTTGATCTTTAGAGCTTTCCATGTTCGTATCTTAATTCTACACATGTAATCTCTTTTAGCTTACTTCAATGCAATGTAAAGTTACTTTGACATAAGAAAATGTGTTAAGCCGACATAAGTTGGTGTTAAAAGTTAGAACACGGTCATTCTTTCCTTAATCTAGAAGTTTTGTCTATAGGTGAACCTGTCGTGAGCTACTTTAGTTGAGTTATGCAGCCTAGTTTGATCCTTAGAGCTTTCCATGTTCATATCATGCTTCTACACATGTAATCTCTTTTAGCTTAGTTCAATGCAATGTAAGGTTACTTTGACATAAGAAAGTGTGTTAAGTTGATATAAGGTTGTGTCATAGGTTAGAAAACGGTCATTCTTCTTTTAATCTAGAAGTTTTGTCTATTGGTGAACCTGTCGTGAGCTACTTTCATTGGGTTACGAAGTCGAGTTTGATCCTTAGAGTTATCCATGTTCATATTATACTTCTACACATGTAATCTCTTTTAGCTTACTTCAATGCAATGTAAGTTTACTTTGACATAAGAAAGTGTGTTAAGCCGACATAAGGTGGTGTATAGGTTGGAACATTGTCATTCTTTCCTTAATTTAGAAGTTTTGTCTATAGGTGAACCTGTCGTGAGCTACTTTCGTTGAGTTATGAAGCCGAGTTTGATCTTTAGAGCTTTCCATGTTCATATCGTACTTCTACACATGTAATCTCTTTTAGCTTACTTCAATGCAATGTAAAGTTACTTTGACATAAGAAAATGTGTTAAGCCGACATAAGTTGGTGTTAAAAGTTAGAACACGGTCATTCTTTCCTTAATCTAGAAGTTTTGTCTATAGGTGAACCTGTCGTGAGCTAATTTAGTTGAGTTATGCAGCCTAGTTTGATCCTTAGAGCTTTCCATGTTCATATCATGCTTCTACACATGTAATCTCTTTTAGCTTAGTTCAATGCAATGTAAGGTTACTTTGACATAAGAAAGTGTGTTAAGCTGACATAAGGTTGTGTCATAGGTTAGAAAACGGTCATTCTTCGTTTAATCTAGAAGTTTTGTCTATTGGTGAACCTGTAGTGAGCTACTTTCATTGGGTTACGAAGTCGAGTTTGATCCTTGGAGTTATCCATGTTCATATTATACTTCTACACATGTAATCTCTTTTAGCTTACTTCAATGCAATGTAAGTTTACTTTGACATAAGAAAGTGTGTTAAGCCGACATAAGGTGGTGTATAGGTTGGAACATTGTCATTCTTTCCTTAATTTAGAAGTTTTGTCTATAGGTGAACCTGTCGTGAGCTACTTTCGTTGAGTTATGAAGCCGAGTTTGATCTTTAGAGCTTTCCATGTTCGTATCGTACTTCTACACATGTAATCTCTTTTAGCTTACTTCAATGCAATGTAAAGTTACTTTGACATAAGAAAATGTGTTAAGCCGACATAAGTTGGTGTTAAAAGTTAGAACACGGTCATTCTTTCCTTAATCTAGAAGTTTTGTCTATAGGTGAACCTGTCGTGAGCTACTTTAGTTGAGTTATGCAGCCTAGTTTGATCTTAGAGCTTTCCATGTTCATATCATGCTTCTACACATGTAATCTCTTTTAGCTTAGTTCAATGCAATGTAAGGTTACTTTGACATAAGAAAGTGTGTTAAGCTGATATAAGGTTGTGTCATAGGTTAGAAAACGGTCATTCTTCTTTTAATCTAGAAGTTTTGTCTATTGGTGAACCTGTCGTGAGCTACTTTCATTGGGTTACGAAGTCGAGTTTGATCCTTAGAGTTATCCATGTTCATATTATACTTCTACACATGTAATCTCTTTTAGCTTACTTCAATGCAATGTAAGTTTACTTTGACATAAGAAAGTGTGTTAAGCCGACATAAGGTGGTGTATAGGTTGGAACATTGTCATTCTTTCCTTAATTTAGAAGTTTTGTCTATAGGTGAACCTGTCGTGAGCTACTTTCGTTGAGTTATGAAGCCGAGTTTGATCTTTAGAGCTTTCCATGTTCATATCGTACTTCTACACAGGTAATCTCTTTTAGCTTACTTCAATGCAATGTAAAGTTACTTTGACATAAGAAAATGTGTTAAGCCGACATAAGTTGGTGTTAAAAGTTAGAACACGGTCATTCTTTCCTTAATCTAGAAGTTTTGTCTATAGGTGAACCCATCGTGAGGTGCTTTGGTTGAGTTATGAAGCCGAGTTTGATCCTTAGAGCTTTCTATGATCATATTATGCTTCTACACATGTAATCCCTTTTAGCTTAGTTCAATGCAATGTAAGGTTACTTTGAAATAAGAAAGTGTGTTAAGCCGACATAAGATGGTGTCATAGGTTGGAACACAGTCATTCTTTCCTAATCTAGAAGTTTTGTCTATAGGTGAACCCGTCGTGAGCTACTTTCGTTGAGTTATGAAGCCGAGTTTTATCTTTAGAGCTTTCTATGTTCATATCATGCTTCTACACATGTAATATCTTTTAGCTTAGTTTAATGCAATGTAAGGTTTCTTTGAAATAAGAAAGTGTGTTAAGCTGATATAAGGTTGTGTCATAGATTAGAAAACGGTCATTCTTCTTTTAATCTAGAAGTTTTGTCTATTGGTGAACCTGTCGTGAGCTACTTTCGTTGAGTTATGAAGCCGAGTTTGATCTTTAGAGCTTTCCATGTTCATATCGTACTTCTACACATGTAATCTCTTTTAGCTTACTTCAATGCAATGTAAAGTTACTTTGACATAAGAAAATGTGTTAAGCCGACATAAGTTGGTGTTAAAAGTTAGAACACGGTCATTCTTTCCTTAATCTAGAAGTTTTGTCTATAGGTGAACCTGTCGTGAGCTACTTTAGTTGAGTTATGCAGCCTAGTTTAATCCTTAGAGCTTTCCATGTTCATATCATGCTTCTACACATGTAATCTCTTTTAGCTTAGTTCAATGCAATGTAAGACTACTTTGACATAAGAAAGTGTGTTAAGCTGACATAAGGTTGTGTCATAGGTTAGAAAACGGTCATTCTTCGTTTAATCTAGAAGTTTTGTCTATTGGTGAACCTGTCGTGAGCTACTTTCATTGGGTTACGAAGTCTAGTTTGATCCTTGGAGTTATCCATGTTCATATTATACTTCTACACATGTAATCTCTTTTAGCTTACTTCAATGCAATGTAAGTTTACTTTGACATAAGAAAGTGTGTTAAGCCGACATAAGGTGGTGTATAGGTTGGAACATTGTCATTCTTTCCTTAATTTAGAAGTTTTGTCTATAGGTGAACCTGTCGTGAGCTACTTTCGTTGAGTTATGAAGCCGAGTTTGATCTTTAGAGCTTTCCATGTTCGTATCGTACTTCTACACATGTAATCTCTTTTAGCTTACTTCAATGCAATGTAAAGTTACTTTGACATAAGAAAATGTGTTAAGCCGACATAAGTTGGTGTTAAAAGTTAGAACACGGTCATTCTTTCCTTAATCTAGAAGTTTTGTCTATAGGTGAACCTGTCGTGAGCTACTTTAGTTGAGTTATGCAGCCTAGTTTGATCCTTAGAGCTTTCCATGTTCATATCATGCTTCTACACATGTAATCTCTTTTAGCTTAGTTCAATGCAATGTAAGGTTACTTTGACATAAGAAAGTGTGTTAAGCTGATATAAGGTTGTGTCATAGGTTAGAAAACGGTCATTCTTCTTTTAATCTAGAAGTTTTGTCTATTGGTGAACCTGTCGTGAGCTACTTTCATTGGGTTACGAAGTCGAGTTTGATCCTTAGAGTTATCCATGTTCATATTATACTTCTACACATGTAATCTCTTTTAGCTTACTTCAATGCAATGTAAGTTTACTTTGACATAAGAAAGTGTGTTAAGCCGACATAAGGTGGTGTATAGGTTGGAACATTGTCATTCTTTCCTTAATTTAGAAGTTTTGTCTATAGGTGAACCTGTCGTGAGCTACTTTCGTTGAGTTATGAAGCCGAGTTTGATCTTTAGAGCTTTCCATGTTCATATCGTACTTCTACACATGTAATCTCTTTTAGCTTACTTCAATGCAATGTAAAGTTACTTTGACATAAGAAAATGTGTTAAGCCGACATAAGTTGGTGTTAAAAGTTAGAACACGGTCATTCTTTCCTTAATCTAGAAGTTTTGTCTATAGGTGAACCCATCGTGAGGTGCTTTGGTTGAGTTATGAAGCCGAGTTTGATCCTTAGAGCTTTCTATGATCATATCATGCTTCTACACATGTAATCCCTTTTAGCTTAGTTCAATGCAATGTAAGGTTACTTTGAAATAAGAAAGTGTGTTAAGCCGACATAAGATGGTGTCATAGGTTGGAACACAGTCATTCTTTCCTAATCTAGAAGTTTTGTCTATAGGTGAACCCGTCGTAAGCTACTTTCGTTGAGTTATGAAGCCGAGTTTTATCTTTAGAGCTTTCCATGTTCATATCATGCTTCTACACATGTAATCTCTTTTAGCTTAGTTCAATGCAATGTAAGGTTACTTTGACATAAGAAAGTGTGTTAAGCTGACATAAGGTTGTGTCATAGGTTAGAAAACGGTCATTCTTCTTTTAATCTAGAAGTTTTGTCTATTGGTGAACCTGTAGTGAGCTACTTTCATTGGGTTACGAAGTCGAGTTTGATCCTTAGAGTTATCCATGTTCATATTATACTTCTACACATGTAATCTCTTTTAGCTTACTTCAATGCAATGTAAGTTTACTTTGACATAAGAAAGTGTGTTAAGCCGACATAAGGTGGTGTATAGGTTGGAAAATTGTCATTCTTTCCTTAATTTAGAAGTTTTGTCTATAGGTGAACCTGTCGTGAGCTACTTTCGTTGAGTTATGAAGCCGAGTTTGATCTTTAGAGCTTTCCATGTTCATATCGTACTTCTACACATGTAATCTCTTTTAGCTTACTTAAATGCAATGTAAAGTTACTTTGACATAAGAAAATGTGTTAAGCCGACATAAGTTGGTGTTAAAAGTTAGAACACGGTCATTCTTTCCTTAATCTAGAAGTTTTGTCTATTGGTGAACCTGTCGTGAGCTACTTTCATTGGGTTACGAAGTCGAGTTTGATCCTTAGAGTTATCCATGTTCATATTATACTTCTACACATGTAATCTCTTTTAGCTTACTTCAATGCAATGTAAGTTTACTTTGACATAAGAAAGTGTGTTAAGCCGACATAAGGTGGTGTATAGGTTGGAACATTGTCATTCTTTCCTTAATTTAGAAGTTTTGTCTATAGGTGAACCTGTCGTGAGCTACTTTCGTTGAGTTATGAAGCCGAGTTTGATCTTTAGAGCTTTCCATGTTCATATCGTACTTCTACACATGTAATCTCTTTTAGCTTACTTAAATGCAATGTAAAGTTACTTTGACATAAGAAAATGTGTTAAGCCGACATAAGTTGGTGTTAAAAGTTAGAACACGGTCATTCTTTCCTTAATCTAGAAGTTTTGTCTATAGGTGAACCCATCGTGAGGTGCTTTGGTTGAGTTATGAAGCCGAGTTTGATCCTTAGAGCTTTCTATGATCATATCATGCTTCTACACATGTAATCCCTTTTAGCTTAGTTCAATGCAATGTAAGGTTACTTTGAAATAAGAAAGTGTGTTAAGCCGACATAAGATGGTGTCATAGGTTGGAACACAGTCATTCTTTCCTAATCTAGAAGTTTTGTCTATAGGTGAACCCGTCGTGAGCTACTTTCGTTGAGTTATGAAGCCGAGTTTTATCTTTAGAGCTTTCTATGTTCATATCATGCTTCTACACATGTAATATCTTTTAGCTTAGTTTAATGCAATGTAAGGTTACTTTGAAATAAGAAAGTGTGTTAAACCGAGATAAGGTGGTGTATAGGTTGGAACATTGTCATTCTTTCCTTAATTTAGAAGTTTTGTCTATAGGTGAACCTGTCGTGAGCTACTTTAGTTGAGTTATGCAGCCTAGTTTGATCCTTAGAGCTTTCCATGTTCATATCATGCTTCTACACATGTAATCTCTTTTAGCTTAGTTCAATGCAATGTAAGGTTACTTTGACATAAGAAAGTGTGTTAAGCTGACATAAGGTTGTGTCATAGGTTAGAAAACGGTCATTCTTCTTTTAATCTAGAAGTTTTGTCTATTGGTGAACCTGTCGTGAGCTACTTTCATTGGGTTACGAAGTCGAGTTTGATCCTTAGAGTTATCCATGTTCATATTATACTTCTACACATGTAATCTCTTTTAGCTTACTTCAATGCAATGTAAGTTTACTTTGACATAAGAAAGTGTGTTAAGCCGACATAAGGTGGTGTATAGGTTGGAACATTGTCATTCTTTCCTTAATTTAGAAGTTTTGTCTATAGGTGAACCTGTCGTGAGCTACTTTCGTTGAGTTATGAAGCCGAGTTTGATCTTTAGAGCTTTCCATGTTCATATCGTACTTCTACACATGTAATCTCTTTTAGCTTACTTCAATGCAATGTAAAGTTACTTTGACATAAGAAAATGTGTTAAGCCGACATAAGTTGGTGTTAAAAGTTAGAACACGGTCATTCTTTCCTTAATCTAGAAGTTTTGTCTATAGGTGAACCCATCGTGAGGTGCTTTGGTTGAGTTATGAAGCCGAGTTTGATCCTTAGAGCTTTCTATGATCATATCATGCTTCTACACATGTAATCCCTTTTAGCTTAGTTCAATGCAATGTAAGGTTACTTTGAAATAAGAAAGTGTGTTAAACCGAGATAAGGTGGTGTATAGGTTGGAACATTGTCATTCTTTCCTTAATTTAGAAGTTTTGTCTATAGGTGAACCTGTCGTGAGCTACTTTAGTTGAGTTATGAAGCCGAGTTTGATCTTTAGAGCTTTCCATGTTCATATCGTACTTCTACACATGTAATCTCTTTTAGCTTACTTCAATGCAATGTAAAGTTACTTTGACATAAGAAAGTAGGTTAAGCTGACATAAGGTTGTGTCATAGGTTAGAAAACGGTCATTCTTCTTTTAATCTAGAAGTTTTGTCTATTGGTGAACCTGTAGTGAGCTACTTTCATTGGGTTACGAAGTCGAGTTTGATCCTTAGAGTTATCCATGTTCATATCATACTTCTACACATGTAATCTCTTTTAGCTTACTTCAATGCAATGTAAGTTTACTTTGACATAAGAAAGTGTGTTAAGCCGACATAAGGTGGTGTATAGGTTGGAACATTGTCATTCTTTCCTTAATTTAGAAGTTTTGTCTATAGGTGAACCTGTCGTGAGCTACTTTAGTTGAGTTATGAAGCCGAGTTTGATCTTTAGAGCTTTCCATGTTCATATCGTACTTCTACACATGTAATCTCTTTTAGCTTACTTCAATGCAATGTAAAGTTACTTTGACATAAGAAAGTGTGTTAAGCTGACATAAGGTTGTGTCATAGGTTAGAAAACGGTCATTCTTCTTTTAATCTAGAAGTTTTGTCTATTGGTGAACCTGTCGTGAGCTACTTTCATTGGGTTACGAAGTCGAGTTTGATCCTTAGAGTTATCCATGTTCATATCATACTTTTATACATGTAATCTCTTTTAGCTTACTTCAATGCAATGTAAGTTTACTTTGACATAAGAAAGTGTGTTAAGCCGACATAAGGTGGTGTATAGGTTGGAACATTGTCATTCTTTCCTTAATTTAGAAGTTTTGTCTATAGGTGAACCTGTCGTGAGCTACTTTAGTTGAGTTATGCAGCCTAGTTTGATCCTTAGAGCTTTCCATGTTCATATCATGCTTCTACACATGTAATCTCTTTTAGCTTAGTTCAATGCAATGTAAGGTTACTTTGACATAAGAAAGTGTGTTAAGCTGACATAAGGTTGTGTCATAGGTTAGAAAACGGTCATTCTTCTTTTAATCTAGAAGTTTTGTCTATTGGTGAACCTGTCGTGAGCTACTTTCATTGGGTTACGAAGTCGAGTTTGATCCTTAGAGTTATCCATGTTCATATCATACTTCTACACATGTAATCTCTTTTAGCTTACTGCAATGCAATGTAAGTTTACTTTGACATAAGAAAGTGTGTTAAGCCAACATAAGGTGGTGTATAGGTTGGAACATTGTCATTCTTTCCTTAATTTAGAAGTTTTGTCTATAGGTGAACCTGTCGTGAGCTACTTTCGTTGAGTTATGAAGCTGAGTTTGATCTTTAGAGCTTTCCATGTTCATATCGTACTTCTACACATGTAATCTCTTCAAAGCTTAGTTCAATGCATTGTAAGGTTACTTTGAAACAAGAAAGTGTGTTAAGCTGACATAAGGTGATGTCCTAGGTTGGAACACAGTCATTCTTTACTAATCTAGAAGTTTTGTTCTATAGGTGAACCCGTCGTGAGCTACTTTCGTTGACTTATGCAGCCTAGTTTGATCCTTAGAGCTTTCCATGTTCATATCATGCTTCTACACATGTAATCTCTTCAAAGCTTAGTTCAATGCAATGTAAGGTTACTTTGACATAAGAAAGTGTTTTAAGCTGACATAAGGTGGTGTCATAGGTTAGAAAACGGTCATTCTTCTCTTAA
The DNA here is from genome assembly GCA_963920545.1 of Lepidium didymum. Lineage (NCBI taxonomy): Eukaryota > Viridiplantae > Streptophyta > Magnoliopsida > Brassicales > Brassicaceae > Lepidium > Lepidium didymum. The sequence goes on along the minus strand of OY986992.1, from coordinate 11,891,667 downwards.
TCTAGAAGTTTTGTTTATTGGAGAACCTGTCGTGAGCTACTTTCATTGGGTTACGAAGTCGAGTTTGATCCTTAGAGTTATCCATGTTCATATTATACTTCTACACATGTAATCTCTTTTAGCTTACTTCAATGCAATGTAAGTTTACTTTGACATAAGAAAGTGTGTTAAGCCGACATAAGGTGGTGTATAGGTTGGAACATTGTCATTCTTTCCTTAATTTAGAAGTTTTGTCTATAGGTGAACCTGTCGTGAGCTACTTTCGTTGAGTTATGAAGCCGAGTTTGATCTTTAGAGCTTTCCATGTTCATATCGTACTTCTACACATGTAATCTCTTTTAGCTTACTTCAATGCAATGTAAAGTTACTTTGACATAAGAAAGTGTGTTAAGCCGACATAAGTTGGTGTTAAAAGTTAGAACACGGTCATTCTTTCCTTAATCTAGAAGTTTTGTCTATAGGTGAACCCATCGTGAGCTACTTTCATTGGGTTACGAAGTCGAGTTTGATCCTTAGAGTTATCCATGTTCATATCATACTTCTACACATGTAATCTCTTTTAGCTTACTTCAATGCAATGTAAGTTTACTTTGACATAAGAAAGTGTGTTAAGCCGACATAAGGTGGTGTATAGGTTGGAACATTGTCATTCTTTCCTTAATTTAGAAGTTTTGTCTATAGGTGAACTTGTCGTGAGCTACTTTCGTTGAGTTATGAAGCCGAGTTTGATCTTTAGAGCTTTCCATGTTCATATCGTACTTCTACACATGTAATCTCTTTTAGCTTACTTCAATGCAATGTAAAGTTACTTTGACATAAGAAAGTGTGTTAAGCCGACATAAGTTGGTGTTAAAAGTTAGAACACGGTCATTCTTTCCTTAATCTAGAAGTTTTGTCTATAGGTGAACCCATCGTGAGCTACTTTTGTTGAGTTATGAAGCCGAGTTTGATCCTTAGAGCTTTCTATGATCATATCATGCTTCTACACATGTAATCCCTTTTAGCTTAGTTCAATGCATTGTAAGGTTACTTTGAAACAAGAAAGTGTGTTAAGCTGACATAAGGTGATGTCCTAGGTTGGAACACAGTCATTCTTTACTAATCTAGAAGTTTTGTTCTATAGGTGAACCCGTCGTGAGCTACTTTCGTTGACTTATGCAGCCTAGTTTGATCCTTAGAGCTTTCCATGTTCATATCATGCTTCTACACATGTAATCTCTTTTAGCTTAGTTCAATGCAATGTAAGGTTACTTTGACATAAGAAAGTGTGTTAAGCTGACATAAGGTGGTGTCATAGGTTAGAAAACGGTCATTCTTCTCTTAATCGAGAAGTTTTGTCTATTGGTGAACATGTCGTGAGCTACTTTCATTGGGTTACGAAGTCGAGTTTGATCCGTAGAGTTATCCATGTTCATATTATACTTCTACACATGTAATCTCTTTTAGCTTACTTCAATGCAATGTAAGTTTACTTTGACATAAGAAAGTGTGTTAAGCCGACATAAGGTGGTGTATAGGTTGGAACATTGTCATTCTTTCCTTAATTTAGAAGTTTTGTCTATAGGTGAACCTGTCGTGAGCTACTTTCGTTGAGTTATGAAGCCGAGTTTGATCTTTAGAGCTTTCCATGTTCATATCGTACTTCTACACATGTAATCTCTTCAAAGCTTAGTTCAATGCATTGTAAGGTTACTTTGACATAAGAAAGTGTTTTAAGCTGACATAAGGTGGTGTCATAGGTTAGAAAACGGTCATTCTTCTCTTAATCGAGAAGTTTTGTCTATTGGTGAACCTGTCGTGAGCTACTTTCATTGGGTTACGAAGTCGAGTTTGATCCTTAGAGTTATCCATGTTCATATCATACTTCTACACATGTAATCTCTTTTAGCTTACTGCAATGCAATGTAAGTTTACTTTGACATAAGAAAGTGTGTTAAGCCAACATAAGGTGGTGTATAGGTTGGAACATTGTCATTCTTTCCTTAATTTAGAAGTTTTGTCTATAGGTGAACCTGTCGTGAGCTACTTTCGTTGAGTTATGAAGCTGAGTTTGATCTTTAGAGCTTTCCATGTTCATATCGTACTTCTACACATGTAATCTCTTCAAAGCTTAGTTCAATGCATTGTAAGGTTACTTTGAAACAAGAAAGTGTGTTAAGCTGACATAAGGTGATGTCCTAGGTTGGAACACAGTCATTCTTTACTAATCTAGAAGTTTTGTTCTATAGGTGAACCCGTCGTGAGCTACTTTCGTTGACTTATGCAGCCTAGTTTGATCCTTAGAGCTTTCCATGTTCATATCATGCTTCTACACATGTAATCTCTTCAAAGCTTAGTTCAATGCAATGTAAGGTTACTTTGACATAAGAAAGTGTTTTAAGCTGACATAAGGTGGTGTCATAGGTTAGAAAACGGTCATTCTTCTCTTAATCTAGAAGTTTTGTTTATTGGAGAACCTGTCGTGAGCTACTTTCATTGGGTTACGAAGTCGAGTTTGATCCTTAGAGTTATCCATGTTCATATTATACTTCTACACATGTAATCTCTTTTAGCTTACTTCAATGCAATGTAAGTTTACTTTGACATAAGAAAGTGTGTTAAGCCGACATAAGGTGGTGTATAGGTTGGAACATTGTCATTCTTTCCTTAATTTAGAAGTTTTGTCTATAGGTGAACCTGTCGTGAGCTACTTTCGTTGAGTTATGAAGCCGAGTTTGATCTTTAGAGCTTTCCATGTTCATATCGTACTTCTACACATGTAATCTCTTTTAGCTTACTTCAATGCAATGTAAAGTTACTTTGACATAAGAAAGTGTGTTAAGCCGACATAAGTTGGTGTTAAAAGTTAGAACACGGTCACTCTTTCCTTAATCTAGAAGTTTTGTCTATAGGTGAACCCATCGTGAGCTACTTTCATTGGGTTACGAAGTCGAGTTTGATCCTTAGAGTTATCCATGTTCATATCATACTTCTACACATGTAATCTCTTTTAGCTTACTTCAATGCAATGTAAGTTTACTTTGACATAAGAAAGTGTGTTAAGCCGACATAAGGTGGTGTATAGGTTGGAACATTGTCATTCTTTCCTTAATTTAGAAGTTTTGTCTATAGGTGAACTTGTCGTGAGCTACTTTCGTTGAGTTATGAAGCCGAGTTTGATCTTTAGAGCTTTCCATGTTCATATCGTACTTCTACACATGTAATCTCTTTTAGCTTACTTCAATGCAATGTAAAGTTACTTTGACATAAGAAAGTGTGTTAAGCCGACATAAGTTGGTGTTAAAAGTTAGAACACGGTCATTCTTTCCTTAATCTAGAAGTTTTGTCTATAGGTGAACCCATCGTGAGCTACTTTTGTTGAGTTATGAAGCCGAGTTTGATCCTTAGAGCTTTCTATGATCATATCATGCTTCTACACATGTAATCCCTTTTAGCTTAGTTCAATGCATTGTAAGGTTACTTTGAAACAAGAAAGTGTGTTAAGCTGACATAAGGTGATGTCCTAGGTTGGAACACAGTCATTCTTTACTAATCTAGAAGTTTTGTTCTATAGGTGAACCCGTCGTGAGCTACTTTCGTTGACTTATGCAGCCTAGTTTGATCCTTAGAGCTTTCCATGTTCATATCATGCTTCTACACATGTAATCTCTTTTAGCTTAGTTCAATGCAATGTAAGGTTACTTTGACATAAGAAAGTGTGTTAAGCTGACATAAGGTGGTGTCATAGGTTAGAAAACGGTCATTCTTCTCTTAATCGAGAAGTTTTGTCTATTGGTGAACATGTCGTGAGCTACTTTCATTGGGTTACGAAGTCGAGTTTGATCCGTAGAGTTATCCATGTTCATATTATACTTCTACACATGTAATCTCTTTTAGCTTACTTCAATGCAATGTAAGTTTACTTTGACATAAGAAAGTGTGTTAAGCCGACATAAGGTGGTGTATAGGTTGGAACATTGTCATTCTTTCCTTAATTTAGAAGTTTTGTCTATAGGTGAACCTGTCGTGAGCTACTTTCGTTGAGTTATGAAGCCGAGTTTGATCTTTAGAGCTTTCCATGTTCATATCGTACTTCTACACATGTAATCTCTTCAAAGCTTAGTTCAATGCATTGTAAGGTTACTTTGACATAAGAAAGTGTTTTAAGCTGATATAAGGTGGTGTCATAGGTTAGAAAACGGTCATTCTTCTCTTAATCGAGAAGTTTTGTCTATTGGTGAACCTGTCGTGAGCTACTTTTATTGGGTTACGAAGTCGAGTTTGATCCTTAGAGTTATCCATGTTCATATCATACTTCTACACATGTAATCTCTTTTAGCTTACTTCACTGCAATGTAAGTTTACTTTGATATAAGAAAGTGTGTTAAGCCGACATAAGGTGGTGTATAGGTTGGAACATTGTCATTCTTTCCTTAATTTAGAAGTTTTGTCTATAGGTGAACCCGTCTTGACCTACTTTCGTTGATTAATGGAGCCTAGTTTGATCCTTAGAGCTTTCCATGTTCATATCATGCTTCTACTTATGTAATCTCTTTTAGCTTACTTTAATGCAATGTAAGGTTACTTTGACATAAGAAAGTGTGTTAAGCTGACATAAGGTGGTGTCATAGGTTAGAAAACGGTCATTCTTCTCTTAATCTAGAAGTTTTGTCTATTGGAGAACCTGTCGTGAGCTACTTTCATTGGGTTACGAAGTCGAGTTTGATCCTTAGAGTTATCCATGTTCATATTATACTTCTACACATGTAATCTCTTTTAGCTTACTTCAATGCAATGTAAGTTTACTTTGACATAAGAAAGTGTGTTAAGCCGACATAAGGTGGTGTATAGGTTGGAACATTGTCATTCTTTCCTTAATTTAGAAGTTTTGTCTATAGGTGAACCTGTCGTGAGCTACTTTCGTTGAGTTATGAAGCCGAGTTTGATCTTTAGAGCTTTCCATGTTCATATCGTACTTCTACACATGTAATCTCTTTTAGCTTACTTCAATGCAATGTAAAGTTACTTTGACATAAGAAAGTGTGTTATGCCGACATAAGTTGGTGTTAAAAGTTAGAACACGGTCATTCTTTCCTTAATCTAGAAGTTTTGTCTATAGGTGAACCCATCGTGAGCTACTTTCATTGGGTTACGAAGTCCAGTTTGATCCTTAGAGTTATCCATGTTCATATCATACTTCTACACATGTAATCTCTTTTAGCTTACTTCAATGCAATGTAAGTTTACTTTGACATAAGAAAGTGTGTTAAGCCGACATAAGGTGGTGTATAGGTTGGAACATTGTCATTCTTTCCTTAATTTAGAAGTTTTGTCTATAGGTGAACTTGTCGTGAGCTACTTTCGTTGAGTTATGAAGCCGAGTTTGATCTTTAGAGCTTTCCATGTTCATATCGTACTTCTACACATGTAATCTCTTTTAGCTTACTTCAATGCAATGTAAAGTTACTTTGACATAAGAAAGTGTGTTAAGCCGACATAAGTTGGTGTTAAAAGTTAGAACACGGTCATTCTTTCCTTAATCTAGAAGTTTTGTCTATAGGTGAACCCATCGTGAGCTACTTTTGTTGAGTTATGAAGCCGAGTTTGATCCTTAGAGCTTTCTATGATCATATCATGCTTCTACACATGTAATCCCTTTTAGCTTAGTTCAATGCAATGTAAGGTTACTTTGACATAAGAAAGTGTGTTAAGCTGGCATAAGGTGGTGTCATAGGTTAGAAAACGGTCATTCTTCTCTTAATCGAGAAGTTTTGTCTATTGGTGAACCTGTCGTGAGCTACTTTCATTGGGTTACGAAGTCGAGTTTGATCCTTAGAGTTATCCATGTTCATATCATACTTCTACACATGTAATCTCTTTTAGCTTATTTCAATGCAATATAAGTTTACTTTGACATAAGAAAGTGTGTTAAGCCGACATAAGGTGGTGTATAGGTTGGAACATTGTCATTCTTTCCTTAATTTAGAAGTTTTGTCTATAGGTGAACCTGTCGTGAGCTACTTTCGTTGAGTTATGAAGCCGAGTTTGATCTTTACAGCTTTCCATGTTCATATCGTACTTCTACACATGTAATCTCTTTTAGCTTACTTCAATGCAATGTAAAGTTACTTTGACATAAGAAAGTGTGTTAAGCCGACATAAGTTGGTGTTAAAAGTTAGAACACGGTCATTCTTCTTTTAATCTAGAAGTTTTGTCTCTTGGTTAACCTGTCGTGAGCTACTTTCATTGGGTTACGAAGTCGAGTTTGATCCTTAGAGTTATCCATGTTCATATCATACTTCTACACATGTAATCTCTTTTAGCTTACTTCAATGCAATGTAAGTTTACTTTGACATAAGAAAGTGTGTTAAGCCGACATAAGGTGGTGTATAGGTTGGAACATTGTCATTCTTTCCTTAATTTAGAAGTTTTGTCTATAGGTGAACCTGTCGTGAGCTACTTTCGTTGAGTTATGAAGCCGAGTTTGATCTTTAGAGCTTTCCATGTTCATATCGTACTTCTACACATGTAATCTCTTTTAGCTTACTTCAATGCAATGTAAAGTTACTTTGACATAAGAAAGTGTGTTAAGCCGACATAAGTTGGTGTTAAAAGTTAGAACACGGTCATTCTTTCCTTAATCTAGAAGTTTTGTCTATAGGTGAACCCATCGTGAGGTGCTTTGGTTGAGTTATGAAGCCGAGTTTGATCCTTAGAGCTTTCTATGATCATATCATGCTTCTACACATGTAATCCCTTTTAGCTTAGTTCAATGCAATGTAAGGTTACTTTGAAATAAGAAAGTGTGTTAAGCCGACATAAGATTTTGTCATAGGTTTAGGTTGGAACACAGTCATTCTTTCCTAATCTAGAAGTTTTGCCTATAGGTGAACCCGTCGTGAGCTACTTTCGTTGAGTTATGAAGCCAAGTTTGATATCATGCTTCTACACATGTAATCTCTTTTAGCTTAGTTCAATGCAATGTAAGGTTACTTTTAAGTAAGAAAGTGTGTTAAGCCGACATAAGGTGGTGTCATAGGTTGGAACACAGTCATTCTTTACTAATCTAGAAGTTTTGTCTATAGGTGAACCTGTCGTGAGCTACTTTCGTTAAGTTATGAGGCCGAGTTTGATCTTTAGAGGTTTCCATGTTCATATCATACTTCTACACATGTAATCTCTTTTAGCTTACTTCAATGCAATGTAAAGTTACTTTGACATAAGAAAGTGTTTTAAGCCGACATAAGGTGGTGTCAAAGGTTGGAACACAATCATTCTTTCCTTAATTTAGAAGGTTTGCATATAGGTGAATCCGTCGTGAGCTACTTTCGTTGAGTTATGAAGCCGAGTTTGATCCTTAGAGCTTTCCATGTTCATATCATGCTTCTACACATGTAATCTCTTTTACCTTAGTTCAATGCAATGTAAGGTTACTTTGACATAAGAAAGTGTGTTAAGCCGACATAAGGTGGTGTCATAGGTTGGAACATAGTCATTCTTTCCTAATCTAGAAGTTTTGTCTATAGGTGAACCCGTCGAGAGCTACTTTCGTTGACATATGAAGCCGAGTTTGATCTTTAGAGCTTTCCATGTTCATATCATACTTCTACACATGTAATCTCTTTTAGCTTACTTCAATGCAATGTAAAGTTACTTTGACATAAAAATAGTGTGTTAAGCCGACATAAGGTGCGTAAAAGGTGGGAACACGGTCATTCTTTCCTTAATCTAGAAATTTTGTCTATAGGTTAACCCGTTGTGAGCTACTTTCGTTGGGTTATGAAGCCGAGTTTGATCCTTAGAGGTTTCTATGTTCATATAATGCTTCTACACATGTAATCTCTTTTAGCTTAGTTCAATGCAATGTAAGGTTACTTTGAAATAAGAAAGTGTGTGAAGCTGACATAAGGTGGTGTCATAGGTTTAGGTTGGAACACAGTAATTCTTTCCTAATCAAGAAGTTTTGTCTATAGGTAAACCCGTCGTGAGCTACTTTCGTTGAGTTTTGAAGCCAAGTTTGATCCTTAGAGCTTTGCACGTTCATATCTTACTTCTACACATGTAATCTCTTTTAGCTTACTTCAATGCAATGTAAGTTTACTTTGACATAAGAAAGTGTGTTAAGCCGACATAAGGTGGTGTATAGGTTGGAACACTGTCATTGTTTCCTTAATCTAGAAGTTTTGTCTATAGGTGAACCTGTCGTGAGCTACTTTCGTTGAGTTATGAAGCCGAGTTTGATCTTAGAGCTTTCCATGTTCATATCATACTTCTACACATGTAATCTCTTTTAGCTTACTTCAATGCAATGTAAAGTTACTGTGACATAAGAAAGTGTGTTAAGCCGACATAAATTGGTGTTAAAAGTTAGAACACGGTCATTCTTTCCTTAATCTAGAAGTTTTGTCTATAGGTGAACCCATCGTGAGGTGCTTTGGTTGAGTTATGAAGCCGAGTTTGATCCTTAGAGCTTTCTATGATCATATCATGCTTCTACACATGTAATCCCTTTTAGCTTAGTTCAATGCAATGTAAGGTTACTTTGAAATAAGAAAGTGTGTTAAGCCGACAAAAGGTGGTGTCATAGGTTGGAACACAGTCATTCTTTCCTAATCTAGAAGTTTTGTCTATAGGTGAACCCGTCGTGAGCTACTTTCGTTGAGTTATGAAGCCAAGTTTGATCCTTAGAATTTTCTATGTTCATATCATGCTTCTACACATGTAATCTCTTTTAGCTTAGTTCAATGCAATGTAAGGTTACTTTGAAATAAGAAAGTGTGTGAAGCTGACATAAGGTGGTGTCAAAGGTTGGAACACGGTCATTCTTTCCTTAATCTAGAAATTTTGTCTATAGGTGAACCCGTCGTGAGCTACTTTTGTCAGGTTATGAAGTCGAGTTTGATCCTTCGAGCTTTCTATGTTCATATCATGCTTCTACACATGTAATCTCTTTTAACTTAGTTCAATGCAATGTAAGGTTACTTTGAAATAACAAAGTGTGTGAAGCCGACATAAGGTGGTGTCATAGGTTTAGGTTGGAACACAGTCATTCTTTCCTAATCAAGAAGTTTTGTCTATAGGTAAACCCGTCGTGAGCTACTTTCGTTGAGTTTTGAAGCCAAGTTTGATCCTTAGAGCTTTGCACGTTCATATCTTACTTCTACACAAGTAATCTCCTTTAGCTTACTTCAATGCAATGTAGGTTTACTTTGACATAAGAAAGTGTGTTAAGCCGACATAAGGTGGTGTATAGGTTGGAACACTGTCATTGTTTCCTTAATCTAGAAGTTTTGTCTATAGGTGAACCTGTCGTGAGCTACTTTCGTTGAGTTATGAAACCGAGTTTGATCTTTAGAGCTTTCCATGTTCATATCCTACTTTTACACATGTAATCTCTTTTAGCTTACTTCCATGCAATGTAAAGTTACTTTGCCATAAAAAAGTGTTTTAAGCCGACATAAGGTGATGTCAAAGGTTGGAACACATTCATTCTTTCCTTAATCTAGAAGTTTTGTCTATAGGTGAATCCGTCGTGAGCTACTTTCGTTGAGTTATGAAGCCGAGTTTGATCCTTAGAGCTTTCTATGTTCATATCATGCTTCTACACATGTAATCTCTTTTACCTTAGTTCAATGCAATGTATGGTTACTTTGAAATAAGAAAGTGTGTTAAGCCGACATAAGGTGGGTTCATAGGTTGGAACACAATCATTCTTTCCTAATCTAGAAGTTTTGTCTATAGGTGAACCCGTCGTGAGCTACTTTCGTTGACTTATGAAGCCGAGTTTGATCTTTAGAGCTTTCCATGTTCATATCATACTTCTACACATGTAATCTCTTTTAGCTTACCTCAATGCAATGTAAAGTTACTTTGACATAAAAAAGTTTGTTAAGCCGACCTAAGGTGCGTCAAAGGTTGGAACACGGTCATTCTTTCCTTAATCTAGAAATTTTGTCTATAGGTGAACCCGTCGTGAGCTACTTTTGTTAGGTTATGAAGCCGAGTTTGATCCTTCGAGCTTTCTATGTTCATATCATGCTTCTACATATGTAATCTCTTTTAGCTTACCTCAATGCAATGTAAAGTTACTTTGACATAAAAAAGTTTGTTAAGCCGACCTAAGGTGCGTCAAAGGTTGGAACACGGTCATTCTTTCCTTAATCTAGAAATTTTGTCTATAGGTGAACCCGTCGTGAGCTACTTTTGTTAGGTTATGAAGCCGAGTTTGATCCTTCGAGCTTTCTATGTTCATATCATGCTTCTACACATGTAATCTCTTTTAACTTAATTCAATGCAATGTAAGGTTACTTTGAAATAAGAAAGTGTGTGAAGCCGACATAAGGTGGTGTCATAGGTTTAGGTTGGAACACAGTCATTCTTTCCTAATCAAGAAGTTTTGTCTATAGGTAAACCCGTCGTGAGCTACTTTCGTTGAGTTTTGAAGCCAAGTTTGATCCTTAGAGCTTTGCACGTTCATATCTTACTTCTACACATGTAATCTCCTTTAGCTTACTTCAATGCAATGTAGGTTTACTTTGACATAAGAAAGTGTGTTAAGCCGACATAAGGTGGTGTATAGGTTGGAACACTGTCATTGTTTCCTTAATCTAGAAGTTTTGTCTATAGGTGAACCTGTCGTGAGCTACTTTCGTTGAGTTATGAAACCGAGTTTGATCTTTAGAGCTTTCCATGTTCATATCCTACTTTTACACATGTAATCTCTTTTAGCTTACTTCCATGCAATGTAAAGTTACTTTGCCATAAAAAAGTGTTTTAAGCCGACATAAGGTGATGTCAAAGGTTGGAACACATTCATTCTTTCCTTAATCTAGAAGTTTTGTCTATAGGTGAATCCGTCGTGAGCTACTTTCGTTGAGTTATGAAGCCGAGTTTGATCCTTAGAGCTTTCTATGTTCATATCATGCTTCTACACATGTAATCTCTTTTACCTTAGTTCAATGCAATGTATGGTTACTTTGAAATAAGAAAGTGTGTTAAGCCGACATAAGGTGGGTTCATAGGTTGGAACACAATCATTCTTTCCTAATCTAGAAGTTTTGTCTATAGGTGAACCCGTCGTGAGCTACTTTCGTTGACTTATGAAGCCGAGTTTGATCTTTAGAGCTTTCCATGTTCATATCATACTTCTACACATGTAATCTCTTTTAGCTTACCTCAATGCAATGTAAAGTTAATTTGACATAAAAAAGTTTGTTAAGCCGACATAAGGTGCTGTCAAAGGTTGGAACACGGTCATTCTTTCCTTAATCTAGAAAATTTGTCTATAGGTGAATCCGTCGTGAGCTACTTTCATTGAGTTATGAAGCCGAGTTTGATCCTTAGAGCTTTCTATGTTCATTTCATGCTTCTACACATGTAATCTCTTTTAGCTTAGTTCAATGCAATGTAAGGTTACTTTGAAATAAGAAAGTGTGTTAAGCCGACATAAGGTGGTGTCAAAGGTTGGAACACGGTCATTCTTTCCTTAATCTAGAAATTTTGTCTATAGGTGAACCCGTCGTGAGCTACTTTTGTTAGGTTATGAAGCCGAGTTTGATCCTTCGAGCTTTCTATGTTCATATCATGCTTCTACACATGTAATCTCTTTTAACTTAGTTCAATGCAATGTAAGGTTACTTTGAAATAAGAAAGTGTGTGAAGCCGACATAAGGTGGTGTCATAGGTTTAGGTTGGAACACAGTCATTCTTTCCTAATCAAGAAGTTTTGTCTATAGGTAAACCCGTCGTGAGCTACTTTCGTTGAGTTTTGAAGCCAAGTTTGATCCTTAGAGCTTTGCACGTTCATATCTTACTTCTACACATGTAATCTCCTTTAGCTTACTTCAATGCAATGTAGGTTTACTTTGACATAAGAAAGTGTGTTAAGCCGACATAAGGTGGTGTATAGGTTGGAACACTGTCATTGTTTCCTTAATTTAGAAGTTTTGTCTATAGGTGAACCTGTCGTGAGCTACTTTCGTTGAGTTATGAAACCGAGTTTGATCTTTAGAGCTTTCCATGTTCATATCCTACTTTTACACATGTAATCTCTTTTAGCTTAGTTCAATGCAATGTAAGGTTACTTTGAAATAAGAAAGTGTGTGAAGCCGACATAAGGTGGTGTCATAGGTTTAGGTTGGAACACAGTCATTCTTTCCTAATCAAGAAGTTTTGTCTATAGGTAAACCCGTCGTGAGCTACTTTCGTTGAGTTTTGAAGCCAAGTTTGATCCTTAGAGCTTTGCACGTTCATATCTTACTTCTACACATGTAATCTCCTTTAGCTTACTTCAATGCAATGTAGGTTTACTTTGACATAAGAAAATGTGTTAACCCGACATAAGGTGGTGTATAGGTTGGAACACTATCATTGTTTCCTTAATCTAGAAGTTTTGTCTATAGGTGAACCTGTCGTGAGCTACTTTCGTTGAGTTATGAAACCGAGTTTGATCTTTAGAGCTTTCCATGTTCATATCCTACTTTTACACATGTAATCTCTTTTAGCTTACTTCAATGCAATGTAAAGTTACTTTGCCATAAAAAAGTGTTTTAAGCCGACATAAGGTGGTGTCAAAGGTTGGAACACATTCATTCTTTCCTTAATCTAAAAGTTTTGTCTATAGGTGAATCCGTCGTGAGCTACTTTCGTTGAGTTATGAAGCCGTGTTTGATCCTTAGAGCTTTCTATGTTCATATCATGCTTCTACACATGTAATCTCTTTTACCTTAGTTCAATGCAATGTAAGGTTACTTTAAAATAAGAAAGTGTGTTAAGCCGACATAAGGTGGTGTCATAGGTTGGAACACAATCATTCTTTCCTAATCTAGAAGTTTTGTCTATAGGTGAACCCGTCGTGAGCTACTTTCGTTGACTTATGAAGCCGAGTTTGATCTTTAGAGCTTTCCATGTTCATATCATACTTCTACATATGTAATCTCTTTTAGCTTACCTCAATGCAATGTAAAGTTACTTTGACATAAAAAAGTGTGTTAAGCCAACCTAAGGTGCGTCAAAGGTTGGAACACGGTCATTCTTTCCTTAATCTAGAAATTTTGTCTATAGGTGAACCCGTCGTGAGCTACTTTTGTTAGGTTATGAAGCCGAGTTTGATCCTTCGAGCTTTCTATGTTCATATCATGCTTCTACACATGTAATCTCTTTTAGCTTAGTTCAATGCAATGTAAGGTTACTTTGAAATAAGAAAGTGTGTGAAGCCGAAATAAGGTGGTGTCATAGGTTTAGGTTGGAACACAGTCATTTTTTCCTTAATCTAGAAGTTTTGTCTATAGGTGAATCCGTCGTGAGCTACTTTCGTTGAGTTATGAAGCCGAGTTTGATCCTTAGAGCTTTCTATGTTCATATCATGCTTCTACAAATGTAATCTCTTTTACCTTAGTTCAATGCAATGTAAGATTACTTTGAAATAAGAAAGTGTGTTAAGCCGACATAAGGTGGCTTCATAGGTTGGAACACAATCATTCTTTCCTAATCTAGAAGTTTTGTCTATAGGTGAACCCGTCGTGAGCTACTTTCGTTGACTTATGAAGCCGAGTTTGATCTTTAGAGCTTTCCATGTTCATATCATACTTCTACATATGTAATCTCTTTTAGCTTACCTCAATGCAATGTAAAGTTACTTTGACATAAAAAAGTGTGTTAAGCCAACCTAAGGTGCGTCAAAGGTTGGGACACGGTCATTCTTTCCTTAATCTAGAAGTTTTGTCTATAGGTGAACCTGTCGTGAGCTACTTTCGTTGAGTTATTAAACCGAGTTTGATCTTTAGAGCTTTCCATGTTCATATCCTAATTTTACACATGTAATCTCTTTTAGCGTACTTCAATGCAATGTAAAGTTACTTTGACATAAAAAAGTGTTTTAAGCCAACATGAGGTGGTGTCAAAGGTTGGAACACACTCATTCTTTCCTTAATCTAGAAGTTTTGTCTATAAGTGAATCCGTTGTGAGCTACTTTCGTTGAGTTATGAAGCCGAGTTTGATCCTTAGAGCTTTCTATGTTCATATCATGCTTCTACACATGTAATCTCTTTTACCTTAGTTCAATGCAATGTAAGGTTATTTTGAAATAAGAAAGTGTGTTAAGCAGACATAAGGTGGTGTCATAGGTTGGAACACTGTCATTGTTTCCTTAATCTAGAAGTTTTGTCTATAGGTGAACCTGTCGTGAGCTACTTTCGTTGAGTTATGAAGCCGAGTTTGATCTTTAGAGCTTTCCATGTTCATATCCTACTTCTACACATGTAATCTCTTTTAGCTTACTTCAACGCAATGTAAAGTTACTTTGACATAAGAATGTGTTTTAACCCGACATAAGGTGCTGTCAAAGGTTGGAACACGGTCATTCTTTCCTTAATCTAGAAAATTTGTCTATAGGTGAATCCGTCGTGAGCTACTTTCATTGAGTTATGAAGCCGAGTTTGATCCTTAGAGCTTTCTATGTTCATTTCATGCTTCTACACATGTAATCTCTTTTAGCTTAGTTCAATGCAATGTAAGGTTACTTTGAAATAAGAAAGTGTGTTAAGCCGACATAAGGTGGTGTCAAAGGTTGGAACACGGTCATTCTTTCCTTAATCTTGAAATTTTGTCTATAGGTGAACCTGTCGTGAGCTACTTTTGTTAGGTTATGAAGCCGAGTTTGATCCTTCGAGCTTTCTATGTTCATATCATGCTTCTACACATGTAATCTCTTTTAGCTTAGTTCAATGCAATGTAAGGTTACTTTGAAATAAGAAAGTGTGTGAAGCCGACATAAGGTGGTGTCATAGGTTTAGGTTGGAACACAATCATTCTTTCCTAATCAAGAAGTTTTGTCTATAGGTAAACCCGTCGTGAGCTACTTTCGTTGAGTTTTGAAGCCAAGTTTGATCCTTAGAGCTTTGCACGTTCATATCTTACTTCTACACATGTAATCTCCTTTAGCTTACTTCAATGCAATGTAGGTTTACTTTGACATAAGAAAGTGTGTTAAGCCGACATAAGGTGGTGTATAGGTTGGAACACTGTCATTGTTTCCTTAATCTAGAAGTTTTGTCTATAGGTGAACCAGTCGTGAGCTACTTTTGTTAGGTTATGAAGCCGAGTTTGATCCTTCGAGCTTTCTATGTTCATATCATGCTTCTACACATGTAATCTCTTTTAACTTAATTTAATGCAATGTAAGGTTACTTTGAAATAAGAAAGTGGGTGAAGCCGACATAAGGTGGTGTCAAAGGTTGGAACACATTCATTCTTTCCTTAATCTAGAAGTTTTGTCTATAGGTGAATCCGTCGTGAGCTATTTTCGTTGAGGTATGAAGCCGAGTTTGATCCTTAGAGCTTTCTATGTTCATATCATGCTTCTACACATGTAATCTCTTTTACCTTAGTTCAATGCAATGTAAGATTATTTTGAAATAAGAAAGTGTGTTAAGCCGACATAAGGTGGTGTCATAGGTTGGAACACAATCATTCTTTCCTAATCTAGAAGTTTTGTCTATAGGTGAACCCGTCGTGAGCTACTTTCGTTGACTTATGAAGCCGAGTTTGATCTTTAGAGCTTTCCATGTTCATATCATACTTCTACATATGTAATCTCTTTTAGCTTACCTCAATGCAATGTAAAGTTACTTTGACATAAAAAAGTGTGTTAAGCCGACCTAAGGTGCGTCAAAGGTTGGAACACGGTCATTCTTTCCTTAATCTAGAAATTTTGTCTATAGGTGAACCCGTCGTGAGCTACTTTTGTTAGGTTATGAAGCCGAGTTAGATCCTTCGAGCTTTCTATGTTCATATCATGCTTCTACACATGTAATCTCTTTTAGCTTAGTTCAATGCAATGTAAAGTTACTTTGAAATAAGAAAGTGTGTTAAGCCGACATAAGGTGGTGTCAAAGGTTGGAACACTGTCATTCTTTCCTTAATCTTGAAATTTTGTCTATAGGTGAACCTGTCGTGAGCTACTTTTGTTAGGTTATGAAGCCGAGTTTGATCCTTCGAGCTTTCTATGTTCATATCATGCTTCTACACATGTAATCTCTTTTAGCTTAGTTCAATGCAATGTAAGGTTAATTTGAAATAAGAAAGTGTGTGAAGCCGACATAAGGTGGTGTCATAGGTTTAGGTTGGAACACAATCATTCTTTCCTAATCAAGAAGTTTTGTCTATAGGTAAACCCGTCGGGAGCTACTTTCGTTGAGTTTTGAAGCCAAGTTTGATCCTTAGAGCTTTGCACGTTCATATCTTACTTCTACACATGTAATCTCCTTTAGCTTACTTCAATGCAATGTAGGTTTACTTTGACATAAGAAAGTGTGTTAAGCCGACATAAGGTGGTGTATAGGTTGGAACACTGTCATTGTTTCCTTAATCTAGAAGTTTTGTCTATAGGTGAACCAGTCGTGAGCTACTTTTGTTAGGTTATGAAGCCGAGTTTGATCCTTCGAGCTTTCTATGTTCATATCATGCTTCTACACATGTAATCTCTTTTAACTTAATTTAATGCAATGTAAGGTTACTTTGAAATAAGAAAGTGGGTGAAGCCGACATAAGGTGGTGTCAAAGGTTGGAACACATTCATTCTTTCCTTAATCTAGAAGTTTTGTCTATAGGTGAATCCGTCGTGAGCTATTTTCGTTGAGGTATGAAGCCGAGTTTGATCCTTAGAGCTTTCTATGTTCATATCATGCTTCTACACATGTAATCTCTTTTACCTTAGTTCAATGCAATGTAAGATTATTTTGAAATAAGAAAGTGTGTTAAGCCGACATAAGGTGGTGTCATAGGTTGGAACACAATCATTCTTTCCTAATCTAGAAGTTTTGTCTATAGGTGAACCCGTCGTGAGCTACTTTCGTTGACTTATGAAGCCGAGTTTGATCTTTAGAGCTTTCCATGTTCATATCATACTTCTACATATGTAATCTCTTTTAGCTTACCTCAATGCAATGTAAAGTTACTTTGACATAAAAAAGTGTGTTAAGCCGACCTAAGGTGCGTCAAAGGTTGGAACACGGTCATTCTTTCCTTAATCTAGAAATTTTGTCTATAGGTGAACCCGTCGTGAGCTACTTTTGTTAGGTTATGAAGCCGAGTTAGATCCTTCGAGCTTTCTATGTTCATATCATGCTTCTACACATGTAATCTCTTTTAGCTTAGTTCAATGCAATGTAAAGTTACTTTGAAATAAGAAAGTGTGTTAAGCCGACATAAGGTGGTGTCAAAGGTTGGAACACGGTCATTCTTTCCTTAATCTAGAAATTTTGTCTATAGGTGAACCTGTCGTGAGCTACTTTTGTTAGGTTATGAAGCCAAGTTTGATCCTTAGAGCTTTCCACGTTCATATCTTACTTCTACACATGTAATCTCTTTTAGCTTACTTCAATGCAATGTAAGTTTACTTTGACATAAGAAAGTGTGTTAAGCCGACATAAGGTGGTGTATAGGTTGGAACACTGTTATTGTTTCCTTAAGCTAGAAGTTTTGTCTATAGGTGATCCTGTCGTGAGCTACTTTCATTGAGTTATTAAACCGAGTTTGATCTTTAGAGCTTTCCATGTTCATATCCTAATTTTACACATGTAATCTCTTTTAGCTTACTTCAATGCAATGTAAAGTTACTTTGAAATAAAAAAGTGTTTTAAGCCGACATAAGGTGGTGTCAAAGGTTGGAACACACTCATTCTTTCCTTAATCTAGAAGTTTTGTCTATAGGTGAATCCGTTGGGAGCTACTTTCGTTGAGTTATGAAGCCGAGTTTGATCCTTAGAGCTTTCTATGTTCATATCATGCTTCTACACATGTAATCTCTTTTACCTTAGTTCAATGCAATGTAAGGTTACTTTGAAATAAGAAAGTGTGTTAAGCCGACATAAGGTGGCTTCATAGGTTGGAACACAATCATTCTTTCCTAATCTAGAAGTTTTGTCTATAGGTGAACCCGTCGTGAGCTACTTTCGTTGACTTATGAAGCCGAGTTTGATCTTTAGAGCTTTCCATGTTCATATCATACTTCTACATATGTAATCTCTTTTAGCTTACCTCAATGCAATGTAAAGTTACTTTGACATAAAAAAGTGTGTTAAGCCGACCTAAGGTGCGTCAAAGGTTGGAACACGGTCATTCTTTCCTTAATCTAGAAATTTTGTCTATAGGTGAACCCGTCGTGAGCTACTTTTGTTAGGTTATGAAGCCAAGTTTGATCCTTAGAGCTTTCCACGTTCATATCTTACTTCTACACATGTAATCTCTTTTAGCTTACTTCAATGCAATGTAAGTTTACTTTGACATAAGAAAGTGTGTTAAGCCGACATAAGGTGGTGTATAGGTTGGAACACTGTTATTGTTTCCTTAAGCTAGAAGTTTTGTCTATAGGTGATCCTGTCGTGAGCTACTTTCATTGAGTTATTAAACCGAGTTTGATCTTTAGAGCTTTCCATGTTCATATCCTAATTTTACACATGTAATCTCTTTTAGCTTACTTCAATGCAATGTAAAGTTACTTTGAAATAAAAAAGTGTTTTAAGCCGACATAAGGTGGTGTCAAAGTTTGGAACACACTCATTCTTTCCTTAATCTAGAAGTTTTGTCTATAGGTGAATCCGTTGGGATCTACTTTCGTTGAGTTATGAAGCCGAGTTTGATCCTTAGAGCTTTCTATGTTCATATCATGCTTCTACACATGTAATCTCTTTTACCTTAGTTCAATGCAATGTAAGGTTACTTTGAAATAAGAAAGTGTGTTAAGCCGACATAAGGTGGCTTCATAGGTTAGAACACAATCATTCTTTCCTAATCTAGAAGTTTTGTCTATAGGTGAACCCGTCGTGAGCTACTTTCGTTGACTTATGAAGCCGAGTTTGATCTTTAGAGCTTTCCATGTTCATATCATACTTCTACATATGTAATCTCTTTTAGCTTACCTCAATGCAATGTAAAGTTACTTTGACATAAAAAAGTGTGTTAAGCCAACCTAAGGTGCGTCAAAGGTTGGGACACGGTCATTCTTTCCTTAATCTAGAAGTTTTGTCTATAGGTGAACCTGTCGTGAGCTACTTTCGTTGAGTTATTAAACCGAGTTTGATCTTTAGAGCTTTCCATGTTCATATCCTAATTTTACACATGTAATCTCTTTTAGCGTACTTCAATGCAATGTAAAGTTACTTTGACATAAAAAAGTGTTTTAAGCCAACATGAGGTGGTGTCAAAGGTTGGAACACACTCATTCTTTCCTTAATCTAGAAGTTTTGTCTATAAGTGAATCCGTTGTGAGCTACTTTCGTTGAGTTATGAAGCCGAGTTTGATCCTTAGAGCTTTCTATGTTCATATCATGCTTCTACACATGTAATCTCTTTTACCTTAGTTCAATGCAATGTAAGATTATTTTGAAATAAGAAAGTGTGTTAAGCCGACATAAGGTGGTGTCATAGGTTGGAACACAATCATTCTTTCCTAATCTAGAAGTTTTGTCTATAGGTGAACCCGTCGTGAGCTACTTTCGTTGACTTATGAAGCCGAGTTTGATCTTTAGAGCTTTCCATGTTCATATCATACTTCTACATATGTAATCTCTTTTAGCTTACCTCAATGCAATGTAAAGTTACTTTGACATAAAAAAGTGTGTTAAGCCGACCTAAGGTGCGTCAAAGGTTGGAACACGGTCATTCTTTCCTTAATCTAGAAATTTTGTCTATAGGTGAACCCGTCGTGAGCTACTTTTGTTAGGTTATGAAGCCGAGTTAGATCCTTCGAGCTTTCTATGTTCATATCATGCTTCTACACATGTAATCTCTTTTAGCTTAGTTCAATGCAATGTAAAGTTACTTTGAAATAAGAAAGTGTGTTAAGCCGACATAAGGTGGTGTCAAAGGTTGGAACACGGTCATTCTTTCCTTAATCTAGAAATTTTGTCTATAGGTGAACCTGTCGTGAGCTACTTTTGTTAGGTTATGAAGCCAAGTTTGATCCTTAGAGCTTTCCACGTTCATATCTTACTTCTACACATGTAATCTCTTTTAGCTTACTTCAATGCAATGTAAGTTTACTTTGACATAAGAAAGTGTGTTAAGCCGACATAAGGTGGTGTATAGGTTGGAACACTGTTATTGTTTCCTTAAGCTAGAAGTTTTGTCTATAGGTGATCCTGTCGTGAGCTACTTTCATTGAGTTATTAAACCGAGTTTGATCTTTAGAGCTTTCCATGTTCATATCCTAATTTTACACATGTAATCTCTTTTAGCTTACTTCAATGCAATGTAAAGTTACTTTGAAATAAAAAAGTGTTTTAAGCCGACATAAGGTGGTGTCAAAGGTTGGAACACACTCATTCTTTCCTTAATCTAGAAGTTTTGTCTATAGGTGAATCCGTTGGGAGCTACTTTCGTTGAGTTATGAAGCCGAGTTTGATCCTTAGAGCTTTCTATGTTCATATCATGCTTCTACACATGTAATCTCTTTTACCTTAGTTCAATGCAATGTAAGGTTACTTTGAAATAAGAAAGTGTGTTAAGCCGACATAAGGTGGCTTCATAGGTTGGAACACAATCATTCTTTCCTAATCTAGAAGTTTTGTCTATAGGTGAACCCGTCGTGAGCTACTTTCGTTGACTTATGAAGCCGAGTTTGATCTTTAGAGCTTTCCATGTTCATATCATACTTCTACATATGTAATCTCTTTTAGCTTACCTCAATGCAATGTAAAGTTACTTTGACATAAAAAAGTGTGTTAAGCCGACCTAAGGTGCGTCAAAGGTTGGAACACGGTCATTCTTTCCTTAATCTAGAAATTTTGTCTATAGGTGAACCCGTCGTGAGCTACTTTTGTTAGGTTATGAAGCCCAGTTTGATCCTTAGAGCTTTCCACGTTCATATCTTACTTCTACACATGTAATCTCTTTTAGCTTACTTCAATGCAATGTAAGTTTACTTTGAAATAAGAAAGTGTGTTAAGCCGACATAAGGTGGTGTCAAAGGTTGGAACACGGTCATTCTTTCCTTAATCTAGAAATTTTGTCTATAGGTGAACCTGTCGTGAGCTACTTTTGTTAGGTTATGAAGCCAAGTTTGATCCTTAGAGCTTTCCACGTTCATATCTTACTTCTACACATGTAATCTCTTTTAGCTTACTTCAATGCAATGTAAGTTTACTTTGACATAAGAAAGTGTGTTAAGCCGACATAAGGTGGTGTATAGGTTGGAACACTGTTATTGTTTCCTTAAGCTAGAAGTTTTGTCTATAGGTGATCCTGTCGTGAGCTACTTTCATTGAGTTATTAAACCGAGTTTGATCTTTAGAGCTTTCCATGTTCATATCCTAATTTTACACATGTAATCTCTTTTAGCTTACTCCAATGCAATGTAAAGTTACTTTGAAATAAAAAAGTGTTTTAAGCCGACATAAGGTGGTGTCAAAGGTTGGAACACACTCATTCTTTCCTTAATCTAGAAGTTTTGTCTATAGGTGAATCCGTTGGGAGCTACTTTCGTTGAGTTATGAAGCCGAGTTTGATCCTTAGAGCTTTCTATGTTCATATCATGCTTCTACACATGTAATCTCTTTTACCTTAGTTCAATGCAATGTAAGGTTACTTTGAAATAAGAAAGTGTGTTAAGCCGACATAAGGTGGCTTCATAGGTTGGAACACAATCATTCTTTCCTAATCTAGAAGTTTTGTCTATAGGTGAACCCGTCGTGAGCTACTTTCGTTGACTTATGAAGCCGAGTTTGATCTTTAGAGCTTTCCATGTTCATATCATACTTCTACATATGTAATCTCTTTTAGCTTACCTCAATGCAATGTAAAGTTACTTTGACATAAAAAAGTGTGTTAAGCCGACCTAAGGTGCGTCAAAGGTTGGAACACGGTCATTCTTTCCTTAATCTAGAAATTTTGTCTATAGGTGAACCCGTCGTGAGCTACTTTTGTTAGGTTATGAAGCCAAGTTTGATCCTTAGAGCTTTCCACGTTCATATCTTACTTCTACACATGTAATCTCTTTTAGCTTACTTCAATGCAATGTAAGTTTACTTTGACATAAGAAAGTGTGTTAAGCCGACATAAGGTGGTGTATAGGTTGGAACACTGTTATTGTTTCCTTAAGCTAGAAGTTTTGTCTATAGGTGATCCTGTCGTGAGCTACTTTCATTGAGTTATTAAACCGAGTTTGATCTTTAGAGCTTTCCATGTTCATATCCTAATTTTACACATGTAATCTCTTTTAGCTTACTTCAATGCAATGTAAAGTTACTTTGAAATAAAAAAGTGTTTTAAGCCGACATAAGGTGGTGTCAAAGTTTGGAACACACTCATTCTTTCCTTAATCTAGAAGTTTTGTCTATAGGTGAATCCGTTGGGATCTACGTTCGTTGAGTTATGAAGCCGAGTTTGATCCTTAGAGCTTTCTATGTTCATATCATGCTTCTACACATGTAATCTCTTTTACCTTAGTTCAATGCAATGTAAGGTTACTTTGAAATAAGAAAGTGTGTTAAGCCGACATAAGGTGGCTTCATAGGTTAGAACACAATCATTCTTTCCTAATCTAGAAGTTTTGTCTATAGGTGAACCCGTCGTGAGCTACTTTCGTTGACTTATGAAGCCGAGTTTGATCTTTAGAGCTTTCCATGTTCATATCATACTTCTACATATGTAATCTCTTTTAGCTTACCTCAATGCAATGTAAAGTTACTTTGACATAAAAAAGTGTGTTAAGCCAACCTAAGGTGCGTCAAAGGTTGGGACACGGTCATTCTTTCCTTAATCTAGAAGTTTTGTCTATAGGTGAACCTGTCGTGAGCTACTTTCGTTGAGTTATTAAACCGAGTTTGATCTTTAGAGCTTTCCATGTTCATATCCTAATTTTACACATGTAATCTCTTTTAGCGTACTTCAATGCAATGTAAAGTTACTTTGACATAAAAAAGTGTTTTAAGCCAACATGAGGTGGTGTCAAAGGTTGGAACACACTCATTCTTTCCTTAATCTAGAAGTTTTGTCTATAAGTGAATCCGTTGTGAGCTACTTTCGTTGAGTTATGAAGCCGAGTTTGATCCTTAGAGCTTTCTATGTTCATATCATGCTTCTACACATGTAATCTCTTTTACCTTAGTTCAATGCAATGTAAGGTTATTTTGAAATAAGAAAGTGTGTTAAGCAGACATAAGGTGGTGTCATAGGTTGGAACACTGTCATTGTTTCCTTAATCTAGAAGTTTTGTCTATAGGTGAACCTGTCGTGAGCTACTTTCGTTGAGTTATGAAGCCGAGTTTGATCTTTAGAGCTTTCCATGTTCATATCCTACTTCTACACATGTAATCTCTTTTAGCTTACTTCAACGCAATGTAAAGTTATTTTGACATAAGAAAGTGTTTTAACCCGACATAAGGTGCTGTCAAAGGTTGGAACACGGTCATTCTTTCCTTAATCTAGAAAATTTGTCTATAGGTGAATCCGTCGTGAGCTACTTTCATTGAGTTATGAAGCCGAGTTTGATCCTTAGAGCTTTCTATGTTCATTTCATGCTTCTACACATGTAATCTCTTTTAGCTTAGTTCAATGCAATGTAAGGTTACTTTGAAATAAGAAAGTGTGTTAAGCCGACATAAGGTGGTGTCAAAGGTTGGAACACGGTCATTCTTTCCTT
The DNA here is from genome assembly GCA_963920545.1 of Lepidium didymum. Lineage (NCBI taxonomy): Eukaryota > Viridiplantae > Streptophyta > Magnoliopsida > Brassicales > Brassicaceae > Lepidium > Lepidium didymum. The sequence goes on along the minus strand of OY986992.1, from coordinate 11,868,046 downwards.
AATCTAGAAATTTTGTCTATAGGTGAACCTGTCGTGAGCTACTTTTGTTAGGTTATGAAGCCGAGTTTGATCCTTCGAGCTTTCTATGTTCATATCATGCTTCTACACATGTAATCTCTTTTAGCTTAGTTCAATGCAATGTAAGGTTACTTTGAAATAAGAAAGTGTGTGAAGCCGACATAAGGTGGTGTCATAGGTTTAGGTTGGAACACAATCATTCTTTCCTAATCAAGAAGTTTTGTCTATAGGTAAACCCGTCGTGAGCTACTTTCGTTGAGTTTTGAAGCCAAGTTTGATCCTTAGAGCTTTGCACGTTCATATCTTACTTCTACACATGTAATCTCCTTTAGCTTACTTCAATGCAATGTAGGTTTACTTTGACATAAGAAAGTGTGTTAAGCCGACATAAGGTGGTGTATAGGTTGGAACACTGTCATTGTTTCCTTAATCTAGAAGTTTTGTCTATAGGTGAACCAGTCGTGAGCTACTTTTGTTAGGTTATGAAGCCGAGTTTGATCCTTCGAGCTTTCTATGTTCATATCATGCTTCTACACATGTAATCTCTTTTAACTTAATTTAATGCAATGTAAGGTTACTTTGAAATAAGAAAGTGGGTGAAGCCGACATAAGGTGGTGTCAAAGGTTGGAACACATTCATTCTTTCCTTAATCTAGAAGTTTTGTCTATAGGTGAATCCGTCGTGAGCTATTTTCGTTGAGGTATGAAGCCGAGTTTGATCCTTAGAGCTTTCTATGTTCATATCATGCTTCTACACATGTAATCTCTTTTACCTTAGTTCAATGCAATGTAAGATTATTTTGAAATAAGAAAGTGTGTTAAGCCGACATAAGGTGGTGTCATAGGTTGGAACACAATCATTCTTTCCTAATCTAGAAGTTTTGTCTATAGGTGAACCCGTCGTGAGCTACTTTCGTTGACTTATGAAGCCGAGTTTGATCTTTAGAGCTTTCCATGTTCATATCATACTTCTACATATGTAATCTCTTTTAGCTTACCTCAATGCAATGTAAAGTTACTTTGACATAAAAAAGTGTGTTAAGCCGACCTAAGGTGCGTCAAAGGTTGGAACACGGTCATTCTTTCCTTAATCTAGAAATTTTGTCTATAGGTGAACCCGTCGTGAGCTACTTTTGTTAGGTTATGAAGCCGAGTTAGATCCTTCGAGCTTTCTATGTTCATATCATGCTTCTACACATGTAATCTCTTTTAGCTTAGTTCAATGCAATGTAAAGTTACTTTGAAATAAGAAAGTGTGTTAAGCCGACATAAGGTGGTGTCAAAGGTTGGAACACGGTCATTCTTTCCTTAATCTAGAAATTTTGTCTATAGGTGAACCTGTCGTGAGCTACTTTTGTTAGGTTATGAAGCCAAGTTTGATCCTTAGAGCTTTCCACGTTCATATCTTACTTCTACACATGTAATCTCTTTTAGCTTACTTCAATGCAATGTAAGTTTACTTTGACATAAGAAAGTGTGTTAAGCCGACATAAGGTGGTGTATAGGTTGGAACACTGTTATTGTTTCCTTAAGCTAGAAGTTTTGTCTATAGGTGATCCTGTCGTGAGCTACTTTCATTGAGTTATTAAACCGAGTTTGATCTTTAGAGCTTTCCATGTTCATATCCTAATTTTACACATGTAATCTCTTTTAGCTTACTTCAATGCAATGTAAAGTTACTTTGAAATAAAAAAGTGTTTTAAGCCGACATAAGGTGGTGTCAAAGGTTGGAACACACTCATTCTTTCCTTAATCTAGAAGTTTTGTCTATAGGTGAATCCGTTGGGAGCTACTTTCGTTGAGTTATGAAGCCGAGTTTGATCCTTAGAGCTTTCTATGTTCATATCATGCTTCTCCACATGTAATCTCTTTTACCTTAGTTCAATGCAATGTAAGGTTACTTTGAAATAAGAAAGTGTGTTAAGCCGACATAAGGTGGTGTCATAGGTTGGAACACTGTCATTGTTTCCTTAATCTAGAAGTTTTATCTATCGGTGAACCTGTCATGAGCTACTTTCGTTGAGTTATGAAGCCGAGTTTGATCTTTAGAGCTTTCCATGTTCATATCCTACTTCTACACATGTAATCTCTTTTAGCTTACTTCAATGCAATGTAAAGTTACTTTGACATAAGAAAGTGTTTTAAGCCGACATAAGGTGGTGTCAAAGGTTGGAACACAGTTATTCTTTCCTTAATTTAGAAGTTTTGTCTATAGGTGAATCCGTCGTGAGCTACTTTCGTTGAGTTATGAAGCAGAGTTTGATCCTTAGAGCTTTCTATGTTCATATCATTCTTCTACACATGTAATCTCTTTTAGCTTAGTTCAATGCAATGTAAGGTTACTTTGAAATAAGAAAGTGTGTTAAGCCGACATAAGGTGTTGTCATAGGTTGGAACACAGTCATTCTTTCATACTCTAGAAGTTTTGTCTATAGGTGAACCCCTCGTGAGCTACTTTCGTTGAGTTATAAAGCCGAGTTTGATCTTTAGAGCTTTCCATGTTCATATCATACTTCTACACATGTAATCTCTTTGAGCTTACCTCAATGCAATGTAAAGTTACTTTGACATAAAAAAGTGTGTTAAGCCGACATAAGGTGCGTCAAAGGTTGGAACACGGTCATTCTTTCCTTAATCTAGAAATTTTGTCTATAGGTGAACCAGTCGTGAGCTACTTTTGTTAGGTTATGAAGCAGAGTTTGATCCTTCGAGCTTTCTATGTTCATATCATGCTTCTACACATGTAATCTCTTTTAACTTAATTTAATGCAATGTAAGGTTACTTTGAAATAAGAAAGTGTGTGAAGCTGACATAAGGTGGTGTCATAGGTTTAGGTTGGAACACAGTCATTCTTTCCTAATCAAGAAGTTTTGTCTATAGGTAAACCCTTCGTGAGCTACTTTCGTTGAGTTTTGAAGCTAAGTTTGATCCTTAGAGCTTTGCACGTTTATATCCTACTTTTACACATATAATCTCTTTTAGCTTACTTCAATGCAATGTAAAGTTACTTTGACATAAAAAAGTGTTTTAAGTCGACATAAGTTGGTGTCAAAGGTTGGAACACAGTCATTCTTTCCTTAATCTAGAAGTTTTGTCTATAGGTGAATCCGTCGTGAGCTACTTTCGTTGAGTTATGAAGCCGAGTTTGATCCTTAGAGCTTTCTATGTTCATATCATGCTTCTACACATGTAATCTCTTTTAACTTAATTTAATGCAATGTAAGGTTACTTTGAAATAAGAAAGTGTGTGAAGCCGACATAAGGTGGTGTCAAAGGTTGGAAAACTGTCATTGTTTCCTTAATCTAGAAGTTTTGTCTATAGGTGAACCTGTCGTGAGCTACTTTCGTTGAGTTATGAAGCCGAGTTTGATCTTTAGAGCTTTCCATGTTCATATCCTACTTCTACACATGTAATCTCTTTTAGCTTAGTTCAATGCAATGTAAGGTTACTTTGAAATAAGAAAGTGTGTTAAGCCGACATAAGGTGGTGTCATAGGTTGGAACATAGTCATTCTTTCCTAATCTAGAAGTTTTGTCTATAGGTAAATTCGTCGTGAGCTACTTCGTTGACATATGAAGCCGAGTTTTATATTTAGAGCTTTCCATGTTCATATCATACTTCTACAAATGTAATCTTTTTTAGCTTACTTCAATGCAATGTAAAGTTATTTTGACATAAAAAAAGTGTGTTAAGCCGACATAAGGTGCGTCAAAGGTTGGAACACGGTCATTCTTTCCTTAATCTAGAAATTTTGTCTATAGGTGAACCCGTTGTGAGCTACTTTCGTTGGGTTATGAAGCCAAGTTTGATCCTTAGAGCTTTCTATGTTCATATCATGCTTCTACACATGTAATCTCTTTTAGCTTAGTTCAATGCAATGTAAGGTTACTTTGAAATAAGAAAGTGTGTGAAGCTGACATAAGGTGGTGTCATAGGTTTAGGTTGGAACACAGTCATTCTTTCCTAATCAGGAAGTTTTGTCTATAGGTAAACCCGTCGTGAGCTACTTTCGTTGAGTTTTGAATCCAAGTTTGATCCTTAGAGCTTTGCACTTTCATATCTTACTTCTACACATGTAATCTCTTTTAGCTTACTTTGACATAAGAAAGTGTGTTAAGCCGACATAAGGTGGTGTATAGGTTGGAACACTGTCATTGTTTCCTTAATCTAGAAGTTTTGTCTATAGGTGAACCCGTCGTGAGCTACTTTCGTTGACTTATAAAGCCGAGTTTGATCTTTAGAGCTTTCCATGTTCATATCATACTTCTACATATGTAATCTCTTTTAGCTTACCTCAATGCAATGTAAAGTTACTTTGACATAAAAAAGTGTGTTAAGCCAACCTAAGGTGCGTCAAAGGTTGGAACACGGTCATTCTTTCCTTAATCTAGAAATTTTGTCTATAGGTGAACCCGTCGTGAGCTACTTTTGTTAGGTTATGAAGCCGAGTTAGATCCTTCGAGCTTTCTATGTTCATATCATGCTTCTACACATGTAATCTCTTTTAGCTTACCACAATGCAATGTAAAGTTACTTTGACATATAAAAGTGTGTTAAGCCGACATAAGGTGCGTCAAAGGTTGGAACACGGTCATTCTTTCCTTAATCTAGAAATTTTGTCTATAGGTGAATCCGTCGTGAGCTACTTTCGTTGAGTTACGAAGCCGAGTTTGATCCTTAGAGCTCTCTATGTTCATATCATGCTTCTACACATGTAATCTCTTTTAGCTTAGTTCAATGCAATGTAAGGTTACTTTGAAATAAGAAAGTGTGTTAAGCCGACATAAGGTGGTGTCATAGGTTTAGATTGGAACACAGTCATTCTTTACTAATCTAGAAGTTTTGTCTATAGGTGAACCCGTCGTGAGCTACTTTCGTTGAGTTTTGAAGCCAAGTTTGATCCTTAGAGCTTTGCACGGTCATATCTTACTTCTACACATGTAATCTCCTTTAGCTTACTTCAATGCAATGTAAGTTTACTTTGACATAAGAAAGTGTGTTAAGCCGACATAAGGTGGTGTATAGGTTGGAACACTGTCATTATTTCCTTAATCTAGAAGTTTTGTCTATAGGTGAACCCGTCGTGAGCTACTTTCGTTGACTTATAAAGCCGAGTTTGATCTTTAGAGCTTTCCATGTTCATATCATACTTCTACACATGTAATCTCTTTTAGCTTACCTCAATGCAATGTAAAGTTACTTTGACATAAAAAAGTGTGTTAAGCCGACATAAGGTGCGTCAAAGGTTGGAACACGGTCATTCTTTCCTTAATCTAGAAATTTTGTCTATAGGTGAATCCGTCGTGAGCAACTTTCGTTGAGTTATGAAGCCGAGTTTGATCCTTAGAGCTTTCTATGTTCATATCATGCTTCTACACATGTAATCTCTTTTAGCTTAGTTCAATGCAATGTAAGGTTACTTTGAAATAAGAAAGTGTGTTAAGCCGACATAAGGTGGTGTCAAAGGTTGGAACACAGTCATTCTTTCCTTAATTTAGAAGTTTTGTCTATAGGTGAATCCGTCGTGAGCTACTTTCATTGAGTTACGAAGCCGAGTTTGATCCTTAGAGCTTTCTATGTTCATATCATGCTTCTACACATGTAATCTCTTTTAGCTTAGTTCAATGCAATGTAAGGTTACTTTGAAATAAGAAAGTGTGTTAAGCCGACATAAGGTGGTGTCATAGGTTTAGATTGGAACACAGTCATTCTTTACTAATCTAGAAGTTTTGTCTATAGGTGAACCCGTCGTGAGCTACTTTCGTTGAGTTTTGAAGCCAAGTTTGATCCTTAGAGCTTTCCACGTTCATATCTTACTTCTACACATGTAATCTCTTTTAGCTTACTTCAATGCAATGTAAGTTTACTTTGACATAAGAAAGTGTGTTACGCCGACATAAGGTGGTGTATAGGTTGGAACACTGTCATTGTTTCCTTAATCTAGAAGTTTTGTCTATAGGTGAACCTGTCGTGAGCTACTTTCGTTGAGTTATTAAACCGAGTTTGATCTTTAGAGCTTTCCATGTTCATATCCTAATTTTACACATGTAATCTCTTTTAGCTTACTTCAATGCAATGTAAAGTTACTTTGACATAAAAAAGTGTTTTAAGCCGACATAAGGTGGTGTCAAAGGTTGGAACACACTCATTCTTTCCTTAATCTAGAAGTTTTGTCTATAGGTGAATCTGTCGTGAGCTACTTTCGTTGAGTTATGAAGCCGAGTTTGAACTTTAGAGCTTTCTATGTTCATATCATGCTTCTACACATGTAATCTCTTTTAGCTTAGTTCAATGCAATGTAAGGTTACTTTGAAATAAGAAAGTGTGTGAAGCTGACATAAGGTGGTGTCATAGGTTGGAACACAGTCATGTTCATATCTAGAAGTTTTGTCTATAGGTGAACCCGTCTTGAACTACTTTCGTTGAGTTTTAAAGCCGAGTTTGATCCTTAGAGCTATCCATGTTCATATCATACATGTAATATATTTTAGCTTAGTTCAATGCAATGTAAGTTTACTTTGACATAAGAAAGTGTGTTAAGCCGACATAAGGTGGTGTATAGGTTGGAACACTGTCATTCTTTCCTTAATCTAGAAGTTTTGTCTATAGGTGAACCTGTCGTGAGCTACTTTCGTTGAGTTATGAAGCCGAGTTTGATCTTTAGAGCTTTCCATGTTCATATCTTACTTCTACACATGTAATCTCTTTTAGCTTACTTCAATGCAATGTAAGTTTACTTTGACATAAGAAAGTGTGTTAAGCCGACATAAGGTGGTGTATAGGTTATAACATTGTCATTCTTTCCTTAATCTAGAAGTTTTGTCTATAGGTGAACCTGTCGTGAGCTACTTTCGTTGAGTTATGAAGCCGAGTTTGATCTTTAGAGCTTTCCATGTTCATTTGATACTTCTACACATGTAATCTCTTTTAGCTTTCTTCAATGCAATGTAAAGTTACTTTTTCATAAGAAAGTGTTTTAAGCCGACATAAGGTGGTGTCAAAGGTTGGAACACGGTTATTCTTTCCTTAATTTAGAAGTTTTGTCTATAGGTGAATCCGTCGTGAGCTACTTTCGTTGAGTTATGAAGCCGAGTTTGATCCTTAGAGCTTTCTATGTTCATATCATGCTTCTACACATGTAATCTCTTTTACCTTAGTTCAATGCAATGTAAGGTTACTTTGAAATAAGAAAGTGTTTTAAGCCGACATAAGGTGGTGTCATAGATTGGAACACTGTCATTGTTTCCTAATCTAGAAGTTTTGTCTAAAGGTGAACCCGTCGTGAGCTACTTTCGTTGACATATGAAGCCGAGTTTGATCTTTAGAGCTTTCCATGTTCATATCCTACTTCTACACATGTAATCTCTTTTAGCTTACTTCAATGCAATGTAAAGTTACTTTGACATAAGAAAGTGTTTTAAGCCGACATAAGGTGGTGTCAAAGGTTGGAACACAGTTATTCTTTCCTTAATTTAGAAGTTTTGTCTATAGGTGAATCCGTCGTGAGCTACTTTCGTTGAGTTTTGAATCCAAGTTTGATCCTTAGAGCTTTCTATGATCACATCATGCTTCTACACATGTAATCCTTTTTAGCTTAGTTCAATGCAATGTAAGGTTACTTTGAAATAAGAAAGTGTGTTAAGCCGACATAAGGTGGTGTCATAGGTTGGAACACAGTCATTCTTTCCTAATCTAGAAGTTTTGTCTATAGGTGAACCCGTCGTGAGCTACTTTCGTTGACATATGAAGCCGAGTTTGATCTTTAGAACTTTCCATGTTCATATCATACTTCTACACATGTAATCTCTTTTAGCTTACTTCAATGCAATGTAAAGTTACTTTGACATAAAAAAATGTGTTAAGCTGACATAAGGTGCGTCAAAGGTTGGAACACGATCATTCTTTCCTTAATCTAGAAATTTTGTCTATAGGTGAACCCGTCGTGAGCTACTTTCGTTGGGTTATGAAGCCGAGTTTGATCCTTAGAGCTTTCTATGTTCATATCATGCTTCTACACATGTAATCTCTTTTACCTTAGTTCAATGCAATGTAAGGTTACTTTGAAATAAGAAAGTTTGTTAAGCCGACATAAGGTGGTGTCATAGGTTGGAAAACTGTCATTGTTTCCTTAATCTAGAAGTTTTGTCTATAGGTGAACCTGTCGTGAGCTACTTTCGTTGAGTTATGAAGCCGAGTTTGATCTTTAGAGCTTTCCATCTTCATATCCTACTTCTACACATGTAATCTCTTTTAGCTTAGTTCAATGCAATGTAAGGTTACTTTGAAATAAGAAAGTGTGTTAAGCCGACATAAGGTGGTGTCATAGGTTGGAACATAGTCATTCTTTCCTAATCTAGAAGTTTTGTCTATAGGTAAATCCGTCGTGAGCTACTTTCGTTGACATATGAAGCCGAGTTTTATATTTAGTGCTTTCCATGTTCATATCATACTTCTACACATGTAATCTCTTTTAGCTTACTTCAATGCAATGTAAAGTTACTTTGACATAAGAAAGTGTTTTAAGCCGACATAAGGTGGTGTCAAAGGTTGGAACACAGTTATTCTTTCCTTAATTTAGAAGTTTTGTCTATAGGTGAATCCGTCGTGAGCTACTTTCGTTGAGTTATGAAGAAGAGTTTGATCCTTAGAGCTTTCTATGTTCATATCATGCTTCTACACATGTAATCTCTTTGAGCTTACCTCAATGCAATGTAAAGTTACTTTGACTAAAAAAAAGTGTGTTAAGCCGATATGAGGTGCGTCAAAGGTTGGAACACGGTCATTCTTTCCTTAATCTAGAAATTTTGTCTATAGGTGAACCAGTCGTTAGCTACTTTTGTTAGGTTATGAAGCCGAGTTTGATCCTTCGAGCTTTCTATGTTCATATCATGCTTCTACACATGTAATCTCTTTTAACTTAATTTAATGCAATGTAAGGTTACTTTGAAATAAGAAAGTGTGTGAAGCTGACATAAGGTGGTGTCATAGGTTTAGGTTGGAACACAATCATTCTTTCCTAATCAAGAAGTTTTGTCTATAGGTGAATCCGTCGTGAGCAACTTTCGTTGAGTTACGAACCCGAGTTTGATTCTTAGAGCTTTCTATGTTCATATCATGCTTCTACACATGTAATCTCTTTTAGCTTAGTTCAATGCAATGTAAGGTTACTTTGAAATAAGAAAGTGTGTTAAGCCGACATAAGGTGGTGTCATAGGTTTAGATTGGAACACAGTCATTCTTTACTAATCTAGAAGTTTTGTCTATAGGTAAACCCGTCGTGAGCTACTTTCGTTGACATATGAAGCCGAGTTTTATATTTAGAGCTTTCCATGTTCATATCATACTTCTACACATGTAATCTCTTTTAGCTTACTTCAATGCAATGTAAAGTTATTTTGACATAAAAAAAGTGTGTTAAGCCGACATAAGGTGCGTCAAAGGTTGGAACACGGTCATTCTTTCCTTAATCTAGAAATTTTGTCTATAGGTGAACCCGTTGTGAGCTACTTTCGTTGGGTTATGAAGCCAAGTTTGATCCTTAGAGCTTTCTATGTTCATATCATGCTTCTACACATGTAATCTCTTTTAGCTTAGTTCAATGCAATGTAAGGTTACTTTGAAATAAGAAAGTGTGTTAAGCTGACATAAGATGGTGTCATAGGTTGGAACACTGTCATTCTTTCCTAATCTAGAAGTTTTGTATATAGGTGAACCCGTCGTGAGCTACTTTCGTTGACTTATGAAGCCGATTTTGATCCTTAGTGCTTTCTATGTTCATATCATGCTTCTACACATGTAATCTCTTTTAGCTTAGTTCAATGCAATGTAAGGTTACTTTGAAATAAGAAAGTGTGTTAAGCCCACATAAGGTGGTATCATAGGTTGGAACACAGTCATTCTTTCCTAATCTAGAAGTTTTGTCTATAGGTGAACCCGTCGTGAGCTACTTTCGTTGATTTATGAAGCCGAGTTTGATCTTTAGTGCTTTCCATGTTCATATCATACTTCTACACATGTAATCTCTTTTACCTTACTTCAATGCAATGTAAAGTTACATTGACATAAAAAAAGTGTGTTAAGCCGACATAAGGTGCGTTAAAGGTTGGAACACGGTCATTATTTCTTTAATCTAGAAATTTTGTCTATAGGTGAACCCGTCGTGAACTACTTTCGTTGACATATGAAGCCGAGTTTGATCTTTAGAGCTTTCCGTGTTCATATCATACTTCTACACATGTAATCTCTTTTAGCTTACTTCAATGCAATGGAAATTTACTTTGACATACAAAAGTGTGTTAAGCTGACATAAGGTGCGTCAAAGGTTGGAACACGGTCATTCTTTTCTTAATCTAGAAATTTTGTCTATAGGTGAACCCGTCGTGAGCTACTTTTGTTGGGTTATGAAGCCGAGTTTGATCCTTAGAGCTTTCTATGTTCATATCATGCTTCTACACATGTAATCTCTTTTAGCTTAGTTCAATGCAATGTAAGGTTACTTTGAAATAAGAAAGTGTGTGATGCCGACATAAGGTGGAGTCATAGGTTGGAACACATTCATTCTTTCCTAATCTAGAAGTTTTGTCTATAGGTGAACCCGTCGTGAGCTACTTTCGTTGACATATGAAGCCGAGTTTGATCTTTAGAGCTTTCCGTGTTCATATCATACTTTTACACATGTAATCTCTTTTAGCTTACTTCAATGCATTGTAAAGTTACTTTGACATACAAAAGTGTGTTAAGCTGACATAAGGTGCGTCAAAAGTTGGAACACGGTCATTCTTTCCTAAATCTAGAAATTTTGTCTATAGGTGAACCCGTCGTGAGCTACTTTCGTTGGGTTATGAAGCCGAGTTTGATCCTTAGAGCTTTCTATGTTCATATCATGCTTCTACACATGTAATCTCTTTTAGCTTAGTTCAATGCAATGTAAGGTTACTTTGAAATAAGAAAATGTGTGAAACCGACATAAGGTGGTGTCATAGGTTTAGGTTGGAACACAGTCATTCTTTATTAATCTAGAAGTTTTGTCTATAGGTAAACCCGTCGTGAGCTACTTTCGTTGAGTTTTGAAGCCACGTTTGATCCTTAGAGCTTTGCACGTTCATATCTTACTTCTACACATGTAATCTCTTTTAGCTTACTTCAATGCAATGTAAGTTTACTTTGACATAAGAAAGTGGGTTTAGCCGACATAAGGTAGTGTTTAGGTTGGAACACGATCATTCTTTCCTTAATCTAGAAGTTTTGTCTATAGGTGAATGCGTCGTGAGCTACTTTCGTTGAGTTATGAAGCCGAGTTTGATCTTTAGAGCTTTCTATGTTCATATCATGCTTCTACACATGTAATCTCTTTTAGCTTAGTTCAATGCAATGTAAGGTTACTTTGAAATAAGAAACTGTGTTAAGCTGACATAAGGTGGTGTCATAGGTTGGAACACTGTCATTCTTTCCTAATCTAGAAGTTTTGTATATAGGTGAACCCGTCATGAGCTACTTTCGTTGACTTATGAAGCCGAGTTTGATCCTTAGTGCTTTCTATGTTCATATCATGCTTCTACACATGTAATCTCTTTTAGCTTATTCAATGCAATGTAAGGTTACTTTGAAATAAGAAAGTGTGTGAAGCCGACATAAGGTGGTGTGATAGGTTTAGGTTGGAACACAATCATTCTTTATTAATCTAGAAGTTTTGTCTATAGGTAAACCCGTCGTGAGCTACTTTCGTTGAGTTTTGAAGCCAAGTTTGATCCTTAGAGCTTTGCACGTTGATATCTTACTTCTACACATGTAATCTCTTTTAGCTTACTTCAATGCAATGTAAGTTTACTTTGACATAAGAAAGTGTGTTTAGCCGACATAAGGTAGTGTTTAGGTTGGAACACGATCATTCTTTCCTTAATCTAGAAGTTTTGTCTATAGGTGAATCCGTCGTGAGCTACTTTCGTTGAGTTATGAAGCCGAGTTTGATCTTTAGAGCTTTCTATGTTCATATCATGCTTCTACACATGTAATCTCTTTTAGCTTAGTTCAATGCAATGTAAGGTTACTTTGAAATAAGAAAGTGTGTGAAGCCGACATAAGGTGGTGTCATAGGTTTAGGTTGGAACACAGTCATTCTTTCCTAATCTAGAAGTTTTGTCTATAGGTGAACCCGTCGTGAGCTACTTTCGTTGACATATGAAGCCGAGTTTGATCTTTAGAGCTTTCCGTGTTCATATCATACTTTTGAACATGTAATCTCTTTTTGCTTACTTCAATGCAATGTAAAGTTACTTTGACATACAAAAGTGTGTTAAGCTGACATAAGGTGCGTCAAAGGTTGGAACATGGTCATTCTTTCCTTAATCTAGAAATTTTGTCTATAGGTGAACCCGTCGTGACCTACTTTCGTTGGGTTATGAAGCCGAGTTTGAACCTTAGAGCTTTCTATGTTCATATCATGCTTCTACACATGTAATCTCTTTTAGCTTAGTTCAATGCAATGTAAGGTTACTTTGAAATAAGAAAGTGTGTGAAGCCGACATAAGGTGGTGTCATAGGTTTAGGTTGGAACACAGTCATTCTTTATTAATCTAGAAGTTTTGTCTATAGGTAAACCCGTCGTGAGCTACTTTCGTTGAGTTTTGAAGCCAAGTTTGATCCTTAGAGCTTTGCACGTTCATATCTTACTTCTACACATGTAATCTCTTTTAGCTTAATTCAATGCAATGTAAGTTTACTTTGACATAAGAAAGTGTGTTTAACCGACATAAGGTAGTGTTTAGGTTGGAACACGATCATTCTTTCCTTAATCTAGAAGTTTTGTCTATAGGTGAATCCGTCGTGAGCTACTTTCGTTGAGTTATGAAGCCGAGTTTGATCTTTAGAGCTTTCTATGTTCATATCATGCTTCTACACATGTAATCTCTTTTAGCTTAGTTCAATGCAATGTAAGGTTACTTTGAAATAAGAAAGTGTGTGAAGCCGACATAAGGTGGTGTCATAGGTTTAGGTTGGAACACAGTCATTCTTTCCTAATCTAGAAGTTTTGTCTATAGGTGAACCCGTCGTGAGCTACTTTCGTTGACATATGAAGCCGAGTTTGATCTTTAGAGCTTTCCGTGTTCATATCATACTTTTACACATGTAATCTCTTTTAGCTTACTTCAATGCAATGTAAAGTTACTTTGACATACAAAAGTGTGTTAAGATGACATAAGGTGCGTCAAAGAGTGGAACACGGTCATTCTTTCCTTAATCTAGAAATTTTGTCTATAGTTGAACCCGTCGTGAGCTACTTTCGTTGGGTTATGAAGCCGAGTTTGATCCTTAGAGCTTTCTATGTTCATATCATGCTTCTACACATGTAATCTCTTTTAGCTTAGTTCAATGCAATGTAAGGTTACTTTGAAATAAGAAAGTGTGTGAAGCCGACATAAGGTGGTGTGATAGGTTTAGGTTGGAACACAGTCATTCTTTATTAATCTAGAAGTTTTGTCTATAGGTAAACCCGTCGTGAGCTACTTTCGTTGAGTTTTGAAGGCAAGTTTGATCCTTAGAGCTTTGCACGTTCATATCTTACTTCTACACATGTAATCTCTTTTAGCTTACTTCAATGCAATGTAAGTTTACTTTGACATAAGAAAGTGTGTTTAGCCGACATAAGGTAGTGTTTAGGTTGGAACACGATCATTCTTTCCTTAATCTAGAAGTTTTGTCTATAGGTGAATCCGTCGTGAGCTACTTTCGTTGAGTTATGAAGCCGAGTTTGATCTTTAGAGCTTTCTATGTTCATATCATGCTTCTACACATGTAATCTCTTTTAGCTTAGTTCAATGCAATGTAAGGTTACTTTGAAATAAGAAAGTGTGTGAAGCCGACATAAGGTGGTGTCATAGGTTTAGGTTGGAACACAGTCATTCTTTCCTAATCTAGAAGTTTTGTCTATAGGTGAACCCGTCGTGAGCTACTTTCGTTGACATATGAAGCCGAGTTTGATCTTTAGAGCTTTCCGTGTTCATATCATACTTTTACACAAGTAATCTCTTTTTGCTTACTTCAATGCAATGTAAAATTACTTTGACATACAAAAGTGTGTTAAGCTGACATAAGGTGCGTCAAAGGTTGGAACACGGTCATTCTTTCCTTAATCTAGAAATTTTGTCTATAGGTGAACCCGTCGTGAGCTACTTTCGTTGGGTTATGAAGCCGAGTTTGATCCTTAGAGCTTTCTATGTTCATATCATGCTTCTACACATGTAATCTCTTTTAGTTTAGTTCAATGCAATGTAAGGTTACTTTGAAATAAGAAAGTGTGTGAAGCCGACATAAGGTGGTGTCATAGGTTTAGGTTGGAACACAGTCATTCTTTATTAATCTAGAAGTTTTGTCTATAGGTAAACTCGTCGTGAGCTACTTTCGTTGAGTTTTGAAGCCAAGTTTGATCCTTAGAGCTTTGCACGTTCATATCTTACTTCTACACATGTAATCTCTTTTAGCTTACTTCAATGCAATGTAAGTTTACTTTGACATAAGAAAGTGGGTTTAGCCGACATAAGGTAGTGTTTAGGTTGGAACACGATCATTCTTTCCTTAATCTAGAAGTTTTGTCTATAGGTGAATCCGTCGTGAGCTACTTTCGTTGAGTTATGAAGCCGAGTTTGATCTTTAGAGCGTTCTATGTTCATATCATGCTTCTACACATGTAATCTCTTTTAGCTTAGTTCAATGCAATGTAAGGTTACTTTGAAATAAGAAACTGTGTTAAGCTGACATAAGGTGGTGTCATAGGTTGGAACACTGTCATTCTTTCCTAATCTAGAAGTTTTGTATATATGTGAACCCGTCGTGAGCTACTTTCGTTAACTTATGAAGCCGAGTTTGATCCTTAGTGCTTTCTATGTTCATATCATGCTTCTACACATATAATCTCTTTTAGCTTAGTTCAATGCAATGTAAGGTTACTTTGAAATAAGAAAGTGTGTGAAGCCGACATAAGGTGGTGTGATAGGTTTAGGTTGGAACACAGTCATTCTTTATTAATCTAGAAGTTTTGTCTATAGGTAAACCCGTCGTGAGCTACTTTCGTTGAGTTTTGAAGGCAAGTTTGATCCTTAGAGCTTTGCACGTTCATATCTTACTTCTACACATGTAATCTCTTTTAGCTTACTTCAATGCAATGAAAGTTTACTTTGACATAAGAAAGTGTGTTTAGCCGACATAAGGTGGTGTCATAGGTTTAGGTTGGAACACAGTCATTCTTTATTAATCTAGAAGTTTTGTCTATAGGTAAACCCGTCGTGAGCTACTTTCGTTGAGTTATGAAGCCGAGTTTGATCTTTAGAGCTTTCTATGTTCATATCATGCTTCTACACATGTAATCTCTTTAAGCTTAGTTCAATGCAATGTAAGGTTACTTTGAAATAAGAAACTGTGTTAAGCTGACATAAGGTGGTGTCATAGGTTTAGGTTGGAACACAATCATTCTTTCCTTAATCTAGAAGTTTTGTCTATAGGTGAATCCGTCGTGAGCTACTTTCGTTGACATATGAAGCCGAGTTTGATCTTTAGAGCTTTCTATGTTCATATCATGCTTCTACACATGTAATCTCTTTTAGCTTAGTTCAATGCAATGTAAGGTTACTTTGAAATAAGAAAGTGTGTGAAGCCGACATAAGGTGGTGTCATAGGTTTAGGTTGGAACACAGTCATTCTTTCCTAATCTAGAAGTTTTGTATATAGGTGAACCCGTCGTGAGCTACTTTCGTTGACATATGAATCCGAGTTTGATCCTTAGAGCTTTGCACGTTCATATCTTACTTCTACACATGTAATCTCTTTTAGCTTACTTCAATGCAATGTAAGTTTACTTTGACATAAGAAAGTGTGTTTAGCCGACATAAGGTAGTGGTTAGGTTGGAACACGATCATTCTTTCCTTAATCTAGAAGTTTTGTCTATAGGCGAATCCGTCGTTAGCTACTTTTGTTGAGTTATGAAGCCGAGTTTGATCTTTAGAGCTTTCTATGTTCATATCATGTTTCTACACATGTAATCTCTTTTAGCTTAGTTCAATGCAATGTAAGGTTACTTTGAAATAAGAAAGTGTGTGAAGCCGACATAAGGTGGTGTCATAGGTTTAGGTTGGAACACAGTCATTCTTTCCTAATCTAGAAGTTTTGTCTATAGGTGAACCCGTCGTGAGCTACTTTCGTTGACATATGAAGCCGAGTTTGATCTTTAGAGCTTTCCGTGTTCATATCATACTTTTACCAGGTAATCTCTTTTAGCTTACTTCAATGCAATGTAAAGTTACTTTAGACATACAAAAGTGTGTTAAGCCGACATAAGGTGCGTCAAAAGTTGGAACACGGCCATTCTTTCCTTAATCTAGAAATTTTGTCTATAGGTGAACCCGTCGTGAGCTACTTTCGTTGGGTTATGAAGCCGAGTTTGATCCTTAGAGCTTTCTATGTTCATATCATGCTTCTACACATGTAATCTCTTTTAGCTTAGTTCAATGCAATGTAAGGTTACTTTGAAATAAGAAAGTGTGTGAAGCCGACATAAGGTGGTGTCATAGGTTTAGGTTGGAACACAGTCATTCTTTATTAATCTAGAAGTTTTTTCTATAGGTAAACCCGTCGTGAGCTACTTTCGTTGAGTTTTGAAGCCAAGTTTGATTCTTAGAGCTTTGCACGTTCATATCTTACTTCTACACATGTAATCTCTTTTAGCTTACTTCAATGCAATGTAAGTTTACTTTGACATAAGAAAGTGTGTTTAGCCGACATAAGGTAGTGTTTAGGTTGGAACACAATCATTCTTTCCTTAATCTAGAAGTTTTGTCTATAGGTGAATCCGTCGTGAGCTACTTTCGTTGAGTTATGAAGCCGAGTTTGATCTTTAGAGCTTTCTATGTTCATATCATGCTTCTACACATGTAATCTCTTTTAGCTTAGTTCAATGCAATGTAAGGTTACTTTGAAATAAGAAAGTGTGTGAAGCCGACATAAAGTGGTGTCATAGGTTGGAACACTGTCATTCTTTCCTAATCTAGAAGTTTTGTATATAGGTGAACCCGTCTTGAGCTACTTTCGTTAACTTATGAAGCCGAGTTTGATCCTTAGTGCTTTCTATGTTCATATCATGCTTCTACACATATAATCTCTTTTAGCTTAGTTCAATGCAATGTAAGGTTACTTTGAAATAAGAAAGTGTGTGAAGCCGACATAAGGTGGTGTGATAGGTTTAGGTTGGAACACCGTCATTCTTTATTAATCTAGAAGTTTTGTCTATAGGTAAACCCGTCGTGAGCTACTTTCGTTGAGTTTTGAAGGCAAGTTTGATCCTTAGAGCTTTGCACGTTCATATCTTACTTCTACACATGTAATCTCTTTTAGCTTACTTCAATGCAATGAAAGTTTACTTTGACATAAGAAAGTGTGTTAAGCCGACATAAGGTGGTGTCATAGGTTTAGGTTGGAACACAATCATTCTTTATTAATCTAGAAGTTTTGTCTATAGGTAAACCCGTCGTGAGCTACTTTCGTTGAGTTATGAAGCCGAGTTTGATCTTTAGAGCTTTCTATGTTCATATCATGCTTCTACACATGTAATCTCTTTAAGCTTAGTTCAATGCAATGTAAGGTTACTTTGAAATAAGAAAGTGTGTGAAGCCGACATAAGGTGGTGTCATAGGTTTAGGTTGGAACACAATCATTTTTTCCTAATCTAGAAGTTTTGTATATAGGTGAACCCGTCCTGAGCTACTTTCGTTGACATATGAAGCCGAGTTTGATCTTTAGAGCTATCAATGTTCATATCATACTTCTACACATGTAATCTCTTTTAGCTTACTTTAATGCAATGTAAAGTTACTTTGACATACAAAAGTGTGTTAAGCGGACATAAGGTGCGTCAAAGGTTGGAACACGGTCATTCTTTCTTTAATCTAGAAATTTTGTCTATAGGTGAACCCGTCGTGAGCTACTTTCGTTGGGTTATGAAGCCGAGTTTGATCCTTAGAGCTTTCTATGTTCATATCATGCTTCTACAAATGTAATCTCTTTTAGCTTAGTTCAATGCAATGTAAGGTTACTTTGAAATAAGAAAGTGTGTGAAGCCGACATAAGGTGGTGTCATAGGTTTAGGTTGGAACACAGTCATTCTTTATTAATCTAGAAGTTTTGTCTATAGGTAAACCCGTCGTGAGCTACTTTCGTTGAGTTTTGAAGCCAAGTTTGATCCTTAGAGCTTTGCACGTTCATATCTTACTTCTACACATGTAATCTCTTTTAGCTTACTTCAATGCAATGTAAGTTTACTTTGACATAAGAAAGTGTGTTTAGCCGACATAAGGTAGTGTTTAGGTTGGAACACGATCATTCTTTCCTTAATCTAGAAGTTTTGTCTATAGGTGAATCCGTCGAGAGCTACTTTCGTTGAGTTATGAAGCCGAGTTTGATCTTTAGAGCTTTCTATGTTCATATCATGCTTCTACACATGTAATCTCTTTTAGCTTAGTTCAATGCAATGTAAGTTTACTTTGAAATAAGAAAGTGTGTTAAGCTGACATAAGGTGGTGTCATAGGTTGGAACACTGTCATTCTTTCCTAATCTAGAAGTTTTGTATATAGGTGAACCCGTCGTGAGCTACTTTCGTTGACTTATGAAGCCGAGTTTGATCCTTAGTGCTTTCTATGTTCATATCATGCTTCTACACATGTAATCTCTTTTAGCTTAGTTCAATGCAATGTAAGGTTACTTTGAAATAAGAAAGTGTGTGAAGCCGACAAAAGGTGGTGTCATAGGTTGGAACACAGTCATTCTTTCCTAATCTAGAAGTTTTGTATATAGGTGAACCCGTCGCGAGCTACTTTCGTTAACTTATGAAGCCGAGTTTGATCCTTAGTGCTTTCTATGTTCATATCATGCTTCTACACATGTAATCTCTTTTAGTTTAGTTCAATGCAATGTAAGGTTACTTTGAAATAAGAAAGTGTGTGAAGCCGACATAAGGTGGTGTCATAGGTTTAGGTTGGAACACAGTCATTCTTTATTAATCTAGAAGTTTTGTCTATAGGTAAACCCGTCGTGAGCTACTTTCGTTGAGTTTTGAAGCCAAGTATGATCCTTAGTGCTTTCTATGTTCATATCTTACTTCTACACATGTAATCTCTTTTAGCTTACTTCAATGCAATGTAAGTTTACTTTGACATAAGAAAGTGTGTTTAGCCGACATAAGGTAGTGTTTAGGTTGGAACACGATCATTCTTTCCTTAATCTAGAAGTTTTGTCTATAGGTGAATCCGTCGTGAGCTACTTTCGTTGAGTTATGAAGCCGAGTTTGATCTTTAGAGCTTTCTATGTTCATATCATGCTTCTACACATGTAATCTCTTTTAGCTTAGTTCAATGCAATGTAAGGTTACTTTGAAATAAAAAAGTGTGTGAAGCCGACATAAGGTGGTGTCATAGGTTTAGGTTGGAACACAGTCATTCTTTATTAATCTAGAAGTTTTGCCTATAGGTAAACCCGTCGTGAGCTACTTTCGTTGAGTTTTGAAGCCAAGTTTGATCCTTAGAGCTTTGCACGTTCATATCTTACTTCTACACATGTAATCTCTTTTAGCTTACTTCAATGCAATGTAAGTTTACTTTGACATAAGAAAGTGTGTTTAGCCGACATAAGGTAGTGTTTAGGTTGGAACACGATCATTCTTTCCTTAATCTAGAAGTTTTGTCTATAGGTGAATCCGTCGTGAGCTACTTTCGTTGAGTTATGAAGCCGAGTTTGATCTTTAGAGCTTTCTATGTTCATATCATGCTTCTACACATGTAATCTCTTTTAGCTTAGTTCAATGCAATGTAAGGTTACTTTGAAATAAGAAAGTGTGTTAAGCCGACATAAGGTGGTGTCATAGGTTGGAACACAGTCATTCTTTCCTAATCTAGAAGTTTTGTATATAGGTGAACCCGTCGTGAGCTACTTTCGTTAACTTATGAAGCCGAGTTTGATCCTTAGTGCTTTCTATGTTCATATCATGCTTCTACACATGTAATCTCTTTTAGTTTAGTTCAATGCAATGTAAGGTTACTTTGAAATAAGAAAGTGTGTGAAGCCGACATAAGGTGGTGTCATAGGTTTAGGTTGGAACACAGTCATTCTTTATTAATCTAGAAGTTTTGTCTATAGGTAAACCCGTCGTGAGCTACTTTCGTTGAGTTTTGAAGCCAAGTTTGATCCTTAGAGCTTTGCACGTTCATATCTTACTTCTACACATGTAATCTCTTTTAGCTTACTTCAATGCAATGTAAGTTTACTTTGACATAAGAAAGTGTGTTTAGCCGACATAAGGTAGTGTTTAGGTTGGAACACGATCATTCTTTCCTTAATCTAGAAGTTTTGTCTATAGGTGAATCCGTCGTGAGCTACTTTCGTTGAGTTATGAAGCCGAGTTTGATCTTTAGAGCTTTCTATGTTCATATCATGCTTCTACACATGTAATCTCTTTTAGCTTAGTTCAATGCAATGTAAGGTTACTTTGAAATAAGAAAGTGTGTGAAGCCGACATAAGGTGGTGTCATAGGTTTAGGTTGGAACACAGTCATTCTTTCCTAATCTAGAAGTTTTGTATATAGGTGAACCCGTCGTGAGCTACTTTCGTTGACATATGAATCCGAGTTTGATCCTTAGAGCTTTGCACGTTCATATCTTACTTCTACACATGTAATCTCTTTTAGCTTACTTCAATGCAATGTAAGTTTACTTTGACATAAGAAAGTGTGTTTAGCCGACATAAGGTGGTGTCATAGGTTGGAACACAGTCATTCTTTCCTAATCTAGAAGTTTTGTATATAGGTGAACCCGTCGTGAGCTACTTTCGTTAACTTATGAAGCCGAGTTTGATCCTTAGTGCTTTCTATGTTCATATCATGCTTCTACACATGTAATCTCTTTTAGTTTAGTTCAATGCAATGTAAGGTTACTTTGAAATAAGAAAGTGTGTGAAGCCGACATAAGGTGGTGTCATAGGTTTAGGTTGGAACACAGTCATTCTTTATTAATCTAGAAGTTTTGTCTATAGGTAAACCCGTCGTGAGCTACTTTCGTTGAGTTTTGAAGCCAAGTTTGATCCTTAGAGCTTTGCACGTTCATATCTTACTTCTACACATGTAATCTCTTTTAGCTTACTTCAATGCAATGTAAGTTTACTTTGACATAAGAAAGTGTGTTTAGCCGACATAAGGTAGTGTTTAGGTTGGAACACGATCATTCTTTCCTTAATCTAGAAGTTTTGTCTATAGGTGAATCCGTCGTGAGCTACTTTCGTTGAGTTATGAAGCCGAGTTTGATCTTTAGAGCTTTCTATGTTCATATCATGCTTCTACACATGTAATCTCTTTTAGCTTAGTTCAATGCAATGTAAGGTTACTTTGAAATAAGAAAGTGTGTGAAGCCGACATAAGGTGGTGTCATAGGTTTAGGTTGGAACACAGTCATTCTTTCCTAATCTAGAAGTTTTGTATATAGGTGAACCCGTCGTGAGCTACTTTCGTTGACATATGAATCCGAGTTTGATCCTTAGAGCTTTGCACGTTCATATCTTACTTCTACACATGTAATCTCTTTTAGCTTACTTCAATGCAATGTAAGTTTACTTTGACATAAGAAAGTGTGTTTAGCCGACATAAGGTAGTGTTTAGGTTGGAACACGATCATTTTTTCCTTAATCTAGAAGTTTTGTCTATAGGTGAATCCGTCGTTAGCTACTTTTGTTGAGTTATGAAGCCGAGTTTGATCTTTAGAGCTTTCTATGTTCATATCATGTTTCTACACATGTAATCTCTTTTAGCTTAGTTCAATGCAATGTAAGGTTACTTTGAAATAAGAAAGTGTGTGAAGCCGACATAAGGTGGTGTCATAGGTTTAGGTTGGAACACAGTCATTCTTTCCTAATCTAGAAGTTTTGTCTATAGGTGAACCCGTCGTGAGCTACTTTCGTTGACATATGAAGCCGAGTTTGATCTTTAGAGCTTTCCGTGTTCATATCATACTTTTACCAGGTAATCTCTTTTAGCTTACTTCAATGCAATGTAAAGTTACTTTAGACATACAAAAGTGTGTTAAGCCGACATAAGGTGCGTCAAAGGTTGGAACACGGCCATTCTTTCCTTAATCTAGAAATTTTGTCTATAGGTGAACCCGTCGTGAGCTACTTTCGTTGGGTTATGAAGCCGAGTTTGATCCTTAGAGCTTTCTATGTTCATATCATGCTTCTACACATGTAATCTATTTTAGCTTAGTTCAATGCAATGTAAGGTTACTTTGAAATAAGAAAGTGTGTGAAGCCGACATAAGGTGGTGTCATAGGTTTAGGTTGGAACACAGTCATTCTTTATTAATCTAGAAGTTTTGTCTATAGGTAAACCCGTCGTGAGCTACTTTCGTTGAGTTTTGAAGCCAAGTTTGATCCTTAGTGCTTTCTATGTTCATATCTTACTTCTACACATGTAATCTCTTTTAGCTTACTTCAATGCAATGTAAGTTTACTTTGACATAAGAAAGTGTGTTTAGCCGACATAAGGTAGTGTTTAGGTTGGAACACAATCATTCTTTCCTTAATCTAGAAGTTTTGTCTATAGGTGAATCCGTCGTGAGCTACTTTCGTTGAGTTATGAAGCCGAGTTTGATCTTTAGAGCTTTCTATATTCATATCATGCTTCTACACATGTAATCTCTTTTAGCTTACTTCAATGCAATGTAAGGTTACTTTGAAATAAGAAAGTGTGTGAAGCCGACATAAAGTGGTGTCATAGGTTGGAAAACTGTCATTCTTTCCTAATCTAGAAGTTTTGTATATAGGTGAACCCGTCGTGAGCTACTTTCGTTGACTTATGAAGCCGAGTTTGATGCTTAGTGCTTTCTATGTTCATATCATGCTTCTACACATGTAATCTCTTTTAGCTTAGTTCAATGCAATGTAAGGTTACTTTGAAATAAGAAAGTGTGTTAAGCCGACATAAGGTGGTGTCATAGGTTGGAACACAGTCATTCTTTCCTAATCTAGAAGTTTTGTATATAGGTGAACCCGTCGTGAGCTACTTTCGTTAACTTATGAAGCCGAGTTTGATCCTTAGTGCTTTCTATGTTCATATCATGCTTCTACACATGTAATCTCTTTTAGTTTAGTTCAATGCAATGTAAGGTTACTTTGAAATAAGAAAGTGTGTGAAGCCGACATAAGGTGGTGTCATAGGTTTAGGTTGGAACACAGTCATTCTTTATTAATCTAGAAGTTTTGTCTATAGGTAAACCCGTCGTGAGCTACTTTCGTTGAGTTTTGAAGCCAAGTTTGATCCTTAGAGCTTTGCACGTTCATATCTTACTTCTACACATGTAATCTCTTTTAGCTTACTTCAATGCAATGTAAGTTTACTTTGACATAAGAAAGTGTGTTTAGCCGACATAAGGTAGTGTTTAGGTTGGAACACGATCATTCTTTCCTTAATCTAGAAGTTTTGTCTATAGGTGAATCCGTCGTGAGCTACTTTCGTTGAGTTATGAAGCCGAGTTTGATCTTTAGAGCTTTCTATGTTCATATCATGCTTCTACACATGTAATCTCTTTTAGCTTAGTTCAATGAAATGTAAGTTTACTTTGAAATAAGAAAGTGTGTTAACCTGACATAAGGTGGTGTCATAGGTTGGAAAACTGTCATTCTTTCCTAATCTAGAAGTTTTGTATATAGGTGAACCCGTCGTGAGCTACTTTCGTTGACTTATGAAGCCGAGTTTGATGCTTAGTGCTTTCTATGTTCATATCATGCTTCTACACATGTAATCTCTTTTAGCTTAGTTCAATGCAATGTAAGGTTACTTTGAAATAAGAAAGTGTGTTAAGCCGACATAAGGTGGTGTCATAGGTTGGAACACAGTCATTCTTTCCTAATCTAGAAGTTTTGTATATAGGTGAACCCGTCGTGAGCTACTTTCGTTAACTTATGAAGCCGAGTTTGATCCTTAGTGCTTTCTATGTTCATATCATGCTTCTACACATGTAAGCTCTTTTAGTTTAGTTCAATGCAATGTAAGGTTACTTTGAAATAAGAAAGTGTGTGAAGCCGACATAAGGTGGTGTCATAGGTTTAGGTTGGAACACAGTCATTCTTTATTAATCTAGAAGTTTTGTCTATAGGTAAACCCGTCGTGAGCTACTTTCGTTGAGTTTTGAAGCCAAGTTTGATCCTTAGAGCTTTGCACGTTCATATCTTACTTCTACACATGTAATCTCTTTTAGCTTACTTCAATGCAATGTAAGTTTACTTTGACATAAGAAAGTGTGTTTAGCCGACATAAGGTAGTGTTTAGGTTGGAACACGATCATTCTTTCCTTAATCTAGAAGTTTTGTCTATAGGTGAATCCGTCGTGAGCTACTTTCGTTGAGTTATGAAGCCGAGTTTGATCTTTAGAGCTTTCTATGTTCATATCATGCTTCTACACATGTAATCTCTTTTAGCTTAGTTCAATGCAATGTAAGGTTACTTTGAAATAAGAAAGTGTGTGAAGCCGACATAAGGTGGTGTCATAGGTTTAGGTTGGAACACAGTCATTCTTTCCTAATCTAGAAGTTTTGTATATAGGTGAACCCGTCGTGAGCTACTTTCGTTGACATATGAATCCGAGTTTGATCCTTAGAGCTTTGCACGTTCATATCTTACTTCTACACATGTAATCTCTTTTAGCTTACTTCAATGCAATGTAAGTTTACTTTGACATAAGAAAGTGTGTTTAGCCGACATAAGGTAGTGTTTAGGTTGGAACACGATCATTCTTTCCTTAATCTAGAAGTTTTGTCTATAGGTGAATCCGTCGTTAGCTACTTTTGTTGAGTTATGAAGCCGAGTTTGATCTTTAGAGCTTTCTATGTTCATATCATGTTTCTACACATGTAATCTCTTTTAGCTTAGTTCAATGCAATGTAAGGTTACTTTGAAATAAGAAAGTGTGTGAAGCCGACATAAGGTGGTGTCATAGGTTTAGGTTGGAACACAGTCATTCTTTCCTAATCTAGAAGTTTTGTCTATAGGTGAACCCGTCGTGAGCTACTTTCGTTGACATATGAAGCCGAGTTTGATCTTTAGAGCTTTCCGTGTTCATATCATACTTTTACCAGGTAATCTCTTTTAGCTTACTTCAATGCAATGTAAAGTTACTTTAGACATACAAAAGTGTGTTAAGCCGACATAAGGTGCGTCAAAGGTTGGAACACGGCCATTCTTTCCTTAATCTAGAAATTTTGTCTATAGGTGAACCCGTCGTGAGCTACTTTCGTTGGGTTATGAAGCCGAGTTTGATCCTTAGAGCTTTCTATGTTCATATCATGCTTCTACACATGTAATCTCTTTTAGCTTAGTTCAATGCAATGTAAGGTTACTTTGAAATAAGAAAGTGTGTGAAGCCGACATAAGGTGGTGTCATAGGTTTAGGTTGGAACACAGTCATTCTTTATTAATCTAGAAGTTTTTTCTATAGGTAAACCCGTCGTGAGCTACTTTCGTTGAGTTTTGAAGCCAAGTTTGATTCTTAGAGCTTTGCACGTTCATATCTTACTTCTACACATGTAATCTCTTTTAGCTTACTTCAATGCACTGTAAGTTTACTTTGACATAAGAAAGTGTGTTTAGCCGACATAAGGTAGTGTTTAGGTTGGAACACAATCATTCTTTCCTTAATCTAGAAGTTTTGTCTATAGGTGAATCCGTCGTGAGCTACTTTCGTTGAGTTATGAAGCCGAGTTTGATCTTTAGAGCTTTCTATATTCATATCATGCTTCTACACATGTAATCTCTTTTAGCTTACTTCAATGCAATGTAAGGTTACTTTGAAATAAGAAAGTGTGTGAAGCCGACATAAAGTGGTGTCATAGGTTGGAACACTGTCATTCTTTCCTAATCTAGAAGTTTTGTATATAGGTGAACCCGTCTTGAGCTACTTTCGTTAACTTATGAAGCCGAGTTTGATCCTTAGTGCTTTCTATGTTCATATCATGCTTCTACACATATAATCTCTTTTAGCTTAGTTCAATGCAATGTAAGGTTACTTTGAAATAAGAAAGTGTGTGAAGCCGACATAAGGTGGTGTGATAGGTTTAGGTTGGAACACAGTCATTCTTTATTAATCTAGAAGTTTTGTCTATAGGTAAACCCGTCGTGAGCTACTTTCGTTGAGTTTTGAAGGCAAGTTTGATCCTTAGAGCTTTGCACGTTCATATCTTACTTCTACACATGTAATCTCTTTTAGCTTACTTCAATGCAATGAAAGTTTACTTTGACATAAGAAAGTGTGTTAAGCCGACATAAGGTGGTGTGATAGGTTTAGGTTGGAACACAATCATTCTTTATTAATCTAGAAGTTTTGTCTATAGGTAAACCCGTCGTGAGCTACTTTCGTTGAGTTATGAAGCCGAGTTTGATCTTTAGAGCTTTCTATGTTCATATCATGCTTCTACACATGTAATCTCTTTAAGCTTAGTTCAATGCAATGTAAGGTTACTTTGAAATAAGAAAGTGTGTGAAGCCGACATAAGGTGGTGTCATAGGTTTAGGTTGGAACACAATCATTTTTTCCTAATCTAGAAGTTTTGTATATAGGTGAACCCGTCCTGAGCTACTTTCGTTGACATATGAAGCCGAGTTTGATCTTTAGAGCTATCAATGTTCATATCATACTTCTACACATGTAATCTCTTTTAGCTTACTTTAATGCAATGTAAAGTTACTTTGACATACAAAAGTGTGTTAAGCGGACATAAGGTGCGTCAAAGGTTGGAACACGGTCATTCTTTCTTTAATCTAGAAATTTTGTCTATAGGTGAACCCGTCGTGAGCTACTTTCGTTGGGTTATGAAGCCGAGTTTGATCCTTAGAGCTTTCTATGTTCATATCATGCTTCTACAAATGTAATCTCTTTTAGCTTAGTTCAATGCAATGTAAGGTTACTTTGAAATAAGAAAGTGTGTGAAGCCGACATAAGGTGGTGTCATAGGTTTAGGTTGGAACACAGTCATTCTTTATTAATCTAGAAGTTTTGTCTATAGGTAAACCCGTCGTGAGCTACTTTCGTTGAGTTTTGAAGCCAAGTTTGATCCTTAGAGCTTTGCACGTTCATATCTTACTTCTACACATGTAATCTCTTTTAGCTTACTTCAATGCAATGTAAGTTTACTTTGACATAAGAAAGTGTGTTTAGCCGACATAAGGTAGTGTTTAGGTTGGAACACGATCATTCTTTCCTTAATCTAGAAGTTTTGTCTATAGGTGAATCCGTCGAGAGCTACTTTCGTTGAGTTATGAAGCCGAGTTTGATCTTTAGAGCTTTCTATGTTCATATCATGCTTCTACACATGTAATCTCTTTTAGCTTAGTTCAATGCAATGTAAGTTTACTTTGAAATAAGAAAGTGTGTTAAGCTGACATAAGGTGGTGTCATAGGTTGGAACACTGTCATTCTTTCCTAATCTAGAAGTTTTGTATATAGGTGAACCCGTCGTGAGCTACTTTCGTTGACTTATGATGCCGAGTTTGATCCTTAGTGCTTTCTATGTTCATATCATGCTTCTACACATGTAATCTCTTTTAGCTTAGTTCAATGCAATGTAAGGTTACTTTGAAATAAGAAAGTGTGTGAAGCCGACAAAAGGTGGTGTCATAGGTTGGAACACAGTCATTCTTTCCTAATCTAGAAGTTTTGTATATAGGTGAACCCGTCGCGAGCTACTTTCGTTAACTTATGAAGCCGAGTTTGATCCTTAGTGTTTTCTATGTTCATATCATGCTTCTACACATGTAATCTCTTTTAGTTTAGTTCAATGCAATGTAAGGTTACTTTGAAATAAGAAAGTGTGTGAAGCCGACATAAGGTGGTGTCATAGGTTTAGGTTGGAACACAGTCATTCTTTATTAATCTAGAAGTTTTGTATATAGGTGAACCCGTCGTGAGCTACTTTCGTTGACTTATGAAGCCGAGTTTGATCCTTAGTGCTTTCTATGTTCATATCATGCTTCTACACATGTAATCTCTTTTAGCTTAGTTCAATGCAATGTAAGGTTACTTTGAAATAAGAAAGTGTGTGAAGCCGACAAAAGGTGGTGTCATAGGTTGGAACACAGTCATTCTTTCCTAATCTAGAAGTTTTGTATATAGGTGAACCCGTCGCGAGCTACTTTCGTTAACTTATGAAGCCGAGTTTGATCCTTAGTGTTTTCTATGTTCATATCATGCTTCTACACATGTAATCTCTTTTAGTTTAGTTCAATGCAATGTAAGGTTACTTTGAAATAAGAAAGTGTGTGAAGCCGACATAAGGTGGTGTCATAGGTTTAGGTTGGAACACAGTCATTCTTTATTAATCTAGAAGTTTTGTCTATAGGTAAACCCGTCGTGAGCTACTTTCGTTGAGTTTTGAAGCCAAGTATGATCCTTAGTGCTTTCTATGTTCATATCTTACTTCTACACATGTAATCTCTTTTAGCTTACTTCAATGCAATGTAAGTTTACTTTGACATAAGAAAGTGTGTTTAGCCGACATAAGGTAGTGTTTAGGTTGGAACACGATCATTCTTTCCTTAATCTAGAAGTTTTGTCTATAGGTGAATCCGTCGTGAGCTACTTTCGTTGAGTTATGAAGCCGAGTTTGATCTTTAGAGCTTTCTATGTTCATATCATGCTTCTACACATGTAATCTCTTTTAGCTTAGTTCAATGCAATGTAAGGTTACTTTGAAATAAGAAAGTGTGTGAAGCCGACATAAGGTGGTGTCATAGAATTAGGTTGGAACACAGTCATTCTTTCCTAATCTAGAAGTTTTGTCTATAGGTGAACCCGTCGTGAGCTACTTTCGTTGACATATGAAGCCGAGTTTGATCTTTAGAGCTTTCCGTGTTCATATCATACTTTTACCAGGTAATCTCTTTTAGCTTACTTCAATGCAATGTAAAGTTACTTTGACATACAAAAGTGTGTTAAGCCGACATAAGGTGCGTCAAAGGTTGGAACACGGCCATTCTTTCCTTAATCTAGAAATTTTGTCTATAGGTGAACCCGTCGTGAGCTACTTTCGTTGGGTTATGAAGCCTAGTTTGATCCTTAGAGCTTTCTATGTTCATATCATGCTTCTACACATGTAATCTCTTTTACCTTAGTTCAATGCAATGTAAGGTTACTTTGAAATAAGAAAGTGTTTGAAGCCGACATAAGGTGGTGTCGTAGGTTTAGGTTGGAACACAGTCATTCTTTATTAATCTAGAAGTTTTTTCTATAGGTAAACCCGTCGTGAGCTACTTTCGTTGAGTTTTGAAGCCAAGTTTGATCCTTAGAGCTTTGCACGTTCATATCTTACTTCTACACATGTAATCTCTTTTAGCTTACTTCAATGCAATGTAAGTTTACTTTGACATAAGAAAGTGTGTTTAGCCGACATAAGGTAGTGTTTAGGTTGGAACACGATCATTCTTTCCTTAATCTTGAAGTTTTGTCTATAGGTGAATCCGTCGTGAGCTACTTTCGTTGAGTTATGAAGCCGAGTTTGATCTTTAGAGCTTTCTATGTTCATATCATGCTTCTACACATGTAATCTCTTTTAGCTTAGTTCAATGCAATGTAAGGTTACTTTGAAATAAGAAAGTGTGGGAAGCCGACATAAGGTGGTGTCATAGGTTTAGGTTGGAACACAGTCATTCTTTCCTAATCTAGAAGTTTTGTATATAGGTGAACCCGTCGTGAGCTACTTTCGTTGACATATGAAGCCGAGTTTGATCCTTAGAGCTTTGCACGTTCATATCTTACTTCTACACATGTAATCTCTTTTAGCTTACTTCAATGCAATGTAAGTTTACTTTGACATAAGAAAGTGTGTTTAGCCGACATAAGGTAGTGTTTAGGTTGGAACACGATCATTCTTTCCTTAATCTAGAAGTTTTGTCTATAGGTGAATCCGTCGTGAGCTACTTTCGTTGAGTTATGAAGCCGAGTTTGATCTTTAGAGCTTTCTATGTTCATATCATGCTTCTACACATGTAATCTCTTTTAGCTTAGTTCAATGCAATGTAAGGTTACTTTGAAATAAGAAAGTGTGTGAAGCCGACATAAGGTGGTGTCATAGGTTTAGGTTGGAACACAGTCATTCTTTCCTAATCTAGAAGTTTTGTCTAAAGGTGAACCCGTCGTGAGCTACTTTCGTTGACATATGAAGCCGAGTTTGATCTTTAGAGCTTTCCGTGTTCATATCATACTTTTACACATGTAATCTCTTTTAGCTTACTTCAATGCAATGTAAAGTTACTTTGACATACAAAAGTGTGTTAAGCTGACATAAGGTGCGTCAAAGGTTGGAACACGGTCATTCTTTCCTTAATCTAGAAGTTTTGTCTATAGGTGAACCCGTCGTGAGCTACTTTCGTTGGGTTATGAAGCCAAGTTTGATCCTTAGAGCTTTCTATGTTCATATCATGCTTCTACACATGTAATCTCTTTTAGCTTAGTTCAATGCAATGTAAGGTTACTTTGAAATAAGAAAGTTTGTGAAGCCGACATAAGGTGGTGTCATAGGTTTAGGTTGGAACACAGTCATTCTTTATTAATCTAGAAGTTTTGTCTATAGGTAAACCCGTCGTGAGCTACTTTCGTTGAGTTTTGAAGCCAAGTTTGATCCTTAGAGCTTTGCACGTTCATATCTTACTTCTACACATGTAATCTCTTTTAGCTTACTTCAATGCAATGTAAGTTTACTTTGACATAAGAAAGTGTGTTTAGCCGACATAAGGTAGTGTTTAGGTTGGAACATGATCATTCTTTCCTTAATCTAGAAGTTTTGTCTATAGGTGAATCCGTCGTGAGCTACTTTCGTTGAGTTATGAAGCCGAGTTTGATCTTTAGAGCTTTCTATGTTCATATCATGCTTCTACACATGTAATCTCTTTTAGCTTAGTTCAATGCAATGTAAGGTTACTTTGAAATAAGAAAGTGTGTGAAGCCGACATAAGGTGGTGTCATAGGTTTAGGTTGGAACACAGTCATTCTTTCTTAATCTAGAAGTTTTGTATATAGGTAAACCCGTCGTGACCTACTTTCGTTGACATATGAAGCCGAGTTTGATCTTTAGAGCTATCAATGTTCATATCATACTTCTACACATGTAATCTCTTTTAGCTTATTCAATGCAATGTAAAGTTACTTTGACATACAAAAGTGTGTTAAGCTGACATAAGGTGCGTTAAAGGTTGGAACACAGTCATTCTTTCCTTAATCTAGAAATTTTGTCTATAGGTGAACCCGTCGTGGGCTACTTTCGTTGGGTTATGAAGCCGAGTTTGATCCTTAGAGCTTTCTATGTTCATATCATGCTTCTACACATGTTATCTCTTTTAGCTTAGTTCAATGCAATGTAAGGTTACTTTGAAATAAGAAAGTGTGTGAAGCCGACATAAGGTGGTGTCATAGGTTTAGGATGGAACACAGTCATTCTTTATTAATCTAGAAGTTTTGTCTATAGGTAAACCCGTCGTGAGCTACTTTCGTTGAGTTTTGAAGCCAAGTTTGATCCTTAGAGCTTTGCACGTTCATATCTTACTTCTACACATATAATCTCTTTTTGCTTACTTCAATGCAATGTAAGGTTACTTTGACATAAGAAAGTGTGTTTAGCCGACATAAGGTAGTGTTTAGGTTGGAACACGATCATTCTTTCCTTAATCTAGAAGTTTTGTCTATAGGTGAATCCGTCGTGAGCTACTTTCGTTGAGTTATGAAGCCGAGTTTGATCTTTAGAACTTTCTATGTTCATATCATGCTTCTACACATGTAATCTCTTTTAGCTTAGTTCAATGCAATGTAAGGTTACTTTGAAATAAGAAAGTGTGTGAAGCCGACATAAGGTGGTGTCATAGGTTTAGGTTGGAACACAGTCATTCTTTATTAATCTAGAAGTTTTGTCTATAGGTAAACCCGTCGTGAGCTACTTTCGTTGAGTTTTGAAGCCAAGTTTGATCCTTAGAGCTTTGCACGTTCATATCTTACTTCTACACATGTAATCTCTTTTTGCTTACTTCAATGCAATGTAAGTTTACTTTGACATAAGAAAGTGTGTTTAGCCGACATAAGGTAGTGTTTAGGTTGGAACACGATCATTCTTTCCTTAATCTAGAAGTTTTGTCTATAGGTGAATCCGTCGTGAGCTACTTTCATTGAGTTATGAAGCCGAGTTTGATCTTTAGAACTTTCTATGTTCATATCATGCTTCTACACATGTAATCTCTTTTAGCTTAGTTCAATGCAATGTAAGGTTACTTTGAAATAAGAAAGTGTGTGAAGCCGACATAAGGTGGTGTCATAGGTTTAGGTTGGAACACAGTCATTCTTTATTAATCTAGAAGTTTGGTCTATAGGTAAACCCGTCGTGAGCTACTTTCGTTGAGTTTTGAAGCCAAGTTTGATCCTTAGAGCTTTGCACGTTCATATCTTACTTCTACACATGTAATCTCTTTTAGCTTACTTCAATGCAATGTAAGTTTACTTTGACATAAGAAAGTGTGTTTAGCCGACATAAGGTAGTGTTTAGGTTGGAACACGATCATTCTTTCCTTAATCTAGAAGTTTTGTCTATAGGTGAATCCGTCGTGAGCTACTTTCGTTGAGTTATGAAGCCGAGTTTGATCTTTAGAGCTTTCTATGTTCATATCATGCTTCTACACATGTAATCTCTTTTAGCTTAGTTCAATGCAATGTAAGGTTACTTTGAAATAAGAAAGTGTGTGAAGCCGACATAAGGTGGTGTCATAGGTTTAGGTTGGAACACAGTCATTCTTTCCTAATCTAGAAGTTTTGTATATAGGTGAACCCGTCGTGAGCTACTTTCGTTGACATATGAAGCCGAGTTTGATCCTTAGAGCTTTGCACGTTCATATCTTACTTCTACACATGTAATCTCTTTTAGCTTACTTCAATGCAATGTAAGTTTACTTTGACATAAGAAAGTGTGTTTAGCCGACATAAGGTAGTGTTTAGGTTGGAACACGATCATTCTTTCCTTAATCTAGAAGTTTTGTCTATAGGTGAATCCGTCGTGAGCTACTTTCGTTGAGTTATGAAGCCGAGTTTGATCTTTAGAGCTTTCTATGTTCATATCATGCTTCTACACATGTAATCTCTTTTAGCTTAGTTCAATGCAATGTAAGGTTACTTTGAAATAAGAAAGTGTGTGAAGCCGACATAAGGTGGTGTCATAGGTTTAGGTTGGAACACAGTCATTCTTTCCTAATCTAGAAGTTTTGTCTAAAGGTGAACCCGTCGTGAGCTACTTTCGTTGACATATGAAGCCGAGTTTGATCTTTAGAGCTTTCCGTGTTCATATCATACTTTTACACATGTAATCTCTTTTAGCTTACTTCAATGCAATGTAAAGTTACTTTGACATACAAAAGTGTGTTAAGCTGACATAAGGTGCGTCAAAGGTTGGAACACGGTCATTCTTTCCTTAATCTAGAAATTTTGTCTATAGGTGAACCCGTCGTGAGCTACTTTCGTTGGGTTATGAAGCCGAGTTTGATCCTTAGAGCTTTCTATGTTCATATCATGCTTCTACACATGTAATCTCTTTTAGCTTAGTTCAATGCAATGTAAGGTTACTTTGAAATAAGAAAGTTTGTGAAGCCGACATAAGGTGGTGTCATAGGTTTAGGTTGGAACACAGTCATTCTTTATTAATCTAGAAGTTTTGTCTATAGGTAAACCCGTCGTGAGCTACTTTCGTTGAGTTTTGAAGCCAAGTTTGATCCTTAGAGCTTTGCACGTTCATATCTTACTTCTACACATGTAATCTCTTTTAGCTTACTTCAATGCAATGTAAGTTTACTTTGACATAAGAAAGTGTGTTTAGCCGACATAAGGTAGTGTTTAGGTTGGAACATGATCATTCTTTCCTTAATCTAGAAGTTTTGTCTATAGGTGAATCCGTCGTGAGCTACTTTCGTTGAGTTATGAAGCCGAGTTTGATCTTTAGAGCTTTCTATGTTCATATCATGCTTCTACACATGTAATCTCTTTTAGCTTAGTTCAATGCAATGTAAGGTTACTTTGAAATAAGAAAGTGTGTGAAGCCGACATAAGGTGGTGTCATAGGTTTAGGTTGGAACACAGTCATTCTTTCTTAATCTAGAAGTTTTGTATATAGGTAAACCCGTCGTGACCTACTTTCGTTGACATATGAAGCCGAGTTTGATCTTTAGAGCTATCAATGTTCATATCATACTTCTACACATGTAATCTCTTTTAGCTTATTCAATGCAATGTAAAGTTACTTTGACATACAAAAGTGTGTTAAGCTGACATAAGGTGCGTTAAAGGTTGGAACACAGTCATTCTTTCCTTAATCTAGAAATTTTGTCTATAGGTGAACCCGTCGTGGGCTACTTTCGTTGGGTTATGAAGCCGAGTTTGATCCTTAGAGCTTTCTATGTTCATATCATGCTTCTACACATGTTATCTCTTTTAGCTTAGTTCAATGCAATGTAAGGTTACTTTGAAATAAGAAAGTGTGTGAAGCCGACATAAGGTGGTGTCATAGGTTTAGGATGGAACACAGTCATTCTTTATTAATCTAGAAGTTTTGTCTATAGGTAAACCCGTCGTGAGCTACTTTCGTTGAGTTTTGAAGCCAAGTTTGATCCTTAGAGCTTTGCACGTTCATATCTTACTTCTACACATATAATCTCTTTTTGCTTACTTCAATGCAATGTAAGGTTACTTTGACATAAGAAAGTGTGTTTAGCCGACATAAGGTAGTGTTTAGGTTGGAACACGATCATTCTTTCCTTAATCTAGAAGTTTTGTCTATAGGTGAATCCGTCGTGAGCTACTTTCGTTGAGTTATGAAGCCGAGTTTGATCTTTAGAACTTTCTATGTTCATATCATGCTTCTACACATGTAATCTCTTTTAGCTTAGTTCAATGCAATGTAAGGTTACTTTGAAATAAGAAAGTGTGTGAAGCCGACATAAGGTGGTGTCATAGGTTTAGGTTGGAACACAGTCATTCTTTATTAATCTAGAAGTTTTGTCTATAGGTAAACCCGTCGTGAGCTACTTTCGTTGAGTTTTGAAGCCAAGTTTGATCCTTAGAGCTTTGCACGTTCATATCTTACTTCTACACATGTAATCTCTTTTTGCTTACTTCAATGCAATGTAAGTTTACTTTGACATAAGAAAGTGTGTTTAGCCGACATAAGGTAGTGTTTAGGTTGGAACACGATCATTCTTTCCTTAATCTAGAAGTTTTGTCTATAGGTGAATCCGTCGTGAGCTACTTTCGTTGAGTTATGAAGCCGAGTTTGATCTTTAGAACTTTCTATGTTCATATCATGCTTCTACACATGTAATCTCTTTTAGCTTAGTTCAATGCAATGTAAGGTTACTTTGAAATAAGAAAGTGTGTGAAGCCGACATAAGGTGGTGTCATAGGTTTAGGTTGGAACACAGTCATTCTTTATTAATCTAGAAGTTTGGTCTATAGGTAAACCCGTCGTGAGCTACTTTCGTTGAGTTTTGAAGCCAAGTTTGATCCTTAGAGCTTTGCACGTTCATATCTTACTTCTACACATGTAATCTCTTTTAGCTTACTTCAATGCAATGTAAGTTTACTTTGACATAAGAAAGTGTGTTTAGCCGACATAAGGTAGTGTTTAGGTTGGAACACGATCATTCTTTCCTTAATCTAGAAGTTTTGTCTATAGGTGAATCCGTCGTGAGCTACTTTCGTTGAGTTATGAAGCCGAGTTTGATCTTTAGAGCTTTCTATGTTCATATCATGCTTCTACACATGTAATCTCTTTTAGCTTAGTTCAATGCAATGTAAGGTTGCTTTTTGAAATAAGAAAGTGTGTGAAGCCGACATAAGGTGGTGTCATAGGTTTAGGTTGGAACACAGTCATTCTTTCCTAATCTAGAAGTTTTGTCTATAGGTGAACCCGTCGTGAGCTACTTTCGTTGACATATGAAGCCGAGTTTGATCTTTAGAGCTTTCCGTGTTCATATCATACTTTTACACATGTAATCTCTTTTAGCTTACTTCAATGCAATGTAAAGTTAATTTGACATACAAAAGTGTGTTAAGCTGACATAAGGTGCGTCAAAGGTTGGAACACGGTCATTCTTTACTTAATCTAGAAATTTTGTCTATAGGTGAACCCGTCGTGAGCTACTTTCGTTGGGTTATGAAGCCGAGTTTGATCCTTAGAGCTTTCTATGTTCATATCATGCTTCTAAACATGTAATCTCTTTTAGCTTAGTTCAATGCAATGTAAGGTTACTTTGAAATAAGAAAGTGTGTGAAGCCGACATAAGGTGGTGTCATGGGTTTAGGTTGGAACACAGTCATTCTTTATTAATCTAGAAGTTTTGTCTATAGGTAAACCCGTCGTAAGCTACTTTCGTTGAGTTTTGAAGCCAAGTTTGATCCTTAGAGCTTTGCACGTTCATATCTTACTTCTACACATGGAATCTCTTTTAGCTTACTTCAATGCAATGTAAGTTTACTTTGACATAAGAAAGTGTGTTTAGCCGACATAAGGTAGTGTTTAGGTTGGACCACGATCATTCTTTGCTTAATCTAGAAGTTTTGTCTATAGGTGAATCCGTCGTGAGCTACTTTCGTTGAGTTATGAAGCCGAGTTTGATCTTCAGAGCTTTCTATGTTCATATCATGCTTCTACACATGTAATCTCTTTTAGCTTAGTTCAATGTAATGTAAGGTTACTTTGAAATAAGAAAGTGTGTTAAGCTGACATAAGGTGGTGTCATAGGTTGGAACATTGTCATTCTTTCCTAATCTAGAAGTTTTGTATATAGGTGAACCCGTCGTGAGCTACTTTCGTTGACTTATGAAGCCGAGTTTGATCTTTAGAACTATCAATGTTCATATCATACTTCTACACATGTAATCTCTTTTAGCTTACTTCAATGCAATGTAAAGTTACTTTGACATACAAAAGTGTGTTAAGGTGACATAAGGTGCGTCAAAGGTTGGAACACGGTCATTCTTTCCTTAATCTAGAAATTTTATCTATAGGTGAACCCGTCGTGAGCTACTTTCGTTGGGTTATGAAGCCGAGTTTGATCCTTAGAGCTTTCTATGTTCATATCATGCTTCTACACATGTAATCTCTTTTAGCTTAGTTCAATGCAATGTAAGGTTACTTTGAAATAAGAAAGTGTGTGAAGCCGACATAAGGTGGTGTCATAGGTTTAGGTTGGAACACAGTCATTCTTTATTAATCTAGAAGTTTTGTCTATAGGTAAACCCGTCGTGAGCTACTTTCGTTGAGTTTTGAAGCCAAGTTTGATCCTTAGAGCTTTGCACGTTCATATCTTACTTCTACACATGTAATCTCTTTTAGCTTACTTCAATGCAATGAAAGTTTACTTTGACATAAGAAAGTGTGTTTAGCCGACATAAGGTAGTGTTTAGGTTGGAACACGATCATTCTTTCCTTAATCTAGAAGTTTTGTCTATAGGTGAATCTGTCGTGAGCTACTTTCGTTGAGTTATGAAGCCGAGTTTGATCTTTAGAGCTTTTTATGTTCATATCATGCTTCTACACATGTAATCTCTTTTAGCTTAGTTCAATGCAATGTAAGGTTACTTTGAAATAAAAAAGTGTGTTAAGCTTACATAAGGAGGTGTCATAGGTTGGAACACTATCATTCTTTCCTAATCTAGAAGTTTTGTATATAGGTGAACCCGTCGTGAGCTACTTTCGTTGAGTTATGAAGCCGAGTTTGATCCTTAGTGCTTTCTATGTTCATATCATGCTTCTACACATGCAATCTCTTTTAGCTTAGTTCAATGCAATGTAAGGTTACTTTGAAATAAGAAAGTGTGTTAAGCTGACATAAGGAGGTGTCATAGGTTGGAACACTGGCATTCTTTCCTAATCTAAAAGTTTTGTATATAGGTGAACCTGTCGTGAGCTACTTTCGTTGAGTTATGATGCCGAGTTTGATCTTTAGAGCTTTCCATGTTCATATCTTACTTCTACACATGTAATCTCTTTTAGCTTACTTCAATGCAATGTAAGTTTACTTTGACATAAGAAAGTGTGTTAAGCCGACATAAGGTGGTGTATAGGTTGGAACATTGTCATTCTTTCCTTAATCTAGAAGTTTTGTCTATAGGTGAATCTGTCGTGAGCTACTTTCGTTGAGTTATGAAGCCGAGTTTGATCTTTAGAGCTTTCTATGTTCATATCATGCTTCTACACATGTAATCTCTATTAGCTTAGTTCAATGCAATGTAAAGTTACTTTGAAATAAGAAAGTGTGTTAAGCTGACATAAGGAGGTGTCATAGGTTGGAACACTGGCATTCTTTCCTAATCTAGAAGTTTTGTATATAGGTGAACCCGTCGTGAGCTACTTTCGTTGGGTTATGAAGCCGAGTTTGATCCTTAGAGCTTTCTATGTTCATATCATGCTTCTACACATGTAATCTCTTTTAGCTTAGTTTAATGCAATGTAAGGTTACTTTGAAATAAGAAAGTGTGTGAAGCCGACATAAGGTGGTGTCATAGGTTTAGGTTGGAACACAGTCATTCTTTCCTTAATCTAGAAGTTTTGTCTATAGGTGAACCTGTCGTGAGCTACTTTCGTTGAGTTATGAAGCCGAGTTTGATCTTTAGAGCTTTCCATGTTCATATCTTACTTCTACACATGTAATCTCTTTTAGCTTACTTCAATACAATGTAAGTTTACTTTGACATAAGAAAGTGTGTTAAGCCGACATAAGGTGGTGTATAGGTTGGAACATTGTCATTCTTTCCTTAATCTAGAAGTTTTGTCTATAGGTGAATCTGTCGTGAGCTACTTTCGTTGAGTTATGAAGCCGAGTTTGATCTTTAGAGCTTTCTATGTTCATATCATGCTTCTACACATGTAATCTCTTTTAGCTTAGTTCAATGCAATGTAAGGTTACTTTGAAATAAGAAAGTGTGTTAAGCTGACATAAGGTGGTGTCATAGGTTGGAACACTATCATTCTTTCCTAATCTAGAATTTTTGTATATAGGTGAACCCGTCGTGAGCTACTTTCGTTGAGTTATGAAGCCGAGTTTGATCTTTAGAGCTTTCTATGTTCATATCATGCTTCTACACATGTAATCTCTTTTAGCTTAGTTCAATGCAATGTAAGGTTACTTTTAAGTAAGAAAGTGTGTTAAGCCGACATAAGGTGGTGTCATAGGTTGGAACACAGTCATTCTTTTCTAATCTAGAAGTTTTGTCTATAGGTGAACCCGTCTTGAACTACTTTCGTTGAGTTTTAAAGCCGAGTTTGATCCTTAGAGCTATCCATGTTCATATCATACATGTAATATATTTTAGCTTAGTTCAATGCAATGTAAGTTTACTTTGACATAAGAAAGTGTGTTAAGCCGACATAAGGTGGTGTATAGGTTGGAACACTGTCATTCTTTCCTTAATCTAGAAGTTTTGTCTATAGGTGAACCTGTCGTGAGCTACTTTCGTTGAGTTATGAAGCCGAGTTTGATCTTTAGAGCTTTCCATGTTCATATCTTACTTCTACACATGTAATCTCTTTTAGCTTACTTCAATGCAATGTAAGTTTACTTTGACATAAGAAAGTGTGTTAAGCCGACATAAGGTGGTGTATAGGTTGGAACATTGTCATTCTTTCCTTAATCTAGAAGTTTTGTCTATAGGTGAATCTGTCGTGAGCTACTTTCGTTGAGTTATGAAGCCGAGTTTGATCTTTAGAGCTTTCTATGTTCATATCATGCTTCTACACATGTAATCTCTTTTAGCTTAGTTCAATGCAATGTAAGGTTACTTTGAAATAAGAAAGTGTGTTAAGCTGACATAAGGTGGTGTCATAGGTTGGAACACTATCATTCTTTCCTAATCTAGAAGTTTTGTATATAGGTGAACCCGTCGTGAGCTACTTTCATTGAGTTATGAAGCCGAGTTTGATCTTTAGAGCTTTCTATGTTCATATCATGCTTCTACACATGTA
Source organism: Lepidium didymum (assembly GCA_963920545.1). Taxonomy (NCBI): domain Eukaryota; kingdom Viridiplantae; phylum Streptophyta; class Magnoliopsida; order Brassicales; family Brassicaceae; genus Lepidium; species Lepidium didymum. Next base: position 11,827,973 of record OY986992.1, on the reverse strand, counting down.
ATCTCTTTTAGCTTAGTTCAATGCAATGTAAGGTTACTTTTAAGTAAGAAAGTGTGTTAAGCCAACATAAGGTGGTGTCATAGGTTGGAACACAGTCATTCTTTTCTAATCTAGAAGTTTTGTCTATAGGTGAACCCGTCTTGAACTACTTTCGTTGAGTTTTAAAGCCGAGTATGATCCTTAGAGCTATCCATGTTAATATCATACATGTAATATATTTTAGCTTACTTCAATGCAATGTAAGTTTACTTTGACATAAGAAAGTGTGTTAAGGCGACATAAGGTGGTGTCATAGGTTGGAACACAGTCATTCTTTCCTAATCTAGAAGTTTTGTCTATAAGTAAACCCGTCGTGAGCTATTTTCGTTGAGTTATGAAGCCGAGTTTGATCTTTAGAGCTTTCCATGTTCATATCTTACTTCTACACATGTAATCTCTTTTAGCTTACTTCAATGCAATGTAAGTTTACTTTGACATAAGAAAGTGTGTTAAGCCAACATAAGGTGGTGTATAGGTTGGAACATTGTCATTCTTTCCTTAATCTAGAAGTTTTGTCTATAGGTGAACCTGTCGTGAGCTACTTTCGTTGAGTTATGAAGCCGAGTTTGATCTTTAGAGCTTTCCATGTTCATTTGATACTTCTACACATGTAATCTCTTTTAGCTTACTTCAATGCAATGTAAAGTTACTTTGAAATAAGAAAGTGTTTTAAGCCGACATAAGGTGGTGTCATAGGTTGGAACACATTCATTCTTTCCTAATCTAGAAGTTTTGTATATAGGTGAACCTGTCGTGAGCTACTTTCGTTGAGTTATGATGCCGAGTTTGATCTTTAGAGCTTTCCATGTTCATATCTTACTTCTACACATGTAATCTCTTTTAGCTTACTTCAATGCAATGTAAGTTTACTTTGACATAAGAAAGTGTGTTAAGCCGACATAAGGTGGTGTATAGGTTGGAACATTGTCATTCTTTCCTTAATCTAGAAGTTTTATCTATAGGTGAACCTGTCGTGAGCTACTTTCGTTGAGTTATGAAGCCGAGTTTGATCTTTAGAGCTTTCTATGTTCATATCATGCTTCTACACATGTAATCTCTTTTAGCTTAGTTCAATGCAATGTAAGGTTACTTTGAAATAAGAAAGTGTGTTAAGCCGACATAAGGTGGTGTATAGGTTGGAACATTGTCATTCTTTCCTAATCTAGAAGTTTTGTATATAGGTGAACCTGTCGTGAGCTACTTTCGCTGAGTTATGATGCCGAGTTTGATCTTTAGAGCTTTCCATGTTCATATCTTACTTCTACACATGTAATCTCTTTTAGCTTACTTCAATGCAATGTAAGTTTACTTTGACATAAGAAAGTGTGTTAAGCCGACATAAGGTGGTGTATAGGTTGGAACATTGTCATTCTTTCCTTAATCTAGAAGTTTTATCTATAGGTGAACCTGTCGTGAGCTACTTTCGTTGAGTTATGAAGCCGAGTTTGATCTTTAGAGCTTTCCATGTTCATATCTTACTTCTACACATGTAATCTCTTTTAGCTTACTTCAATACAATGTAAGTTTACTTTGACATAAGAAAGTGTGTTAAGCCGACATAAGGTGGTGTATAGGTTGGAACATTGTCATTCTTTCCTTAATCTAGAAGTTTTGTCTATAGGTGAATCTGTCGTGAGCTACTTTCGTTGAGTTATGAAGCTGAGTTTGATCTTTAGAGCTTTCCATGTTCATATCTTACTTCTACACATGTAATCTCTTTTAGCTTACTTCAATACAATGTAAGTTTACTTTGACATAAGAAAGTGTGTTAAGCCGACATAAGGTGGTGTATAGGTTGGAACATTGTCATTCTTTCCTTAATCTAGAAGTTTTGTCTATAGGTGAATCTGTCGTGAGCTACTTTCGTTGAGTTATGAAGCCGAGTTTGATCTTTAGAGCTTTCTATGTTCATATCATGCTTCTACACATGTAATCTCTTTTAGCTTAGTTCAATGCAATGTAAGGTTACTTTGAAATAAGAAAGTGTGTTAAGCTGACATAAGGTGGTGTCATAGGTTGGAACACTATCATTCTTTCCTAATCTAGAATTTTTGTATATAGGTGAACCCGTCGTGAGCTACTTTTGTTGAGTTATGAAGCCGAGTTTGATCTTTAGAGCTTTCTATGTTCATATCATGCTTCTACACATGTAATCTCTTTTAGCTTAGTTCAATGCAATGTAAGGTTACTTTTAAGTAAGAAAGTGTGTTAAGCCGACATAAGGTGGTGTCATAGGTTGGAACACAGTCATTCTTTTCTAATCTAGAAGTTTTGTCTATAGGTGAACCCGTCTTGAACTACTTTCGTTGATTTTAAAGCCGTGTTTGATCCTTAGAGCTATCCATGTTCATATCATACATGTAATATATTTTAGCTTAGTTCAATGCAATGTAAGTTTACTTTGACATAAGAAAGTGTGTTAAGCCGACATAAGGTGGTGTATAGGTTGGAACACTGTCATTCTTTCCTTAATCTAGAAGTTTTGTCTATAGGTGAACCTGTCGTGAGCTACTTTCGTTGAGTTATGAAGCCGAGTTTGATCTTTAGAGCTTTCCATGTTCATATCTTACTTCTACACATGTAATCTCTTTTAGCTTACTTCAATGCAATGTAAGTTTACTTTGACATAAGAAAGTGTGTTAAGCCAACATAAGGTGGTGTATAGGTTGGAACATTGTCATTCTTTCCTTAATCTAGAAGTTTTGTCTATAGGTGAACCTGTCGTGAGCTACTTTCGTTGAGTTATGAAGCCGAGTTTGATCTTTAGAGCTTTCCATGTTCATTTGATACTTCTACACATGTAATCTCTTTTAGCTTACTTCAATGCAATGTAAAGTTACTTTGAAATAAGAAAGTGTTTTAAGCCGACATAAGGTGGTGTCATAGGTTGGAACACATTCATTCTTTCCTAATCTAGAAGTTTTGTATATAGGTGAACCCGTCGTGAGCTACTTTCGTTGGGTTATGAAGCCGAGTTTGATCCTAAGTGCTTTCTATGTTCATATCATGCTTCTACACATTCAATCTCTTTTAGCTTAGTTCAATGCAATGTAAGGTTACTTTGAAATAAGAAAGTGTGTTAAGCTTACATAAGGAGGTGTCATAGATTGGAACACTGTCATTCTTTCCTAATCTAGAAGTTTTGTATATAGGTGAACCCGTCGTGAGCTACTTTCGTTGAGTTATGAAGCCGAGTTTGATCCTTAGTGCTTTCTATGTTCATATCATGCTTCTACACATGCAATCTCTTTTAGCTTAGTTCAATGCAATGTAAGGTTACTTTGAAATAAGAAAGTGTGTTAAGCTGACATAAGGAGGTGTCATAGGTTGGAACAATGACATTCTTTCCTAATCTAGAAGTTTTGTATATAGGTGAACCTGTCGTGAGCTACTTTCGTTGAGTTATGATGCCGAGTTTGATCTTTAGAGCTTTCCATGTTCATATCTTACTTCTACACATGTAATCTCTTTTAGCTTACTTCAATGCAATGTAAGTTTACTTTGACATAAGAAAGTGTGTTAAGCCGACATAAGGTGGTGTATAGGTTGGAACATTGTCATTCTTTCCTTAATCTAGAAGTTTTATCTATAGGTGAACCTGTCGTGAGCTACTTTCGTTGAGTTATGAAGCCGAGTTTGATCTTTAGAGCTTTCCATGTTCATATCTTACTTCTACACATGTAATCTCTTTTAGCTTACTTCAATACAATGTAAGTTTACTTTGACATAAGAAAGTGTGTTAAGCCGACATAAGGTGGTGTATAGGTTGGAACATTGTCATTCTTTCCTTAATCTAGAAGTTTTGTCTATAGGTGAATCTGTCGTGAGCTACTTTCGTTGAGTTATGAAGCCGAGTTTGATCTTTAGAGCTTTCTATGTTCATATCATGCTTCTACACATGTAATCTCTTTTAGCTTAGTTCAATGCAATGTAAGGTTACTTTGAAATAAGAAAGTGTGTTAAGCTGACATAAGGTGGTGTCATAGGTTGGAACACTATCATTCTTTCCTAATCTAGAAGTTTTGTATATAGGTGAACCCGTCGTGAGCTACTTTCGTTGAGTTATGAAGCCGAGTTTGATCTTTAGAGCTTTCTATGTTCATATCATGCTTCTACACATGTAATCTCTTTTAGCTTAGTTCAATGCAATGTAAGGTTACTTTTAAGTAAGAAAGTGTGTTAAGCCAATATTAAGGTGGTGTCATAGGTTGGAACACAGTCATTCTTTCCTAATCTAGAAGTTTTGTCTATAGGTGAACCCGTCTTGAACTACTTTCGTTGAGTTTTAAAGCCGAGTTTGATCCTTAGAGCTATCCATGTTAATATCATACATGTAATATATTTTAGCTTAGTTCAATGCAATGTAAGTTTACTTTGACATAAGAAAGTGTGTTAAGGCGACATAAGGTGGTGTCATAGGTTGGAACACAGTCATTCTTTCCTAATCTAGAAGTTTTGTCTATAAGTGAACCCGTCGTGAGCTATTTTCGTTGAGTTATGAAGCCGAGTTTGATCTTTAGAGCTTTCCATGTTCATATCTTACTTCTACACATGTAATCTCTTTTAGCTTACTTCAATGCAATGTAAGTTTACTTTGACATAAGAAAGTGTGTTAAGCCAACATAAGGTGGTGTATAGGTTGGAACATTGTCATTCTTTCCTTAATCTAGAAGTTTTGTCTATAGGTGAACCTGTCGTGAGCTACTTTCGTTGAGTTATGAAACCGAGTTTGATCTTTAGAGCTTTCCATGTTCATTTGATACTTCTACACATGTAATCTCTTTTAGCTTACTTCAATGCAATGTAAAGTTACTTTGAAATAAGAAAGTGTTTTAAGCCGACATAAGGTGGTGTCATAGGTTGGAACACATTGATTCTTTCCTAATCTAGAAGTTTTGTCTATAGGTGAACCTGTCGTGAGCTACTTTCGTTGAGTTATGAAGCCGAGTTTGATCTTTAGAGCTTTCCATGTTCATATCTTACTTCTACACATGTAATCTCTTTTAGCTTACTTCAATACAATGTAAGTTTACTTTGACATAAGAAAGTGTGTTAAGCCGACATAAGGTGGTGTATAGGTTGGAACATTGTCATTCTTTCCTTAATCTAGAAGTTTTGTCTATAGGTGAATCTGTCGTGAGCTACTTTCGTTGAGTTATGAAGCCGAGTTTGATCTTTAGAGCTTTCTATGTTCATATCATGCTTCTACACATGTAATCTCTTTTAGCTTAGTTCAATGCAATGTAAGGTTACTTTGAAATAAGAAAGTGTGTTAAGCTGACATAAGGTGGTGTCATAGGTTGGAACGCTATCATTCTTTCCTAATCTAGAAGTTTTGTATATAGGTGAACCCGTCGTGAGCTACTTTCGTTGAGTTATGAAGCCGAGTTTGATCTTTAGAGCTTTCTATGTTCATATCATGCTTCTACACATGTAATCTCTTTTAGCTTAGTTCAATGCAATGTAAGGTTACTTTTAAGTAAGAAAGTGTGTTAAGCCAACATAAGGTGGTGTCATAGGTTGGAACACAGTCATTCTTTTCTAATCTAGAAGTTTTGTCTATAGGTGAACCCGTCTTGAACTACTTTCGTTGAGTTTTAAAACCGAGTTTGATCCTTAGAGCTATCCATGTTAATATCATACATGTAATATATTTTAGCTTAGTTCAATGCAATGTAAGTTTACTTTGACATAAGAAAGTGTGTTAAGGCGACATAAGGTGGTGTCATAGGTTGGAACACAGTCATTCTTTCCTAATCTAGAAGTTTTGTCTATAAGTGAACCCGTCGTGAGCTATTTTCGTTGAGTTATGAAGCCGAGTTTGATCTTTAGAGCTTTCCATGTTCATATCTTACTTCTACACATGTAATCTCTTTTAGCTTACTTCAATGCAATGTAAGTTTACTTTGACATAAGAAAGTGTGTTAAGCCAACATAAGGTGGTGTATAGGTTGGAACATTGTCATTCTTTCCTTAATCTAGAAGTTTTGTCTATAGGTGAACCTGTCGTGAGCTACTTTCGTTGGGTTATGAAGCCGAGTTTGATCCTTAGAGCTTTCTATGTTCATATCATGCTTCTACACATGTAATCTCTTTTAGCTTAGTTCAATGCAATGTAAAGTTACTTTGAAATAAGAAAGTGTTTTAAGCCGACATAAGGTGGTGTCATAGGTTGGAACACATTGATTCTTTCCTAATCTAGAAGTTTTGTCTATAGGTGAACCTGTCGTGAGCTACTTTCGTTGAGTTATGAAGCCGAGTTTGATCTTTAGAGCTTTCCATGTTCATATCTTACTTCTACACATGTAATCTCTTTTAGCTTACTTCAATACAATGTAAGTTTACTTTGACATAAGAAAGTGTGTTAAGCCGACATGAGGTGGTGTATAGGTTGGAACATTGTCATTCTTTCCTTAATCTAGAAGTTTTGTCTATAGGTGAATCTGTCGTGAGCTACTATCGTTGAGTTATGAAGCCGAGTTTGATCTTTAGAGCTTTCCATGTTCATTTGATACTTCTACACATGTAATCTCTTTTAGCTTACTTTAATGCAATGTAAAGTTACTTTGAAATAAGAAAGTGTTTTAAGCCGACATAAGGTGGTGTCATAGGTTGGAACACATTCATTCTTTCCTAATCTAGAAGTTTTGTATATAGGTGAACCTGTCGTGAGCTACTTTCGTTGAGTTATGATGCCGAGTTTGATCTTTAGAGCTTTCCATGTTCATATCTTACTTCTACACATGTAATCTCTTTTAGCTTACTTCAATGCAATGTAAGTTTACTTTGACATAAGAAAGTGTGTTAAGCCGACATAAGGTGGTGTATAGGTTGGAACATTGTCATTCTTTCCTTAATCTAGAAGTTTTGTCTATAGGTGAACCTGTCGTGAGCTACTTTCGTTGAGTTATGAAGCCGAGTTTGATCTTTAGAGCTTTCCATGTTCATTTGATACTTCTACACATGTAATCTCTTTTAGCTTACTTCAATGCAATGTAAAGTTACTTTGAAATAAGAAAGTGTTTTAAGCCGACATAAGGTGGTGTCATAGGTTGGAACACATTCATTCTTTCCTAATCTAGAAGTTTTGTATATAGGTGAACCTGTCGTGAGCTACTTTCGTTGAGTTATGATGCCGAGTTTGATCTTTAGAGCTTTCCATGTTCATATCTTACTTCTACACATGTAATCTCTTTTAGCTTACTTCAATGCAATGTAAGTTTACTTTGACAGAAGAAAGTGTGTTAAGCCGACATAAGGTGGTGTATAGGTTGGAACATTGTCATTCTTTCCTTAATCTAGAAGTTTTATCTATAGGTGAACCTGTCGTGAGCTACTTTCGTTGAGTTATGAAGCCGAGTTTGATCTTTAGAGCTTTCTATGTTCATATCATGCTTCTACACATGTAATCTCTTTTAGCTTAGTTCAATGCAATGTAAGGTTACTTTGAAATAAGAAAGTGTGTTAAGCTGACATAAGGTGGTATCATAGGTTGGAACACTATCATTCTTTCCTAATCTAGAAGTTTTGTATATAGGTGAACCCGTCGTGAGCTACTTTCGTTGAGTTATGAAGCCGAGTTTGATCTTTAGAGCTTTCTATGTTCATATCATGCTTCTACACATGTAATCTCTTTTAGCTTAGTTCAATGCAATGTAAGGTTACTTTTAAGTAAGAAAGTGTGTTAAGCCAACATAAGGTGGTGTCATAGGTTGGAACACAGTCATTCTTTTCTAATCTAGAAGTTTTGTCTATAGGTGAACCCGTCTTGAACTACTTTCGTTGAGTTTTAAAGCCGAGTTTGATCCTTAGAGCTATCCATGTTAATATCATACATGTAATATATTTTAGCTTAGTTTAACGCAATGTAAGGTTACTTTGAAATAAGAATGTGTGTTAAACCGAGATAAGGTGGTGTCATAGGTTGGAACACAGTCATTCTTTCCTAATTTAGAAGTTTTGTCTATAAGTGAACCCGTCGTGAGCTATTTTCGTTGAGTTATGAAGCCGAGTTTGATCTTTAGAGCTTTCCATGTTCATATCTTACTTCTACACATGTAATCTCTTTTAGCTTACTTCAATGCAATGTAAGTTTACTTTGACATAAGAAAGTGTGTTAAGCCAACATAAGGTGGTGTATAGGTTGGAACATTGTCATTCTTTCCTTAATCTAGAAGTTTTGTCTATAGGTGAACCTGTCGTGAGCTACTTTCGTTGAGTTATGAAGCCGAGTTTGATCTTTAGAGCTTTCCATGTTCATTTGATACTTCTACACATGTAATCTCTTTTAGCTTACTTCAATGCAATGTAAAGTTACTTTGAAATAAGAAAGTGTTTTAAGCCGACATAAGGTGGTGTCATAGGTTGGAACACATTGATTCTTTCCTAATCTAGAAGTTTTGTCTATAGGTGAACCCGTCGTGAGCTACTTTCGTTGGGTTATGAAGCCGAGTTTGATCCTTAGTGCTTTCTATGTTCATATCATGCTTCTACACATGCAATCTCTTTTAGCTTAGTTCAATGCAATGTAAGGTTACTTTGAAATAAGAAAGTGTGTTAAGCTTACATAAGGAGGTGTCATAGGTTGGAACACTGTCATTCTTTCCTAATCTAGAAGTTTTGTATATAGGTGAACCCGTCGTGAGCTACTTTCGTTGAGTTATGAAGCCGAGTTTTATCCTTAGTGCTTTCTATGTTCATATCATGCTTCTACACATGCAATCTCTTTTAGCTTAGTTCAATGCAATGTAAGGTTACTTTGAAATAAGAAAGTGTGTTAAGCTGACATAAGGAGGTGTCATAGGTTGGAACACTGGCATTCTTTCCTAATCTAGAAGTTTTGTATATAGGTGAACCTGTCGTGAGCTACTTTCGTTGAGTTATGATGCCGAGTTTGATCTTTAGAGCTTTCCATGTTCATATCTTACTTCTACACATGTAATCTCTTTTAGCTTACTTCAATGCAATGTAAGTTTACTTTGACATAAGAAAGTGTGTTAAGCCGACATAAGGTGGTGTATAGGTTGGAACATTGTCATTCTTTCCTTAATCTAGAAGTTTTGTCTATAGGTGAATCTGTCGTGAGCTACTTTCGTTGAGTTATGAAGCCGAGTTTGATCTTTAGAGCTTTCTATGTTCATATCATGCTTCTACACATGTAATCTCTATTAGCTTAGTTCAATGCAATGTAAGGTTACTTTGAAATAAGAAAGTGTGTTAAGCTGACATAAGGAGGTGTCATAGGTTGGAACACTGGCATTCTTTCCTAATCTAGAAGTTTTGTATATAGGTGAACCCGTCGTGAGCTACTTTCGTTGAGTTATGAAGCCGAGTTTGATCTTTAGAGCTTTCTATGTTCATATCATGCTTCTACACATGTAATCTCTTTTAACTTAGTTCAATGCAATGTAAGGTTACTTTTAAGTAAGAAAGTGTGTTAAGCCGACATAAGGTGGTGTATAGGTTGGAACACAGTCATTCTTTTCTAATCTAGAAGTTTTGTCTATAGGTGAACCCGTCTTGAACTACTTTCGTTGAGTTTTAAAGCCGAGTTTGATCCTTAGAGCTATCCATGTTCATATCATACATGTAATATATTTTAGCTTAGTTCAATGCAATGTAAGTTTACTTTGACATAAGAAAGTGTGTTAAGCCGACATAAGGTGGTGTATAGGTTGGAACACTGTCATTCTTTCCTTAATCTAGAAGTTTTGTCTATAGGTGAACCTGTCGTGAGCTACTTTCGTTGAGTTATGAAGCCGAGTTTGATCTTTACAGCTTTCCATGTTCATATCTTACTTCTACACATGTAATCTCTTTTAGCTTACTTCAATACAATGTAAGTTTACTTTGACATAAGAAAGTGTGTTAAGCCGACATAAGGTGGTGTATAAGTTGGAACATTGTCATTCTTTCCTTAATCTAGAAGTTTTGTCTATAGGTGAACCTGTCGTGAGCTACTTTCGTTGAGTTATGAAGCCGAGTTTGATCTTTAGAGCTTTCCATGTTCATTTGATACTTCTACACATGTAATCTCTTTTAGCTTACTTCAATGCAATGTAAAGTTACTTTGAAATAAGAAAGTGTTTTAAGCCGACATAAGGTGGTGTCATAGGTTGGAACACATTCATTCTTTCCTAATCTAGAAGTTTTGTCTATAGGTGAACCCGTCGTGAGCTACTTTCGTTGGGTTATGAAGCCGAGTTTGATCCTAAGTGCTTTCTATGTTCATATCATGCTTCTACACATTCAATCTCTTTTAGCTTAGTTCAATGCAATGTAAGGTTACTTTGAAATAAGAAAGTGTGTTAAGCTTACATAAGGAGGTGTCATAGATTGGAACACTGTCATTCTTTCCTAATCTAGAAGTTTTGTATATAGGTGAACCCGTCGTGAGCTACTTTCGTTGAGTTATGAAGCCGAGTTTGATCCTTAGTGCTTTCTATGTTCATATCATGCTTCTACACATGCAATCTCTTTTAGCTTAGTTCAATGCAATGTAAGGTTACTTTGAAATAAGAAAGTGTGTTAAGCTGACATAAGGAGGTGTCATAGGTTGGAACAATGACATTCTTTCCTAATCTAGAAGTTTTGTATATAGGTGAACCTGTCGTGAGCTACTTTCGTTGAGTTATGATGCCGAGTTTGATCTTTAGTGCTTTCTATGTTCATATCATGCTTCTACACATGCAATCTCTTTTAGCTTACTTTAATGCAATGTAAAGTTACTTTGACATACAAAAGTTTGTTAAGCTGACATAAGGTGCGTCAAAGGTTGGAACACGGTCATTCTTTCCTTAATCTAGAAATTTTGTCTATAGGTGAACCCGTCGTGAGCTACTTTCGTTGGGTTATGAAGCCGAGTTTGATCCTTAGAGCTTTCTATGTTCATATCATGCTTCTACACATGTAATCTCTTTTAGCTTAGTTTAATGCAATGTAAGGTTACTTTGAAATAAGAAAGTGTGTGAAGCCGACATAAGGTGGTGTCATAGGTTGGAACACATTCATTCTTTCCTAATCTAGAAGTTTTGTATATAGGTGAACCTGTCGTGAGCTACTTTCGTTGAGTTATGATGCCGAGTTTGATCTTTAGAGCTTTCCATGTTCATATCTTACTTCTACACATGTAATCTCTTTTAGCTTACTTCAATGCAATGTAAGTTTACTTTGACATAAGAAAGTGTGTTAAGCCAACATAAGGTGGTGTATAGGTTGGAACATTGTCATTCTTTCCTTAATCTAGAAGTTTTGTCTATAGGTGAACCTGTCGTGAGCTACTTTCGTTGAGTTATGAAGCCGAGTTTGATCTTTAGAGCTTTCCATGTTCATTTGATACTTCTACACATCTAATCTCTTTTAGCTTACTTCAATGCAATGTAAAGTTACTTTGAAATAAGAAAGTGTTTTAAGCCGACATAAGGTGGTGTCATAGGTTGGAACACATTCATTCTTTCCTAATCTAGAAGTTTTGTATATAGGTGAACCTGTCGTGAGCTACTTTCGTTGAGTTATGATGCCGAGTTTGATCTTTAGAGCTTTCCATGTTCATATCTTACTTCTACACATGTAATCTCTTTTAGCTTACTTCAATGCAATGTAAGTTTACTTTGACATAAGAAAGTGTGTTAAGCCGACATAAGGTGGTGTATAGGTTGGAACATTGTCATTCTTTCCTTAATCTAGAAGTTTTATCTATAGGTGAACCTGTCGTGAGCTACTTTCGTTGAGTTATGAAGCCGAGTTTGATCTTTAGAGCTTTCTATGTTCATATCATGCTTCTACACATGTAATCTCTTTTAGCTTAGTTCAATGCAATGTAAGGTTACTTTGAAATAAGAAAGTGTGTTAAGATGACATAAGGAGGTGTCATAGGTTGGAACATTGTCATTCTTTCCTTAATCTAGAAGTTTTGTCTATAAGTGAACCCGTCGTGAGCTATTTTCGTTGAGTTATGAAGCCGAGTTTGATCTTTAGAGCTTTCCATGTTCATATCTTACTTCTACACATGTAATCTCTTTTAGCTTACTTCAATGCAATGTAAGTTTACTTTGACATAAGAAAGTGTGTTAAGCCAACATAAGGTGGTGTATAGGTTGGAACATTGTCATTCTTTCCTTAATCTAGAAGTTTTGTCTATAGGTGAACCTGTCGTGAGCTACTTTCGTTGAGTTATGAAGCCGAGTTTGATCTTTAGAGCTTTCCATGTTCATTTGATACTTCTACACATGTAATCTCTTTTAGCTTACTTCAATGCAATGTAAAGTTACTTTGAAATAAGAAAGTGTTTTAAGCCGACATAAGGTGGTGTCATAGGTTGGAACACATTGATTCTTTCCTAATCTAGAAGTTTTGTCTATAGGTGAACCCGTCGTGAGCTACTTTCGTTGGGTTATGAAGCCGAGTTTGATCCTTAGTGCTTTCTATGTTCATATCATGCTTCTACACATGCAATCTCTTTTAGCTTAGTTCAATGCAATGTAAGGTTACTTTGAAATAAGAAAGTGTGTTAAGCTTACATAAGGAGGTGTCATAGGTTGGAACACTGTCATTCTTTCCTAATCTAGAAGTTTTGTATATAGGTGAACCCGTCGTGAGCTACTTTCGTTGAGTTATGAAGCCGAGTTTTATCCTTAGTGCTTTCTATGTTCATATCATGCTTCTACACATGCAATCTCTTTTAGCTTAGTTCAATGCAATGTAAGGTTACTTTGAAATAAGAAAGTGTGTTAAGCTGACATAAGGAGGTGTCATAGGTTGGAACACTGGCATTCTTTCCTAATCTAGAAGTTTTGTATATAGGTGAACCTGTCGTGAGCTACTTTCGTTGAGTTATGATGCCGAGTTTGATCTTTAGAGCTTTCCATGTTCATATCTTACTTCTACACATGTAATCTCTTTTAGCTTACTTCAATGCAATGTAAGTTTACTTTGACATAAGAAAGTGTGTTAAGCCGACATAAGGTGGTGTATAGGTTGGAACATTGTCATTCTTTCCTTAATCTAGAAGTTTTGTCTATAGGTGAATCTGTCGTGAGCTACTTTCGTTGAGTTATGAAGCCGAGTTTGATCTTTAGAGCTTTCTATGTTCATATCATGCTTCTACACATGTAATCTCTATTAGCTTAGTTCAATGCAATGTAAGGTTACTTTGAAATAAGAAAGTGTGTTAAGCTGACATAAGGAGGTGTCATAGGTTGGAACACTTGCATTCTTTCCTAATCTAGAAGTTTTGTATATAGGTGAACCCGTCGTGAGCTACTTTCGTTGAGTTATGAAGCCGAGTTTGATCTTTAGAGCTTTCTATGTTCATATCATGCTTCTACACATGTAATCTCTTTTAGCTTAGTTCAATGCAATGTAAGGTTACTTTTAAGTAAGAAAGTGTGTTAAGCCGATATAAGGTGGTGTATAGGTTGGAACACAGTCATTCTTTTCTAATCTAGAAGTTTTGTCTATAGGTGAACCCGTCTTGAACTACTTTCGTTGAGTTTTAAAGCCGAGTTTGATCCTTAGAGCTATCCATGTTCATATCATACATGTAATATATTTTAGCTTAGTTCAATGCAATGTAAGTTTACTTTGACATAAGAAAGTGTGTTAAGCCGACATAAGGTGGTGTATAGGTTGGAACACTGTCATTCTTTCCTTAATCTAGAAGTTTTGTCTATAGGTGAACCTGTCGTGAGCTACTTTCGTTGAGTTATGAAGCCGAGTTTGATCTTTAGAGCTTTCCATGTTCATATCTTACTTCTACACATGTAATCTCTTTTAGCTTACTTCAATACAATGTAAGTTTACTTTGACATAAGAAAGTGTGTTAAGCCGACATAAGGTGGTGTATAAGTTGGAACATTGTCATTCTTTCCTTAATCTAGAAGTTTTGTCTATAGGTGAACCTGTCGTGAGCTACTTTCGTTGAGTTATGAAGCCGAGTTTGATCTTTAGAGCTTTCCATGTTCATTTGATACTTCTACACATGTAATCTCTTTTAGCTTACTTCAATGCAATGTAAAGTTACTTTGAAATAAGAAAGTGTTTTAAGCCGACATAAGGTGGTGTCATAGGTTGGAACACATTCATTCTTTCCTAATCTAGAAGTTTTGTCTATAGGTGAACCCGTCGTGAGCTACTTTCGTTGGGTTATGAAGCCGAGTTTGATCCTTAGTGCTTTCTATGTTCATATCATGCTTCTACACATGCAATCTCTTTTAGCTTACTTTAATGCAATGTAAAGTTACTTTGACATACAAAAGTGTGTTAAGCTGACATAAGGTGCGTCAAAGGTTGGAACACGGTCATTCTTTCCTTAATCTAGAAATTTTGTCTATGGGTGAACCCGTCGTGAGCTACTTTCGTTGGGTTATGAAGCCGAGTTTGATCCTTAGAGCTTTCTATGTTCATATCATGCTTCTACACATGTAATCTCTTTTAGCTTAGTTTAATGCAATGTAAGGTTACTTTGAAATAAGAAAGTGTGTGAAGCCGACATAAGGTGGTGTCATAGGTTTAGGTTGGAACACAATCATTCTTTATTAATCTAGAAGTTTTGTCTATAGGTAAACCCGTCGTGAGCTACTTTCGTTGAGTTTTGAAGCCAAGTTTGATCCTTAGAGCTTTGCACGTTCATATCTTACTTCTACACATGTAATCTCTTTTAGCTTACTTCAATGCAATGAAAGTTTACTTTGACATAAGAAAGTGTGTTAAGCAGACATAAGGTGGTGTTTAGGTTGGAACACGATCATTCTTTCCTTAATCTAGAAGTTTTGTCTATAGGTGAATCCGTCGTGAGCTACTTTCGTTGAGTTATAAAGCCGAGTTTGATCTTTAGAGCTTTCTATGTTCATATCATGCTTCTACACATGTAATCTCTTTTAGCTTAGTTCAATGCAATGTAAGGTTACTTTGAAATAAGAAAGTGTGTTAAGCTGATATAAGGAGGTGTCATAGGTTGGAACACTGTCATTCTTTCCTAATCTAGAAGTTTTGTATATAGGTGAACCCGTCGTGAGCTACTTTCGTTGATTTAGGAAGCCGAGTTTGATCCTTAGTGCTTTCTATGTTCATATCATGCTTCTACACATGTAATCTCTTTTAGCTTAGTTCAATGCAATGTAGGGTTACTTTGTAATAAGAAAGTGTGTTAAGCCGACATAAGGTGGTGTCATAGGTTGGAACACAGTCATTCTTTCCTAGTCTAGAAGTTTTGTCTATAGGTGAACCCGTCGTGAGCTACTTTCGTTGACTTATGAATCCAAGTTTGATCTTTAGAGCTTTCCATGTTCATATCATACTTCTACACATGTAATCTCTTTTACCTTACTTCAATGCAATGTAAGTTTAGTTTGAAATAAGAAATTGTGTTAAGCCGACATAAGGTGCGTCAAAGGTTGGAACACGGTCATTATTTCTTTAATCTAGAAATTTTGTCTATAGGTGAACCCGTCGTGAGCTACTTTTGTTGGGTTATGAAGGCG
Organism: Lepidium didymum; assembly: GCA_963920545.1. Taxonomy (NCBI): domain Eukaryota; kingdom Viridiplantae; phylum Streptophyta; class Magnoliopsida; order Brassicales; family Brassicaceae; genus Lepidium; species Lepidium didymum. The sequence continues at coordinate 11,812,455 of OY986992.1, read as the reverse complement.
AGTTTGATCCTTAGAGCTTTCTATGTTCATATCATGCTTCTACACATGTAATCTCTTTTAGCTTAGTTCAATGCAATGTAAGGTTACTTTGAAATAAGAAAGTGTGTGATGCCGACATAAGGTGGTGTCATAGGTTGGAACACATTCATTCTTTCCTAATCTAGAAGTTTTGTCTATAGGTGAACCCGTCGTGAGCTACTTTCGTTGACATATGAAGCCGAGTTTGATCTTTAGAGCTTTCCGTGTTCATATCATACTTTTACACATGTAATCTCTTTTAGCTTACTTCAATGCAATGTAAAGTTACTTTGACATACAAAAGTGTGTTAAGCTGACATAAGGTGCGTCAAAGGTTGGAACACGGTCATTCTTTCCTTAATCTAGAAATTTTGTCTATAGGTGAACCCGTCGTGAGCTACTTTCGTTGGGTTATGAAGCCGAGTTTGATCCTTAGAGCTTTCTATGTTCATATCATGCTTCTACACATGTAATCTCTTTTAGCTTAGTTCAATGCAATGTAAGGTTACTTTGAAATAAGAAAGTGTGTGAAGCCGACGTAAGGTGGTGTCATAGGTTTAGGTTGGAACACAGTCATTCTTTATTAATCTAGAAGTTTTGTCTATAGGTAAACCCGTCGTGAGCTACTTTCGTTGAGTTTTGAAGCCAAGTTTGATCCTTAGAGCTTTGCACGTTCATATCTTACTTCTACACATGTAATCTCTTTTAGCTTGCTTCAATGCAATGAAAGTTTACTTTGACATAAGAAAGTGTGTTAAGCCGACATAAGGTGGTGTTTAGGTTGGAACACGATTATTCTTTCCTTAATCTAGAAGTTTTGTGTATAGGTGAATCCATCGTGAGCTACTTTCGTTGAGTTATGAAGCCGAGTTTGATCTTTAGAGCTTTCCATGTTCATATCATACTTCTACACATGTAATCTCTTTTACCTTACTTCAATGCAATGTAAAGTTACATTGACATAAAAAAGTGTGTTAAGCCGACATAAGGTGCGTCAAAGGTTGGAACACGGTCATTATTTCTTTAATCTAGAAATTTTGTCTATAGGTGAACCCGTCGTGAGCTACTTTTGTTGGGTTATGAAGACGAGTTTGATCCTTAGAGCTTTCTATGTTCATATCATGCTTCTACACATGTAATCTCTTTTACCTTAGTTCAATGCAATGTAAGGTTACTTTGAAATAAGAAAGTGTGTGATGCCGACATAAGGTGGTGTCATAGGTTGGAACACTGTCATTCTTTCCTAATCTAGAAGTTTTGTCTATAGGTGAACCCGTCGTGAGCTACTTTCGTTGACATATGAAGCCGAGTTTGATCTTTAGAGCTTTCCGTGTTCTTATCATACTTTTACACAAGTAATCTCTTTTAGCTTACTTCAATGCAATGTATAGTTACTTTGACATACAAAAGTGTGTTAAGCTGACATAAGGTGCGTCAAAGGTTGGAACACGGTCATTCTTTCCTTAATCTAGAAATTTTGTCTATAGGTGAACCCGTCGTGAGCTACTTTCGTTGGGTTATGAAGCCGAGTTTGATCCTTAGAGCTTTCTATGTTCATATCATGCTTCTACACATGTAATCTCTTTTAGCTTAGTTCAATGCAATGTAAGGTTACTTTGAAATAAGAAAGTGTGTGAAGCCGACATAAGGTGGTGTCATAGGTTTAGGTTGGAACACAGTCATTCTTTATTAATCTAGAAGTTTTGTCTATAGGTAAACCCGTCGTGAGCTACTTTCGTTGAGTTTTGAAGCCGTTTGATCCTTAGAGCTTTGCACGTTCATATCTTACTTCTACACATGTAATCTCTTTTAGCTTACTTCAATGCAATGAAAGTTTAGTTTGACATAAGAAAGTGTGTTAAGCCGACATAAGGTGGTGTTTAGGTTGGAACACGATCATTCTTTCCTTAATCTAGAAGTTTTGTCTATAGGTGAATCCGTCGTGAGCTACTTTCGTTGAGTTATGAAGCCGAGTTTGATCTTTAGAGCTTTCTATGTTCATATCATGCTTCTACACATGTAATCTCTTTTAGCTTAGTTCAATGCAATGTAAGGTTACTTTGAAATAAGAAAGTGTGTTAAGCTGACATAAGGAGGTGTCATAGGTTGGAACACTGTCATTCTTTCCTAATCTAGAAGTTTTGTATATAGGTGAACCCGTCGTGAGCTACTTTCGTTGATTTATGAAGCCGAGTTTGATCCTTAGTGCTTTCTATGTTCATATCATGCTTCTACACATGTAATCTCTTTTAGCTTAGTTCAATGCAATGTAAGGTTACTTTGAAATAAGAAAGTGTGTTAAGCCGACATAAGGTGGTGTCATAGGTTGGAACACAGTCATTCTTTCCTAATCTAGAAGTTTTGTCTATAGGTGAACCCGTCGTGAGCTACTTTCGTTGACTTATGAAGCCAAGTTTGATCTTTAGAGCTTTCCATGTTCATATCATACTTCTACACATGTAATCTCTTTTACCTTACTTCAATGCAATATAAAGTTACATTGACATAAAAAAGTGTGTTAAGCCGACATAAGGTGCGTCAAAGGTTGGAACACGGTCATTATTTCTTTAATCTAGAAATTTTGTCTATAGGTGAACCCGTCGTGAGCTACTTTTGTTGGGTTATGAAGGCGAGTTTGATCCTTAGAGCTTTCTATGTTCATATCATGCTTCTACACATGTAATCTCTTTTAGCTTAGTTCAATGCAATGTAAGGTTACTTTGAAATAAGAAAGTGTGTGATGCCGACATAAGGTGGTGTCATAGGTTGGAACACTGTCATTCTTTCCTAATCTAGAAGTTTTGTCTATAGGTGAACCCGTCGTGAGCTACTTTCGTTGACATATGAAGCCGAGTTTGATCTTTAGAGCTTTCCGTGTTCATATCATACTTTTACACATGTAATCTCTTTTAGCTTACTTCAATGCAATGTAAAGTTACTTTGACATACAAAAGTGTGTTAAGCTGACATAAGGTGCGTCAAAGGTTGGAACACGGTCATTCTTTCCTTAATCTAGAAATTTTGTCTATAGGTGAACCCGTCGTGAGCTACTTTCGTTGGGTTATGAAGCCGAGTTTGATCCTTAGAGCTTTCTATGTTCATATCATGCTTCTACACATGTAATCTCTTTTAGCTTAGTTCAATGCAATGTAAGGTTACTTTGAAATAAGAAAGTGTGTGAAGCCGACGTAAGGTGGTGTCATAGGTTTAGGTTGGAACACAGTCATTCTTTATTAATCTAGAAGTTTTGTCTATAGGTAAACCCGTCGTGAGCTACTTTCGTTGAATTTTGAAGCCAAGTTTGATCCTTAGAGCTTTGCACGTTCATATCTTACTTCTACACATGTAATCTCTTTTAGCTTACTTCAATGCAATGAAAGTTTACTTTGACATAAGAAAGTGTGTTAAGCCGACATAAGGTGGTGTTTAGGTTGGAACACGATTATTCTTTCCTTAATCTAGAAGTTTTGTCTATAGGTGAATCCGTCGTGAGCTACTTTCGTTAAGTTATGAAGCCGAGTTTGATCTTTAGAGCTTTCCATGTTCATATCATACTTCTACACATGTAATCTCTTTTACCTTACTTCAATGCAATGTAAAGTTACATTGACATAAAAAAGTGTGTTAAGCCGACATAAGGTGCGTCAAAGGTTGGAACACGGTCATTATTTCTTTAATCTAGAAATTTTGTCTATAGGTGAACCCGTCGTGAGCTACTTTCGTTGATTTATGAAGCCGAGTTTGATCCTTAGTGCTTTCTATGTTCATATCATGCTTCTACACATGTAATCTCTTTTAGCTTAGTTTAATGCAATGTAAGGTTACTTTGAAATAAGAAAGTGTGTTAAGCCGACATAAGGTGGTGTCATAGGTTGGAACACAGTCATTCTTTCCTAATCTAGAAGTTTTGTCTATAGGTGAACCCGTCGTGAGCTACTTTCGTTGACTTATGAAGCCAAGTTTGATCTTTAGAGCTTTCCATGTTCATATCATACTTCTACACATGTAATCTCTTTTACCTTACTTCAATGCAATATAAAGTTACATTGACATAAAAAAGTGTGTTAAGCCGACATAAGGTGCGTCAAAGGTTGGAACACGGTCATTATTTCTTTAATCTAGAAATTTTGTCTATAGGTGAACCCGTCGTGAGCTACTTTTGTTGGGTTATGAAGGCGAGTTTGATCCTTAGAGCTTTCTATGTTCATATCATGCTTCTACACATGTAATCTCTTTTAGCTTAGTTCAATGCAATGTAAGGTTACTTTGAAATAAGAAAGTGTGTGATGCCGACATAAGGTGGTGTCATAGGTTGGAACACTGTCATTCTTTCCTAATCTAGAAGTTTTGTCTATAGGTGAACCCGTCGTGAGCTACTTTCGTTGACATATGAAGCCGAGTTTGATCTTTAGAGCTTTCCGTGTTCATATCATACTTTTACACATGTAATCTCTTTTAGCTTACTTCAATGCAATGTAAAGTTACTTTGACATACAAAAGTGTGTTAAGCTGACATAAGGTGCGTCAAAGGTTGGAACACGGTCATTCTTTCCTTAATCTAGAAATTTTGTCTATAGGTGAACCCGTCGTGAGCTACTTTCGTTGGGTTATGAAGCCGAGTTTGATCCTTAGAGCTTTCTATGTTCATATCATGCTTCTACACATGTAATCTCTTTTAGCTTAGTTCAATGCAATGTAAGGTTACTTTGAAATAAGAAAGTGTGTGAAGCCGACGTAAGGTGGTGTCATAGGTTTAGGTTGGAACACAGTCATTCTTTATTAATCTAGAAGTTTTGTCTATAGGTAAACCCGTCGTGAGCTACTTTCGTTGAATTTTGAAGCCAAGTTTGATCCTTAGAGCTTTGCACGTTCATATCTTACTTCTACACATGTAATCTCTTTTAGCTTACTTCAATGCAATGAAAGTTTACTTTGACATAAGAAAGTGTGTTAAGCCGACATAAGGTGGTGTTTAGGTTGGAACACGATTATTCTTTCCTTAATCTAGAAGTTTTGTCTATAGGTGAATCCGTCGTGAGCTACTTTCGTTAAGTTATGAAGCCGAGTTTGATCTTTAGAGCTTTCCATGTTCATATCATACTTCTACACATGTAATCTCTTTTACCTTACTTCAATGCAATGTAAAGTTACATTGACATAAAAAAGTGTGTTAAGCCGACATAAGGTGCGTCAAAGGTTGGAACACGGTCATTATTTCTTTAATCTAGAAATTTTGTCTATAGGTGAACCCGTCGTGAGCTACTTTTGTTGGGTTATGAAGACGAGTTTGATCCTTAGAGCTTTCTATGTTCATATCATGCTTCTACACATGTAATCTCTTTTACCTTAGTTCAATGCAATGTAAGGTTACTTTGAAATAAGAAAGTGTGTGATGCCGACATAAGGTGGTGTCATAGGTTGGAACACATTCATTCTTTCCTAATCTAGAAGTTTTGTCTATAGGTGAACCCGTCGTGAGCTACTTTCGTTGACATATGAAGCCGAGTTTGATCTTTAGAGCTTTCCGTGTTCTTATCATACTTTTACACATGTAATCTCTTTTAGCTTACTTCAATGCAATGTAAAGTTACTTTGACATACAAAAGTGTGTTAAGCTGACATAAGGTGCGTCAAAGGTTGGAACACGGTCATTCTTTCCTTAATCTAGAAATTTTGTCTATAGGTGAACCCGTCGTGAGCTACTTTCGTTGGGTTATGAAGCCGAGTTTGATCCTTAGAGCTTTCTATGTTCATATCATGCTTCTACACATGTAATCTCTTTTAGCTTAGTTCAATGCAATGTAAGGTTACTTTGAAATAAGAAAGTGTGTGAAGCCGACATAAGGTGGTGTCATAGGTTTAGGTTAGAACACAGTCATTCTTTATTAATCTAGAAGTTTTGTGTATAGGTAAACCCGTCGTGAGCTACTTTCGTTGAGTTTTGAAGCCGTTTGATCCTTAGAGCTTTGCACGTTCATATCTTACTTCTACACATGTAATCTCTTTTAGCTTACTTCAATGCAATGAAAGTTTAGTTTGACATAAGAAAGTGTGTTAAGCCGACATAAGGTGGTGTTTAGGTTGGAACACGATCATTCTTTCCTTAATCTAGAAGTTTTGTCTATAGGTGAATCTGTCGTGAGCTACTTTCGTTGAGTTATGAAGCCGAGTTTGATCTTTAGAGCTTTCTATGTTCATATCATGCTTCTACACATGTAATCTCTTTTAGCTTAGTTCAATGCAATGTAAGTTTACTTTGAAATAAGAAAGTGTGTTAAGCTGACATAAGGTGGTGTCATAGGTTGGAACACTGTCATTCTTTCCTAATCTAGAAGTTTTGTATATAGGTGAACCCGTCGTGAGCTACTTTCGTTGACTTATGAAGCCGAGTTTGATCCTTAGTGCTTTCTATGTTCATATCATGCTTCTACACATGTAATCTCTATTAGCTTAGTTCAATGCAATGTAAGGTTACTTTGAAATAAGAAAGTGTGTTAAGCTGACATAAGGATGTGTCATAGGTTGGAACACTGGCATTCTTTCCTAATCTAGAAGTTTTGTATATAGGTGAACCCGTCGTGAGCTACTTTCGTTGAGTTATGAAGCCGAGTTTGATCTTTAGAGCTTTCTATGTTCATATCATGCTTCTACACATGTAATCTCTTTTAGCTTAGTTCAATGCAATGTAAGGTTACTTTTAAGTAAGAAAGTGTGTTAAGCCGACATAAGGTGGTGTATAGGTTGGAACATAGTCATTCTTTTCTAATCTAGAAGTTTTGTCTATAGGTGAACCCGTCTTGAACTACTTTCGTTGAGTTTTAAAGCCGAGTTTGATCATTAGAGCTATCCATGTTCATATCATACATGTAATATATTTTAGCTTAGTTCAATGCAATGTAAGTTTACTTTGACATAAGAAAGTGTGTTAAGTCGACATAAAGTGGTGTATAGGTTGGAACACTGTCATTCTTTCCTTAATCTAGAAGTTTTGTCTATAGGTGAACCTGTCGTGAGCTACTTTCGTTGAGTTATGAAGCCGAGTTTGATCTTTAGAGCTTTCCATGTTCATATCTTACTTCTACACATGTAATCTCTTTTAGCTTACTTCAATACAATGTAAGTTTACTTTGACATAAGAAAGTGTGTTAAGCCGACATAAGGTGGTGTATAAGTTGGAACATTGTCATTCTTTCCTTAATCTAGAAGTTTTGTCTATAGGTGAACCTGTCGTGAGCTACTTTCGTTGAGTTATGAAGCCGAGTTTGATCTTTAGAGCTTTCCATGTTCATTTAATACTTCTACACATGTAATCTCTTTTAGCTTTCTTCAATGCAATGTAAAATTATTTTGAAATAAGAAAGTGTTTTAAGCCGACATAAGGTGGTGTCATAGGTTGGAACACATTCATTCTTTCCTAATCTAGAAGTTTTGTCTATAGGTGAACCCGTCGTGAGCTACTTTCGTTGACATATGAAGCCGGGTTTGATCTTTAGAGCTTTCCGTGTTCATATCATACTTTTACACATGTAATCTCTTTTAGCTTACTTCAATGCAATGTAAAGTTACTTTGACATACAAAAGTGTGTTAAGCTGACATAAGGTGCGTCAAAGGTTGGAACACGGTCATTCTTTCCTTAATCTAGAAATTTTGTCTATAGGTGAACCCGTCGTGAGCTACTTTCGTTGGGTTATGAAGCCGAGTTTGATCCTTAGAGCTTTCTATGTTCATATCATGCTTCTACACATGTAATCTCTTTTAGCTTAGTTTAATGCAATGTAAGGTTACTTTGAAATAAGAAAGTGTGTGAAGCCGACATAAGGTGGTGTCATAGGTTTAGGTTGGAACACAATCATTCTTTATTAATCTAGAAGTTTTGTCTATAGGTAAACCCGTCGTGAGCTACTTTCGTTGAGTTTTGAAGCCAAGTTTGATCCTTAGAGCTTTGCACGTTCATATCTTACTTCTACACATGTAATCTCTTTTAGCTTACTTCAATGCAATGAAAGTTTAATTTGACATAAGAAAGTGTGTTAAGCAGACATAAGGTGGTGTTTAGGTTGGAACACGATCATTCTTTCCTTAATCTAGAAGTTTTGTCTATAGGTGAATCCGTCGTGAGCTACTTTCGTTGAGTTATAAAGCCGAGTTTGATCTTTAGAGCTTTCTATGTTCATATCATGCTTCTACACATGTAATCTCTTTTAGCTTAGTTCAATGCAATGTAAGGTTACTTTGAAATAAGAAAGTGTGTTAAGCTGACATAAGGAGGTGTCATAGGTTGGAACACTGTCATTCTTTCCTAATCTAGAAGTTTTGTATATAGGTGAACCCGTCGTGAGCTACTTTCGTTGATTTATGAAGCCGAGTTTGATCCTTAGTGCTTTCTATGTTCATATCATGCTTCTACACATGTAATCTCTTTTAGCTTAGTTCAATGCAATGTAAGGTTACTTTGAAATAAGAAAGTGTGTTAAGCCGACATAAGGTGGTGTCATAGGTTGGAACACAGTCATTCTTTCCTAATCTAGAAGTTTTGTCTATAGGTGAACCCGTCGTGAGCTACTTTCGTTGACTTATGAAGCCAAGTTTGATCTTTAGAGCTTTCCATGTTCATATCATACTTCTACACATGTAATCTCTTTTACCTTACTTCAATGCAATATAAAGTTACATTGACATAAAAAAGTGTGTTAAGCCAACATAAGGTGCGTCAAAGGTTGGAACACGGTCATTATTTCTTTAATCTAGAAATTTTGTCTGTAGGTGAACCCGTCGTGAGCTACTTTTGTTGGGTTATGAAGGCGAGTTTGATCCTTAGAGCTTTCTATGTTCATATCATGCTTCTACACATGTAATCTCTTTTAGCTTAGTTCAATGCAATGTAAGGTTACTTTGAAATAAGAAAGTGTGTGATGCCGACATAAGGTGGTGTCATAGGTTGGAACACATTCATTCTTTCCTAATCTAGAAGTTTTGTCTATAGGTGAACCCGTCGTGAGCTACTTTCGTTGACATATGAAGCCGAGTTTGATCTTTAGAGCTTTCCGTGTTCATATCATACTTTTACACATGTAATCTCTTTTAGCTTACTTCAATGCAATGTAAAGTTACTTTGACATACAAAAGTGTGTTAAGCTGACATAAGGTGCGTCAAAGGTTGGAACACGGTCATTCTTTCCTTAATCTAGAAATTTTGTCTATAGGTGAACCCGTCGTGAGCTACTTTCGTTGGGTTATGAAGCCGAGTTTGATCCTTAGAGCTTTCTATGTTCATATCATGCTTCTACACATGTAATCTCTTTTAGCTTAGTTCAATGCAATGTAAGGTTACTTTGAAATAAGAAAGTGTGTGAAGCCGACGTAAGGTGGTGTCATAGGTTTAGGTTGGAACACAGTCATTCTTTATTAATCTAGAAGTTTTGTCTATAGGTAAACCCGTCGTGAGCTACTTTCGTTGAGTTTTGAAGCCAAGTTTGATCCTTAGAGCTTTGCACGTTCATATCTTACTTCTACACATGTAATCTCTTTTAGCTTACTTCAATGCAATGAAAGTTTACTTTGACATAAGAAAGTGTGTTAAGCCGACATAAGGTGGTGTTTAGGTTGGAACACGATTATTCTTTCCTTAATCTAGAAGTTTTGTCTATAGGTGAATCCGTCGTGAGCTACTTTCGTTGAGTTATGAAGCCGAGTTTGATCTTTAGAGCTTTCCATGTTCATATCATACTTCTACACATGTAATCTCTTTTACCTTACTTCAATGCAATGTAAAGTTACATTGACATAAAAAAGTGTGTTAAGCCGACATAAGGTGCGTCAAAGGTTGGAACACGGTCATTATTTCTTTAATCTAGAAATTTTGTCTATAGGTGAACCCGTCGTGAGCTACTTTTGTTGGGTTATGAAGACGAGTTTGATCCTTAGAGCTTTCTATGTTCATATCATGCTTCTACACATGTAATCTCTTTTACCTTAGTTCAATGCAATGTAAGGTTACTTTGAAATAAGAAAGTGTGTGATGCCGACATAAGGTGGTGTCATAGGTTGGAACACATTCATTCTTTCCTAATCTAGAAGTTTTGTCTATAGGTGAACCCGTCGTGAGCTACTTTCGTTGACATATGAAGCCGAGTTTGGTCTTTAGAGCTTTCCGTGTTCTTATCATACTTTTACACATGTAATCTCTTTTAGCTTACTTCAATGCAATGTAAAGTTACTTTGACATACAAAAGTGTGTTAAGCTGACATAAGGTGCGTCAAAGGTTGGAACACGGTCATTCTTTCCTTAATCTAGAAATTTTGTCTATAGGTGAACCCGTCGTGAGCTACTTTCGTTGGGTTATGAAGCCGAGTTTGATCCTTAGAGCTTTCTATGTTCATATCATGCTTCTACACATGTAATCTCTTTTAGCTTAGTTCAATGCAATGTAAGGTTACTTTGAAATAAGAAAGTATGTGAAGCCGACATAAGGTGGTGTCATAGGTTTAGGTTGGAACACAGTCATTCTTTATTAATCTAGAAGTTTTGTCTATAGGTAAACCCATCGTGAGCTACTTTCGTTGAGTTTTGAAGCCAAGTTTGATCCTTAGAGCTTTGCACGTTCATATCTTACTTCTACACATGTAATCTCTTTTAGCTTACTTCAATGCAATGAAAGTTTAGTTTGACATAAGAAAGTGTGTTAAGCCGACATAAGGTGGTGTTTAGGTTGGAACACGATCATTCTTTCCTTAATCTAGAAGTTTTGTCTATAGGTGAATCCGTCGTGAGCTACTTTCGTTGAGTTATGAAGCCGAGTTTGATCTTTAGAGCTTTCCATGTTCATATCATACTTCTACACATGTAATCTCTTTTAGCTTACTTCAATGCAATGTAAAGTTACTTTGACATAAGAAAGTGTGTTAGGCCGAGATAAGGTGGTGTCAAAGGTTGGAACACGATCATTCTTTCCTTAATCTAGAAGTTTTGCCTATAGGTGAACCCGTCGTGAGCTAGTTTCGGTGAGTTATGAAGCTTAGTTTGATCCTTAGAGCTTTCTATGTTCATATCATGCTTCTACACATGTAATTTCTTTTAGCTTAGTTTAATGCAATGTAAGGTTACTTTGATATAAGAAAGTGTGTTAAGCCGACATAAGGTGGTGTCATAGGTTGGAAAACTGTCATTCTTTCCTAATCTAGAAGTTTTGTATATAGGTGAACCCGTCGTGAGCTACTTTCGTTGACTTATGAAGCCGAGTTTGATCCTTAGTGCTTTCTATGTTCATATCATGCTTCTACACATGTAATCTCTTTTAGCTTAGTTCAATGCAATGTAAGGTTACTTTGAAATAAGAAGGTGTGTTAAGCCGACATAAGGTGGTGTCATAGGTTGGAACACAGTCATTCTTTCCTAATCTAGAAGTTTTGTCTATAGGTGAACCCGTCGTGAGCTACTTTCGTTGACTTATGAAGCCGAGTTTGATCTTTAGAGCTTTCCATGTTCATATCATACTTCTACACATGTAATCTCTTTTGCCTTACTTCAATGCAATGTAAAGTTACATTTACATAAAAAAGTGTGTTAAGCCGACATAAGGTGCGTCAAAGGTTGGAACACGGTCATTATTTCTTTAATCTAGAAGTTTTGTCTATAGGTGAATCCGTCGTGAGCTACTTTCGTTGAGTTATGAAGCCGAGTTTGATCTTTAGAGCTTTCTATGTTCATATTATTCTTCTACACATGTAATCTCTTTTAGCTTAGTTCAATGCAATGTAAGGTTACTTTGAAATAAGAAAGTGTGTTAAGCCGACATAAGGTGGTGTCATAGGTTGGAACACAGTCATTCTTTCCTAATCTAGAAGTTTTGTCTATAGGTGAACCCGTCGTGAGCTACTTTCGTTGACTTATGAAGCCGAGTTTGATCTTTAGAGCTTTCCATGTTCATATCATACTTCTACACATGTAATCTCTTTTACCTTAGTTCAATGCAATGTAAGGTTACTTTGAAATAAGAAAGTGTGTGATGCCGACATAAGGTGGTGTCATAGGTTGGAACACATTCATTCTTTCCTAATCTAGAAGTTTTGTCTATAGGTGAACCCGTCGTGAGCTACTTTCGTTGACATATGAAGCCGAGTTTGGTCTTTAGAGCTTTCCCTGTTCTTATCATACTTTTACACATGTAATCTCTTTTAGCTTACTTCAATGCAATGTAAAGTTACTTTGACATACAAAAGTGTGTTAAGCTGACATAAGGTGCGTCAAAGGTTGGAACACGGTCATTCTTTCCTTAATCTAGAAATTTTGTCTATAGGTGAACCCGTCGTGAGCTACTTTCGTTGGGTTATGAAGCCGAGTTTGATCCTTAGAGCTTTCTATGTTCATATCATGCTTCTACACATGTAATCTCTTTTAGCTTAGTTCAATGCAATGTAAGGTTACTTTGAAATAAGAAAGTGTGTGAAGCCGACATAAGGTGGTGTCATAGGTTTAGGTTGGAACACAGTCATTCTTTATTAATCTAGAAGTTTTGTCTATAGGTAAACCCGTCGTGAGCTACTTTCGTTGAGTTTTGAAGCCAAGTTTGATCCTTAGAGCTTTGCACGTTCATATCTTACTTCTACACATGTAATCTCTTTTAGCTTACTTCAATGCAATGAAAGTTTAATTTGACATAAGAAAGTGTGTTAAGCAGACATAAGGTGGTGTTTAGGTTGGAACACGATCATTCTTTCCTTAATCTAGAAGTTTTGTCTATAGGTGAATCCGTCGTGAGCTACTTTCGTTGAGTTATAAAGCCGAGTTTGATCTTTAGAGCTTTCTATGTTCATATCATGCTTCTACACATGTAATCTCTTTTAGCTTAGTTCAATGCAATGTAAGGTTACTTTGAAATAAGAAAGTGTGTTAAGCTGACATAAGGAGGTGTCATAGGTTGGAACACTGTCATTCTTTCCTAATCTAGAAGTTTTGTATATAGGTGAACCCGTCGTGAGCTACTTTCGTTGATTTATGAAGCCGAGTTTGATCCTTAGTGCTTTCTATGTTCATATCATGCTTCTACACATGTAATCTCTTTTAGCTTAGTTCAATGCAATGTAAGGTTACTTTGAAATAAGAAAGTGTGTTAAGCCGACATAAGGTGGTGTCATAGGTTGGAACACAGTCATTCTTTCCTAATCTAGAAGTTTTGTCTATAGGTGAACCCGTCGTGAGCTACTTTCGTTGACTTATGAAGCCAAGTTTGATCTTTAGAGCTTTCCATGTTCATATCATACTTCTACACATGTAATCTCTTTTACCTTACTTCAATGCAATATAAAGTTACATTGACATAAAAAAGTGTGTTAAGCCAACATAAGGTGCGTCAAAGGTTGGAACACGGTCATTATTTCTTTAATCTAGAAATTTTGTCTATAGGTGAACCCGTCGTGAGCTACTTTCGTTGACTTATGAAGCCGAGTTTGATCCTTAGTGCTTTCTATGTTCATATCATGCTTCTACACATGTAATCTCTTTTAGCTTAGTTCAATGCAATGTAAGGTTACTTTGAAATAAGAAAGTGTGTTAAGCCGACATAAGGTGGTGTCATAGGTTGGAACACATTCATTCTCTCCTAATCTAGAAGTTTTGTCTATAGGTGAACCCGTCGTGAGCTACTTTCATTGACATATGAAGCCGAGTTTGATCTTTAGAGCTTTCCGTGTTCATATCATACTTTTACACATGTAATCTCTTTTAGCTTACTTCAATGCAATGTAAAGTTACTTTGACATACAAAAGTGTGTTAAGCTGACATAAGGTGCGTCAAAGGTTGGAACACGGTCATTCTTTCCTTAATCTAGAAATTTTGTCTATAGGTGAACCCGTCGTGAGCTACTTTCGTTGGGTTATGAAGCCGAGTTTGATCCTTAGAGCTTTCTATGTTCATATCATGCTTCTACACATGTAATCTCTTTTAGCTTAGTTCAATGCAATGTAAGGTTACTTTGAAATAAGAAAGTGTGTGAAGCCGACGTAAGGTGGTGTCATAGGTTTAGGTTGGAACACAGTCATTCTTTATTAATCTAGAAGTTTTGTCTATAGGTAAACCCGTCGTGAGCTACTTTCGTTGAGTTTTGAAGCCAAGTTTGATCCTTAGAGCTTTGCACGTTCATATCTTACTTCTACACATGTAATCTCTTTTAGCTTACTTCAATGCAATGAAAGTTTACTTTGACATAAGAAAGTGTGTTAAGCCGACATAAGGTGGTGTTTAGGTTGGAACACGATTATTCTTTCCTTAATCTAGAAGTTTTGTCTATAGGTGAATCCGTCGTGAGCTACTTTCGTTGAGTTATGAAGCCGAGTTTGATCTTTAGAGCTTTCCATGTTCATATCATACTTCTACACATGTAATCTCTTTTACCTTACTTCAATGCAATGTAAAGTTACATTGACATAAAAAAATGTGTTAAGCCGACATAAGGTGCGTCAAAGGTTGGAACACGGTCATTATTTCTTTAATCTAGAAATTTTGTCTATAGGTGAACCCGTCGTGAGCTACTTTTGTTGGGTTATGAAGACGAGTTTGATCCTTAGAGCTTTCTATGTTCATATCATGCTTCTACACATGTAATCTCTTTTACCTTAGTTCAATGCAATGTAAGGTTACTTTGAAATAAGAAAGTGTGTGATGCCGACATAAGGTGGTGTCATAGGTTGGAACACATTCATTCTTTCCTAATCTAGAAGTTTTGTCTATAGGTGAACCCGTCGTGAGCTACTTTCGTTGACATATGAAGCCGAGTTTGGTCTTTAGAGCTTTCCGTGTTCTTATCATACTTTTACACATGTAATCTCTTTTAGCTTACTTCAATGCAATGTAAAGTTACTTTGACATACAAAAGTGTGTTAAGCTGACATAAGGTGCGTCAAAGGTTGGAACACGATCATTCTTTCCTTAATCTAGAAATTTTGTCTATAGGTGAACCCGTCGTGAGCTACTTTCGTTGGGTTATGAAGCCGAGTTTGATCCTTAGAGCTTTCTATGTTCATATCATGCTTCTACACATGTAATCTCTTTTAGCTTAGTTCAATGCAATGTAAGGTTACTTTGAAATAAGAAAGTGTGTGAAGCCGACATAAGGTGGTGTCATAGGTTTAGGTTGGAACACAGTCATTCTTTATTAATCTAGAAGTTTTGTCTATAGGTAAACCCGTCGTGAGCTACTTTCGTTGAGTTTTGAAGCCAAGTTTGATCCTTAGAGCTTTGCACGTTCATATCTTACTTCTACACATGTAATCTCTTTTAGCTTACTTCAATGCAATGAAAGTTTAATTTGACATAAGAAAGTGTGTTAAGCAGACATAAGGTGGTGTTTAGGTTGGAACACGATCATTCTTTCCTTAATCTAGAAGTTTTGTCTATAGGTGAATCCGTCGTGAGCTACTTTCGTTGAGTTATAAAGCCGAGTTTGATCTTTAGAGCTTTCCATGTTCATATCATACTTCTACACATGTAATCTCTTTTACCTTACTTCAATGCAATATAAAGTTACATTGACATAAAAAAGTGTGTTAAGCCAACATAAGGTGCGTCAAAGGTTGGAACACGGTCATTATTTCTTTAATCTAGAAATTTTGTCTATAGGTGAACCCGTCGTGAGCTACTTTCGTTGACTTATGAAGCCGAGTTTGATCCTTAGTGCTTTCTATGTTCATATCATGCTTCTACACATGTAATCTCTTTTAGCTTAGTTCAATGCAATGTAAGGTTACTTTGAAATAAGAAAGTGTGTTAAGCCGACATAAGGTGGTGTCATAGGTTGGAACACATTCATTCTCTCCTAATCTAGAAGTTTTGTCTATAGGTGAACCCGTCGTGAGCTACTTTCATTGACATATGAAGCCGAGTTTGATCTTTAGAGCTTTCCGTGTTCATATCATACTTTTACACATGTAATCTCTTTTAGCTTACTTCAATGCAATGTAAAGTTACTTTGACATACAAAAGTGTGTTAAGCTGACATAAGGTGCGTCAAAGGTTGGAACACGGTCATTCTTTCCTTAATCTAGAAATTTTGTCTATAGGTGAACCCGTCGTGAGCTACTTTCGTTGGGTTATGAAGCCGAGTTTGATCCTTAGAGCTTTCTATGTTCATATCATGCTTCTACACATGTAATCTCTTTTAGCTTAGTTCAATGCAATGTAAGGTTACTTTGAAATAAGAAAGTGTGTGAAGCCGACGTAAGGTGGTGTCATAGGTTTAGGTTGGAACACAGTCATTCTTTATTAATCTAGAAGTTTTGTCTATAGGTAAACCCGTCGTGAGCTACTTTCGTTGAGTTTTGAAGCCAAGTTTGATCCTTAGAGCTTTGCACGTTCATATCTTACTTCTACACATGTAATCTCTTTTAGCTTACTTCAATGCAATGAAAGTTTACTTTGACATAAGAAAGTGTGTTAAGCCGACATAAGGTGGTGTTTAGGTTGGAACACGATTATTCTTTCCTTAATCTAGAAGTTTTGTCTATAGGTGAATCCGTCGTGAGCTACTTTCGTTGAGTTATGAAGCCGAGTTTGATCTTTAGAGCTTTCCATGTTCATATCATACTTCTACACATGTAATCTCTTTTACCTTACTTCAATGCAATGTAAAGTTACATTGACATAAAAAAATGTGTTAAGCCGACATAAGGTGCGTCAAAGGTTGGAACACGGTCATTATTTCTTTAATCTAGAAATTTTGTCTATAGGTGAACCCGTCGTGAGCTACTTTTGTTGGGTTATGAAGACGAGTTTGATCCTTAGAGCTTTCTATGTTCATATCATGCTTCTACACATGTAATCTCTTTTACCTTAGTTCAATGCAATGTAAGGTTACTTTGAAATAAGAAAGTGTGTGATGCCGACATAAGGTGGTGTCATAGGTTGGAACACATTCATTCTTTCCTAATCTAGAAGTTTTGTCTATAGGTGAACCCGTCGTGAGCTACTTTCGTTGACATATGAAGCCGAGTTTGGTCTTTAGAGCTTTCCGTGTTCTTATCATACTTTTACACATGTAATCTCTTTTAGCTTACTTCAATGCAATGTAAAGTTACTTTGACATACAAAAGTGTGTTAAGCTGACATAAGGTGCGTCAAAGGTTGGAACACGATCATTCTTTCCTTAATCTAGAAATTTTGTCTATAGGTGAACCCGTCGTGAGCTACTTTCGTTGGGTTATGAAGCCGAGTTTGATCCTTAGAGCTTTCTATGTTCATATCATGCTTCTACACATGTAATCTCTTTTAGCTTAGTTCAATGCAATGTAAGGTTACTTTGAAATAAGAAAGTGTGTGAAGCCGACATAAGGTGGTGTCATAGGTTTAGGTTGGAACACAGTCATTCTTTATTAATCTAGAAGTTTTGTCTATAGGTAAACCCGTCGTGAGCTACTTTCGTTGAGTTTTGAAGCCAAGTTTGATCCTTAGAGCTTTGCACTTTCATATCTTACTTCTACACATGTAATCTCTTTTAGCTTACTTCAATGCAATGAAAGTATAGTTTGACATAAGAAAGTGTGTTAAGCCGACATAAGGTGGTGTTTAGGTTGGAACACGATCATTCTTTCCTTAATCTAGAAGTTTTGTCTATAGGTGAATCCGTCGTGAGCTACTTTCGTTGAGTTATAAAGCCGAGTTTGATCTTTAGAGCTTTCTATGTTCATATCATGCTTCTACACATGTAATCTCTTTTAGCTTAGTTCAATGCAATGTAAGGTTACTTTGAAATAAGAAAGTGTGTTAAGCTGACATAAGGAGGTGTCATAGGTTGGAACACTGTCATTCTTTCCTAATCTAGAAGTTTTGTATATAGGTGAACCCGTCGTGAGCTACTTTCGTTGATTTATGAAGCCGAGTTTGATCCTTAGTGCTTTCTATGTTCATATCATGCTTCTACACATGTAATCTCTTTTAGCTTAGTTCAATGCAATGTAAGGTTACTTTGAAATAAGAAAGTGTGTTAAGCCGACATAAGGTGGTGTCATAGGTTGGAACACAGTCATTCTTTCCTAATCTAGAAGTTTTGTCTATAGGTGAACCCGTCGTGAGCTACTTTCGTTGACTTATGAAGCCAAGTTTGATCTTTAGAGCTTTCCATGTTCATATCATACTTCTACACATGTAATCCCTTTTACCTTACTTCAATGCAATATAAAGTTACATTGACATAAAAAAGTGTGTTAAGCCAACATAAGGTGCGTCAAAGGTTGGAACACGGTCATTATTTCTTTAATCTAGAAATTTTGTCTATAGGTGAACCCGTCGTGAGCTACTTTCGTTGACTTATGAAGCCGAGTTTGATCCTTAGTGCTTTCTATGTTCATATCATGCTTCTACACATGTAATCTCTTTTAGCTTAGTTCAATGCAATGTAAGGTTACTTTGAAATAAGAAAGTGTGTTAAGCCGACATAAGGTGGTGTCATAGGTTGGAACACATTCATTCTCTCCTAATCTAGAAGTTTTGTCTATAGGTGAACCCGTCGTGAGCTACTTTCATTGACATATGAAGCCGAGTTTGATCTTTAGAGCTTTCCGTGTTCATATCATACTTTTACACATGTAATCTCTTTTAGCTTACTTCAATGCAATGTAAAGTTACTTTGACATACAAAAGTGTGTTAAGCTGACATAAGGTGCGTCAAAGGTTGGAACACGGTCATTCTTTCCTTAATCTAGAAATTTTGTCTATAGGTGAACCCGTCGTGAGCTACTTTCGTTGGGTTATGAAGCCGAGTTTGATCCTTAGAGCTTTCTATGTTCATATCATGCTTCTACACATGTAATCTCTTTTACCTTAGTTCAATGCAATGTAAGGTTACTTTGAAATAAGAAAGTGTGTGATGCCGACATAAGGTGGTGTCATTGGTTGGAACACATTCATTCTTTCCTAATCTAGAAGTTTTGTCTATAGGTGAACCCGTCGTGAGCTACTTTCGTTGACATATGAAGCCGAGTTTGGTCTTTAGAGCTTTCCGTGTTCTTATCATACTTTTACACATGTAATCTCTTTTAGCTTACTTCAATGCAATGTAAAGTTACTTTGACATACAAAAGTGTGTTAAGCTGACATAAGGTGCGTCAAAGGTTGGAACACGGTCATTCTTTCCTTAATCTAGAAGTTTTGTCTATAGGTGAATCCGTCGTGAGCTACTTTCGTTGAGTTATGAAGCCGAGTTTGATCTTTAGAGCTTTCTATGTTCATATCATTCTTCTACACATGTAATCTCTTTTAGCTTAGTTCAATGCAATGTAAGGTTACTTTGAAATAAGAAAGTGTGTTAAGCCGACATAAGGTGGTGTCATAGGTTGGAACACAGTCATTCTTTCCTAATCTAGAAGTTTTGTCTATAGGTGAACCCGTCGTGAGCTACTTTCGTTGACTTATGAAGCCGAGTTTGATCTTTAGAGCTTTCCATGTTCATATCATACTTCTACACATGTAATCTCTTTTACCTTACTTCAATGCAATGTAAAGTTACATTGACATAAAAAAGTGTGTTAAGCCGACATAAGGTGCGTCAAAGGTTGGAACACGGTCATTATTTCTTTAATCTAGAAATTTTGTCTATAGGTGAACCCGTCGTGAGCTACTTTCGTTGACTTATGAAGCCGAGTTTGATCCTTAGAGCTTTCTATGTTCATATCATGCTTCTACACATGTAATCTCTTTTACCTTAGTTCAATGCAATGTAACGTTAATTTGAAATAAGAAAGTGTTTTAAGCCGACATAAGGTGGTGTCATAGGTTGGAACACATTCATTCTTTCCTAATCTAGAAGTTTTGTCTATAGGTGAACCCGTCGTGAGCTACTTTCGTTGACATATGAAGCCGAGTTTGATCTTTAGAGCTTTCCATGTTCATATTATACTTCTACACATGTAATCTCTTTTAGCTTACTTCAATGCAATGTAAAGTTACATTGACATAAAAAAGTGTGTGAAGCCGACATAAGGTGGTGTCATAGGTTTAGGTTGGAACACAGTCATTCTTTATTAATCTAGAAGTTTTGTTTATAGGTAAACCCGTCGTGAGCTACTTTCGTTGAGTTTTGAAGCCAAGTTTGATCCTTAGAGCTTTGCACGTTCATATCTTACTTCTACACATGTAATCTCTTTTAGCTTACTTCAATGCAATGAAAGTTTACTTTGACATAAGAAAGTGTGTTAAGCCGACATAAGGTGGTGTTTAGGTTGGAACACGATCATTCTTTCCTTAATCTAGAAGTTTTGTCTATAGGTGAATCCGTCGTGAGCTACTTTCGTTGAGTTATGAAGCCGAGTTTGATCTTTAGAGCTTTCTATGTTCATATCATTCTTCTACACATGTAATCTCTTTTAGCTTAGTTCAATGCAATGTAAGGTTACTTTGAAATAAGAAAGTGTGTTAAGCTGACATAAGGTGCGTCAAAGGTTGGAACACGGTCATTATTTCTTTAATCTAGAAATTTTGTCTATAGGTGAACCCGTCGTGAGCTACTTTTGTTGGGTTATGAAGCCGAGTTTGATCCTTAGAGCTTTCTATGTTCATATCATGCTTCTACACATGTAATCTCTTTTAGCTTAGTTCAATGCAATGTAAGGTTACTTTGAAATAAGAAAGTGTGTTAAGCCGACATAAGGTGGTGTCATAGGTTGGAACACAGTCATTCTTTCCTAATCTAGAAGTTTTGTCTATAGGTGAACCCGTCGTGAGCTACTTTCGTTGACTTATGAAGCCGAGTTTGATCTTTAGAGCTTTCCATGTTCATATCATACTTCTACACATGTAATCTCTTTTACCTTACTTCAATGCAATGTAAAGTTACATTGACATAAAAAAGTGTGTTAAGCTGACATAAGGTGCGTCAAAGGTTGGAACACGGTCATTATTTCTTTAATCTAGAAATTTTGTCTATAGGTGAACCCGTCGTGAGCTACTTTTGTTGGGTTATGAAGCCGAGTTTGATCCTTAGAGCTTTCTATGTTCATATCATGCTTCTACACATGTAATCTCTTTTAGCTTAGTTCAATGCAATGTAAGGTTACTTTGAAATAAGAAAGTGTGTTAAGCCGACATAAGGTGGTGTCATAGGTTGGAACACAGTCATTCTTTCCTAATCTAGAAGTTTTGTCTATAGGTGAACCCGTCGTGAGCTACTTTCGTTGACTTATGAAGCCGAGTTTGATCTTTAGAGCTTTCCATGTTCATATCATACTTCTACACATGTAATCTCTTTTACCTTACTTCAATGCAATGTAAAGTTACATTGACATAAAAAAGTGTGTTAAGCCGACATAAGGTGCGTCAAAGGTTGGAACACGGTCATTATTTCTTTAATCTAGAAATTTTGTCTATAGGTGAACCCGTCGTGAGCTACTTTCGTTGACTTATGAAGCCGAGTTTGATCCTTAGAGCTTTCTATGTTCATATCATGCTTCTACACATGTAATCTCTTTTACCTTAGTTCAATGCAATGTAACGTTAATTTGAAATAAGAAAGTGTTTTAAGCCGACATAAGGTGGTGTCATACGTTGGAACACATTCATTCTTTCCTAATCTAGAAGTTTTGTCTATAGGTGAACCCGTCGTGAGCTACTTTCGTTGACATATGAAGCCGAGTTTGATCTTTAGAGCTTTCCGTGTTCATATCATACTTCTACACATGTAATCTCTTTTAGCTTACTTCAATGCAATGTAAAGTTACTTTGACATACAAAAGTGTGTTAAGCTGACATAAGGTGCGTCAAAGGTTAGAACACGGTCATTCTTTCCTTAATCTAGAAATTTTATCTATAGGTGAACCCGTCGTGAGCTACTTTCATTGGGTTATGAAGCCGAATTTGATCCTTAGAGCTTTCTATGTTCATATCATGCTTCTACACATGTAATCTCTTTTAGCTTAGTTCAATGCAATGTAAGGTTACTTTGAAATAAGAAAGTGTGTGAAGCCGACATAAGGTGGTGTCATAGGTTTAGGTTGGAACACAGTCATTCTTTATTAATCTAGAAATTTTGTCTATAGGTAAACCCGTCGTGAGCTACTTTCGTTGAGTTTTGAAGCCAAGTTTGATCGTTAGAGCTTTGCACGTTCATATCTTACTTCTACACATGTAATCTCTTTTAGCTTACTTCAATGCAATGTAAGTTTATTTTGACATAAGAAAGTGTGTTAAGCCGACATAAGGTGGTGTTTAGGTTGGAACACGATCATTCTTTCCTTCATCTAGAAGTTTTGTCTATAGGTGAATCCGTCGTGAGCTACTTTCGTTGACTTATGAAGCCGAGTTTGATCCTTAGTGCTTTCTATGTTCATATCATGCTTCTACACATGTAATCTCTTTTAGCTTAGTTCAATGCAATGTAAGGTTACTTTGAAATAAGAAAGTGTGTTAAGATGACATAAGGTGGTGTCATAGGTTGGAACACAGTCATTCTTTCCTAATCTAGAAGTTTTGTCTATAGGTGAACCTGTCGTGAGCTACTTTCATTGAATTATGAAGCCGAGTTTGATCTTTAGAGCTTTCCATGTTCATATCATACTTCTACACATGTAATCTCTTTTACCTTACTTCAATGCAATGTAAAGTTACATTGACATAAAAAAGTGTGTTAAGCCGACATAAGGTGCGTCAAAGGTTGGAACACGGTCATTATTTCTTTAATCTAGAAATTTTGTCTATAGGTGAACCCGTCGTGAGGTGCTTTTGTTGACTTATGAAGCCGAGTTTGATCCTTAGAGCTTTCTATGTTCATATCATGCTTCTACACATGTAATTTCTTTAACCTTAGTTCAATGCAATGTAACGTTACTTTGAAATAAGAAAGTGTTTTAAGCCGACATAAGGTGGTGTCATAGGTTGGAACACATTCATTCTTTCCTAATCTAGAAGTTTTGTCTATAGGTGAACCCGTCGTGAGCTACTTTCGTTGACCTATGAAGCCGAGTTTGATCTTTAGAGCTTTCCATGTTCATTTTATACTTCTACACATGTAATCTCTTTTAGCTTACTTCAATGCAATGTAAAGTTACATTGACATAAAAAAGTGTGTTAAGCCGCCATAAGGTGCGTCAAAGGTTGGAACACGGTCATTATTTCTTTAATCTAGAAATTTTGTCTATAGGTGAACCCGTCGTGAGCTACTTTCGTTGACTTATGAAGCCGAGTTTGATCCTTAGTGCTTTCTATGTTCATATCGTGCTTCTACACATGTAATCTCTTTTAGCTTTGTTCAATGCAATGTAAGGTTACTTTGAAATAAGAAAGTGTGTTAAGCCGACATAAGGTGGTGTATAGGTTGGAACATTGTCATTGTTTCCTTAATCTAGAAGTTTTGTCTATAGGTGAACCTGTCGTGAGCTACTTTCGTTGAGTTATGAAGCCGATTTTGATCTTTAGAGCTTTCCATTTTCATATCGTACTTCTACACATGTAATCTCTTTTAGCTTACTTTAATGCAATGTAAAGTTACTTTGACATAAAAAAGTGTTTTAAGCCGATATAAGGTGGTGTCAAAGGTTGGAACACGGTCATTCTTTTCTTAATTTAGAAGTTTTGTCTATAGGTGAATCCGTCGTGAGCTACTTTCATGGAGTTATGAAGCCGAGTTTGATCCTTAGAACTTTCTATGTTCATATCATGCTTCTACACATGTAATCTCTTTTACCTTAGTTCAATGCAATGTAAGGTTACTTTGAAATAAGAAAGTGTGTTAAGCCGATATAAGGTGGTGTCATAAGTTGGAACGTAGTCATTCTTTCCTAATCTAGAAGTTTTGTCTATAGGTGAACCCGTCGTGAGCTACTTTTGTTGACATATGAAACCGAGTTTGATCTTTAGAGCTTTCCATGTTCATATCATACTTCTACACATGTAATCTCTTTTAGCTTACTTCAATGCAATGTAAAGTTACTTTGACATAAAAAAGTGTGTTAAGCTGACATAAGGTGTGTCAAAGGTTGGAACACGGTCATTCTTTCCTTAATCTAGAAATTTTGTCTATAGGTGAACCCGTCGTGAGCTACTTTCGTTGGGTTATGAAGCCGAGTTTGATCCTTAGAGCTTTCCATGTTCATATCATACTTCTACACATGTAATCTCTTTTACCTTACTTCAATGCAATGTAAAGTTACATTGACATAAAAAAGTGTGTTAAGCCGACATAAGGTGCGTCAAAGGTTGGAACACGGTCATTATTTCTTTAATCTAGAAATTTTGTCTATAGGTGAACCCGTCGTGAGCTGCTTTTGTTGACTTATGAAGCCGAGTTTGATCCTTAGAGCTTTCTATGTTCATATCATGCTTCTACACATGTAATTTCTTTAACCTTAGTTCAATGCAATGTAACGTTACTTTGAAATAAGAAAGTGTTTTAAGCCGACATAAGGTGGTGTTATAGGTTGGAACACATTCATTCTTTCCTAATCTAGAAGTTTTGTCTATAGGTGAACCCGTCGTGAGCTACTTTCGTTGACCTATGAAGCCGAGTTTGATCTTTAGAGCTTTCCACGTTTATATCTTACTTCTACACATGTAATCTCTTTTAGCTTACTTCAATGCAATGTAAGTTTACTTTGACATAAGCAAGTGTGTTAAGCCGACATAAGGTGGTGTCAAAGGTTGGAACACGGTCATTCTTTTCCTAATTTAGAAGTTTTGTCTATAGGTGAACCCGTCGTGAGCTACATTCGTTGAGTTATGAAGCCGAGTTTGATCCTTAGAGCTTTCTATGTTCATATCATACATCTACACATGTAATCTATTTTAGCTTACTTCAATGCAATGTAAAGTTACTTTGACATAAGAAAGTGTGTTAAGCCGACATAAGGTGGTGTCAAAGGTTGGAACACAGTCATTCTTTCCTAATCTAGAAGTTTTGTCTATAGGTGAACCCGTCGTGAGCTACTTTCGTTGACCTATGAAGCCGAGTTTGATCTTTAGAGCTTTCCACGTTTATATCTTACTTCTACACATGTAATCTCTTTTAGCTTACTTCAATGCAATGTAAGTTTACTTTGACATAAGCAAGTGTGTTAAGCCGACATAAGGTGGTGTCAAAGGTTGGAACACGGTCATTCTTTTCCTAATTTAGAAGTTTTGTCTATAGGTGAACCCGTCGTGAGCTACTTTCGTTGAGTTATGAAGCCGAGTTTGATCCTTAGAGCTTTCTATGTTCATATCATGCTTCTACACATGTAATATTTTTTACCTTAGTTCAATGCAATATAAGGTTACTTTGAAATAAGAATGTGGGTTAAGCCGACATAAGGTGGTGTCATAGGTTGGAACACAGTCATTCTTTCCTAATCTAGAAGTTTTGTCTATAGGTGAACCCGTCGTGAGCTACTTTCGTTGAGTTATGAAGCCGAGTTTGATCTTTAGAGCTTTCCATGTTCATATCGTACTTCTACACATGTAATCTCTTTTAGCTTACTTCAATGCAATGTAAAGTTACTTTGACATATAAAAGTGTGTTAAGCCAACATAAGGTGCGTCAAAGGGTGGAAAACAGTCATTCTTTCCTTAATCAAGAAATTTTGTCTATAAGTAAACCCGTCCTGAGCTACTTTTGTTGAGATATGAAGCCGAGTTTGATCCTTAGAGCTTTCCATGTTCATATCATGCTTCTACACATGTAATCTCTTTTAGCTTAGTTCAATGCAATATAAGGTTACTTTGATATAAGAAAGTGTGTTAAGCCGACATAAGGTGGTGTCATAGGTTTAGGTTGGAACACAGTCATTCTTTCCTAATCTAGAAGTTTTGTCTATAGGTGAACCCGTCGTGAGTTACTTTAGTTGAGTTATGAAGCCGAGTTTGATCCTTAGAACTTTCTATGTTTATATCATGCTTCTACACATGTAATCTCTTTTACCATAGTTCAATGCAATGTAAGGTTACTTTGAAATAAGAAAGTGTATTAAGCCGACATAAGGTGGTGTCATAGGTTGGAACACAGTCATTCTTTCCTAATCTAGAAGTTTTGTCTTTAGGTGAACCCGTCGTGAGCTACTTTTGTTAACATATGAAGCCGAGTTTGATCTTTAGAGCTTTCCATGTTCATATTATACTTCTACACATGTAATCTATTTTAGCTTACTTCAATGCAATGTAAAGTTACTTTGAAATAAGAAAGTGTGTTAAGCCGACATAAGGTGGTGTCATAGGTTGGAACACAGTCATTCTTTCCTAATCTAGAAGTTTTGTCTATAGGTGAACCCGTCGTGAGCTACTTTTGTTAACATATGAAGCCGAGTTTGATCTTTAGAGCTTTCCATGTTCATATTATACTTCTACACATGTAATCTATTTTAGCTTACTTCAATGCAATGTAAAGTTACTTTGACATAAAAAAGTGTGTTAAGCCGACATAAGGTGCATAAAAGGTAGGAACACGGTCATTCTTTCCTCTATAAATTTTGTCTATAGGTGAACCCGTCGTGAGCTACTTTCGTTGGGTTATGAAGCCGAGTTTGATCCTTAGAGCTTTCTGTGTTCATATCATGCTTCTACACATGTAATCTCTTTTAGCTTAGTTCAATGCAATGTAAGGTTACTTTGAAATAAAAAAGTGTGTGAAGCCGACATAAGGTGGTGTCATAGGTTGAAAAACGGTCATTCTTCTCTTAATCTAGAAGTTTTGTCTATTGGTGAACCTGTCGTGAGCTACTTTCGTTGGGTTACGAAGCCGAGTTTGATCCTTAGATTTATCCATGTTCATATCATACTTCTACACATGTAATCTCTTCTAGCTTAGTTCAATGAAATGTAAGTTTACTTTGACATAAGAAAGTGTGTTAAGCCGACATAAGGTTGTGTATAGGTTGGAACACTATCATTCTTTCCTTAATCTAGAAGTTTTGTCTATAGGTGAACCTGTCGTGAGCTACTTTCATTGAGTTATGAAGCCGAGTTTGATCTTTATAGCTTTCCATGTTCATATCGTACTTCTACACATGTAATCTCTTTAAGCTTACTTCAATGCAATGTAAAGTTACTTTGACATAAGAAAGTGTGCTAAGCTGACAAAAGGTGGTGTTAAAGGTTGGAACACGGTCATTCTTTCCTTAATCTAGAAGTTTTGTCTATAGGTGAACCCGTCGTTAGCTAGTTTCGTTGAGTTATGAAGCCGAGTTTGATCCTTAGAGCTTTCTATGATCATATCATGCTTCTACACATGTAATCTCTTTTAGCTTAGTTCAATGCAATGTAAGGTTACTTTGAAATAAGAAAGTGTGTGAAGCCGACATAAGGTGGTGTCATAGGTTTAGGTTGGAACACAGTCATTCTTTACTAATCTAAAAGTTTTGTCTATAGGTGAACCCGTCGTGAGCTACTTTCGTTGAGTTTTGAAGCCAAGTTTGATCCTTAGAGCTTTCTATGTTCATATCATGCTTCTACACATGTAATCTCTTTTACCATAGTTCAATGCAATGTAAGGTTACTTTGAAATAAGAAAGTGTATTAAGCCGACATAAGGTGGTGTCATAGGTTGGACCACAGTCATTCTTTCTTAATCTAGAAGTTTTGTCTTTAGGTGAACTCGTCGTGAGCTACTTTTGTTAACATATGAAGCCGAGTTTGATCTTTATAGCTTTCCATGTTCATATCGTACTTCTACACATGTAATCCCTTTAAGCTTACTTCAATGCAATGTAAAGTTACTTTGACATAAGAAAGTGTGCTAAGCCGACATAAGGTGGTGTTAAAGGTTAGAACACGGTCATTCTTTCCTTAATCTAGAAGTTTTGTCTATAGGTGAACCCGTCGTGAGCTATTTTCGTTAAGTTATGATGCTGAGTTTGATCCTTCGAGCTATCCATGTTCATACCATACTTCTACAAATATAATCTATTTTAGCTTACTTCAATGCAATGTAAGTTTACTTTGACATAAGAAAATGTTTTAAGCTATAAGGTGGTGTCATAGGTTGAAAAACGGTCATTGTTCTCTTAATCTAGAAGTTTTGTCTATTGGTGAACCTGTCGTGAGCTACTTTCGTTGGGTTACGAAGCCGAGTTTGATCCTTAGAGTTATCCATGTTCTTATCATACTTCTACACATTTAATCTTTTCTAGCTTACTTCAATGCAATGTAAGTTTACTTTGACATAAGAAAGTGTGTTAAGCCGACATAAGGTTGTGTATAGGTTGTAACACTATCATTCTTTCCTTAATCTAGAAGTTTTGTCTATAGGTGAACCTGTCGTTAGCTACTTTCGTTGAGTTATGAAGCCGAGTTTGATCCTTAGAGCTTTCTGTGATCATATCATGCTTCTACACATGTAATCTCTTTTAGCTTAGTTCAATGCAATGTAAGGTTACTTGGAAATAAGAAAGTGTGTTAAGCCGACATAAGGTGGTGTCATAGGTTGGAACACAGTCATTCTTTCCTAATTTAGAAATTTTGTCTATAGGTGAACCCGTCGTGAGCTACTTTCGTTGAGCTATGAAGCCGAGATTGATCCTTAGAGTTTTCTAAGTTCATATCATGCTTCTACAAATGTAATCTCTTTTAGCTTAATTCAATGCAATGTAAGGTTACTTTTAAATAAGAAAGTGTGTTAAGACGATATAAGGTGGTGTCAAAGGTTGGAACACTGTCATTCTTTCCTAATCTAGAAGTTTTGTCTATAGGTGAACCCGTCGTGAGCTACTTTCGTTGAGTTATGAAGCCGAGTTTTATCCTTAGAGCTTTCCACGTTCATATCTTACTTCTACACATGTAATTTCTTTTAGCTTACTTCAATGCAATGTAAGTTTACTTTGACATAAGAAAGTGTGTTAAGCCGACATAAGGTGGTGTCAAAGGTTGGAACACGGTCATTCTTTCCTTAATCTAGAAGTTTTGTCTATAGGTAAACCCGTAGTGAGCTACTTTCGTTGAGTTATGAAGCCGAGTTTGATCCTTAGAGCTTTCTATGTTCATATCATGCATCTACACATGTAATCTTTTTTACCTTAGTTCAATGCAATGTAAGGTTACTTTGAAATAAGAATGTGTGTTAAGCCGACATAAGGTGGTGTCATAGGTTGGAACACAGTTATTCTTTCCTAATCTAGAAGTTTTGTCTATAGGTGAACCCGTCGTGAGCTACTTTCGTTGAGTTATGAAGTCGAGTTTGATCTTTATAGCTTTCCATGTTCATATCGTACTTCTACACATGTAATCTCTTTAAGCTTACTTCAATGCAATGTAAAGTTACTTTGACATAAGAAAGTGTGCTAAGCCGACATAAGGTGGTGTTAAAGGTTGGAACACGGTCATTCTTTCCTTAATCTAGAAGTTTTGTCTATAGGTGAACCCGTCGTGAGCTAGTTTCGTTGAGTTATGAAGCCAAGTTTGATCCTTAGAGCTTTCCACGTTCATATCTTACTTCTACACATGTAATCTCTTTTAGCTTACTTCAATGCAATGTAAGGTTACTATGACATAAGAAAGTGTGTTAAGCCGACATAAGGTGTGTCATAGGTTGGAAACAGTCATTGTTCTCTTAATCTAGAAGTTTTGTCCATATGTAAACTCGTCGTGAGCAACTTTTGTTGAGTTATAAGGGCGAGTTTGATCTTTAGAGCTTTTCATGTTGATATCACACTTCTACACATGTAATCTCTTTTAGCTTAGTTCAATGCAATGTAATGTTACTTTGACATAAGAAAGTGTGTTAAGCCGACATAAGGTGGTGTCAAAGGTTGGGACACGGTCATTCTTTTCTTAATCTAGAAATTTTGTCTATAGGTGAACCCGTCGTGAGCTACTTTTGTTAAGTTATGATGCTGGGTTTGATCCTTCGAGCTATCCATGTTCATATCATACTTCTACACATATAATCGATTTTAGCTTACTTCAATGCAATGTAAGTTTACTTTGACATAAGAAAGTTTGTTAAGCTATAAGGTGGTGTCATAGGTTGGGAAACATTCATTCTTCTCTTAATCTAGAAGTTTTGTCTATTGGTGAACCTGTCGTGAGCTACTTTCGTTGGGTTACGAAGCCGAGTTTGATCCTTAGAGTTATCCATGTTCTTATCATACTTCTACACATGTAATCTTTTCTAGCTTACTTCAATGCAATGTAAGTTTACTTTGACAAAAGAAAGTGTGTTAAGCCGACATAAGGTTGTGTATAGGTTGGAACACTATCATTCTTTCCTTAATCTAGAAGTTTTGTCTATAGGTGAACCATTCGTTAGCTACTTTCGTTGAGTTATGAAGCCGAGTTTGATCTTTATAGCTTTCCATGTTCATATCGTACTTCTACACATGTAATCTCTTTTAGCTTACTTCAATGCAATGTAAAGTTACTTTGACATAAGAAAGTGTGTTAAGCCGACATAAGATGGTGTTAAAGGTTGGAACACGGTCATTCTTTCCTTAATCTAGAGGTTTTGTCTATAGGTGAATCGGTCGTGAGCTACTTT
Source organism: Lepidium didymum (assembly GCA_963920545.1). Classification (NCBI taxonomy): domain Eukaryota; kingdom Viridiplantae; phylum Streptophyta; class Magnoliopsida; order Brassicales; family Brassicaceae; genus Lepidium; species Lepidium didymum. Next base: position 11,782,022 of record OY986992.1, on the reverse strand, counting down.
CGTTGAGTTAGTCGAGTTTGATTCTTAGAGCTTTCTGTGATCATATCATGCTTCTACACATGTAATCTCTTTTAGCTTAGTTCAATGCAATGTAAGGTTACTTGGAAATAAGAAAGTGTGTTAAGCCGACATAAGGTGGTGTCATAGGTTGGAACACAGTCATTCTTTCCTAATCTAGAAATTTTGTCTATAGGTGAACCCGTCGTGAGCTACTTTCCTTGAGCTATGAAGCCGAGATTGATCCTTAGAGTTTTCTAAGTTCATATCATGCTTCTACAAATGTAATCTCTTTTAGCTTAATTCAATGCAATGTAAGGTTACTTTTAAATAAGAAAGTGTGTTAAGACGATATAAGGTGGTGTCAAAGGTTGGAACACTGTCATTCTTTCCTAATCTAGAAGTTTTGTCTATAGGTGAACCGGTCGTGAGCTACTTTCGTTGAGTCATGAAGCCGAGTTTTATCCTTAGAGCTTTCTATGTTCATATCATGCTTCCACACATGTAATCTCTTTTAGCTTAGTTCAATGCAATGTAAGGTTACTTTGAAACAAGAAAGTGTGTTAAGCTGACATAAGGTGCTGTCATAGGTTGGAAGAAAGTCATTCTTTACTAATCTAGAATTTTTGTCTATAGGTGAACCCGTCGTGAGCTACTTTCGTTAAGTTTTGAAGCCAAGTTTGATCCTTAGAGTATTCCACGTTCATATCTTACTTCTACACATGTAATCTCTTTTAGCTTACTTCAATGCAATGTAAGTTTACTTTGACCTAAGAAAGTGTGTTAAGCCGACATAAGGTGGTGTCAAAGGTTGGAATACGGTCATTTTTTCCTTAATCTAAAAGTTTTGTCTATAGGTGAACTCGTCGTGAGCTACTTTCGTTGAGTTATGAAGCCGAGTTTGATCCTTAGAGCTTTCTATGTTCATATCATGCTTCTACACATGTAATCTTTTTTACCTTAGTTCAATGCAATGTAAGGTTACTTTGAAATAAGAATGTGTGTTAAGCCGACATAAGGTGGCGTCATAGGTTGGAACACAGTCATTCTTTCCTAATCTAGAAGTTTTGTCTATAGGTGAACCCGTCGTGAGCTACTTTCGTTGAGTTATGAAGCCGAGTTTGATCTTTATAGCTTTCCATGTTCATATCGTACTTCTACACATGTAATCCCTTTAAGCTTACTTCAATGCAATGTAAAGTTACTTTGACATAAGAAAGTGTGCTAAGCCGACATAAGGTGGTGTTAAAGGTTAGAACACGGTCATTCTTTCCTTAATCTAGAAGTTTTGTCTATAGGAGAACCCGTCGTGAGCTACTTTCGTTGAGTTATGAAGCCGAGTTTGATCTCTAGAGCTTTCCATGTTCATATCATACTTCTACACATGTAATCTCTTATAGCTTACTTCAATGCAATGTAAAGTTACTTTGACATAAGAAAGTGTGTTAATCCGACATAAGGTGGTGTCAAAGGTTGGAACACGGTCATTCTTTCCTTAATCTAGAAGTTTTGTATATAGGTGAACCCGTCGTGAGCTACTTTCGGTGAGTTATGAAGCCGAGTTTGATCTTTAGAGCTTTCTATGTTCATATCATGCTTCTACACATGTAATCTCTTTTAGCTTAGTTCAATTCAATGTAAGGTTACTTTGAAATAAGAAAGTGTGTTAAGCCGACATAAGGTGGTGTCATAGGTTGGAACACAATCATTCTTTCCTAATCTAGAAGTTTTGTCTATAGGTGAACCCGTCGTGAGCTACTTTCGTTGAGTTATGAAGCCGAGTTTGATCCTTAGAGCTTTCCACGTTTATATCTTAAATCTACACATGTAATCTCTTTTAGCTTACTTCAATGCAATGTAAAGTTACTTTGACATAAGAAAGTGTGTTAAGCCGACATAAGGTGGTGTCGAAGGTTGGAACACGATCATTCTTTCCTTAATCTAGAAGTTTTGTCTATAGGTGAACCCCTCGTGAGCTACTTTCGGTGAGTTATGAAGCCGAGTTTGATCCTTAGAGCTTTCTATGTTCATATCATGCTTCTACACATGTAATCTCTTTTAGCTTAGTTCAATGCAATGTAAGGTTACTTTGAAATAAGAAAGTGTGTTAAGCCGATATAAGGTGATGTCATAGATTGGAACACAATAATTATTTCCTAATCTAGAAGTTTTATCTATAGGTGAACCCGTCGTGAGCTACTTTCGTTGAGTTATGAAGCCGAGTTTGATCCTTAGAGCTTTCTATGTTCATATCATGCTTCTACACATGTAATCTCTTTTAGCTTAGTTCAATGCAATGTAAGGTTACATTGAAACAAGAAAGTGTGTTAAGCTGACATAAGGTGATGTCATAGGTTGGAACACAGTCATTCTTTACTAATCTAGAAGTTTTGTCTATAGGTGAACCCGTCGTGAGCAACTTTTGTTGAGTTATGAAGCCGAGTTTGATCTTTAGAGCTTTTCATGTTGATATCACACTTCTACACATGTAATCTCTTTTAGCTTAGTTCAATGCAATGTAATGTTACTTTGACATAAGAAAGTGTGTTAAGCCGACATAAGGAGGTGTCAAAGGTTGGGACACGGTCATTCTTTCCTTAATCTAGAAGTTTTGTCTATATGTGAACCCGTCGTGAGCTACTTTTGGTGAGTTATGAAGCCGAGTTTGATCTTTAGAGCTTTCTATGTTCATATCATGCTTCTACACATGTCATCTCTTTTAGCTTAGTTCAATGTAATGTAAGGTTACGTTGATATAAGAAAGTGTGTTAAGCCAACATAAGGTGGTGTCATAGGTTTAGGTTGGAACACAGTAATTATTTCCTAATCTAGAAGTTTTGTCTATAGGTGAACCCGTCGTGACCTACTTTCGTTGGGTTATGAAGCCGAGTTTGATCCTTAGAGCTTTCCACGTTCATATCTTACTTCTACACATGTAATCTCTTTTAGCTTACTTCAATGCAATGTAAAGTTACTTTGACATAAGAAAGTGTGTTAATCCGACATAAGGTGGTGTCAAAGGTTGGAACACGGTCATTCTTTCCTTAATCTAGAAGTTTTGTATATAGGTGAACCCGTCGTGAGCTACTTTCGGTGAGTTATGAAGCCGAGTTTGATCTTTAGAGCTTTCTATGTTCATATCATGCTTCTACACATGTAATCTCTTTTAGCTTAGTTTAATTCAATGTAAGGTTACTTTGAAATAAGAAAGTGTGTTAAGCCGACATAAGGTGGTGTCATAGGTTGGAACACAATAATTATTTCCTAATCTAGAAGTTTTGTCTATAGGTGAACCCGTCGTGAGCTACTTTCGTTGAGTTATGAAGCCGAGTTTGATCCTTAGAGCTTTCCACGTTTATATCTTAAATCTACACATGTAATCTCTTTTAGCTTACTTCAATGCAATGTAAAGTTACTTTGACATAAGAAAGTGTGTTAAGCCGACATAAGGTGGTGTCGAAGGTTGGAACACGGTCATTCTTTCCTTAATCTAGAAGTTTTGTCTATAGGTGAACCCGTCGTGAGCTACTTTCGGTGAGTTATGAAGCCGAGTTTGATCCTTAGAGCTTTCTATGTTCATATCATGCTTCTACACATGTAATCTCTTTTAGCTTAGTTCAATGCAATGTAAGGTTACTTTGAAATAAGAAAGTGTGTTAAGCCGACATAAGGTGATGTCATAGGTTGGAACACAGTAATTATTTCCTAATCTAGAAGTTTTATCTATAGGTGAACCCGTCGTGAGCTACTTTCGTTGAGTTATGAAGCCGAGTTTGATCCTTAGAGCTTTCTATGTTCATATCATGCTTCTACACATGTAATCTCTTTTAGCTTAGTTCAATGCAATGTAAGGTTACTTTGAAACAAGAAAGTGTGTTAAGCTGACATAAGGTGATGTCATAGGTTGGAACACAGTCATTCTTTACTAATCTAGAAGTTTTGTTTATAGGTGAACCCGTCGTGAGCAACTTTTGTTGAGTTATGAAGCCGAGTTTGATCTTTAGAGCTTTTCATGTTGATATCACACTTCTACACATGTAATCTCTTTTAGCTTAGTTCAATGCAATGTAATGTTACTTTGACATAAGAAAGTGTGTTAAGCCGACATAAGGAGGTGTCAAAGGTTGGGACACGGTCATTCTTTCCTTAATCTAGAAGTTTTGTCTATATGTGAACCCGTCGTGAGCTACTTTTGGTGAGTTATGAAGCCGAGTTTGATCTTTAGAGCTTTCTATGTTCATATCATGCTTCTACACATGTCATCTCTTTTAGCTTAGTTCAATGTAATGTAAGGTTACGTTGATATAAGAAAGTGTGTTAAGCCGACGTAAGGTGGTGTCATAGGTTTAGGTTGGAACACAGTAATTATTTCCTAATCTAGAAGTTTTGTCTATAGGTGAACCCGTCGTGACCTACTTTCGTTGGGTTATGAAGCCGAGTTTGATCCTTAGAGCTTTCCACGTTCATATCTTAAATCTACACATGTAATCTCTTTTAGCTTACTTCAATGCAATGTAAAGTTACTTTGACATAAGAAAGTGTGTTAATCCGACATAAGGTGGTGTCAAAGGTTGGAACACGGTCATTCTTTCCTTAATCTAGAAGTTTTGTCTATAGGTGAACCCGTCGTGAGCTACTTTCGTTGAGTTATGAAGCCGAGTTTGATCCTTAGAGCTTTCTATGTTCATATCATGCTTCTACACATGTAATCTCTTTTAGCTTAGTTCAATGCAATGTAAGGTTACTTTGAAATAAGAAAGTGTGTTAAGCTGACATAAGGTGATGTCATAGGTTGGAACACAGTAATTATTTCCTAATCTAGAAGTTTTATCTATAGGTGAACCCGTCGTGAGCTACTTTCGTTGAGTTATGAAGCCGAGTTTGATCCTTAGAGCTTTCTATGTTCATATCATGCTTCTACACATGTAATCTCTTTTAGCTTAGTTCAATGCAATGTAAGGTTACTTTGAAACAAGAAAGTGTGTTAAGCTGACATAAGGTGATGTCATAGGTTGGAACACAGTCATTCTTTACTAATCTAGAAGTTTTGTTTATAGGTGAACCCGTCGTGAGCAACTTTTGTTGAGTTATGAAGCCGAGTTTGATCTTTAGAGCTTTTCATGTTGATATCACACTTCTACACATGTAATCTCTTTTAGCTTAGTTCAATGCAATGTAATGTTACTTTGACATAAGAAAGTGTGTTAAGCCGACATAAGGAGGTGTCAAAGGTTGGGACACGGTCATTCTTTCCTTAATCTAGAAGTTTTGTCTATATGTGAACCCGTCGTGAGCTACTTTTGGTGAGTTATGAAGCCGAGTTTGATCTTTAGAGCTTTCTATGTTCATATCATGCTTCTACACATGTCATCTCTTTTAGCTTAGTTCAATGTAATGTAAGGTTACGTTGATATAAGAAAGTGTGTTAAGCCGACGTAAGGTGGTGTCATAGGTTTAGGTTGGAACACAGTAATTATTTCCTAATCTAGAAGTTTTGTCTATAGGTGAACCCGTCGTGACCTACTTTCGTTGGGTTATGAAGCCGAGTTTGATCCTTAGAGCTTTCCACGTTCATATCTTACTTCTACACATGTAATCTCTTTTAGCTTACTTCAATGCAATGTAAAGTTACTTTGACATAAGAAAGTGTGTTAATCCGACATAAGGTGGTGTCAAAGGTTGGAACACGGTCATTCTTTCCTTAATCTAGAAGTTTTGTCTATAGGTGAACCCGTCGTGAGCTACTTTCGTTGAGTTATGAAGCCGAGTTTGATCCTTAGAGCTTTCTATGTTCATATCATGCTTCTACACATGTAATCTCTTTTAGCTTAGTTCAATGCAATGTAAGGTTACTTTGAAATAAGAAAGTGTGTTAAGCCGACATAAGGTGATGTCATAGGTTGGAACCCAGTAATTATTTCCTAATCTAGAAGTTTTATCTATAGGTGAACCCGTCGTGAGCTACTTTCGTTGAGTTATGAAGCCGAGTTTGATCCTTAGAGCTTTCTATGTTCATATCATGCTTCTACACATGTAATCTCTTTTAGCTTAGTTCAGTGCAATGTAAGGTTACTTTGAAACAAGAAAGTGTGTTAAGCTGACATAAGGTGATGTCATAGGTTGGAACACAGTCATTCTTTACTAATCTAGAAGTTTTGTTTATAGGTGAACCCGTCGTGAGCAACTTTTGTTGAGTTATGAAGCCGAGTTTGATCTTTATAGCTTTTAATGTTGATATCACTCTTCTACACATGTAATCTCTTTTAGCTTAGTTCAATGCAATGTAATGTTACTTTGACATAAGAAAGTGTGTTAAGCCGACATAAGGAGGTGCCAAAGGTTGGGACACGGTCATTCTTTCTTTAATCTAGAAGTTTTTTCCATATGTGAACCCCTCGTGAGCTACTTTTGGTGAGTTATGAAGCCGAGTTCGATCTTTAGAGCTTTCTATGTTCATATCATGCTTCTACACATGTCATCTCTTTTAGCTTAGTTCAATGTAATGTAAGGTTACGTTGATATAAGAAAGTATGTTAAGCCGACATAAGGTAGTGTCATAGGTTTAGGTTGGAACACAGTAATTATTTCCTAATCTAGAAGTTTTGTCTATAGGTGAACCCGTCGTGACCTACTTTCGTTGGGTTATGAAGCCGAATTTGATCCTTAGAGCTTTCCACGTTCATATCTTACTTCTACACATGTAATCTCTTTTAGCTTACTTCAATGCAATTTAAAGTTACTTTGACTTAAGAAAGTGTGTTAATCCGACATAAGGTGGTGTCAAAGGTTGGAACACGGTCATTCTTTCCTTAATCTAGAAGTTTTGTCTATAGGTGAACCCGTCGTGAGCTACTTTCGGTGAGTTATGAAGCTGAGTTTGATCTTTAGAGCTTTCTATGTTCATATCATGCTTCTACACATGTAATCTCTTTTAGCTTAGTTCAATTCAATGTAAGGTTACTTTGAAATAAGAAAGTGTGTTAAGCCGACATAAGGTGGTGTCATAGGTTGGAACACTGTCATTCTTTCCTAATCTAGAAGTTTTGTCTATAGGTGAACCCGTCGTGAGCTACTTTCGTTGAGTTATGAAGCCGAGTTTGATCCTTAGAGCTTTTTATGTTCATTTCATGCTTCTACACATGTAATCTGTTTTAGCTTAGTTCAATGCAATGTAAGGTTACTTTGAAACAAGAAAGTGTGTTAAGCTGACATAAGGTGATGTCATAGGTTGGAACACAGTAATTATTTCCTAATCTAGAAGTTTTGTCTATAGGTGAACCCGTCGTGACCTACTTTCGTTGGGTTATGAAGCCGAGTTTGATCCTTAGAGCTTTCCACGTTCATATCTTACTTCTACACATGTAATCTCTTTTAGCTTACTTCAATGCAATGTAAAGTTACTTTGACATAAGAAAGTGTGTTAATCCGACATAAGGTGGTGTCAAAGGTTGGAACACGGTCATTCTTTCCTTAATCTAGAAGTTTTGTATATAGGTGAACCCGTCGTGAGCTACTTTCGGTGAGTTATGAAGCCGAGTTTGATCTTTAGAGCTTTCTATGTTCATATCATGCTTCTACACATGTAATCTCTTTTAGCTTAGTTTAATTCAATGTAAGGTTACTTTGAAATAAGAAAGTGTGTTAAGCCGACATAAGGTGGTGTCATAGGTTGGAACACAATAATTATTTCCTAATCTAGAAGTTTTGTCTATAGGTGAACCCGTCGTGAGCTACTTTCGTTGAGTTATGAAGCCGAGTTTGATCCTTAGAGCTTTCCACGTTTATATCTTAAATCTACACATGTAATCTCTTTTAGCTTACTTCAATGCAATGTAAAGTTACTTTGACATAAGAAAGTGTGTTAAGCCGACATAAGGTGGTGTCGAAGGTTGGAACACGGTCATTCTTTCCTTAATCTAGAAGTTTTGTCTATAGGTGAACCCGTCGTGAGCTACTTTCGGTGAGTTATGAAGCCGAGTTTGATCCTTAGAGCTTTCTATGTTCATATCATGCTTCTACACATGTAATCTCTTTTAGCTTAGTTCAATGCAATGTAAGGTTACTTTGAAATAAGAAAGTGTGTTAAGCCGACATAAGGTGATGTCATAGGTTGGAACACAGTAATTATTTCCTAATCTAGAAGTTTTATCTATAGGTGAACCCGTCGTGAGCTACTTTCGTTGAGTTATGAAGCCGAGTTTGATCCTTAGAGCTTTCTATGTTCATATCATGCTTCTACACATGTAATCTCTTTTAGCTTAGTTCAATGCAATGTAAGGTTACTTTGAAACAAGAAAGTGTGTTAAGCTGACATAAGGTGATGTCATAGGTTGGAACACAGTCATTCTTTACTAATCTAGAAGTTTTGTTTATAGGTGAACCCGTCGTGAGCAACTTTTGTTGAGTTATGAAGCCGAGTTTGATCTTTAGAGCTTTTCATGTTGATATCACACTTCTACACATGTAATCTCTTTTAGCTTAGTTCAATGCAATGTAATGTTACTTTGACATAAGAAAGTGTGTTAAGCCGACATAAGGAGGTGTCAAAGGTTGGGACACGGTCATTCTTTCCTTAATCTAGAAGTTTTGTCTATATGTGAACCCGTCGTGAGCTACTTTTGGTGAGTTATGAAGCCGAGTTTGATCTTTAGAGCTTTCTATGTTCATATCATGCTTCTACACATGTCATCTCTTTTAGCTTAGTTCAATGTAATGTAAGGTTACGTTGATATAAGAAAGTGTGTTAAGCCGACGTAAGGTGGTGTCATAGGTTTAGGTTGGAACACAGTAATTATTTCCTAATCTAGAAGTTTTGTCTATAGGTGAACCCGTCGTGACCTACTTTCGTTGGGTTATGAAGCCGAGTTTGATCCTTAGAGCTTTCCACGTTCATATCTTACTTCTACACATGTAATCTCTTTTAGCTTACTTCAATGCAATGTAAAGTTACTTTGACATAAGAAAGTGTGTTAATCCGACATAAGGTGGTGTCAAAGGTTGGAACACGGTCATTCTTTCCTTAATCTAGAAGTTTTGTCTATAGGTGAACCCGTCGTGAGCTACTTTCGTTGAGTTATGAAGCCGAGTTTGATCCTTAGAGCTTTCTATGTTCATATCATGCTTCTACACATGTAATCTCTTTTAGCTTAGTTCAATGCAATGTAAGGTTACTTTGAAATAAGAAAGTGTGTTAAGCCGACATAAGGTGATGTCATAGGTTGGAACACAGTAATTATTTCCTAATCTAGAAGTTTTATCTATAGGTGAACCCGTCGTGAGCTACTTTCGTTGAGTTATGAAGCCGAGTTTGATCCTTAGAGCTTTCTATGTTCATATCATGCTTCTACACATGTAATCTCTTTTAGCTTAGTTCAATGCAATGTAAGGTTACTTTGAAACAAGAAAGTGTGTTAAGCTGACATAAGGTGATGTCATAGGTTGGAACACAGTCATTCTTTACTAATCTAGAAGTTTTGTTTATAGGTGAACCCGTCGTGAGCAACTTTTGTTGAGTTATGAAGCCGAGTTTGATCTTTAGAGCTTTTCATGTTGATATCACACTTCTACACATGTAATCTCTTTTAGCTTAGTTCAATGCAATGTAATGTTACTTTGACATAAGAAAGTGTGTTAAGCCGACATAAGGAGGTGTCAAAGGTTGGGACACGGTCATTCTTTCCTTAATCTAGAAGTTTTGTCTATATGTGAACCCGTCGTGAGCTACTTTTGGTGAGTTATGAAGCCGAGTTTGATCTTTAGAGCTTTCTATGTTCATATCATGCTTCTACACATGTCATCTCTTTTAGCTTAGTTCAATGTAATGTAAGGTTACGTTGATATAAGAAAGTGTGTTAAGCCGACGTAAGGTGGTGTCATAGGTTTAGGTTGGAACACAGTAATTATTTCCTAATCTAGAAGTTTTGTCTATAGGTGAACCCGTCGTGACCTACTTTCGTTGGGTTATGAAGCCGAGTTTGATCCTTAGAGCTTTCCACGTTCATATCTTACTTCTACACATGTAATCTCTTTTAGCTTACTTCAATGCAATGTAAAGTTACTTTGACATAAGAAAGTGTGTTAATCCGACATAAGGTGGTGTCAAAGGTTGGAACACGGTCATTCTTTCCTTAATCTAGAAGTTTTGTCTATAGGTGAACCCGTCGTGAGCTACTTTCGTTGAGTTATGAAGCCGAGTTTGATCCTTAGAGCTTTCTATGTTCATATCATGCTTCTACACATGTAATCTCTTTTAGCTTAGTTCAATGCAATGTAAGGTTACTTTGAAATAAGAAAGTGTGTTAAGCCGACATAAGGTGATGTCATAGGTTGGAACACAGTAATTATTTCCTAATCTAGAAGTTTTATCTATAGGTGAACCCGTCGTGAGCTACTTTCGTTGAGTTATGAAGCCGAGTTTGATCCTTAGAGCTTTCTATGTTCATATCATGCTTCTACACATGTAATCTCTTTTAGCTTAGTTCAATGCAATGTAAGGTTACTTTGAAACAAGAAAGTGTGTTAAGCTGACATAAGGTGATGTCATAGGTTGGAACACAGTCATTCTTTACTAATCTAGAAGTTTTGTTTATAGGTGAACCCGTCGTGAGCAACTTTTGTTGAGTTATGAAGCCGAGTTTGATCTTTAGAGCTTTTCATGTTGATATCACACTTCTACACATGTAATCTCTTTTAGCTTAGTTCAATGCAATGTAATGTTACTTTGACATAAGAAAGTGTGTTAAGCCGACATAAGGAGGTGTCAAAGGTTGGGACACGGTCATTCTTTCCTTAATCTAGAAGTTTTGTCTATATGTGAACCCGTCGTGAGCTACTTTTGGTGAGTTATGAAGCCGAGTTTGATCTTTAGAGCTTTCTATGTTCATATCATGCTTCTACACATGTCATCTCTTTTAGCTTAGTTCAATGTAATGTAAGGTTACGTTGATATAAGAAAGTGTGTTAAGCCGACGTAAGGTGGTGTCATAGGTTTAGGTTGGAACACAGTAATTATTTCCTAATCTAGAAGTTTTGTCTATAGGTGAACCCGTCGTGACCTACTTTCGTTGGGTTATGAAGCCGAGTTTGATCCTTAGAGCTTTCCACGTTCATATCTTACTTCTACACATGTAATCTCTTTTAGCTTACTTCAATGCAATGTAAAGTTACTTTGACATAAGAAAGTGTGTTAATCCGACATAAGGTGGTGTCAAAGGTTGGAACACGGTCATTCTTTCCTTAATCTAGAAGTTTTGTCTATAGGTGAACCCGTCGTGAGCTACTTTCGTTGAGTTATGAAGCCGAGTTTGATCCTTAGAGCTTTCTATGTTCATATCATGCTTCTACACATGTAATCTCTTTTAGCTTAGTTCAATGCAATGTAAGGTTACTTTGAAATAAGAAAGTGTGTTAAGCCGACATAAGGTGATGTCATAGGTTGGAACCCAGTAATTATTTCCTAATCTAGAAGTTTTATCTATAGGTGAACCCGTCGTGAGCTACTTTCGTTGAGTTATGAAGCCGAGTTTGATCCTTAGAGCTTTCTATGTTCATATCATGCTTCTACACATGTAATCTCTTTTAGCTTAGTTCAGTGCAATGTAAGGTTACTTTGAAACAAGAAAGTGTGTTAAGCTGACATAAGGTGATGTCATAGGTTGGAACACAGTCATTCTTTACTAATCTAGAAGTTTTGTTTATAGGTGAACCCGTCGTGAGCAACTTTTGTTGAGTTATGAAGCCGAGTTTGATCTTTAGAGCTTTTCATGTTGATATCACACTTCTACACATGTAATCTCTTTTAGCTTAGTTCAATGCAATGTAATGTTACTTTGACATAAGAAAGTGTGTTAAGCCGACATAAGGAGGTGTCAAAGGTTGGGACACGGTCATTCTTTCCTTAATCTAGAAGTTTTGTCTATATGTGAACCCGTCGTGAGCTACTTTTGGTGAGTTATGAAGCCGAGTTTGATCTTTAGAGCTTTCTATGTTCATATCATGCTTCTACACATGTCATCTCTTTTAGCTTAGTTCAATGTAATGTAAGGTTACGTTGATATAAGAAAGTGTGTTAAGCCGACGTAAGGTGGTGTCATAGGTTTAGGTTGGAACACAGTAATTATTTCCTAATCTAGAAGTTTTGTCTATAGGTGAACCCGTCGTGACCTACTTTCGTTGGGTTATGAAGCCGAGTTTGATCCTTAGAGCTTTCCACGTTCATATCTTACTTCTACACATGTAATCTCTTTTAGCTTACTTCAATGCAATGTAAAGTTACTTTGACATAAGAAAGTGTGTTAATCCGACATAAGGTGGTGTCAAAGGTTGGAACACGGTCATTCTTTCCTTAATCTAGAAGTTTTGTCTATAGGTGAACCCGTCGTGAGCTACTTTCGTTGAGTTATGAAGCCGAGTTTGATCCTTAGAGCTTTCTATGTTCATATCATGCTTCTACACATGTAATCTCTTTTAGCTTAGTTCAATGCAATGTAAGGTTACTTTGAAATAAGAAAGTGTGTTAAGCCGACATAAGGTGATGTCATAGGTTGGAACACAGTAATTATTTCCTAATCTAGAAGTTTTATCTATAGGTGAACCCGTCGTGAGCTACTTTCGTTGAGTTATGAAGCCGAGTTTGATCCTTAGAGCTTTCTATGTTCATATCATGCTTCTACACATGTAATCTCTTTTAGCTTAGTTCAATGCAATGTAAGGTTACTTTGAAACAAGAAAGTGTGTTAAGCTGACATAAGGTGATGTCATAGGTTGGAACACAGTCATTCTTTACTAATCTAGAAGTTTTGTTTATAGGTGAACCCGTCGTGAGCAACTTTTGTTGAGTTATGAAGCCGAGTTTGATCTTTAGAGCTTTTCATGTTGATATCACACTTCTACACATGTAATCTCTTTTAGCTTAGTTCAATGCAATGTAATGTTACTTTGACATAAGAAAGTGTGTTAAGCCGACATAAGGAGGTGTCAAAGGTTGGGACACGGTCATTCTTTCCTTAATCTAGAAGTTTTGTCTATATGTGAACCCGTCGTGAGCTACTTTTGGTGAGTTATGAAGCCGAGTTTGATCTTTAGAGCTTTCTATGTTCATATCATGCTTCTACACATGTCATCTCTTTTAGCTTAGTTCAATGTAATGTAAGGTTACGTTGATATAAGAAAGTGTGTTAAGCCGACGTAAGGTGGTGTCATAGGTTTAGGTTGGAACACAGTAATTATTTCCTAATCTAGAAGTTTTGTCTATAGGTGAACCCGTCGTGACCTACTTTCGTTGGGTTATGAAGCCGAGTTTGATCCTTAGAGCTTTCCACGTTCATATCTTACTTCTACACATGTAATCTCTTTTAGCTTACTTCAATGCAATGTAAAGTTACTTTGACATAAGAAAGTGTGTTAATCCGACATAAGGTGGTGTCAAAGGTTGGAACACGGTCATTCTTTCCTTAATCTAGAAGTTTTGTCTATAGGTGAACCCGTCGTGAGCTACTTTCGTTGAGTTATGAAGCCGAGTTTGATCCTTAGAGCTTTCTATGTTCATATCATGCTTCTACACATGTAATCTCTTTTAGCTTAGTTCAATGCAATGTAAGGTTACTTTGAAATAAGAAAGTGTGTTAAGCCGACATAAGGTGATGTCATAGGTTGGAACCCAGTAATTATTTCCTAATCTAGAAGTTTTATCTATAGGTGAACCCGTCGTGAGCTACTTTCGTTGAGTTATGAAGCCGAGTTTGATCCTTAGAGCTTTCTATGTTCATATCATGCTTCTACACATGTAATCTCTTTTAGCTTAGTTCAGTGCAATGTAAGGTTACTTTGAAACAAGAAAGTGTGTTAAGCTGACATAAGGTGATGTCATAGGTTGGAACACAGTCATTCTTTACTAATCTAGAAGTTTTGTTTATAGGTGAACCCGTCGTGAGCAACTTTTGTTGAGTTATGAAGCCGAGTTTGATCTTTAGAGCTTTTAATGTTGATATCACTCTTCTACACATGTAATCTCTTTTAGCTTAGTTCAATGCAATGTAATGTTACTTTGACATAAGAAAGTGTGTTAAGCCGACATAAGGAGGTGCCAAAGGTTGGGACACGGTCATTCTTTCTTTAATCTAGAAGTTTTTTCCATATGTGAACCCCTCGTGAGCTACTTTTGGTGAGTTATGAAGCCGAGTTCGATCTTTAGAGCTTTCTATGTTCATATCATGCTTCTACACATGTCATCTCTTTTAGCTTAGTTCAATGTAATGTAAGGTTACGTTGATATAAGAAAGTATGTTAAGCCGACATAAGGTAGTGTCATAGGTTTAGGTTGGAACACAGTAATTATTTCCTAATCTAGAAGTTTTGTCTATAGGTGAACCCGTCGTGACCTACTTTCGTTGGGTTATGAAGCCGAATTTGATCCTTAGAGCTTTCCACGTTCATATCTTACTTCTACACATGTAATCTCTTTTAGCTTACTTCAATGCAATTTAAAGTTACTTTGACTTAAGAAAGTGTGTTAATCCGACATAAGGTGGTGTCAAAGGTTGGAACACGGTCATTCTTTCCTTAATCTAGAAGTTTTGTCTATAGGTGAACCCGTCGTGAGCTACTTTCGGTGAGTTATGAAGCTGAGTTTGATCTTTAGAGCTTTCTATGTTCATATCATGCTTCTACACATGTAATCTCTTTTAGCTTAGTTCAATTCAATGTAAGGTTACTTTGAAATAAGAAAGTGTGTTAAGCCGACATAATGTGGTGTCATAGGTTGGAACACTGTCATTCTTTCCTAATCTAGAAGTTTTGTCTATAGGTGAACCCGTCGTGAGCTACTTTCGTTGAGTTATGAAGCCGAGTTTGATCCTTAGAGCTTTTTATGTTCATTTCATGCTTCTACACATGTAATCTGTTTTAGCTTAGTTCAATGCAATGTAAGGTTACTTTGAAACAAGAAAGTGTGTTAAGCTGACATAAGGTGATGTCATAGGTTGGAACACAGTCATTCTTTACTAATCTAGAAGTTTTGTCTATAGGTGAACCCGTTGTGAGCTACTTTCGTTGACTTATGCAGCCTAGTTTGATCTTTAGAGCTTTCCATGTTCATATCATACTTCTACACATGTAATCTATTTTAGCTTACTTCAATGCAATGTAAAGTTACTTTGACATAAGAAAGTGTGTTAAGCCGACATAAGGTGGTGTCAAAGGTTGGAACACGATCATTCTTTCCTTAATCTAGAAGTTTTGTCTATAGGTGAACTCGTCGTGAGCTACTTTCGTTGAGTTATGAAGCCGAGTTTGATCTTTAGAGCTTTCTATGTTCATATCATGCTTCTACACATGTAATCTCTTTTAGCTTAGTTTAATTCAATGTAAGGTTACTTTGAAATAAGAAAGTGTGTTAATCCGACATAAGGTGGTGTCATAGGTTGGAACACAGTAATTATTTCCTAATCTAGAAGTTTTGTCTATAGGTGAACCCGTCGTGAGCTACTTTCGTTGAGTTATGAAGCCGAGTTTGATCCTTAGAGCTTTCCACGTTTATATCTTAAATCTACACATGTAATCTCTTTTAGCTTACTTCAATGCAATGTAAAGTTACTTTGACATAAGAAAGTGTGTTAAGCCGACATAAGGTGGTGTCGAAGGTTGGAACACGGTCATTCTTTCCTTAATCTAGAAGTTTTGTCTATAGGTGAACCCGTCGTGAGCTACTTTCGGTGAGTTATGAAGCCGAGTTTGATCCTTAGAGCTTTCTATGTTCATATCATGCTTCTACACATGTAATCTCTTTTAGCTTAGTTCAATGCAATGTAAGGTTACTTTGAAATAAGAAAGTGTGTTAAGCCGACATAAGGTGATGTCATAGGTTGGAACACAGTAATTATTTCCTAATCTAGAAGTTTTATCTATAGGTGAACCCGTCGTGAGCTACTTTCGTTGAGTTATGAAGCCGAGTTTGATCCTTAGAGCTTTCTATGTTCATATCATGCTTCTACACATGTAATCTCTTTTAGCTTAGTTCAATGCAATGTAAGGTTACTTTGAAACAAGAAAGTGTGTTAAGCTGATATAAGGTGATGTCATAGATTTGAACACAGTCATTCTTTACTAATCTAGAAGTTTTGTCTATAGGTGAACCCGTCGTGAGCAACTTTTGTTGAGTTATGAAGCCGAGTTTGATCTTTAGAGCTTTTCATGTTGATATCACACTTCTACACATGTAATCTCTTTTAGCTTAGTTCAATGCAATGTAATGTTACTTTGACATAAGAAAGTGTGTTAAGCCGACATAAGGAGGTGTCAAAGGTTGGGACACGGTCATTCTTTCCTTAATCTAGAAGTTTTGTCTATATGTGAACCCGTCGTGAGCTACTTTTGGTGAGTTATGAAGCCGAGTTTGATCTTTAGAGCTTTCTATGTTCATATCATGCTTCTACACATGTCATCTCTTTTAGCTTAGTTCAATGTAATGTAAGGTTACGTTGATATAAGAAAGTGTGTTAAGCCGACATAAGGTGGTGTCATAGGTTTAGGTTGGAACACAGTAATTATTTCCTAATCTAGAAGTTTTGTCTATAGGTGAACCCGTCGTGACCTACTTTCGTTGGGTTATGAAGCCGAGTTTGATCCTTAGAGCTTTCCACGTTCATATCTTACTTCTACACATGTAATCTCTTTTAGCTTACTTCAATGCAATGTAAAGTTACTTTGACATAAGAAAGTGTGTTGATCCGACATAAGGTGGTGTCAAAGGTTGGAACACGGTCATTCTTTCCTTAATCTAGAAGTTTTGTCTATAGGTGAACCCGTCGTGAGCTACTTTCGGTGAGTTATGAAGCTGAGTTTGATCTTTAGAGCTTTCTATGTTCATATCATGCTTCTACACATGTAATCTCTTTTAGCTTACTTCAATTCAATGTAAGGTTACTTTGAAATAAGAAAGTGTGTTAAGCCGACATAAGGTGGTGTCATAGGTTGGAACACAGTAATTATTTCCTAATCTAGAAGTTTTGTCTATAGGTGAACCCGTCGTGAGCTACTTTCGTTGAGTTATGAAGCCGAGTTTGATCCTTAGAGCTTTTTTTGTTCATTTCATGCTTCTACACATGTAATCTCTTTTAGCTTAGTTCAATGCAATGTAAGGTTACTTTGAAACAAGAAAGTGTGTTAAACTGACATAAGGTGATGTCATAGGTTGGAACACAGTCATTCTTTCCTAATCTAGAAGTTTTGTCTATAGGTGAACCCGTTGTGAGCTACTTTCGTTGAGTTATGAAGCCGAGTTTGATCCTTAGAGCTTTCTATGTTCATATCATGCTTCTACACATGTAATCTCTTTTAGCTTAGTTCAATGCAATGTAAGGTTACTTTGAAATAAGAAAGTGTGTTAAGCCGACATAAGGTGATGTCATAGGTTGGAACACAGTAATTATTTCCTAATCTAGAAGTTTTATCTATAGGTGAACCCGTCGTGAGCTACTTTCGTTGAGTTATGAAGCCGAGTTTGATCCTTAGAGCTTTCTATGTTCATATCATGCTTCTACACATGTAATCTCTTTTAGCTTAGTTCAGTGCAATGTAAGGTTACTTTGAAACAAGAAAGTGTGTTAAGCTGACATAAGGTGATGTCATAGGTTGGAACACAGTCATTCTTTACTAATCTAGAAGTTTTGTTTATAGGTGAACCCGTCGTGAGCAACTTTTGTTGAGTTATGAAGCCGAGTTTGATCTTTAGAGCTTTTCATGTTGATATCACACTTCTACACATGTAATCTCTTTTAGCTTAGTTCAATGCAATGTAATGTTACTTTGACATAAGAAAGTGTGTTAAGCCGACATAAGGAGGTGCCAAAGGTTGGGACACGGTCATTCTTTCTTTAATCTAGAAGTTTTTTCCATATGTGAACCCCTCGTGAGCTACTTTTGGTGAGTTATGAAGCCGAGTTCGATCTTTAGAGCTTTCTATGTTCATATCATGCTTCTACACATGTCATCTCTTTTAGCTTAGTTCAATGTAATGTAAGGTTACGTTGATATAAGAAAGTGTGTTAAGCCGACATAAGGTGGTGTCATAGGTTTAGGTTGGAACACAGTAATTATTTCCTAATCTAGAAGTTTTGTCTATAGGTAAACCCGTCGTGACCTACTTTCGTTGGGTTATGAAGCCGAGTTTGATCCTTAAAGCTTTCCACGTTCATATCTTACTTCTACACATGTAATCTCTTTTAGCTTACTTCAATGCAATGTAAAGTTACTTTGACTTAAGAAAGTGTGTTAATCCGACATAAGGTGGTGTCAAAGGTTGGAACACGGTCATTCTTTCCTTAATCTAGAAGTTTTGTCTATAGGTGAACCCGTCGTGAGCTACTTTCGGTGAGTTATGAAGCTGAGTTTGATCTTTAGAGCTTTCTATGTTCATATCATGCTTCTACACATGTAATCTCTTTTAGCTTAGTTCAATTCAATGTAAGGTTACTTTGAAATAAGAAAGTGTGTTAAGCCGACATAAGGTGGTGTCATAGGTTGGAACAGAGTAATTATTTCCTAATCTAGAAGTTTTGTCTATAGGTGAACCCGTCGTGAGCTACTTTCGTTGAGTTATGAAGCCGAGTTTGATCCTTAGAGCTTTTTATGTTCATTTCATGCTTCTACACATGTAATCTCTTTTAGCTTAGTTCAATGCAATGTAAGGTTACTTTGAAACAAGAAAGTGTGTTAAGCTGACATAAGGTGATGTCATAGGTTGGAACACAGTCATTCTTTACTAATCTAGAAGTTTTGTCTATAGGTGAACCCGTTGTGAGCTACTTTCGTTGACTTATGTAGCCTAGTTTGATCTTTAGAGCTTTCCATGTTCATATCATACTTCTACACATGTAATCTATTTTAGCTTACTTCAATGCAATGTAAAGTTACTTTGACATAAGAAAGTGTGTTAAGCCGACATAAGGTGGTGTCAAAGGTTGGAACACGATCATTCTTTCCTTAATCTAGAAGTTTTGTCTATAGGTGAACTCGTCGTGAGCTACTTTCGTTGAGTTATGAAGACGAGTTGTATCCTTAGGGCTTTCTATGTTCATATCATGCTTCTACACATGTAAACTCTTTTAGCTTAGTTTAACGCAATGTAAGGTTACTTTGAAATAAGAATGTGTGTTAAACCGAGATAAGGTGGTGTCATAGGTTGGAACACAATCATTCTTTCCTAATCTAGAAGTTTTGTCTATAAGTGAACCCGTCGTGAGCTATTTTCGTTGAGTTATGAAGCCGAGTTTGATCTTTAGAGCTTTTCATGTTCATATCATGCTTCTACACATGTAATCTCTTTTAGCTTAGTTCAATTCAATGTAAGGTTACTTTGAAATAAGAAAATGTGTTAAGCCGACATAAGGTGGTGTCATAGGTTGGAACACAATCATTCTTTCCTAATCTAGAAGTTTTGTCTATAGGTGAACCCGTCGTGAGCTACTTTCGTTGAGTTATGAAGCCGAGTTTGATCCTTAGAGCTTTCCACGTTTATATCTTAAATCTACACATGTAATCTCTTTTAGCTTACTTCAATGCAATGTAAAGTTACTTTGACATAAGAAAGTGTGTTAAGCCGACATAAGGTGGTGTCGAAGGTTGGAACACGATCATTCTTTCCTTAATCTAGAAGTTTTGTCTATAGGTGAACCCGTCGTGAGCTACTTTCGGTGAATTATGAAGCCGAGTTTGATCCTTAGAGCTTTCTATGTTCATATCATGCTTCTACACATGTAATCTCTTTTAGCTTAGTTCAATGCAATGTAAGGTTACTTTGAAATAAGAAAGTGTGTTAAGCCGATATAAGGTGATGTCATAGGTTGGAACACAGTAATTATTTCCTAATCTAGAAGTTTTATCTATAGGTGAACCCGTCGTGAGCTACTTTCGTTGAGTTATGAAGCCGAGTTTGATCCTTAGAGCTTTCTATGTTCATATCATGCTTCTACACATGTAATCTCTTTTAGCTTACTTCAATGCAATGTAAAGTTACTTTGACATAAGAAAGTGTGTTAATCCGACATAAGGTGGTGTCAAAGGTTGGAACACGGTCATTCTTTCCTTAATCTAGAAGTTTTGTATATAGGTGAACCCGTCGTGAGCTACTTTCGGTGAGTTATGAAGCCGAGTTTGATCTTTAGAGCTTTCTATGTTCATATCATGCTTCTACACATGTAATCTCTTTTAGCTTAGTTCAATTCAATGTAAGGTTACTTTGAAATAAGAAAGTGTGTTAAGCCGACATAAGGTGGTGTCATAGGTTGGAACACAGTAATTATTTCCTAATCTAGAAGTTTTGTCTATAGGTGAACCCGTCGTGAGCTACTTTCGTTGAGTTATGAAGCCGAGTTTGATCCTTAGAGCTTTTTTTGTTCATTTCATGCTTCTACACATGTAATCTCTTTTAGCTTAGTTCAATGCAATGTAAGGTTACTTTGAAACAAGAAAGTGTGTTAAACTGACATAAGGTGATGTCATAGGTTGGAACACAGTCATTCTTTCCTAATCTAGAAGTTTTGTCTATAGGTGAACCCGTTGTGAGCTACTTTCGTTGAGTTATGAAGCCGAGTTTGATCCTTAGAGCTTTCTATGTTCATATCATGCTTCTACACATGTAATCTCTTTTAGCTTAGTTCAATGCAATGTAAGGTTACTTTGAAATAAGAAAGTGTGTTAAGCCGACATAAGGTGATGTCATAGGTTGGAACACAGTAATTATTTCCTAATCTAGAAGTTTTATCTATAGGTGAACCCGTCGTGAGCTACTTTCGTTGAGTTATGAAGCCGAGTTTGATCCTTAGAGCTTTCTATGTTCATATCATGCTTCTACACATGTAATCTCTTTTAGCTTAGTTCAGTGCAATGTAAGGTTACTTTGAAACAAGAAAGTGTGTTAAGCTGACATAAGGTGATGTCATAGGTTGGAACACAGTCATTCTTTACTAATCTAGAAGTTTTGTTTATAGGTGAACCCGTCGTGAGCAACTTTTGTTGAGTTATGAAGCCGAGTTTGATCTTTAGAGCTTTTCATGTTGATATCACACTTCTACACATGTAATCTCTTTTAGCTTAGTTCAATGCAATGTAATGTTACTTTGACATAAGAAAGTGTGTTAAGCCGACATAAGGAGGTGCCAAAGGTTGGGACACGGTCATTCTTTCTTTAATCTAGAAGTTTTTTCCATATGTGAACCCCTCGTGAGCTACTTTTGGTGAGTTATGAAGCCGAGTTCGATCTTTAGAGCTTTCTATGTTCATATCATGCTTCTACACATGTCATCTCTTTTAGCTTAGTTCAATGTAATGTAAGGTTACGTTGATATAAGAAAGTGTGTTAAGCCGACATAAGGTGGTGTCATAGGTTTAGGTTGGAACACAGTAATTATTTCCTAATCTAGAAGTTTTGTCTATAGGTAAACCCGTCGTGACCTACTTTCGTTGGGTTATGAAGCCGAGTTTGATCCTTAAAGCTTTCCACGTTCATATCTTACTTCTACACATGTAATCTCTTTTAGCTTACTTCAATGCAATGTAAAGTTACTTTGACTTAAGAAAGTGTGTTAATCCGACATAAGGTGGTGTCAAAGGTTGGAACACGGTCATTCTTTCCTTAATCTAGAAGTTTTGTCTATAGGTGAACCCGTCGTGAGCTACTTTCGGTGAGTTATGAAGCTGAGTTTGATCTTTAGAGCTTTCTATGTTCATATCATGCTTCTACACATGTAATCTCTTTTAGCTTAGTTCAATTCAATGTAAGGTTACTTTGAAATAAGAAAGTGTGTTAAGCCGACATAAGGTGGTGTCATAGGTTGGAACAGAGTAATTATTTCCTAATCTAGAAGTTTTGTCTATAGGTGAACCCGTCGTGAGCTACTTTCGTTGAGTTATGAAGCCGAGTTTGATCCTTAGAGCTTTTTATGTTCATTTCATGCTTCTACACATGTAATCTCTTTTAGCTTAGTTCAATGCAATGTAAGGTTACTTTGAAACAAGAAAGTGTGTTAAGCTGACATAAGGTGATGTCATAGGTTGGAACACAGTCATTCTTTACTAATCTAGAAGTTTTGTCTATAGGTGAACCCGTTGTGAGCTACTTTCGTTGACTTATGTAGCCTAGTTTGATCTTTAGAGCTTTCCATGTTCATATCATACTTCTACACATGTAATCTATTTTAGCTTACTTCAATGCAATGTAAAGTTACTTTGACATAAGAAAGTGTGTTAAGCCGACATAAGGTGGTGTCAAAGGTTGGAACACGATCATTCTTTCCTTAATCTAGAAGTTTTGTCTATAGGTGAACTCGTCGTGAGCTACTTTCGTTGAGTTATGAAGACGAGTTGTATCCTTAGGGCTTTCTATGTTCATATCATGCTTCTACACATGTAAACTCTTTTAGCTTAGTTTAACGCAATGTAAGGTTACTTTGAAATAAGAATGTGTGTTAAACCGAGATAAGGTGGTGTCATAGGTTGGAACACAATCATTCTTTCCTAATCTAGAAGTTTTGTCTATAAGTGAACCCGTCGTGAGCTATTTTCGTTGAGTTATGAAGCCGAGTTTGATCTTTAGAGCTTTTCATGTTCATATCATGCTTCTACACATGTAATCTCTTTTAGCTTAGTTCAATTCAATGTAAGGTTACTTTGAAATAAGAAAATGTGTTAAGCCGACATAAGGTGGTGTCATAGGTTGGAACACAATCATTCTTTCCTAATCTAGAAGTTTTGTCTATAGGTGAACCCGTCGTGAGCTACTTTCGTTGAGTTATGAAGCCGAGTTTGATCCTTAGAGCTTTCCACGTTTATATCTTAAATCTACACATGTAATCTCTTTTAGCTTACTTCAATGCAATGTAAAGTTACTTTGACATAAGAAAGTGTGTTAAGCCGACATAAGGTGGTGTCGAAGGTTGGAACACGATCATTCTTTCCTTAATCTAGAAGTTTTGTCTATAGGTGAACCCGTCGTGAGCTACTTTCGGTGAATTATGAAGCCGAGTTTGATCCTTAGAGCTTTCTATGTTCATATCATGCTTCTACACATGTAATCTCTTTTAGCTTAGTTCAATGCAATGTAAGGTTACTTTGAAATAAGAAAGTGTGTTAAGCCGATATAAGGTGATGTCATAGGTTGGAACACAGTAATTATTTCCTAATCTAGAAGTTTTATCTATAGGTGAACCCGTCGTGAGCTACTTTCGTTGAGTTATGAAGCCGAGTTTGATCCTTAGAGCTTTCTATGTTCATATCATGCTTCTACACATGTAATCTCTTTTAGCTTACTTCAATGCAATGTAAAGTTACTTTGACATAAGAAAGTGTGTTAATCCGACATAAGGTGGTGTCAAAGGTTGGAACACGGTCATTCTTTCCTTAATCTAGAAGTTTTGTATATAGGTGAACCCGTCGTGAGCTACTTTCGATGAGTTATGAAGCCGAGTTTGATCTTTAGAGCTTTCTATGTTCATATCATGCTTCTACACATGTAATCTCTTTTAGCTTAGTTCAATTCAATGTAAGGTTACTTTGAAATAAGAAAGTGTGTTAAGCCGACATAAGGTGGTGTCATAGGTTGGAACACAATCATTCTTTCCTAATCTAGAAGTTTTGTCTATAGGTGAACCCGTCGTGAGCTACTTTTGTTGAGTTATGAAGCCGAGTTTGATCCTTAGAGCTTTCCACGTTTATATCTTAAATCTACACATGTAATCTCTTTTAGCTTACTTCAATGCAATGTAAAGTTACTTTGACATAAGAAAGTGTGTTAAGCCGACATAAGGTGGTGTCGAAGGTTGGAACACGATCATTCTTTCCTTAATCTAGAAGTTTTGTCTATAGGTGAACCCGTCGTGAGCTACTTTCGGTGAGTTATGAAGCCGAGTTTGATCCTTAGAGCTTTCTATGTTCATATCATGCTTCTACACATGTAATCACTTTTAGCTTAGTTCAATGCAATGTAAGGTTACTTTGAAATAAGAAAGTGTGTTAAGCCGATATAAGGTGATGTCATAGGTTGGAACACAGTAATTATTTCCTAATCTAGAAGTTTTATCTATAGGTGAACCCGTCGTGAGCTACTTTCGTTGAGTTATGAAGCCGAGTTTGATCCTTAGAGCTTTCTATGTTCATATCATGCTTCTACACATGTAATCTCTTTTAGCTTAGTTCAATGCAATGTAAGGTTACTTTGAAACAAGAAAGTGTGTTAAGCTGACATAAGGTGATGTCATAGGTTGGAACACAGTCATTCTTTACTAATCTAGAAGTTTTGTCTATAGGTGAACCCGTCGTGACCTACTTTCGGTGAGTTATGAAGCCGAGTTTGATCCTTAGAGCTTTCTATGTTCATATCATGCTTCTACACATGTAATCTCTTTTAGCTTAGTTCAATGCAATGTAAGGTTACTTTGAAATAAGAAAGTGTGTTAATCCGACATAAGGTGATGTCATAGGTTGGAACACAGTAATTATTTCCTAATCTAGAAGTTTTATCTATAGGTGAACCCGTCGTGAGCTACTTTTGGTGAGTTATGAAGCCGAGTTTGATCTTTAGAGCTGTCTATGTTCATATCATGCTTCTACACATGTCATCTCTTTTAGCTTAGTTCAATGTAATGTAAGGTTACGTTGATATAAGAAAGTGTGTTAAGCCGACATAAGGTGGTGTCATAGGTTTAGGTTGGAACACAGTAATTATTTCCTAATCTAGAAGTTTTGTCTATAGGTGAACCCGTCGTGACCTACTTTCGTTGGGTTATGAAGCCGAGTTTGATCCTTAGAGCTTTCCACGTTCATATCTTACTTCTACACATGTAATCTCTTTTAGCTTACTTCAATGCAATGTAAAGTTACTTTGACATAAGAAAGTGTGTTAATCCGACATAAGGTGGTGTCAAAGGTTGGAACACGGTCATTCTTTCCTTAATCTAGAAGTTTTGTCTATAGGTGAACCCGTCGTGAGCTACTTTCGGTGAGTTATGAAGCTGAGTTTGATCTTTAGAGCTTTCTATGTTCATATCATGCTTCTACACATGTAATCTCTTTTAGCTTAGTTCAATTCAATGTAAGGTTACTTTGAAATAAGAAAGTGTGTTATGCCGACATAAGGTGGTGTTATAGGTTGGAAAACAGTAATTATTTCCTAATCTAGAAGTTTTGTCTATAGGTGAACCCGTCGTGAGCTACTTTCGTTGAGTTATGAAGCCGAGTTTGATCCTTAGAGCTTTTTATGTTCATTTCATGCTTCTACACATGTAATCTCTTTTAGCTTAGTTCAATGCAATGTAAGGTTACCTTGAAACAAGAAAGTGTGTTAAACTGACATAAGGTGATGTCATAGGTTGGAACACAGTCATTCTTTACTAATCTAGAAGTTTTGTCTATAGGTGAACCCGTCGTGAGCTACTTTCGTTGAGTTATGAAGCCGAGTTTGATCCTTAGAGCTTTCTATGTTCATATCATGCTTCTACACATGTAATCTCTTTTAGCTTAGTTCAATGCAATGTAAGGTTACTTTGAAACAAGAAAGTGTGTTAAGCTGACATAAGGTGATGTCATAGGTTGGAAAACAATCATTCTTTACTAATCTAGAAGTTTTGTCTATAGGTGAACCCGTCGTGAGCAACTTTTGTTGAGTTATGAAGCCGAATTTGATCCTTAGAGCTTTTCATGTTGATATCACACTTCTACACATGTAATCTCTTTTAGCTTAGTTCAATGCAATGTAATGTTACTTTGACATAAGAAAGTGTGTTAAGCCGACATAAGGAGGTGCCAAAGGTTGGGACACGGTCATTCTTTCTTTAATCTAGAAGTTTTGTCCATATGTGAACCCCTCGTGAGCTACTTTTGGTGAGTTATGAAGCCGAGTTCGATCTTTAGAGCTTTCTATGTTCATATCATGCTTCTACACATGTCATCTCTTTTAGCTTAGTTCAATGTAATGTAAGGTTACGTTGATATAAGAAAGTGTGTTAAGCCGACATAAGGTGGTGTCATAAGTTTAGATTGGAACACAGTAATTATTTCCTAATCTAGAAGTTTTGTCTATAGGTGACCCCGTCGTGACCTACTTTCGTTGGGTTATGAAGCCGACTTTGATCCTTAGAGCTTTCCACGTTCATATCTTACTTCTACACATGTAATCTCTTTTAGCTTACTTCAATGCAATGTAAGGTTACTTTGACATAAGAAAGTGTGTTAAGCCGACATAAGGTGGTGTATAGGTTGGAACACAGTCATTCTTTCCTAATCTAGAAGTTTTGTCTATAGGAGAACCCGTCGTGAGCTACTTTCGTTGAGTTATGAAGCCGAGTTTGATCTCTAGAGCTTTCCATGTTCATATCATACTTCTACACATGTAATCTCTTATAGCTTACTTCAATGCAATGTAAAGTTACTTTGACATAAGAAAGTGTGTTAATCCGACATAAGGTGGTGTCAAAGGTTGGAACACGGTCATTCTTTCCTTAATCTAGAAGTTTTGTATATAAGTGAACCCGTCGTGAGCTACTTTCGGTGAGTTATGAAGCCGAGTTTGATCTTTAGAGCTTTCTATGTTCATATCATGCTTCTACACATGTCATCTCTTTTAGCTTAGTTCAATGTAATGTAAGGTTACGTTGATATAAGAAAGTGTGTTAAGCCGACATAAGGTGGTGTCATAGGTTGGAAGACAATCATTCTTTCCTAATCTAGAAGTTTTGTCTATAGGTGAACCCGTCGTGAGCTACTTTCGTTGAGTTATGAAGCCGAGTTTGATCCTTAGAGCTTTCCACGTTTATATCTTAAATCTACACATGTAATCTCTTTTAGCTTACTTCAATGCAATGTAAAGTTACTTTGACATAAGAAAGTGTGTTAAGCCGACATAAGGTGGTGTCGAAGGTTGGAACAGGATCATTCTTTCCTTAATCTAGAAGTTTTGTCTATAGGTGAACCCGTCGTGAGCTACTTTCGGTGAGTTATGAAGCCGAGTTTGATCCTTAGAGCTTTCTATGTTCATATCATGCTTCTACACATGTAATCTCTTTTAGCTTAGTTCAATGCACTGTAAGGTTACTTTGAAATAAGAAAGTGTGTTAAGCCGATATAAGGTGATGTCATAGGTTGGAACACAGTAATTATTTCCTAATCTAGAAGTTTTATCTATAGGTGAACCCGTCGTGAGCTACTTTCGTTGAGTTATGAAGCCGAGTTTGATCCTTAGAGCTTTCTATGTTCATATCATGCTTCTACACATGTAATCTCTTTTAGCTTAGTTTAATGCAATGTAAGGTTACTTTGAAATAAGAATGTGTGTTAAACCGAGATAAGGTGGTGTCATAGGTTGGAACACAGTCATTCTTTCCTAATCTAGATGTTTTGTCTATAAGTGAACCCGTCGTGAGCTATTTTCGTTGAGTTATGAAGCCGAGTTTGATCTTTAGAGCTTTTCATGTTCATATCATGCTTTTACATATGTAATCTCTTTTAGCTTAGTTCAATGCAATGTAAGGTTACTTTGACATAAGAAAGTGTGTTAAGCCGACATAAGGTGGTGTATAGGTTGGAACACAGTCATTCTTTCCTAATCTAGATGTTTTGTCTATAGGAGAACCCGTCGTGAGCTACTTTCGTTGAGTTATGAAGCCGAGTTTGATCGCTAGAGCTTTCCATGTTCATATCATACTTCTACACATGTAATCTCTTATAGCTTACTTCAATGCAATGTAAAGTTACTTTGACATAAGAAAGTGTGTTAATCCGACATAAGGTGGTGTCAAAGGTTGGAACACGGTCATTCTTTCCTTAATCTAGAAGTTTTGTATATAGGTGAACCCGTCGTGAGCTACTTTCGGTGAGTTATGAAGCCGAGTTTGATCTTTAGAGCTTTCTATGTTCATATCATGCTTCTACACATGTAATCTCTTTTAGCTTAGTTCAATTCAATGTAAGGTTACTTTGAAATAAGAAAGTGTGTTAAGCCGACATAAGGTGGTGTCATAGGTTGGAACACAATCATTCTTTCCTAATCTAGAAGTTTTGTCTATAGGTGAACCCGTCGTGAGCTACTTTCGTTGAGTTATGAAGCCGAGTTTGATCCTTAGAGCTTTCCACGTTTATATCTTAAATCTACACATGTAATCTCTTTTAGCTTACTTCAATGCAATGTAAAGTTACTTTGACATAAGAAAGTGTGTTAAGCCGACATAAGGTGGTGTCGAAGGTTGGAACACGATCATTCTTTCCTTAATCTAGAAGTTTTGTCTATAGGTGAACCCGTCGTGAGCTACTTTCGGTGAGTTATGAAGCCGAGTTTGATCCTTAGAGCTTTCTATGTTCATATCATGCTTCTACACATGTAATCTCTTTTAGCTTAGTTCAATGCAATGTAAGGTCACTTTGAAATAAGAAAGTGTGTTAAGCTGATATAAGGTGATGTCATAGGTTGGAACACAGTAATTATTTCCTAATCTAGAAGTTTTATCTATAGGTGAACCCGTCGTGAGCTACTTTCGTTGAGTTATGAAGCCGAGTTTGATCCTTAGAGCTTTCTATGTTCATATCATGCTTCTACACATGTAATCTCTTTTAGCTTAGTTCAATGCAATGTAAGGTTACTTTGAAACAAGAAAGTGTGTTAAGCTGACATAAGGTGATGTCATAGGTTGGAACACAGTCATTCTTTACTAATCTAGAAGTTTTGTCTATAGGTGAACCCGTCGTGAGCTACTTTCGGTGAGTTATGAAGCCGAGTTTGATCCTTAGAGCTTTCTATGTTCATATCATGCTTCTACACATGTAATCTCTTTTAGCTTAGTTCAATGCAATGTAAGGTTACTTTGAAATAAGAAAGTGTGTTAAGCCGATATAAGGTGATGTCATAGGTTGGAACACAGTAATTATTTCCTAATCTAGAAGTTTTATCTATAGGTGAACCCGTCGTGAGCTACTTTCGTTGAGTTATGAAGCCGAGTTTGATCCTTAGAGCTTTCTATGTTCATATCATACTTCTACACATGTAATCTATTTTAGCTTACTTCAATGCAATGTAAAGTCACTTTGACATAAGAAAGTGTGTTAAGCCGACATAACGTGGTGTCAAAGGTTGGAACACGATCATTCTTTCCTTAATCTAGAAGTTTTGTCTCTAGGTGAACCCGTCGTGAGCTACTTTCGGTGAGTTATGAAGCCGAGTTTGATCCTTAGAGCTTTCTATGTTCATATCATGCTTCTACACATGTAATCTCTTTTAGCTTAGTTCAATTCAATGTAAGGTTACTTTGAAATAAGAAATTGTGTTAAGCCGACATAAGGTGGTGTCATAGGTTGGAACACAATTATTCTTTCCTAATCTAGAAGTTTTGTCTATAGGTGAACCCGTCGTGAGCTACTTTCGTTGAGTTATGAAGCCGAGTTTGATCTCTAGAGCTTTCCATGTTCATATCATACTTCTACACATGTAATCTCTTATAGCTTACTTCAATGCAATGTAAAGTTACTTTGACATAAGAAAGTGTGTTAATCCGACATAAGGTGGTGTCAAAGGTTGGAACACGGTCATTCTTTCCTTAATCTAGAAGTTTTGTATATAAGTGAACCCGTCGTGAGCTACTTTCGGTGAGTTATGAAGCCGAGTTTGATCTTTAGAGCTTTCTATGTTCATATCATGCTTCTACACATGTAATCTCTTTTAGCTTAGTTCAATTCAATGTAAGGTTACTTTGAAATAAGAAAGTGTGTTAAGCCGACATAAGGTGGTGTCATAGGTTGGAACACAATCATTCTTTCCTAATCTAGAAGTTTTGTCTATAGGTGAACCCGTCGTGAGCTACTTTCGTTGAGTTATGAAGCCGAGTTTGATCCTTAGAGCTTTTTATGTTCATATCATGCTTCTACACATGTAATCTCTTTTAGCTTAGTTCAATGCAATGTAAGGTTACTTTGAAATAAGAAAGTGTGTTAAGCCGATATAAGGTGATGTCATAGGTTGGAACACAGTAATTATTTCCTAATCTAGAAGTTTTATCTATAGGTGAACCCGTCGTGAGCTACTTTCGTTGAGTTATGAAGCCGAGTTTGATCCTTAGAGCTTTCTATGTTCATATCATGTTTCTACACATGTAATCTCTTTTAGCTTAGTTCAATGCAATGTAAGGTTACTTTGAAACAAGAAAGTGTGTTAAGCTGACATAAGGTGATGTCATAGGTTGGAACACAGTCATTCTTTACTAATCTAGAAGTTTTGTCTATAGGTGAACCCGTCGTGAGCTACTTTCGGTGAGTTATGAAGCCGAGTTTGATCCTTAGAGCTTTCTATGTTCATATCATGCTTCTACACATGTAATCTCTTTTAGCTTAGTTCAATGCAATGTAAGGTTACTTTGAAATAAGAAAGTGTGTTAAGCCGATATAAGGTGATGTCATAGGTTGGAACACAGTAATTATTTCCTAATCTAGAAGTTTTATCTATAGGTGAACCCGTCGTGAGCTACTTTCGTTGAGTTATGAAGCCGAGTTTGATCTCTAGAGCTTTCCATGTTCATATCATACTTCTACACATGTAATCTCTTATAGCTTACTTCAATGCAATGTAAAGTTACTTTGACATAAGAAAGTGTGTTAATCCGACATAAGGTGGTGTCAAAGGTTGGAACACGGTCATTCTTTCCTTAATCTAGAAGTTTTGTATATAAGTGAACCCGTCGTGAGCTACTTTCGGTGAGTTATGAAGCCGAGTTTGATCTTTAGAGCTTTCTATGTTCATATCATGCTTCTACACATGTAATCTCTTTTAGCTTAGTTCAATTCAATGTAAGGTTACTTTGAAATAAGAAAGTGTGTTAAGCCGACATAAGGTGGTGTCATAGGTTGGAACACAATCATTCTTTCCTAATCTAGAAGTTTTGTCTATAGGTGAACCCGTCGTGAGCTACTTTCGTTGAGTTATGAAGCCGAGTTTGATCCTTAGAGCTTTCCACGTTTATATCTTAAATCTACACATGTAATCTCTTTTAGCTTACTTCAATGCAATGTAAAGTTACTTTGACATAAGAAAGTGTGTTAAGCCGACATAAGGTGGTGTCGAAGGTTGGAACACGATCATTCTTTCCTTAATCTAGAAGTTTTGTCTATAGGTGAACCCGTCGTGAGCTACTTTCGGTGAGTTATGAAGCCGAGTTTGATCCTTAGAGCTTTCTATGTTCATATCATGCTTCTACACATGTAATCTCTTTTAGCTTAGTTCAATGCAATGTAAGGTTACTTTGAAATAAGAAAGTGTGTTAAGCCGATATAAGGTGATGTCATAGGTTGGAACACAGTAATTATTTCCTAATCTAGAAGTTTTATCTATAGGTGAACCCGTCGTGAGCTACTTTCGTTGAGTTATGAAGCCGAGTTTGATCCTTAGAGCTTTCTATGTTCATATCATGCTTCTACACATGTAATCTCTTTTAGCTTAGTTCAATGCAATGTAAGGTTACTTTGAAACAAGAAAGTGTGTTAAGCTGACATAAGGTGATGTCATAGGTTGGAACACAGTCATTCTTTACTAATCTAGAAGTTTTGTCTATAGGTGAACCCGTCGTGAGCTACTTTCGGTGAGTTATGAAGCCGAGTTTGATCCTTAGAGCTTTCTATGTTCATATCATGCTTCTACACATGTAATCTCTTTTAGCTTAGTTCAATGCAATGTAAGGTTACTTTGAAATAAGAAAGTGTGTTAAGCCGATATAAGGTGATGTCATAGGTTGGAACACAGTAATTATTTCCTAATCTAGAAGTTTTATCTATAGGTGAACCCGTCGTGAGCTACTTTCGTTGAGTTATGAAGCCGAGTTTGATCTCTAGAGCTTTCTATGTTCATATCATACTTCTACACATGTAATCTCTTATAGCTTACTTCAATGCAATGTAAAGTTACTTTGACATAAGAAAGTGTGTTAATCCGACATAAGGTGGTGTCAAAGGTTGGAACACGGTCATTCTTTCCTTAATCTAGAAGTTTTGTATATAAGTGAACCCGTCGTGAGCTACTTTCGGTGAGTTATGAAGCCGAGTTTGATCTTTAGAGCTTTCTATGTTCATATCATGCTTCTACACATGTAATCTCTTTTAGCTTAGTTCAATTCAATGTAAGGTTACTTTGAAATAAGAAAGTGTGTTAAGCCGACATAAGGTGGTGTCATAGGTTGGAACACAATCATTCTTTCCTAATCTAGAAGTTTTGTCTATAGGTGAACCCGTCGTGAGCTACTTTCGTTGAGTTATGAAGCCGAGTTTGATCCTTAGAGCTTTCCACGTTTATATCTTAAATCTACACATGTAATCTCTTTTAGCTTACTTCAATGCAATGTAAAGTTACTTTGACATAAGAAAGTGTGTTAAGCCGACATAAGGTGGTGTCGAAGGTTGGAACACGATCATTCTTTCCTTAATCTAGAAGTTTTGTCTATAGGTGAACCCGTCGTGAGCTACTTTCGGTGAGTTATGAAGCCGAGTTTGATCCTTAGAGCTTTCTATGTTCATATCATGCTTCTACACATGTAATCTCTTTTAGCTTAGTTCAATGCAATGTAAGGTTACTTTGAAATAAGAAAGTGTGTTAAGCCGATATAAGGTGATGTCATAGGTTGGAACACAGTAATTATTTCCTAATCTAGAAGTTTTATCTATAGGTGAACCCGTCGTGAGCTACTTTCGTTGAGTTATGAAGCCGAGTTTGATCCTTAGAGCTTTCTATGTTCATATCATGCTTCTACACATGTAATCTCTTTTAGCTTAGTTCAATGCAATGTAAGGTTACTTTGAAACAAGAAAGTGTGTTAAGCTGACATAAGGTGATGTCATAGGTTGGAACACAGTCATTCTTTACTAATCTAGAAGTTTTGTCTATAGGTGAACCCGTCGTGAGCTACTTTCGGTGAGTTATGAAGCCGAGTTTGATCCTTAGAGCTTTCTATGTTCATATCATGCTTCTACACATGTAATCTCTTTTAGCTTAGTTCAATGCAATGTAAGGTTACTTTGAAATAAGAAAGTGTGTTAAGCCGATATAAGGTGATGTCATAGGTTGGAACACAGTAATTATTTCCTAATCTAGAAGTTTTATCTATAGGTGAACCCGTCGTGAGCTACTTTCGTTGAGTTATGAAGCCGAGTTTGATCCTTAGAGCTTTCTATGTTCATATCATACTTCTACACATGTAATCTATTTTAGCTTACTTCAATGCAATGTAAAGTTACTTTGACATAAGAAAGTGTGTTAAGCCGACATAAGGTGGTGTCAAAGGTTGGAACACGATCATTCTTTCCTTAATCTAGAAGTTTTGTCTATAGGTGAACCCGTCGTGAGCTACTTTCGGTGAGTTATGAAGCCGAGTTTGATCCTTAGAGCTTTCTATGTTCATATCATGCTTCTACACATGTAATCTCTTTTAGCTTAGTTCAATGCAATGTAAGGTTACTTTGAAATAAGAAAGTGTGTTAAGCCGATATAAGGTGATGTCATAGGTTGGAACACAATCATTCTTTCCTAATCTAGAAGTTTTATCTATAGGTGAACCCGTCGTGAGCTACTTTCGTTGAGTTATGAAGCCGAGTTTGATCCTTAGAGCTTTCTATGTTCATATCATACTTCTACACATGTAATCTATTTTAGCTTACTTCAATGCAATGTAAAGTTACTTTGACATAAGAAAGTGTGTTAAGCCGGCATAAGGTGGTGTCAAAGGTTGGAACACGATCATTCTTTCCTTAATCTAGAAGTTTTGTCTATAGGTGAACTCGTCGTGAGCTACTTTCGTTGAGTTATGAAGACGAGTTGTATCCTTAGGGCTTTCTATGTTCATATCATGCTTCTACACATGTAATCTCTTTTAGCTTAGTTTAATGCAATGTAAGGTTACTTTGAAATAAGAATGTGTGTTAAACCGAGATAAGGTGGTGTCATAGGTTGGAACACAGTCATTATTTCCTAATCTAGAAGTTTTGTCTATAAGTGAACCTGTCGTGAGCTATTTTCGTTGAGTTATGAAGCCGAGTTTGATCTTTAGAGCTTTTCATGTTCATATCATGCTTCTACATATGTAATCTCTTTTAGCTTAGTTCAATGCAATGTAAGGTTACTTTGACATAAGAAAGTGTGTTAAGCCGACATAAGGTGGTGTATAGGTTGGAACATAGTCATTCTTTCCTAATCTAGAAGTTTTGTCTATAGGAGAACCCGTCGTGAGCTACTTTCGTTGAGTTATGAAGCCGAGTTTGATCTCTAGAGCTTTCCATGTTCATATCATACTTCTACACATGTAATCTCTTATAGCTTACTTCAATGCAATGTAAAGTTAATTTGACATAAGAAAGTGTGTTAAGCCGACATAAGGTGGTGTCGAAGGTTGGAACACGATCATTCTTTCCTTAATCTAGAAGTTTTGTCTATAGGTGAACCCGTCGTGAGCTAGTTTCGGTGAGTTATGAAGCCGAGTTTGATCTTTAGAGCTTTCTATGTTCATATCATGCTTCTACACATGTAATCTCTTTTAGCTTAGTTCAATTCAATGTAAGGTTACTTTGAAATAAGAAAGTGTGTTAAGCCGACATAAGGTGGTGTCATAGGTTGGAACACAATCATTCTTTCCTAATCTAGAAGTTTTGTCTATAGGTGAACCCGTCGTGAGCTACTTTCGTTGAGTTATGAAGCCGAGTTTGATCCTTAGAGCTTTCCACGTTTATATCTTAAATCTACACATGTAATCTCTTTTAGCTTACTTCAATGCAATGTAAAGTTACTTTGACATAAGAAAGTGTGTTAAGCCGACATAAGGTGGTGTCGAAGGTTGGAACACGATCATTCTTTCCTTAATCTAGAAGTTTTGTCTATAGGTGAACCCGTCGTGAGCTACTTTCGGTGAGTTATGAAGCCGAGTTTGATCCTTAGAGCTTTCTATGTTCATATCATGCTTCTACACATGTAATCTCTTTTA
This sequence comes from Lepidium didymum, assembly GCA_963920545.1. Lineage (NCBI taxonomy): Eukaryota > Viridiplantae > Streptophyta > Magnoliopsida > Brassicales > Brassicaceae > Lepidium > Lepidium didymum. The sequence continues at coordinate 11,747,043 of OY986992.1, read as the reverse complement.
GCTTAGTTCAATGCAATGTAAGGTTACTTTGACATAAGAAAGTGTGTTAAGCCGACATAAGGTGGTGTATAGGTTGGAACACAGTAATTATTTTCTAATCTAGAAGTTTTATCTATAGGTGAACCCGTCGTGAGCTACTTTCGTTGAGTTATGAAGCCGAGTTTGATCCTTAGAGCTTTCTATGTTCATATCATGCTTCTACACATGTAATCTCTTTTAGCTTAGTTCAATGCAATGTAAGGTTACTTTGAAACAAGAAAGTGTGTTAAGCTGACATAAGGTGATGTCATAGGTTGGAACACAGTCATTCTTTACTAATCTAGAAGTTTTGTCTATAGGTGAACCCGTCGTGAGCAACTTTTGTTGAGTTATGAAGCCGAGTTTGATCTTTAGAGCTTTTCATGTTGATATCACACTTCTACACATGTAATCTCTTTTAGCTTAGTTCAATGCAATGTAATGTTACTTTGACATAAGAAAGTGTGTTAAGCCGACATAAGGAGGTGTCAAAGGTTGGGACACGGTCATTCTTTCCTTAATCTAGAAGTTTTGTCTATATGTGAACCCGTCGTGAGCTACTTTTGGTGAGTTATGAAGCCGACTTTGATCTTAGAGCTTTCTATGTTCATATCATGCTTCTACACATGTCATCTCTTTTAGCTTAGTTCAATGTAATGTAAGGTTACGTTGATATAAGAAAGTGTGTTAAGCCAACATAAGGTGGTGTCATAGGTTTAGGTTGGAACACAGTAATTATTTCCTAATCTAGAAGTTTTGTCTATAGGTGAACCCGTCGTGACCTACTTTCGTTGGGTTATGAAGCCGAGTTTGATCCTTAGAGCTTTCCACGTTCATATCTTACTTCTACACATGTAATCTCTTTTAGCTTACTTCAATGCAATGTAAAGTTACTTTGACATAAGAAAGTGTGTAAATCCGACATAAGGTGGTGTCAAAGGTTGGAACACGGTCATTCTTTCCTTAATCTAGAAGTTTTGTATATAGGTGAACCCGTCGTGAGCTACTTTCGGTGAGTTATGAAGCCGAGTTTGATCTTTAGAGCTTTCTATGTTCATATCATGCTTCTACACATGTAATCTCTTTTAGCTTAGTTTAATTCAATGTAAGGTTACTTTGAAATAAGAAAGTGTGTTAAGCCGACATAAGGTGGTGTCATAGGTTGGAACACAGTAATTATTTCCTAATCTAGAAGTTTTGTCTATAGGTGAACCCGTCGTGAGCTACTGTCGTTGAGTTATGAAGTCGAGTTTGATCCTTAGAGCTTTCCACGTTTATATCTTAAATCTACACATGTAATCTCTTTTAGCTTACTTCAATGCAATGTAAAGTTACTTTGACATAAGAAAGTGTGTTAAGCCGACATAAGGTGGTGTCGAAGGTTGGAACACGGTCATTCTTTCCTTAATCTAGAAGTTTTGTCTATAGGTGAACCCGTCGTGAGCTACTTTCGTTGAGTTATGAAGCCGAGTTTGATCCTTAGAGCTTTCTATGTTCATATCATGCTTCTACACATGTAATCTCTTTTAGCTTAGTTCAATGCAATGTAAGGTTACTTTGAAATAAGAAAGTGTGTTAAGCCGACATAAGGTGATGTCATAGGTTGGAACCCAGTAATTATTTCCTAATCTAGAAGTTTTATCTATAGGTGAACCCGTCGTGAGCTACTTTCGTTGAGTTATGAAGCCGAGTTTGATCCTTAGAGCTTTCTATGTTCATATCATGCTTCTACACATGTAATCTCTTTTAGCTTAGTTCAATGCAATGTAAGGTTACTTTGAAACAAGAAAGTGTGTTAAGCTGACATAAGGTGATGTCATAGGTTGGAACACAGTCATTCTTTACTAATCTAGAAGTTTTGTTTATAAGTGAACCCGTCGTGAGCAACTTTTGTTGAGTTATGAAGCCGAGTTTGATCTTTAGAGCTTTTCATGTTGATATCACACTTCTACACATGTAATCTCTTTTAGCTTAGTTCAATGCAATGCAATGTTACTTTGACATAAGAAAGTGTGTTAAGCGGACATAAGGAGGTGTCAAAGGTTGGGACACGGTCATTCTTTCCTTAATCTAGAAGTTTTGTCTATATGTGAACCCGTCGTGAGCTACTTTTGGTGAGTTATGAAGCCGAGTTTGATCTTTAGAGCTTTCTATGTTCATATCATGCTTCTACACATGTCATCTCTTTTAGCTTAGTTCAATGTAATGTAAGGTTACGTTGATATAAGAAAGTGTGTTAAGCCGACATAAGGTGGTGTCATAGGTTTAGGTTGGAACACAGTAATTATTTCCTAATCTAGAAGTTTTGTCTATAGGTGAACCCGTCGTGACCTACTTTCGTTGGGTTATGAAGCCGAGTTTGATCCTTAGAGCTTTCCACGTTCATATCTTACTTCTACACATGTAATCTCTTTTAGCTTACTTCAATGCAATGTAAAGTTACTTTGACATAAGAAAGTGTGTAAATCCGACATAAGGTGGTGTCAAAGGTTGGAACACGGTCATTCTTTCCTTAATCTAGAAGTTTTGTATATAGGTGAACCCGTCGTGAGCTACTTTCGGTGAGTTATGAAGCTGAGTTTGATCTTTAGAGCTTTCTATGTTCATATCATGCTTCTACACATGTAATCTCTTTTAGCTTTGTTCAATTCAATGTAAGGTTACTTTGAAATAAGAAAGTGTGTTAAGCCGACATAAGGTGGTGTCATAGGTTGGAACACAGTAATTATTTCCTAATCTAGAAGTTTTGTCTATAGGTGAACCCGTCGTGAGCTACTTTCGTTGAGTTATGAAGCCGAGTTTGATCCTTAGAGCTTTTTATGTTCATTTCATGCTTCTACACATGTAATCTCTTTTAGCTTAGTTCAATGCAATGTAAGGTTACTTTGAAACAAGAAAGTGTGTTAAACTGACATAAGGTGATGTCATAGGTTGGAACACAGTCATTCTTTACTAATCTAGAAGTTTTGTCTATAGGTGAACCCGTCGTGAGCTACTTTCGTTGAGTTATGAAGCCGAGTTTGATCCTTAGAGCTTTCTATGTTCATATCATGCTTCTACACATGTAATCTCTTTTAGCTTAGTTCAATGCAATGTAAGGTTACTTTGAAATAAGAAAGTGTGTTAAGCTGACATAAGGTGATGTCATAGGTTGGAACCCAGTAATTATTTCCTAATCTAGAAGTTTTATCTATAGGTGAACCCGTCGTGAGCTACTTTCGTTGAGTTATGAAGCCGAGTTTGATCCTTAGAGCTTTCTATGTTCATATCATGCTTCTACACATGTAATCTCTTTTAGCTTAGTTCAATGCAATGTAAGGTTACTTTGAAACAAGAAAGTGTGTTAAGCTGACATAAGGTGATGTCATAGGTTGGAACACAGTCATTCTTTACTAATCTAGAAGTTTTGTCTATAGGTGAACCCGTCGTGAGCAACTTTTGTTGAGTTATGAAGCCGAGTTTGATCTTTAGAGCTTTTCATGTTGATATCACACTTCTACACATGTAATCTCTTTTAGCTTAGTTCAATGCAATGTAATATTACTTTGACATAAGAAAGTGTGTTAAGCCGACATAAGGAGGTGTCAAAGGTTGGGACACGGTCATTCTTTCCTTAATCTAGAAGTTTTGTCTATATGTGAACCCGTCGTGAGCTACTTTTGGTGAGTTATGAAGCTGAGTTTGATCTTTAGAGCTTTCTATGTTCATATCATGCTTCTACACATGTAATCTCTTTTAGCTTAGTTCAATTCAATGTAAGGTTACTTTGAAATAAGAAAGTGTGTTAAGCCGACATAAGGTGGTGTCATAGGTTGGAACACAGTAATTATTTCCTAATCTAGAAGTTTTGTCTATAGGTGAACCCATCGTGAGCTACTTTCGTTGAGTTATGAAGCCGAGTTTGATCCTTAGAGCTTTCTATGTTCATATCATGCTTCTACACATGTAATCTCTTTTAGCTTAGTTCAATGCAATGTAAGGTTACTTTGAAACAAGAAAGTGTGTTAAGCTGACATAAGGTGATGTCATAGGTTGGAACACAGTCATTCTTTACTAATCTAGAAGTTTTGTCTATAGGTGAACCCGTCGTGAGCAACTTTTGTTGAGTTATGAAGCCGAGTTTGATCTTTAGAGCTTTTCATGTTGATATCACACTTCTACACATGTAATCTCTTTTAGCTTAGTTCAATGCAATGTAATATTACTTTGACATAAGAAAGTGTGTTAAGCCGACATAAGGAGGTGTCAAAGGTTGGGACACGGTCATTCTTTCCTTAATCTAGAAGTTTTGTCTATATGTGAACCCGTCGTGAGCTACTTTTGGTGAGTTATGAAGCTGAGTTTGATCTTTAGAGCTTTCTATGTTCATATCATGCTTCTACACATGTAATCTCTTTTAGCTTAGTTCAATTCAATGTAAGGTTACTTTGAAATAAGAAAGTGTGTTAAGCCGACATAAGGTGGTGTCATAGGTTGGAACACAGTAATTATTTCCTAATCTAGAAGTTTTGTCTATAGGTGAACCCATCGTGAGCTACTTTCGTTGAGTTATGAAGCCGAGTTTGATCCTTAGAGCTTTTTATGTTCATTTCATGCTTCTACACATGTAATCTCTTTTACCTTAGTTCAATGCAATGTAAGGTTACTTTGAAACAAGAAAGTGTGTTAAACTGACATAAGGTGATGTCATAGGTTGGAACACAATCATTCTTTACTAATCTAGAAGTTTTGTCTATAGGTGAACCTGTCGTGAGCTACTTTCGTTGAGTTATGAAGCCGAGTTTGATCCTTAGAGCTTTCTATGTTCATATCATGCTTCTACACATGTAATCTCTTTTAGCTTAGTTCAATGCAATGTAAGGTTACTTTGAAATAAGAAAGTGTGTTAAGCCGACATAAGGTGATGTCATAGGTTGGAACCCAGTAATTATTTCCTAATCTAGAAGTTTTATCTATAGGTGAACCCGTCGTGAGCTACTTTCGTTGAGTTATGAAGCCGAGTTTGATCCTTAGAGCTTTCTATGTTCATATCATGCTTCTACACATGTAATCTCTTTTAGCTTAGTTCAATGCAATGTAAGGTTACTTTGAAACAAGAAAGTGTGTTAAGCTGACATAAGGTGATGTCATAGGTTGGAACACAGTCATTCTTTACTAATCTAGAAGTTTTGTCTATAGGTGAACCCGTCGTGAGCAACTTTTGTTGAGTTATGAAGCCGAGTTTGATCTTTAGAGCTTTTCATGTTGATATCACACTTCTACACATGTAATCTCTTTTAGCTTAGTTCAATGCAATGTAATGTTACTTTGACATAAGAAAGTGTGTTAAGCCGACATAAGGAGGTGCCAAAGGTTGGGACACGGTCATTCTTTCTTTAATCTAGAAGTTTTGTCCATATGTGAACCCCTCGTGAGCTACTTTTGGTGAGTTATGAAGCCGAGTTCGATCTTTAGAGTTTTCTATGTTCATATCATGCTTCTACACATGTCATCTCTTTTAGCTTAGTTCAATGTAATGTAAGGTTACGTTGATATAAGAAAGTGTGTTAAGCCGACATAAGGTGGTGTCATAGGTTTAGGTTAGAACACAGTAATTATTTCCTAATCTAGAAGTTTTGTCTATAGGTGAACCCGTCGTGACCTACTTTCGTTGGGTTATGAAGCCGAGTTTGATCCTTAGAGCTTTCCACGTTCATATCTTACTTCTACACATGTAATCTCTTTTAGCTTACTTCAATGCAATGTAAAGTTACTTTGACATAAGAAAGTGTGTTAATCCGACATAAGGTGGTGTCAAAGGTTGGAACACGGTCATTCTTTCCTTAATCTAGAAGTTTTGTCTATAGGTGAACCCGTCGTGAGCTACTTTCGGTGAGTTATGAAGCTGAGTTTGATCTTTAGAGCTTTCTATGTTCATATCATGCTTCTACACATGTAATCTCTTTTAGCTTAGTTCAATTCAATGTAAGGTTACTTTGAAATAAGAAAGTGTGTTAAGCCGACATAAGGTGGTGTCATAGGTTGGAACACAGTAATTATTTCCTAATCTAAAAGTTTTGTCTATAGGTGAACCCGTCGTGAGCTACTTTCGTTGAGTTATGAAGCCGAGTTTGATCCTTAGAGCTTTTTATGTTCATTTCATGCTTCTACACATGTAATCTCTTTTAGCTTAGTTCAATGCAATGTAAGGTTACTTTGAAACAAGAAAGTGTGTTAAACTGACATAAGGTGATGTCATAGGTTGGAACACAGTCATTCTTTACTAATCTAGAAGTTTTGTCTATAGGTGAACCCGTCGTGAGCTACTTTCGTTGAGTTATGAAGCCGAGTTTGATCCTTAGAGCTTTCTATGTTCATATCATGCTTCTACACATGTAATCTCTTTTAGCTTAGTTCAATGCAATGTAAGGTTACTTTGAAACAAGAAAGTGTGTTAAACTGACATAAGGTGATGTCATAGGTTGGAACACAGTCATTCTTTACTAATCTAGAAGTTTTGTCTATAGGTGAACCCGTCGTGAGCTACTTTCGTTGAGTTATGAAGCCGAGTTTGATCCTTAGAGCTTTCTATGTTCATATCATGCTTCTACACATGTAATCTCTTTTAGCTTAGTTCAATGCAATGTAAGGTTACTTTGAAATAAGAAAGTGTGTTAAGCCGACATAAGGTGATGTCATAGGTTGGAACCCAGTAATTATTTCCTAATCTAGAAGTTTTATCTATAGGTGAACCCGTCGTGAGCTACTTTCGTTGAGTTATGAAGCCGAGTTTGATCCTTAGAGCTTTCTATGTTCATATCATGCTTCTACACATGTAATCTCTTTTAGCTTAGTTCAATGCAATGTAAGGTTACTTTGAAACAAGAAAGTGTGTTAAGCTGACATAAGGTGATGTCATAGGTTGGAACACAGTCATTCTTTACTAATCTAGAAGTTTTGTCTATAGGTGAACCCGTCGTGAGCAACTTTTGTTGAGTTATGAAGCCGAGTTTGATCTTTAGAGCTTTTCATGTTGATATCACACTTCTACACATGTAATCTCTTTTAGCTTAGTTTAATGCAATGTAATGTTACTTTGACATAAGAAAGTGTGTTAAGCCGACATAAGGAGGTGTCAAAGGTTGGGACACGGTCATTCTTTCCTTAATCTAGAAGTTTTGTCTATATGTGAACCCGTCGTGAGCTACTTTTGGTGAGTTATGAAGCCGAGTTTGATCTTTAGAGCTTTCTATGTTCATATCATGCTTCTACACATGTCATCTCTTTTAGCTTAGTTCAATGTAATGTAAGGTTACGTTGATATAAGAAAGTGTGTTAAGCCGACATAAGGTGGTGTCATAGGTTTAGGTTGGAACACAGTAATTATTTCCTAATCTAGAAGTTTTGTCTATAGGTGAACCCATCGTGACCTACTTTCGTTGGGTTATGAAGCCGAGTTTGATCCTTAGAGCTTTCCACGTTCATATCTTACTTCTACACATGTAATCTCTTTTAGCTTACTTCAATGCAATGTAAAGTTACTTTGACATAAGAAAGTGTGTTAATCCGACATAAGGTGGTGTCAAAGGTTGGATCACGGTCATTCTTTCCTTAATCTAGAAGTTTTGTCTATAGGTGAACCCGTCGTGAGCTACTTTCGGTGAGTTATGAAGCTGAGTTTGATCTTTAGAGCTTTCTATGTTCATATCATGCTTCTACACATGTAATCTCTTTTAGCTTAGTTCAATTCAATGTAAGGTTACTTTGAAATAAGAAAGTGTGTTAAGCCGACATAAGGTGGTGTCATAGGTTGGAACACAGTAATTATTTCCTAATCTAAAAGTTTTGTCTATAGGTGAACCCGTCGTGAGCTACTTTCGTTGAGTTATGAAGCCGAGTTTGATCCTTAGAGCTTTTTATGTTCATTTCATGCTTCTACACATGTAATCTCTTTTAGCTTAGTTCAATGCAATGTAAGGTTACTTTGAAACAAGAAAGTGTGTTAAACTGACATAAGGTGATGTCATAGGTTGGAACACAGTCATTCTTTACTAATCTAGAAGTTTTGTCTATAGGTGAACCCGTCGTGAGCTACTTTCGTTGAGTTATGAAGCCGAGTTTGATCCTTAGAGCTTTCTATGTTCATATCATGCTTCTACACATGTAATCTCTTTTAGCTTAGTTCAATGCAATGTAAGGTTACTTTGAAACAAGAAAGTGTGTTAAACTGACATAAGGTGATGTCATAGGTTGGAACACAGTCATTCTTTACTAATCTAGAAGTTTTGTCTATAGGTGAACCCGTCGTGAGCTACTTTCGTTGAGTTATGAAGCCGAGTTTGATCCTTAGAGCTTTCTATGTTCATATCATGCTTCTACACATGTAATCTCTTTTAGCTTAGTTCAATGCAATGTAAGGTTACTTTGAAATAAGAAAGTGTGTTAAGCCGACATAAGGTGATGTCATAGGTTGGAACCCAGTAATTATTTCCTAATCTAGAAGTTTTATCTATAGGTGAACCCGTCGTGAGCTACTTTCGTTGAGTTATGAAGCCGAGTTTGATCCTTAGAGCTTTCTATGTTCATATCATGCTTCTACACATGTAATCTCTTTTAGCTTAGTTCAATGCAATGTAAGGTTACTTTGAAACAAGAAAGTGTGTTAAGCTGACATAAGGTGATGTCATAGGTTGGAACACAGTCATTCTTTACTAATCTAGAAGTTTTGTCTATAGGTGAACCCGTCGTGAGCAACTTTTGTTGAGTTATGAAGCCGAGTTTGATCTTTAGAGCTTTTCATGTTGATATCACACTTCTACACATGTAATCTCTTTTAGCTTAGTTTAATGCAATGTAATGTTACTTTGACATAAGAAAGTGTGTTAAGCCGACATAAGGAGGTGTCAAAGGTTGGGACACGGTCATTCTTTCCTTAATCTAGAAGTTTTGTCTATATGTGAACCCGTCGTGAGCTACTTTTGGTGAGTTATGAAGCCGAGTTTGATCTTTAGAGCTTTCTATGTTCATATCATGCTTCTACACATGTCATCTCTTTTAGCTTAGTTCAATGTAATGTAAGGTTACGTTGATATAAGAAAGTGTGTTAAGCCGACATAAGGTGGTGTCATAGGTTTAGGTTGGAACACAGTAATTATTTCCTAATCTAGAAGTTTTGTCTATAGGTGAACCCATCGTGACCTACTTTCGTTGGGTTATGAAGCCGAGTTTGATCCTTAGAGCTTTCCACGTTCATATCTTACTTCTACACATGTAATCTCTTTTAGCTTACTTCAATGCAATGTAAAGTTACTTTGACATAAGAAAGTGTGTTAATCCGACATAAGGTGGTGTCAAAGGTTGGATCACGGTCATTCTTTCCTTAATCTAGAAGTTTTGTCTATAGGTGAACCCGTCGTGAGCTACTTTCGGTGAGTTATGAAGCTGAGTTTGATCTTTAGAGCTTTCTATGTTCATATCATGCTTCTACACATGTAATCTCTTTTAGCTTAGTTCAATTCAATGTAAGGTTACTTTGAAATAAGAAAGTGTGTTAAGCCGACATAAGGTGGTGTCATAGGTTGGAACACAGTAATTATTTCCTAATCTAGAAGTTTTGTCTATAGGTGAACCCGTCGTGAGCTACTTTCGTTGAGTTATGAAGCCGAGTTTGATCCTTAGAGCTTTTTATGTTCATTTCATGCTTCTACACATGTAATCTCTTTTAGCTTAGTTCAATGCAATGTAAGGTTACTTTGAAACAAGAAAGTGTGTTAAACTGACATAAGGTGATGTCATAGGTTGGAACACAATCATTCTTTACTAATCTAGAAGTTTTGTCTATAGGTGAACCTGTCGTGAGCTACTTTCGTTGAGTTATGAAGCCGAGTTTGATCCTTAGAGCTTTCTATGTTCATATCATGCTTCTACACATGTAATCTCTTTTAGCTTAGTTCAATGCAATGTAAGGTTACTTTGAAATAAGAAAGTGTGTTAAGCCGACATAAGGTGATGTCATAGGTTGGAACCCAGTAATTATTTCCTAATCTAGAAGTTTTATCTATAGGTGAACCCGTCGTGAGCTACTTTCGTTGAGTTATGAAGCCGAGTTTGATCCTTAGAGCTTTCTATGTTCATATCATGCTTCTACACATGTAATCTCTTTTAGCTTAGTTCAATGCAATGTAAGGTTACTTTGAAACAAGAAAGTGTGTTAAGCTGACATAAGGTGATGTCATAGGTTGGAACACAGTCATTCTTTACTAATCTAGAAGTTTTGTCTATAGGTGAACCCGTCGTGAGCAACTTTTGTTGAGTTATGAAGCCGAGTTTGATCTTTAGAGCTTTTCATGTTGATATCACACTTCTACACATGTAATCTCTTTTAGCTTAGTTCAATGCAATGTAATGTTACTTTGACATAAGAAAGTGTGTTAAGCCGACATAAGGAGGTGCCAAAGGTTGGGACACGGTCATTCTTTCTTTAATCTAGAAGTTTTGTCCATATGTGAACCCCTCGTGAGCTACTTTTGGTGAGTTATGAAGCCAAGTTCGATCTTTAGAGTTTTCTATGTTCATATCATGCTTCTACACATGTCATCTTTTTTAGCTTAGTTCAATGTAATGTAAGGTTACGTTGATATAAGAAAGTGTGTTAAGCCGACATAAGGTGGTGTCATAGGTTTAGGTTGGAACACAGTAATTATTTCCTAATCTAGAAGTTTTGTCTATAGGTGAACCCGTCGTGACCTACTTTCGTTGGGTTATGAAGCCGAGTTTGATCCTTAGAGCTTTCCACGTTCATATCATGCTTCTACACATGTAATCTCTTTTAGCTTAGTTCAATGCAATGTAAGGTTACTTTGAAACAAGAAAGTGTGTTAAACTGACATAAGGTGATGTCATAGGTTGGATCACGGTCATTCTTTCCTTAATCTAGAAGTTTTGTCTATAGGTGAACCCGTCGTGAGCTACTTTCGGTGAGTTATGAAGCTGAGTTTGATCTTTAGAGCTTTCTATGTTCATATCATGCTTCTACACATGTAATCTCTTTTAGCTTAGTTCAATTCAATGTAAGGTTACTTTGAAATAAGAAAGTGTGTTAAGCCGACATAAGGTGGTGTCATAGGTTGGAACACGGTAATTATTTCCTAATCTAGAAGTTTTGTCTATAGGTGAACCCGTCGTGAGCTACTTTCGTTGAGTTATGAAGCCGAGTTTGATCCTTAGAGCTTTTTATGTTCATTTCATGCTTCTACACATGTAATCTCTTTTAGCTTAGTTCAATGCAATGTAAGGTTACTTTGAAACAAGAAAGTGTGTTAAACTGACATAAGGTGATGTCATAGGTTGGAACACAGTCATTCTTTACTAATCTAGAAGTTTTGTCTACAGGTGAACCCGTCGTGAGCTACTTTCGTTGAGTTATGAAGCCGAGTTTGATCCTTAGAGCTTTCTATGTTCATATCATGCTTCTACACATGTAATCTCTTTTAGCTTAGTTCAATGCAATGTAAGGTTACTTTGAAACAAGAAAGTGTGTTAAACTGACATAAGGTGATGTCATAGGTTGGAACACAGTCATTCTTTACTAATCTAGAAGTTTTGTCTATAGGTGAACCCGTCGTGAGCTACTTTCGTTGAGTTATGAAGCCGAGTTTGATCCTTAGAGCTTTCTATGTTCATATCATGCTTCTACACATGTAATCTCTTTTAGCTTAGTTCAATGCAATGTAAGGTTACTTTGAAATAAGAAAGTGTGTTAAGCCGACATAAGGTGATGTCATAGGTTGGAACCCAGTAATTATTTCCTAATCTAGAAGTTTTATCTATAGGTGAACCCGTCGTGAGCTACTTTCGTTGAGTTATGAAGCCGAGTTTGATCCTTAGAGCTTTCTATGTTCATATCATGCTTCTACACATGTAATCTCTTTTAGCTTAGTTCAATGCAATGTAAGGTTACTTTGAAACAAGAAAGTGTGTTAAGCTGACATAAGGTGATGTCATAGGTTGGAACACAGTCATTCTTTACTAATCTAGAAGTTTTGTCTATAGGTGAACCCGTCGTGAGCAACTTTTGTTGAGTTATGAAGCCGAGTTTGATCTTTAGTGCTTTTCATGTTGATATCACACTTCTACACATGTAATCTCTTTTAGCTTAGTTTAATGCAATGTAATGTTACTTTGACATAAGAAAGTGTGTTAAGCCGACATAAGGAGGTGTCAAAGGTTGGGACACGGTCATTCTTTCCTTAATCTAGAAGTTTTGTCTATATGTGAACCCGTCGTGAGCTACTTTTGGTGAGTTATGAAGCCGAGTTTGATCTTTAGAGCTTTCTATGTTCATATCATGCTTCTACACATTCATCTCTTTTAGCTTAGTTCAATGTAATGTAAGGTTACGTTGATATAAGAAAGTGTGTTAAGCCGACATAAGGTGGTGTCATAGGTTTAGGTTGGAACACAGTAATTATTTCCTAATCTAGAAGTTTTGTCTATAGGTGAACCCGTCGTGACCTACTTTCGTTGGGTTATGAAGCCGAGTTTGATCCTTAGAGCTTTCCACGTTCATATCTTACTTCTACACATGTAATCTCTTTTAGCTTACTTCAATGCAATGTAAAGTTACTTTGACATAAGAAAGTGTGTTAATCCGACATAAGGTGGTGTCAAAGGTTGGATCACGGTCATTCTTTCCTTAATCTAGAAGTTTTGTCTATAGGTGAACCCGTCGTGAGCTACTTTCGGTGAGTTATGAAGCTGAGTTTGATCTTTAGAGCTTTCTATGTTCATATCATGCTTCTACACATGTAATCTCTTTTAGCTTAGTTCAATTCAATGTAAGGTTACTTTGAAATAAGAAAGTGTGTTAAGCCGACATAAGGTGGTGTGATAGGTTGGAACACAGTAATTATTTCCTAATCTAGAAGTTTTGTCTATAGGTGAACCCGTCGTGAGCTACTTTCGTTGAGTTATGAAGCCGAGTTTGATCCTTAGAGCTTTTTATGTTCATTTCATGCTTCTACACATGTAATCTCTTTTAGCTTAGTTCAATGCAATGTAAGGTTACTTTGAAACAAGAAAGTGTGTTAAACTGACATAAGGTGATGTCATAGGTTGGAACACAATCATTCTTTACTAATCTAGAAGTTTTGTCTATAGGTGAACCTGTCGTGAGCTACTTTCGTTGAGTTATGAAGCCGAGTTTGATCCTTAGAGCTTTCTATGTTCATATCATGCTTCTACACATGTAATCTCTTTTAGCTTAGTTCAATGCAATGTAAGGTTACTTTGAAATAAGAAAGTGTGTTAAGCCGACATAAGGTGATGTCATAGGTTGGAACCCAGTAATTATTTCCTAATCTAGAAGTTTTATCTATAGGTGAACCCGTCGTGAGCTACTTTCGTTGAGTTATGAAGCCGAGTTTGATCCTTAGAGCTTTCTATGTTCATATCATGCTTCTACACATGTAATCTCTTTTAGCTTAGTTCAATGCAATGTAAGGTTACTTTGAAACAAGAAAGTGTGTTAAGCTGACATAAGGTGATGTCATAGGTTGGAACACAGTCATTCTTTACTAATCTAGAAGTTTTGTCTATAGGTGAACCCGTCGTGAGCAACTTTTGTTGAGTTATGAAGCCGAGTTTGATCTTTAGAGCTTTTCATGTTGATATCACACTTCTACACATGTAATCTCTTTTAGCTTAGTTCAATGCAATGTAATGTTACTTTGACATAAGAAAGTGTGTTAAGCCGACATAAGGAGGTGCCAAAGGTTGGGACACGGTCATTCTTTCTTTAATCTAGAAGTTTTGTCCATATGTGAACCCCTCGTGAGCTACTTTTGGTGAGTTATGAAGCCGAGTTCGATCTTTAGAGTTTTCTATGTTCATATCATGCTTCTACACATGTCATCTCTTTTAGCTTAGTTCAATGTAATGTAAGGTTACGTTGATATAAGAAAGTGTGTTAAGCCGACATAAGGTGGTGTCATAGGTTTAGGTTAGAACACAGTAATTATTTCCTAATCTAGAAGTTTTGTCTATAGGTGAACCCGTCGTGACCTACTTTCGTTGGGTTATGAAGCCGAGTTTGATCCTTAGAGCTTTCCACGTTCATATCTTACTTCTACACATGTAATCTCTTTTAGCTTACTTCAATGCAATGTAAAGTTACTTTGACATAAGAAAGTGTGTTAATCCGACATAAGGTGGTGTCAAAGGTTGGAATACGATCATTCTTTCCTTAATCTAGAAGTTTTGTCTATAGGTGAACCCGTCGTGAGCTACTTTCGGTGAGTTATGAAGCTGAGTTTGATCTTTAGAGCTTTCTATGTTCATATCATGCTTCTACACATGTAATCTCTTTTAGCTTAGTTCAATGCAATGTAAGGTTACTTTGAAACAAGAAAGTGTGTTAAACTGACATAAGGTGATGTCATAGGTTGGAACACAATCATTCTTTACTAATCTAGAAGTTTTGTCTATAGGTGAACCTGTCGTGAGCTACTTTCGTTGAGTTATGAAGCCGAGTTTGATCCTTAGAGCTTTCTATGTTCATATCATGCTTCTACACATGTAATCTCTTTTAGCTTAGTTCAATGCAATGTAAGGTTACTTTGAAATAAGAAAGTGTGTTAAGCCGACATAAGGTGATGTCATAGGTTGGAACCCAGTAATTATTTCCTAATCTAGAAGTTTTATCTATAGGTGAACCCGTCGTGAGCTACTTTCGTTGAGTTATGAAGCCGAGTTTGATCCTTAGAGCTTTCTATGTTCATATCATGCTTCTACACATGTAATCTCTTTTAGCTTAGTTCAATGCAATGTAAGGTTACTTTGAAACAAGAAAGTGTGTTAAGCTGACATAAGGTGATGTCATAGGTTGGAACACAGTCATTCTTTACTAATCTAGAAGTTTTGTCTATAGGTGAACCCGTCGTGAGCAACTTTTGTTGAGTTATGAAGCCGAGTTTGATCTTTAGAGCTTTTCATGTTGATATCACACTTCTACACATGTAATCTCTTTTAGCTTAGTTCAATGCAATGTAATGTTACTTTGACATAAGAAAGTGTGTTAAGCCGACATAAGGAGGTGCCAAAGGTTGGGACACGGTCATTCTTTCTTTAATCTAGAAGTTTTGTCCATATGTGAACCCCTCGTGAGCTACTTTTGGTGAGTTATGAAGCCGAGTTCGATCTTTAGAGCTTTCTATGTTCATATCATGCTTCTACACATGTAATCTCTTTTAGCTTAGTTCAATTCAATGTAAGGTTACTTTGAAATAAGAAAGTGTGTTAAGCCGACATAAGGTGGTGTCATAGGTTGGAACACAGTAATTATTTCCTAATCTAAAAGTTTTGTCTATAGGTGAACCCGTCGTGAGCTACTTTCGTTGAGTTATGAAGCCGAGTTTGATCCTTAGAGCTTTTTATGTTCATTTCATGCTTCTACACATGTAATCTCTTTTAGCTTAGTTCAATGCAATGTAAGGTTACTTTGAAACAAGAAAGTGTGTTAAACTGACATAAGGTGATGTCATAGGTTGGAACACAGTCATTCTTTACTAATCTAGAAGTTTTGTCTATAGGTGAACCCGTTGTGAGCTACTTTCGTTGAGTTATGAAGCCGAGTTTGATCCTTAGAGCTTTCTATGTTCATATCATGCTTCTACACATGTAATCTCTTTTAGCTTAGTTCAATGCAATGTAAGGTTACTTTGAAATAAGAAAGTGTGTTAAGCCGACATAAGGTGATGTCATAGGTTGGAACACAGTCATTCTTTACTAATCTAGAAGTTTTGTCTATAGGTGAACCCGTCGTGAGCAACTTTTGTTGAGTTATGAAGCCGAGTTTGATCTTTAGAGCTTTTCATGTTGATATCACACTTCTACACATGTAATCTCTTTTAGCTTAGTTCAATGCAATGTAATGTTACTTTGACATAAGAAAGTGTGTTAAGCCGACATAAGGAGGTGTCAAAGGTTGGGACACGGTCATTCTTTCCTTAATCTAGAAGTTTTGTCTATATGTGAACCCGTCGTGAGCTACTTTTGGTGAGTTATGAAGCCGAGTTTGATCTTTAGAGCTTTCTATGTTCATATCATGCTTCTACACATGTCATCTCTTTTAGCTTAGTTCAATGTAATGTAAGGTTACGTTGATATAAGAAAGTGTGTTAAGCCGACATAAGGTGGTGTCATAGGTTTAGGTTGGAACACAGTAATTATTTCCTAATCTAGAAGTTTTGTCTATAGGTGAACCCGTCGTGACCTACTTTCGTTGGGTTATGAAGCCGAGTTTGATCCTTAGAGCTTTCCACGTTCATATCTTACTTCTACACATGTAATCTCTTTTAGCTAACTTCAATGCAATGTAAAGTTACTTTGACATAAGAAAGTGTGTTAATCCGACATAAGGTGATGTCATAGGTTGGAACCCAGTAATTATTTCCTAATCTAGAAGTTTTATCTATAGGTGAACCCGTCGTGAGCTACTTTCGTTGAGTTATGAAGCCGAGTTTGATCCTTAGAGCTTTCTATGTTCATATCATGCTTCTTCACATGTAATCTCTTTTAGCTTAGTTCAATGCAATGTAAGGTTACTTTGAAACAAGAAAGTGTGTTAAGCTGACATAAGGTGATGTCAAAGGTTGGATCACGGTCATTCTTTCCTTAATCTAGAAGTTTTGTCTATAGGTGAACCCGTCGTGAGCTACTTTCGGTGAGTTATGAAGCTAAGTTTGATCTTTAGAGCTTTCTATGTTCATATCATGCTTCTACACATGTAATCTCTTTTAGCTTAGTTCAATTCAATGTAAGGTTACTTTGAAATAAGAAAGTGTGTTAAGCCGACATAAGGTGGTGTCATAGGTTGGAACACAGTAATTATTTCCTAATCTAGAAGTTTTGTCTATAGGTGAACCCGTCGTGAGCTACTTTCGTTGAGTTATGAAGCCGAGTTTGATCCTTAGAGCTTTTTATGTTCATTTCATGCTTCTACACATGTAATCTCTTTTAGCTTAGTTCAATGCAATGTAAGGTTACTTTGAAACAAGAAAGTGTGTTAAACTGACATAAGGTGATGTCATAGGTTGGAACACAATCATTCTTTACTAATCTAGAAGTTTTGTCTATAGGTGAACCTGTCGTGAGCTACTTTCGTTGAGTTATGAAGCCGAGTTTGATCCTTAGAGCTTTCTATGTTCATATCATGCTTCTACACATGTAATCTCTTTTAGCTTAGTTCAATGCAATGTAAGGTTACTTTGAAATAAGAAAGTGTGTTAAGCCGACATAAGGTGATGTCATAGGTTGGAACCCAGTAATTATTTCCTAATCTAGAAGTTTTATCTATAGGTGAACCCGTCGTGAGCTACTTTCGTTGAGTTATGAAGCCGAGTTTGATCCTTAGAGCTTTCCACGTTCATATCTTACTTCTACACATGTAATCTCTTTTAGCTAACTTCAATGCAATGTAAAGTTACTTTGACATAAGAAAGTGTGTTAATCCGACATAAGGTGATGTCATAGGTTGGAACCCAGTAATTATTTCCTAATCTAGAAGTTTTATCTATAGGTGAACCCGTCGTGAGCTACTTTCGTTGAGTTATGAAGCCGAGTTTGATCCTTAGAGCTTTCTATGTTCATATCATGCTTCTTCACATGTAATCTCTTTTAGCTTAGTTCAATGCAATGTAAGGTTACTTTGAAACAAGAAAGTGTGTTAAGCTGACATAAGGTGATGTCAAAGGTTGGATCACGGTCATTCTTTCCTTAATCTAGAAGTTTTGTCTATAGGTGAACCCGTCGTGAGCTACTTTCGGTGAGTTATGAAGCTAAGTTTGATCTTTAGAGCTTTCTATGTTCATATCATGCTTCTACACATGTAATCTCTTTTAGCTTAGTTCAATTCAATGTAAGGTTACTTTGAAATAAGAAAGTGTGTTAAGCCGACATAAGGTGGTGTCATAGGTTGGAACACAGTAATTATTTCCTAATCTAGAAGTTTTGTCTATAGGTGAACCCGTCGTGAGCTACTTTCGTTGAGTTATGAAGCCGAGTTTGATCCTTAGAGCTTTTTATGTTCATTTCATGCTTCTACACATGTAATCTCTTTTAGCTTAGTTCAATGCAATGTAAGGTTACTTTGAAACAAGAAAGTGTGTTAAACTGACATAAGGTGATGTCATAGGTTGGAACACAATCATTCTTTACTAATCTAGAAGTTTTGTCTATAGGTGAACCTGTCGTGAGCTACTTTCGTTGAGTTATGAAGCCGAGTTTGATCCTTAGAGCTTTCTATGTTCATATCATGCTTCTACACATGTAATCTCTTTTAGCTTAGTTCAATGCAATGTAAGGTTACTTTGAAATAAGAAAGTGTGTTAAGCCGACATAAGGTGATGTCATAGGTTGGAACCCAGTAATTATTTCCTAATCTAGAAGTTTTATCTATAGGTGAACCCGTCGTGAGCTACTTTCGTTGAGTTATGAAGCCGAGTTTGATCCTTAGAGCTTTCTATGTTCATATCATGCTTCTACACATGTAATCTCTTTTAGCTTAGTTCAATGCAATGTAAGGTTACTTTGAAACAAGAAAGTGTGTTAAGCTGACATAAGGTGATGTCATAGGTTGGAACACAGTCATTCTTTACTAATCTAGAAGTTTTGTCTATAGGTGAACCCGTCGTGAGCAACTTTTGTTGAGTTATGAAACCGAGTTTGATCTTTAGAGCTTTTCATGTTGATATCACACTTCTACACATGTAATCTCTTTTAGCTTAGTTCAATGCAATGTAATGTTACTTTGACATAAGAAAGTGTGTTAAGCCGACATAAGGAGGTGTCAAAGGTTGGGACACGGTCATTCTTTCCTTAATCTAGAAGTTTTGTCTATATGTGAACCCGTCGTGAGCTACTTTTGGTGAGTTATGAAGCCGAGTTTGATCTTTAGAGCTTTCTATGTTCATATCATGCTTCTACACATGTAATCTCTTTTAGCTTAGTTCAATGCAATGTAAGGTTACTTTGAAACAAGAAAGTGTGTTAAACTGACATAAGGTGATGTCATAGGTTGGATCACGGTCATTCTTTCCTTAATCTAGAAGTTTTGTCTATAGGTGAACCCGTCGTGAGCTACTTTCGGTGAGTTATGAAGCTGAGTTTGATCTTTAGAGCTTTCTATGTTCATATCATGCTTCTACACATGTAATCTCTTTTAGCTTAGTTCAATTCAATGTAAGGTTACTTTGAAATAAGAAAGTGTGTTAAGCCGACATAAGGTGGTGTCATAGGTTGGAACACAGTAATTATTTCCTAATCTAGAAGTTTTGTCTATAGGTGAACCCGTCGTGAGCTACTTTCGTTGAGTTATGAAGCCGAGTTTGATCCTTAGAGCTTTTTATGTTCATTTCATGCTTCTACACATGTAATCTCTTTTAGCTTAGTTCAATGCAATGTAAGGTTACTTTGAAACAAGAAAGTGTGTTAAACTGACATAAGGTGATGTCATAGGTTGGAACACAATCATTCTTTACTAATCTAGAAGTTTTATCTATAGGTGAACCTGTCGTGAGCTACTTTCGTTGAGTTATGAAGCCGAGTTTGATCCTTAGAGCTTTCTATGTTCATATCATGCTTCTACACATGTAATCTCTTTTAGCTTAGTTCAATGCAATGTAAGGTTACTTTGAAATAAGAAAGTGTGTTAAGCCGACATAAGGTGGTGTCATAGGTTGGAACACAGTAATTATTTCCTAATCTAGAAGTTTTGTCTATAGGTGAACCCGTCGTGAGCTACTTTCGTTGAGTTATGAAGCCGAGTTTGATCCTTAGAGCTTTTTTTGTTCATTTCATGCTTCTACACATGTAATCTCTTTTAGCTTAGTTCAATGCAATGTAAGGTTACTTTGAAACAAGAAAGTGTGTTAAACTGACATAAGGTGATGTCATAGGTTGGAACACAGTCATTCTTTACTAATCTAGAAGTTTTGTCTATAGGTGAACCCGTCGTGAGCTACTTTCGTTGAGTTATGAAGCCGAGTTTGATCCTTAGAGCTTTCTATGTTCATATCATGCTTCTACACATGTAATCTCTTTTAGCTTAGTTCAATGCAATGTAAGGTTACTTTGAAATAAGAAAGTGTGTTAAGCCGACATAAGGTGATGTCATAGGTTGGAACCCAGTAATTATTTCCTAATCTAGAAGTTTTATCTATAGGTGAACCCGTCGTGAGCTACTTTCGTTGAGTTATGAAGCCGAGTTTGATCCTTAGAGCTTTCTATGTTCATATCATGCTTCTACACATGTAATCTCTTTTAGCTTAGTTCAATGCAATGTAAGGTTACTTTGAAACAAGAAAGTGTGTTAAGCTGACATAAGGTGATGTCATAGGTTGGAACACAGTCATTCTTTACTAATCTAGAAGTTTTGTCTATAGGTGAACCCGTCGTGAGCAACTTTTGTTGAGTTATGAAGCCGAGTTTGATCTTTAGAGCTTTTCATGTTGATATCACACTTCTACACATGTAATCTCTTTTAGCTTAGTTCAATGCAATGTAATGTTACTTTGACATAAGAAAGTGTGTTAAGCCGACATAAGGAGGTGCCAAAGGTTGGGACACGGTCATTCTTTCTTTAATCTAGAAGTTTTGTCCATATGTGAACCCCTCGTGAGCTACTTTTGGTGAGTTATGAAGCCGAGTTCGATCTTTAGAGTTTTCTATGTTCATATCATGCTTCTACACATGTCATCTCTTTTAGCTTAGTTCAATGTAATGTAAGGTTACGTTGATATAAGAAAGTGTGTTAAGCCGACATAAGGTGGTGTCATAGGTTTAGGTTGGAACACAGTAATTATTTCCTAATCTAGAAGTTTTGTCTATAGGTGAACCCGTCGTGACCTACTTTCGTTGGGTTATGAAGCCGAGTTTGATCCTTAGAGCTTTCCACGTTCATATCTTACTTCTACACATGTAATCTCTTTTAGCTTACTTCAATGCAATGTAAAGTTACTTTGACTTAAGAAAGTGTGTTAATCCGACATAAGGTGGTGTCAAAGGTTGGAACACGGTCATTCTTTCCTTAATCTAGAAGTTTTGTCTATAGGTGAACCCGTCGTGAGCTACTTTCGGTGAGTTATGAAGCTGAGTTTGATCTTTAGAGCTTTCTATGTTCATATCATGCTTCTACACATGTAATCTCTTTTAGCTTAGTTCAATTCAATGTAAGGTTACTTTGAAATAAGAAAGTGTGTTAAGCCGACATAAGGTGGTGTTATAGGTTGGAACACAGTAATTATTTCCTAATCTAGAAGTTTTGTCTATAGGTGAACCCGTCGTGAGCTACTTTCGTTGAGTTATGAAGCCGAGTTTGATCCTTAGAGCTTTCTATGTTCATATCATGCTTCTACACATGTAATCTCTTTTAGCTTAGTTCAATGCAATGTAAGGTTACTTTGAAACAAGAAAGTGTGTTAAGCTGACATAAGGTGATGTCATAGGTTGGAACACAGTCATTCTTTACTAATCTAGAAGTTTTGTCTATAGGTGAACCCGTCGTGAGCAACTTTTGTTGAGTTATGAAGCCGAGTTTGATCTTTAGAGCTTTTCATGTTGATATCACACTTCTACACATGTAATCTCTTTTAGCTTAGTTCAATGCAATGTAATGTTACTTTGACATAAGAAAGTGTGTTAAGCCGACATAAGGAGGTGTCAAAGGTTGGGACACGGTCATTCTTTCCTTAATCTAGAAGTTTTGTCTATATGTGAACCCGTCGTGAGCTACTTTTGGTGAGTTATGAAGCCGAGTTTGATCTTTAGAGCTTTCTATGTTCATATCATGCTTCTACACATGTCATCTCTTTTAGCTTAGTTCAATGTAATGTAAGGTTACGTTGATATAAGAAAGTGTGTTAAGCCGACATAAGGTGGTGTCATAGGTTTAGGTTGGAACACAGTAATTATTTCCTAATCTAGAAGTTTTGTCTATAGGTGAACCCGTCGTGACCTACTTTCGTTGGGTTATGAAGCCGAGTTTGATCCTTAGAGCTTTCCACGTTCATATCTTACTTCTACACATGTAATCTCTTTTAGCTTACTTCAATGCAATGTAAAGTTACTTTGACATAAGAAAGTGTGTTAATCCGACATAAGGTGGTGTCAAAGGTTGGATCACGGTCATTCTTTCCTTAATCTAGAAGTTTTGTCTATAGGTGAACCCGTCGTGAGCTACTTTCGGTGAGTTATGAAGCTGAGTTTGATCTTTAGAGCTTTCTATGTTCATATCATGCTTCTACACATGTAATCTCTTTTAGCTTAGTTCAATTCAATGTAAGGTTACTTTGAAATAAGAAAGTGTGTTAAGCCGACATAAGGTGGTGTTATAGGTTGGAACACAGTAATTATTTCCTAATCTAGAAGTTTTGTCTATAGGTGAACCCGTCGTGAGCTACTTTCGTTGAGTTATGAAGCCGAGTTTGATCCTTAGAGCTTTTTATGTTCATTTCATGCTTCTACACATGTAATCTCTTTTAGCTTAGTTCAATGCAATGTCAGGTTACTTTGAAACAAGAAAGTGTGTTAAGCTGACATAAGGTGATGTCATAAGTTGGAACACAGTCATTCTTTACTAATCTAGAAGTTTTGTCTATAGGTGAACCCGTTGTGAGCTACTTTCGTTGACTTATGCAGCCTAGTTTGATCTTTAGAGCTTTCCATGTTCATATCATACTTCTACACATGTAATTTATTTTAGCTTACTTCAATGCAATGTAAAGTTACTTTGACATAAGAAAGTGTGTTAAGCCGACATAAGGTGGTGTCAAAGGTTGGAACACGATCATTCTTTCCTTAATCTAGAAGTTTGGTCTATAGGTGAACTCGTCGTGAGCTACTTTTGGTGAGTTATGAAGCCGAGTTTGATCTTTAGAGCTTTCTATGTTCATATCATGCTTCTACACATGTAATCTCTTTTAGCTTAGTTCAATGCAATGTAAGGTTACTTTGAAATAAGAAAGTGTGTTAAGCCGACATAAGGTGATGTCATAGGTTGGAACACAGTAATTATTTCCTAATCTAGAAGTTTTATCTATAGGTGAACCCGTCGTGAGCTACTTTCGTTGAGTTATGAAGCCGAGTTTGATCCTTAGAGCTTTCTATGTTTATATCATGCTTCTACACATGTAATCTCTTTTAGCTTAGTTCAATGCAATGTAAGGTTACTTTGAAACAAGAAAGTGTGTTAAGCTGACATAAGGTGATGTCATAGGTTGGAACACAGTCATTCTTTACTAATCTAGAAGTTTTGTCTATAGGTGAACCCGTCGTGAGCAACTTTTGTTGAGTTATGAAGCCGAGTTTGATCTTTAGAGCTTTTCATGTTCATATCATGCTTCTACACATGTAATCTCTTTTAGCTTAGTTCAATGCAATGTAAGGTTACTTTGACATAAGAAAGTGTGTTAAGCCGACATAAGGTGGTGTATAGGTTGGAACACAGTCATTCTTTCCTAATCTAGAAGTTTTGTTTATAGGAGAACCCGTCGTGAGCTACTTTCATTTAGTTATGAAGCCGAGTTTGATCTCTAGAGCTTTCAATGTTCATATCATACTTCTACACATGTAATCTCTTTTAGCTTACTTCAATGCAATGTAAAGTTACTTTGACATAAGAAAGTGTGTTAAGCCGACATAAAGTGGTGTCAAAGTTTGGAACACGGTCATTCTTTCCTAATCTAGAAGTTTTGTCTATAGGTGAACCCGTCGTGAGCTACTTTCGTTGAGTTATGAAGCCGAGTTTGATCCTTAGAGCTTTTTATGTTCATTTCATGCTTCTACACATGTAATCTCTTTTAGCTTAGTTCAATGCAATGTCAGGTTACTTTGAAACAAGAAAGTGTGTTAAGCTGACATAAGGTGATGTCATAAGTTGGAACACAGTCATTCTTTACTAATCTAGAAGTTTTGTCTATAGGTGAACCCGTTGTGAGCTACTTTCGTTGACTTATGCAGCCTAGTTTGATCTTTAGAGCTTTCCATGTTCATATCATACTTCTACACATGTAATTTATTTTAGCTTACTTCAATGCAATGTAAAGTTACTTTGACATAAGAAAGTGTGTTAAGCCGACATAAGGTGGTGTCAAAGGTTGGAACACGATCATTCTTTCCTTAATCTAGAAGTTTGGTCTATAGGTGAACTCGTCGTGAGCTACTTTTGGTGAGTTATGAAGCCGAGTTTGATCTTTAGAGCTTTCTATGTTCATATCATGCTTCTACACATGTAATCTCTTTTAGCTTAATTCAATGCAATGTAAGGTTACTTTGAAATAAGAAAGTGTGTTAAGCCGACATAAGGTGATGTCATAGGTTGGAACACAGTAATTATTTCCTAATCTAGAAGTTTTATCTATAGGTGAACCCGTCGTGAGCTACTTTCGTTGAGTTATGAAGCCGAGTTTGATCCTTAGAGCTTTCTATGTTTATATCATGCTTCTACACATGTAATCTCTTTTAGCTTAGTTCAATGCAATGTAAGGTTACTTTGAAACAAGAAAGTGTGTTAAGCTGACATAAGGTGATGTCATAGGTTGGAACACAGTCATTCTTTACTAATCTAGAAGTTTTGTCTATAGGTGAACCCGTCGTGAGCAACTTTTGTTGAGTTATGAAGCCGAGTTTGATCTTTAGAGCTTTTCATGTTCATATCATGCTTCTACACATGTAATCTCTTTTAGCTTAGTTCAATGCAATGTAAGGTTACTTTGACATAAGAAAGTGTGTTAAGCCGACATAAGGTGGTGTATAGGTTGGAACACAGTCATTCTTTCCTAATCTAGAAGTTTTGTTTATAGGAGAACCCGTCGTGAGCTACTTTCATTTAGTTATGAAGCCGAGTTTGATCTCTAGAGCTTTCCATGTTCATATCATACTTCTACACATGTAATCTCTTATAGCTTACTTCAATGCAATGTAAAGTTACTTTGACATAAGAAAGTGTGTTAAGCCGACATAAAGTGGTGTCAAAGTTTGGAACACGGTCATTCTTTCCTTAATCTAGAAGGTTTGTCTATAGGTGAACCCGTCGTGAGCTACTTTCGGTGAGTTATGAAGCCGAGTTTGATCCTTAGAGCTTTCTATGTTCATATCATGCTTCTACACATGTAATCTCTTTTAGCTTAGTTTAATGCAATGTAAGGTTACTTTGAAATAAGAAAGTGTGTTAAGCCGACATAAGGTGGTGTCATAGGTTGGAACACATTCATTCTTTCCTAATCTAGAAGTTTTGTCTAAAGGTGAACCCGTCGTGAGCTACTTTCGTTGAGTTATGAAGCCGAGTTTGATCCTTAGAGCTTTCCACGTTTATATCTTAAATCTACACATGTAATCTCTTTTAGCTTACTTCAATGCAATGTAAAGTTACTTTGACATAAGAAAGTGTGTTAAGCCGACATAAGGTGGTGTCGAAGGTTGGAACAGGGTCATTCTTTCCTTAATCTAGAAGTTTTGTCTATAGGTGAACCCGTCGTGAGCTACTTTCGGTGAGTTATGAAGCCGAGTTTGATCCATAGAGCTTTCTATGTTCATATCATGCTTCTACACATGTAATCTCTTTTAGCTTAGTTTAATGCAATGTAAGGTTACTTTGAAATAAGAAAGTGTGTTAAGCCGACATAAGGTGGTGTCATAGGTTGGAACACAGTCATTCTTTCCTAATCTAGAAGTTTTGTCTATAGGTGAACCCGTCGTGAGCTACTTTCGTTGAGTTATGAAGCCGAGTTTGATCCTTAGAGCTTTCCACGTTTATATCTTAAATCTACACATGTAATCTCTTTTAGCTTACTTCAATGCAATGTAAAGTTACTTTGACATAAGAAAGTGTGTTAATCCGACATAAGGTGGTGTCGAAGGTTGGAACACGGTCATTCTTTCCTTAATCTAGAAGTTTTGTCTATAGGTGAACCCGTCGTGGGCTACTTTCGGTGAGTTATGAAGCCGAGTTTGATCCTTAGAGCTTTCTATGTTCATATCATGCTTCTACACATGTAATCTCTTTTAGCTTAGTTCAATGCAATGTAAGGTTACTTTGAAACAAGAAAGTGTGTTAAGCTGACATAAGGTGATGTCATAGGTTGGAACACAGTCATTCTTTACTAATCTAGAAGTTTTGTCTATAGGTGAACCCGTCGTGAGCATTTTTTGTTGAGTTATGAAGCCGAGTTTGATCTTTAGAGCTTTTCATGTTCATATCATGCTTCTACTCATGTAATCTCTTTTAGCTTAGTTCAATGCAATGTAAGGTTACTTTGACATAAGAAAGTGTGTTAAGCCGACATAAGGTGGTGTATAGGTTGGAACACAGTCATTCTTTCCTAATCTAGAAGTTTTGTCTATAGGAGAACCCGTCGTGAGCTACTTTCATTGAGTTATGAAGCCGAGTTTGATCTCTAGAGCTTTCCATGTTCATATCATACTTCTACACATGTAATCTCTTATAGCTTACTTCAATGCAATGTAAAGTTACTTTGACATAAGAAAGTGTGTTAAGCCGACATAAAGTGGTGTCAAAGTTTGGAACACGGTCATTCTTTCCTTAATCTAGAAGGTTTGTCTATAGGTGAACCCGTCGTGAGCTACTTTCGGTGAGTTATGAAGCCGAGTTTGATCCTTAGAGCTTTCTATGTTCATATCATGCTTCTACACATGTAATCTCTTTTACCTTAGTTTAATGCAATGTAAGGTTACTTTGAAATAAGAAAGTGTGTTAAGCCGACATAAGGTGGTGTCATAGGTTGGAACACAGTCATTCTTTCCTAATCTAGAAGTTTTGTCTATAGGTGAACCCGTCGTGAGCTACTTTCGTTGAGTTATGAAGCCGAGTTTGATCCTTAGAGCTTTCCACGTTTATATCTTAAATCTACACATGTAATCTCTTTTAGCTTACTTCAATGCAATGTAAAGTTACTTTGACATAAGAAAGTGTGTTAAGCCGACATAAGGTGGTGTCGAAGGTTGGAACTCGGTCATTCTTTCCTTAATCTAGAAGTTTTGTCTATAGGTGAACCCGTCGTGAGCTACTTTCGGTGAGCTACTTTCGGTGAGTTATGAAGCCGAGTTTGATCCTTAGAGCTTTCTATGTTCATATCATGCTTCTACACATGTAATCTCTTTTAGCTTAGTTCAATGCAATGTAAGGTTACTTTGAAATAAGAAAGTGTGTTAAGCCGACATAAGGCGATGTCATAGGTTGGAACACAGTAATTATTTCCTAATCAAGAAGTTTTATCTATAGGTGAACCCGTCGTGAGCTACTTTCTTTGAGTTATGAAGCCGAGTTTGATCCTTAGAGCTTTCTATGTTCATATCATGCTTCTACACATGTAATCTCTTTTAGCTTAGTTCAATGCAATGTAAGGTTACTTTGAAACAAGAAAGTGTGTTAAGCTGACATAAGGTGATGTCATAGGTTGGAACACAGTCATTCTTTACTAATCTAGAAGTTTTGTCTATAGGTGAACCCGTCGTGAGCAACTTTTGTTGAGTTATGAAGCCGAGTTTGATCTTTAGAGCTTTTCATGTTCATATCATGCTTCTACACATGTAATCTCTTTTAGCTTAGTTCAATGCAATGTAAGGTTACTTTGACATAAGAAAGTCTGTTAAGCCGACATAAGGTGGTGTATAGGTTGGAACACAGTCATTCTTTCCTAATCTAGAAGTTTTGTCTATAGGAGAACCCGTCGTGAGCTACTTTCATTTAGTTATGAAGCCGAGTTTGATCTCTAGAGCTTTCCATGTTCATATCATACTTCTACACATGTAATCTCTTATAGCTTACTTCAATGCAATGTAAAGTTACTTTGACATAAGAAAGTGTGTTAAGCCGACATAAAGTGGTGTCAAAGTTTGGAACACAGTCATTCTTTCCTAATCTAGAAGTTTTGTCTATAGGAGAACCCGTCGTGAGCTACTTTCTTTGAGTTATGAAGCCGAGTTTGATCTCTAGAGCTTTCCATGTTCATATCATACTTCTACACATGTAATCTCTTATAGCTTACTTCAATGCAATGTAAAGTTACTTTGACATAAGAAAGTGTGTTAAGCCGACATAAAGTGGTGTCAAAGTTTGGAACACGGTCATTCTTTCCTTAATCTAGAAGGTTTGTCTATAGGTGAACCCGTCGTGAGCTACTTTCGGTGAGTTATGAAGCCGAGTTTGATCCTTAGAGCTTTCTATGTTCATATCATGATTCTACACATGTAATCTCTTTTAGCTTAGTTTAATGCAATGTAAGGTTACTTTGAAATAAGAAAGTGTGTTAAGCCGACATAAGGTGGTGTCATAGGTTGGAACACAGTCATTCTTTCCTAATCTAGAAGTTTTGTCTATAGGTGAACCCGTCGTGAGCTACTTTCGTTGAGTTATGAAGCCGAGTTTGATCCTTAGAGCTTTCCACGTTTATATCTTAAATCTACACATGTAATCTCTTTTAGCTTACTTCAATGCAAGTAAAGTTACTTTGACATAAGAAAGTGTGTTAAGCCGACATAAGGTGGTGTCGAAGGTTGGAACACGGTCATTCTTTCCTTAATCTAGAAGTTTTGTTTATAGGTGAACCCGTCGTGAGCTACTTTCGGTGAGTTATGAAGCCGAGTTTGATCCTTAGAGCTTTCTATGTTCATATCATGCTTCTACACATGTAATCTCTTTTAGCTTAGTTCAATGCAATGTAAGGTTACTTTGAAATAAGAAAGTGTGTTAAGCCGACATAAGGTGATGTCATATGTTGGAACACAGTAATTATTTCCTAATCTAGAAGTTTTATCTATAGGTGAACCCGTCGTGAGCTACTTTCGTTGAGTTATGAAGCCGAGTTTGATCCTTAGAGCTTTCTATGTTCATATCATGCTTCTAAACATGTAATCTCTTTTAGCTTAGTTCAATGCAATGTAAGGTTACTTTGAAACAAGAAAGTGTGTTAAGCTGACATAAGGTGATGTCATAGGTTGGAACACAGTCATTCTTTACTAATCTAGAAGTTTTGTCTATAGGTGAACCCGTCGTGAGCAACTTTTGTTGAGTTATGAAGCCGAGTTTGATCTTTAGAGCTTTTCATGTTCATATAATGCTTCTACACATGTAATCTCTTTTAGCTTAGTTCAATGCAATGTAAGGTTACTTTGACATAAGAAAGTGTGTTAAGCCGACATAAGGTGGTGTATAGGTTGGAACACAGTCATTCTTTCCTAATCTAGAAGTTTTGTCTATAGGAGAACCCGTCGTGAGCTACTTTCATTGAGTTATGAAGCCGAGTTTGATCTCTAGAGCTTTCCATGTTCATATCATACTTCTACACATGTAATCTCTTATAGCTTACTTCAATGCAATGTAAAGTTACTTTGACATAAGAAAGTGTGTTAAGCCGACATAAAGTGGTGTCAAAGTTTGGAACACGGTCATTCTTTCCTTAATCTAGAAGGTTTGTCTATAGGTGAACCCGTCGTGAGCTACTTTCGGTGAGTTATGAAGCCGAGTTTGATCCTTAGAGCTTTCTATGTTCATATCATGATTCTACACATGTAATCTCTTTTAGCTTAGTTTAATGCAATGTAAGGTTACTTTGAAATAAGAAAGTGTGTTAAGCCGACATAAGGTGGTGTCATAGGTTGGAACACAGTCATTCTTTCCTAATCTAGAAGTTTTGTCTATAGGTGAACCCGTCGTGAGCTACTTTCGTTGAGTTATGAAGCCGAGTTTGATCCTTAGAGCTTTCCACGTTTATATCTTAAATCTACACATGTAATCTCTTTTAGCTTACTTCAATGCAAGTAAAGTTACTTTGACATAAGAAAGTGTGTTAAGCCGACATAAGGTGGTGTCGAAGGTTGGAACACGGTCATTCTTTCCTTAATCTAGAAGTTTTGTTTATAGGTGAACCCGTCGTGAGCTACTTTCGGTGAGTTATGAAGCCGAGTTTGATCCTTAGAGCTTTCTATGTTCATATCATGCTTCTACACATGTAATCTCTTTTAGCTTAGTTCAATGCAATGTAAGGTTACTTTGAAATAAGAAAGTGTGTTAAGCCGACATAAGGTGATGTCATATGTTGGAACACAGTAATTATTTCCTAATCTAGAAGTTTTATCTATAGGTGAACCCGTCGTGAGCTACTTTCGTTGAGTTATGAAGCCGAGTTTGATCCTTAGAGCTTTCTATGTTCATATCATGCTTCTAAACATGTAATCTCTTTTAGCTTAGTTCAATGCAATGTAAGGTTACTTTGAAACAAGAAAGTGTGTTAAGCTGACATAAGGTGATGTCATAGGTTGGAACACAGTCATTCTTTACTAATCTAGAAGTTTTGTCTATAGGTGAACCCGTCGTGAGCAACTTTTGTTGAGTTATGAAGCCGAGTTTGATCTTTAGAGCTTTTCATGTTCATATAATGCTTCTACACATGTAATCTCTTTTAGCTTAGTTCAATGCAATGTAAGGTTACTTTGACATAAGAAAGTGTGTTAAGCCGACATAAGGTGGTGTATAGGTTGGAACACAGTCATTCTTTCCTAATCTAGAAGTTTTGTCTATAGGAGAACCCGTCGTGAGCTACTTTCATTGAGTTATGAAGCCGAGTTTGATCTCTAGAGCTTTCCATGTTCATATCATACTTCTACACATGTAATCTCTTATAGCTTACTTCAATGCAATGTAAAGTTACTTTGACATAAGAAAGTGTGTTAAGCCGACATAAAGTGGTGTCAAAGTTTGGAACACGGTCATTCTTTCCTTAATCTAGAAGGTTTGTCTATAGGTGAACCCGTCGTGAGCTACTTTCGGTGAGTTATGAAGCCGAGTTTGATCCTTAGAGCTTTCTATGTTCATATCATGCTTCTACACATGTAATCTCTTTTAGCTTAGTTCAATGCAATGTAAGGTTACTTTGAAACAAGAAAGTGTGTTAAGCTGACATAAGGTGATGTCATAGGTTGGAACACAGTCATTCTTTACTAATCTAGAAGTTTTGTCTATAGGTGAACCCGTCGTGAGCAACTTTTGTTGAGTTATAAAGCCGAGTTTGATCTTTAGGGCTTTTCATGTTCATATCATGCTTCTACACATGTAATCTCTTTTAGCTTAGTTAAATGCAATGTAAGGTTACTTTGACATAAGAAAGTGTGTTAAGCCGACATAAGGTGGTGTATAGGTTGGAACACAGTCATTCTTTCCTAATCTAGAAGTTTTGTCTATAGGAGAACCCGTCGTGAGCTACTTTCATTGAGTTATGAAGTCGAGTTTGATCTCTAGAGCTTTCCATGTTCATATCATACTTCTACACATGTAATCTCTTATAGCTTACTTCAATACAATGTAAAGTTACTTTGACATAAGAAAGTGTGTTAAGCCGACATAAAGTGGTGTCAAAGTTTGGAACACGGTCATTCTTTCCTTAATCTAGAAGGTTTGTCTATAGGTGAACCCGTCGTGAGCTACTTTCGGTGAGTTATGAAGCCGAGTTTGATCCTTAGAGCTTTCTATGTTCATATCATGCTTCTACACATGTAATCTCTTTTACCTTAGTTTAATGCAATGTAAGGTTACTTTGAAATAAGAAAGTGTGTTAAGCCGACATAAGGTGGTGTCATAGGTTGGAACACAGTCATTCTTTCCTAATCTAGAAGTTTTGTCTATAGGTGAACCCGTCGTGAGCTACTTTCGTTGAGTTATGAAGCCGAGTTTGATCCTTAGAGCTTTCCACGTTTATATCTTAAATCTACACATGTAATCTCTTTTAGCTTACTTCAATGCAATGTAAAGTTACTTTGACATAAGAAAGTGTGTTAAGCCGACATAAGGTGGTGTCGAAGGTTGGAACACGGTCATTCTTTCCTTAATCTAGAAGTTTTGTCTATAGGTGAACCCGTCGTGAGCTACTTTCGGTGAGCTACTTTCGGTGAGTTATGAAGCCGAGTTTGATCCTTAGAGCTTTCTATGTTCATATCATGCTTCTACACATGTAATCTCTTTTAGCTTAGTTCAATGCAATGTAAGGTTACTTTGAAATAAGAAAGTGTGTTAAGCCGACATAAGGCGATGTCATAGGTTGGAACACAGTAATTATTTCCTAATCAAGAAGTTTTATCTATAGCTGAACCCGTCGTGAGCTACTTTCTTTGAGTTATGAAGCCGAGTTTGATCCTTAGAGCTTTCTATGTTCATATCATGCTTCTACACATGTAATCTCTTTTAGCTTAGTTCAATGCAATGTAAGGTTACTTTGAAACAAGAAAGTGTGTTAAGCTGACATAAGGTGATGTCATAGGTTGGAACACAGTCATTCTTTACTAATCTAGAAGTTTTGTCTATAGGTGAACCCGTCGTGAGCAACTTTTGTTGAGTTATAAAGCCGAGTTTGATCTTTAGAGCTTTTCATGTTCATATCATGCTTCTACACATGTAATCTCTTTTAGCTTAGTTCAATGCAATGTAAGGTTACTTTGACATAAGAAAGTCTGTTAAGCCGACATAAGGTGGTGTATAGGTTGGAACACAGTCTTTCTTTCCTAATCTAGAAGTTTTATCTATAGGAGAACCCGTCGTGAGCTACTTTCATTTAGTTATGAAGCCGAGTTTGATCTCTAGAGCTTTCCATGTTCATATCATACTTCTACACATGTAATCTCTTATAGCTTACTTCAATGCAATGTAAAGTTACTTTGACATAAGAAAGTGTGTTAAGCCGACATAAAGTGGTGTCAAAGTTTGGAACACGGTCATTCTTTCCTTAATCTAGAAGGTTTGTCTATAGGTGAACCCGTCGTGAGCTACTTTCGGTGAGTTATGAAGCCGAGTTTGATCCTTAGAGCTTTCTATGTTCATATCATGCTTCTACACATGTAATCTCTTTTAGCTTAGTTTAATGCAATGTAAGGTTACTTTGAAATAAGAAAGTGTGTTAAGCCGACATAAGGTGGTGTCATAGGTTGGAACACAGTCATTCTTTCCTAATCTAGAAGTTTTGTCTATAGGTGAACCCGTCGTGAGCTACTTTCGTTGAGTTATGTAGCCGAGTTTGATCCTTAGAGCTTTCCACGTTTATATCTTAAATCTACACATGTAATCTCTTTTAGCTTACTTCAATGCAATGTAAAGTTACTTTGACATAAGAAAGTGTGTTAAGCCGACATAAGGTGGTGTCGAAGGTTGGAACACGGTCATTCTTTCCTTAATCTAGAAGTTTTGTCTATAGGTGAACCCGTCGTGAGCTACTTTCGGTGAGTTATGAAGCCGAGTTTGATCCTTAGAGCTTTCTATGTTCATATCATGCTTCTACACATGTAATCTCTTTTAGCTTAGTTCAATGCAATGTAAGGTTACTTTGAAATAAGAAAGTGTGTTAAGCCGACATAAGGTGATGTCATAGGTTGGAACACAGTAATTATTTCCTAATCTAGAAGTTTTATCTATAGGTGAACCCGTCGTGAGCAACTTTTGTTGAGTTATGAAGCCGAGTTTGATCTTTAGAGCTTTTCATGTTCATATCATGCTTCTACACATGTAATCTCTTTTAGCTTAGTTCAATGCAATGTAAGGTTACTTTGACATAAGAAAGTGTGTTAAGCCGACATAAGGTGGTGTATAGGTTGGAACACAGTCATTCTTTCCTAATCTAGAAGTTTTGTCTATAGGAGAACCCGTCGTGAGCTACTTTCATTGAGTTATGAAGCCGAGTTTGATCTCTAGAGCTTTCCATGTTCATATCATACTTCTACACATGTAATCTCTTATAGCTTACTTCAATGCAATGTAAAGTTACTTTGACATAAGAAAGTGTGTTAAGCCGACATAAAGGGGTGTCAAAGTTTGGAACACGGTCATTCTTTCCTTAATCTAGAAGGTTTGTCTATAGGTGAACCCGTCGTGAGCTACTTTCGGTGAGTTATGAAGCCGAGTTTGATCCTTAGAGCTTTCTATGTTCATATCATGCTTCTACACATGTAATCTCTTTTAGCTTAGTTCAATGCAATGTAAGGTTACTTTGAAACAAGAAAGTGTGTTAAGCTGACATAAGGTGATGTCATAGGTTGGAACACAGTCATTCTTTACTAATCTAGAAGTTTTGTCTATAGGTGAACCCGTCGTGAGCAACTTTTGTTGAGTTATAAAGCCGAGTTTGATCTTTAGGGCTTTTCATGTTCATATCATGCTTCTACACATGTAATCTCTTTTAGCTTAGTTCAATGCAATGTAAGGTTACTTTGAAACAAGAAAGTGTGTTAAGCTGACATAAGGTGATGTCATAGGTTGGAACACAGTCATTCTTTACTAATCTAGAAGTTTTGTCTATAGGTGAACCCGTCGTGAGCAACTTTTGTTGAGTTATGAAGCCGAGTTTGATCTTTAGAGCTTTTCATGTTCATATCATGCTTCTACACATGTAATCTCTTTTAGCTTAGTTCAATGCAATGTAAGGTTACTTTGACATAAGAAAGTGTGTTAAGCCGACATAAGGTGGTGTATAGGTTGGAACATAGTCATTCTTTCCTAATCTAGAAGTTTTGTCTATAGGAGAACCCGTCGTGAGCTACTTTCATTGAGTTATGAAGCCGAGTTTGATCCTTAGAGCTTTCTATGTTCATATCATGCTTCTACACATGTAATCTCTTTTAGCTTAGTTCAATGCAATGTAAGGTTACTTTGAAATAAGAAAGTGTGTTAAGCCGACATAAGGTGATGTCATAGGTTGGAACACAGTAATTATTTCCTAATCTAGAAGTTTTATCTATAGGTGAACCCGTCGTGAGCTACTTTCGTTGAGTTATGAAGCCGAGTTTGATCCTTAGAGCTTTCTATGTTCATATCATGCTTCTTCACATGTAATCTCTTTTAGCTTAGTTCAATGCAATGTAAGGTTACTTTGAAACAAGAAAGTGTGTTAAGCTGACATAAGGTGATGTCATAGGTTTGAACACAGTCATTCTTTACTAATCTAGAAGTTTTATCTATAGGTGAACCCGTCGTGAGCAACTTTTGTTGAGTTATGAAGCCGAGTTTGATCTTTAGAGCTTTTCATGTTCCTATCATGCTTCTACACATGTAATCTCTTTTAGTTTAGTTCAATGCAATGTAAGGTTACTTTGACATAAGAAAGTGTGTTAAGCCGACATAAGGTGGTGTATAGGTTGGAACATAGTCATTCTTTCCTAATCTAGAAGTTTTGTCTATAGGAGAACCCGTCGTGAGCTACTTTCATTGAGTTATGAAGCCGAGTTTGATCTCTAGAGGTTTCCATGTTCATATCATACTTCTACACATGTAATCTCTTATAGCTTACTTCAATGCAATGTAAAGTTACTTTGACATAAGAAAGTGTGTTAAGCCGACATAAAGTGGTGTCAAAGTTTGGAACACGGTCATTCTTTCCTTAATCTAGAAGGTTTGTCTATAGGTGAACCCGTCGTGAGCTACTTTCGGTGAGTTATGAAGCCGAGTTTGATCCTTAGAGCTTTCTATGTTCATATCATGCTTCTACACATGTAATCTCTTTTAGCTTAGTTTAATGCAATGTAAGGTTACTTTGAAATAAGAAAGTGTGTTAAGCCGACATAAGGTGGTGTCATAGGTTGGAACACAGTCATTCTTTCCTAATCTAGAAGTTTTGTCTATAGGTGAACCCGTCGTGAGCTACTTTCGTTGAGTTATGAAGCCGAGTTTGATCCTTAGAGCTTTCCACGTTTATATCTTAAATCTACACATGTAATCTCTTTTAGCTTACTTCAATGCAATGTAAAGTTACTTTGACATAAGAAAGTGTGTTAAGCCGACATAAGGTGGTGTCGAAGGTTGGAACACGGTCATTCTTTCCTTAATCTAGAAGTTTTGTCTATAGGTGAACCCGTCGTGAGCTACTTTCGGTGAGCTACTTTCGGTGAGTTATGAAGCCGAGTTTGATCCTTAGAGCTTTCTATGTTCATATCATGCTTCTACACATGTAATCTCTTTTAGCTTAGTTCAATGCAATGTAAGGTTACTTTGAAATAAGAAAGTGTGTTAAGCCGACATAAGGTGATGTCATAGGTTGGAACACAGTAATTATTTCCTAATCTAGAAGTTTTATCTATAGGTGAACCCGTCGTGAGCAACTTTTGTTGAGTTATGAAGCCGAGTTTGATCTTTAGAGCTTTTCATGTTCATATCATGCTTCTACACATGTAATCTCTTTTAGCTTAGTTCAATGCAATGTAAGGTTACTTTGACATAAGAAAGTGTGTTAAGCCGACATAAGGTGGTGTATAGGTTGGAACACAGTCATTCTTTCCTAATCTAGAAGTTTTGTCTATAGGAGAACCCGTCGTGAGCTACTTTCATTGAGTTATGAAGCCGAGTTTGATCTCTAGAGCTTTCCATGTTCATATCATACTTCTACACATGTAATCTCTTATAGCTTACTTCAATGCAATGTAAAGTTACTTTGACATAAGAAAGTGTGTTAAGCCGACATAAAGTGGTGTCAAAGTTTGGAACACGGTCATTCTTTCCTTAATCTAGAAGGTTTGTCTATAGGTGAACCCGTCGTGAGCTACTTTCGGTGAGTTATGAAGCCGAGTTTGATCCTTAGAGCTTTCTATGTTCATATCATGCTTCTACACATGTAATCTCTTTTAGCTTAGTTCAATGCAATGTAAGGTTACTTTGAAACAAGAAAGTGTGTTAAGCTGACATAAGGTGATGTCATAGGTTGGAACACAGTCATTCTTTACTAATCTAGAAGTTTTGTCTATAGGTGAACCCGTCGTGAGCAACTTTTGTTGAGTTATAAAGCCGAGTTTGATCTTTAGGGCTTTTCATGTTCATATCATGCTTCTACACATGTAATCTCTTTTAGCTTAGTTCAATGCAATGTAAGGTTACTTTGAAACAAGAAAGTGTGTTAAGCTGACATAAGGTGATGTCATAGGTTGGAACACAGTCATTCTTTACTAATCTAGAAGTTTTGTCTATAGGTGAACCCGTCGTGAGCAACTTTTGTTGAGTTATGAAGCCGAGTTTGATCTTTAGAGCTTTTCATGTTCATATCATGCTTCTACACATGTAATCTCTTTTAGCTTAGTTCAATGCAATGTAAGGTTACTTTGACATAAGAAAGTGTGTTAAGCCGACATAAGGTGGTGTATAGGTTGGAACATAGTCATTCTTTCCTAATCTAGAAGTTTTGTCTATAGGAGAACCCGTCGTGAGCTACTTTCATTGAGTTATGAAGCCGAGTTTGATCTCTAGAGCTTTCCATGTTCATATCATACTTCTACACATGTAATCTCTTATAGCTTACTTCAATGCAATGTAAAGTTACTTTGACATAAGAAAGTGTGTTAAGCCGACATAAAGTGGTGTCAAAGTTTGGAACACGGTCATTCTTTCCTTAATCTAGAAGGTTTTTCTATAGGTGAACCCGTCGTGAGCTACTTTCGGTGAGTTATGAAGCCGAGTTTGATCCTTAGAGCTTTCTATGTTCATATCATGCTTCTACACATGTAATCTCTTTTAGCTTAGTTCAATGCAATGTAAGGTTACTTTGACATAAGAAAGTGTGTTAAGCCGACATAAGGTGGTGTATAGGTTGGAACACAGTCATTCTTTCCTAATCTAGAAGTTTTGTCTATAGGAGAACCCGTCGTGAGCTACTTTCATTGAGTTATGAAGCCGAGTTTGATCTCTAGAGCTTTCCATGTTCATATCATACTTCTACACATGTAATCTCTTATAGCTTACTTCAATGCAATGTAAAGTTACTTTGACATAAGAAAGTGTGTTAAGCCGACATAAAGTGGTGTCAAAGTTTGGAACACGGTCATTCTTTCCTTAATCTAGAAGGTTTGTCTATAGGTGAACCCGTCGTGAGCTACTTTCGGTGAGTTATGAAGCCGAGTTTGATCCTTAGAGCTTTCTATGTTCATATCATGCTTCTACACATGTAATCTCTTTTAGCTTAGTTCAATGCAATGTAAGGTTACTTTGAAACAAGAAAGTGTGTTAAGCTGACATAAGGTGATGTCATAGGTTGGAACACAGTCATTCTTTACTAATCTAGAAGTTTTGTCTATAGGTGAACCCGTCGTGAGCAACTTTTGTTGAGTTATAAAGCCGAGTTTGATCTTTAGGGCTTTTCATGTTCATATCATGCTTCTACACATGTAATCTCTTTTAGCTTAGTTCAATGCAATGTAAGGTTACTTTGAAACAAGAAAGTGTGTTAAGCTGACATAAGGTGATGTCATAGGTTGGAACACAGTCATTCTTTACTAATCTAGAAGTTTTGTCTATAGGTGAACCCGTCGTGAGCAACTTTTGTTGAGTTATGAAGCCGAGTTTGATCTTTAGAGCTTTTCATGTTCATATCATGCTTCTACACATGTAATCTCTTTTAGCTTAGTTCAATGCAATGTAAGGTTACTTTGACATAAGAAAGTGTGTTAAGCCGACATAAGGTGGTGTATAGGTTGGAACATAGTCATTCTTTCCTAATCTAGAAGTTTTGTCTATAGGAGAACCCGTCGTGAGCTACTTTCATTGAGTTATGAAGCCGAGTTTGATCTCTAGAGCTTTCCATGTTCATATCATACTTCTACACATGTAATCTCTTATAGCTTACTTCAATGCAATGTAAAGTTACTTTGACATAAGAAAGTGTGTTAAGCCGACATAAAGTGGTGTCAAAGTTTGGAACACGGTCATTCTTTCCTTAATCTAGAAGGTTTTTCTATAGGTGAACCCGTCGTGAGCTACTTTCGGTGAGTTATGAAGCCGAGTTTGATCCTTAGAGCTTTCTATGTTCATATCATGCTTCTACACATGTAATCTCTTTTAGCTTAGTTCAATGCAATGTAAGGTTACTTTGACATAAGAAAGTGTGTTAAGCCGACATAAGGTGGTGTATAGGTTGGAACACAGTCATTCTTTCCTAATCTAGAAGTTTTGTCTATAGGAGAACCCGTCGTGAGCTACTTTCATTGAGTTATGAAGCCGAGTTTGATCTCTAGAGCTTTCCATGTTCATATCATACTTCTACACATGTAATCTCTTATAGCTTACTTCAATGCAATGTAAAGTTACTTTGACATAAGAAAGTGTGTTAAGCCGACATAAAGTGGTGTCAAAGTTTGGAACACGGTCATTCTTTCCTTAATCTAGAAGGTTTGTCTATAGGTGAACCCGTCGTGAGCTACTTTCGGTGAGTTATGAAGCCGAGTTTGATCCTTAGAGCTTTCTATGTTCATATCATGCTTCTACACATGTAATCTCTTTTAGCTTAGTTCAATGCAATGTAAGGTTACTTTGAAACAAGAAAGTGTGTTAAGCTGACATAAGGTGATGTCATAGGTTGGAACACAGTCATTCTTTACTAATCTAGAAGTTTTGTCTATAGGTGAACCCGTCGTGAGCAACTTTTGTTGAGTTATAAAGCCGAGTTTGATCTTTAGGGCTTTTCATGTTCATATCATGCTTCTACACATGTAATCTCTTTTAGCTTAGTTCAAT
This sequence comes from Lepidium didymum, assembly GCA_963920545.1. Taxonomy (NCBI): domain Eukaryota; kingdom Viridiplantae; phylum Streptophyta; class Magnoliopsida; order Brassicales; family Brassicaceae; genus Lepidium; species Lepidium didymum. Next base: position 11,707,511 of record OY986992.1, on the reverse strand, counting down.
GCAATGTAAGGTTACTTTGAAACAAGAAAGTGTGTTAAGCTGACATAAGGTGATGTCATAGGTTGGAACACAGTCATTCTTTACTAATCTAGAAGTTTTGTCTATAGGTGAACCCGTCGTGAGCAACTTTTGTTGAGTTATGAAGCCGAGTTTGATCTTTAGAGCTTTTCATGTTCATATCATGCTTCTACACATGTAATCTCTTTTAGCTTAGTTCAATGCAATGTAAGGTTACTTTGACATAAGAAAGTGTGTTAAGCCGACATAAGGTGGTGTATAGGTTGGAACATAGTCATTCTTTCCTAATCTAGAAGTTTTGTCTATAGGAGAACCCGTCGTGAGCTACTTTCATTGAGTTATGAAGCCGAGTTTGATCTCTAGAGCTTTCCATGTTCATATCATACTTCTACACATGTAATCTCTTATAGCTTACTTCAATGCAATGTAAAGTTACTTTGACATAAGAAAGTGTGTTAAGCCGACATAAAGTGGTGTCAAAGTTTGGAACACGGTCATTCTTTCCTTAATCTAGAAGGTTTGTCTATAGGTGAACCCGTCGTGAGCTACTTTCGGTGAGTTATGAAGCCGAGTTTGATCCTTAGAGCTTTCTATGTTCATATCATGCTTCTACACATGTAATCTCTTTTAGCTTAGTTCAATGCAATGTAAGGTTACTTTGAAACAAGAAAGTGTGTTAAGCTGACATAAGGTGATGTCATAGGTTGGAACACAGTCATTCTTTACTAATCTAGAAGTTTTGTCTATAGGTGAACCCGTCGTGAGCAACTTTTGTTGAGTTATAAAGCCGAGTTTGATCTTTAGGGCTTTTCATGTTCATATCATACTTCTACACATGTAATCTCTTTTAGCTTACTTCAATGCAATGTAAAGTTACTTTGACATAAGAAAGTGTGTTAAGCCGACATAAGGTGGTGTCGAAGGTTGGAACACGGTCATTCTTTCCTTAATCTAGAAGTTTTGTCTATAGGTGAACCCGTCGTGAGCAACTTTTGTTGAGTTATGAAACCGAGTTTGATCTTTAGAGCTTTTCATGTTCATATCATGCTTCTACACATGTAATCTCTTTTAGCTTAGTTCAATGCAATGTAAGGTTACTTTGACATAAGAAAGTGTGTTAAGCCGACATAAGGTGGTGTATAGGTTGGAACATAGTCATTCTTTCCTAATCTAGAAGTTTTGTCTATAGGAGAACCCGTCGTGAGCTACTTTCATTGAGTTATGAAGCCGAGTTTGATCTCTAGAGCTTTCCATGTTCATATCATACTTCTACACATGTAATCTCTTATAGCTTACTTCAATGCAATGTAAAGTTACTTTGACATAAGAAAGTGTGTTAAGCCGACATAAAGTGGTGTAGAAATTTGGAACACGGTCATTCTTTCCTTAATCTAGAAGGTTTGTCTATAGGTGAACCCGTCGTGAGATACTTTCGGTGAGTTATGAAGCCGAGTTTGATCCTTAGCGCTTTCTATGTTCATATCATGCTTCTACACATGTAATCTCTTTTAGCTTAGTTCAATGCAATGTAAGGTTACTTTGACATAAGAAAGTGTGTTAAGCCGACATAAGGTGGTGTATAGGTTGGAACACAGTTATTCTTTCCTAATCTAGAAGTTTTGTCTATAGGAGAACCCGTCGTGAGCTACTTTCATTGAGTTATGAAGCCAAGTTTGATCTCTAGAGCTTTCCATGTTCATATCATACTTCTACACATGTAATCTCTTATAGCTTACTTCAATGCAATGTAAAGTTACTTTGACATAAGAAAGTGTGTTAAGCCGACATAAAGTGGTGTCAAAGTTTGGAACACGGTCATTCTTTCCTTAATCTAGAAGGTTTGTCTATAGGTTAACCCATCGTGAGCTACTTTCGGTGAGTTATGAAGCGGAGTTTGATCCTTAGAGCTTTCTATGTTCATATCATGCTTCTACACATGTAATCTCTTTTAGCTTAGTTCAATGCAATGTAAGGTTACTTTGACATAAGAAAGTGTGTTAAGCCGACATAAGGTGGTGTATAGGTTGGAACACAGTCATTCTTTCCTAATCTAGAAGTTTTGTCTATAGGAGAACCCGTCGTGAGCTACTTTCATTGACTTACGAAGCCGAGTTTGATCTCTAGAGCTTTCCATGTTCATATCATACTTCTACACATGTAATCTCTTATAGCTTACTTCAATGCAATGTAAAGTTACTTTGACATAAGAAAGTGTGTTAAGCCGACATAAGGTGGTGTCATAGGTTGGAACATAGTCATTCTTTCCTAATCTAGAAGTTTTGTCTATAGGTGAACCCGTCGTGAGCTACTTTCGGTGAGTTATGAAGCCGAGTTTGATCCTTAGAGCTTTCTATGTTCATATCATGCTTCTACACATGTAATCTCTTTTAGCTTAGTTCAATGCAATGTAAGGTTACTTTGACATAAGAAAGTGTGTTAAGCCGACATAAGGTGGTGTATAGGTTGGAACACAGTCATTCTTTCCTAATCTAGAAGTTTTGTCTATAGGAGAACCCGTCGTGAGCTACTTTCATTGAGTTATGAAGCCGAGTTTGATCTCTAGAGCTTTCCATGTTCATATCATACTTCTACACATGTAATCTCTTATAGCTTACTTCAATGCAATGTAAAGTTACTTTGACATAAGAAAGTGTGTTAAGCCGACATAAGGCGATGTCATAGGTTGGAACACAGTAATTATTTCCTAATCAAGAAGTTTTATCTATAGCTGAACCCGTCGTGAGCTACTTTCTTTGAGTTATGAAGCCGAGTTTGATCCTTAGAGCTTTCTATGTTCATATCATGCTTCTACACATGTAATCTCTTTTAGCTTAGTTCAATGCAATGTAAGGTTACTTTGAAACAAGAAAGTGTGTTAAGCTGACATAAGGTGATGTCATAGGTTGGAACACAGTCATTCTTTACTAATCTAGAAGTTTTGTCTATAGGTGAACCCGTCGTGAGCAACTTTTGTTGAGTTATAAAGCCGAGTTTGATCTTTAGGGCTTTTCATGTTCATATCATGCTTCTACACATGTAATCTCTTTTAGCTTAGTTCAATGCAATGTAAGGTTACTTTGAAACAAGAAAGTGTGTTAAGCTGACATAAGGTGATGTCATAGGTTGGAACACAGTCATTCTTTACTAATCTAGAAGTTTTGTCTATAGGTGAACCCGTCGTGAGCAACTTTTGTTGAGTTATGAAGCCGAGTTTGATCTTTAGAGCTTTTCATGTTCATATCATGCTTCTACACATGTAATCTCTTTTAGCTTAGTTCAATGCAATGTAAGGTTACTTTGACATAAGAAAGTGTGTTAAGCCGACATAAGGTGGTGTATAGGTTGGAACATAGTCATTCTTTCCTAATCTAGAAGTTTTGTCTATAGGAGAACCCGTCGTGAGCTACTTTCATTGAGTTATGAAGCCGAGTTTGATCTCTAGAGCTTTCCATGTTCATATCATACTTCTACACATGTAATCTCTTATAGCTTACTTCAATGCAATGTAAAGTTACTTTGACATAAGAAAGTGTGTTAAGCCGACATAAAGTGGTGTCAAAGTTTGGAACACGGTCATTCTTTCCTTAATCTAGAAGGTTTGTCTATAGGTGAACCCGTCGTGAGCTACTTTCGGTGAGTTATGAAGCCGAGTTTGATCCTTAGAGCTTTCTATGTTCATATCATGCTTCTACACATGTAATCTCTTTTAGCTTAGTTCAATGCAATGTAAGGTTACTTTGAAACAAGAAAGTGTGTTAAGCTGACATAAGGTGATGTCATAGGTTGGAACACAGTCATTCTTTACTAATCTAGAAGTTTTGTCTATAGGTGAACCCGTCGTGAGCAACTTTTGTTGAGTTATAAAGCCGAGTTTGATCTTTAGGGCTTTTCATGTTCATATCATACTTCTACACATGTAATCTCTTTTAGCTTACTTCAATGCAATGTAAAGTTACTTTGACATAAGAAAGTGTGTTAAGCCGACATAAGGTGGTGTCGAAGGTTGGAACACGGTCATTCTTTCCTTAATCTAGAAGTTTTGTCTATAGGTGAACCCGTCGTGAGCAACTTTTGTTGAGTTATGAAACCGAGTTTGATCTTTAGAGCTTTTCATGTTCATATCATGCTTCTACACATGTAATCTCTTTTAGCTTAGTTCAATGCAATGTAAGGTTACTTTGACATAAGAAAGTGTGTTAAGCCGACATAAGGTGGTGTATAGGTTGGAACATAGTCATTCTTTCCTAATCTAGAAGTTTTGTCTATAGGAGAACCCGTCGTGAGCTACTTTCATTGAGTTATGAAGCCGAGTTTGATCTCTAGAGCTTTCCATGTTCATATCATACTTCTACACATGTAATCTCTTATAGCTTACTTCAATGCAATGTAAAGTTACTTTGACATAAGAAAGTGTGTTAAGCCGACATAAAGTGGTGTAGAAATTTGGAACACGGTCATTCTTTCCTTAATCTAGAAGGTTTGTCTATAGGTGAACCCGTCGTGAGATACTTTCGGTGAGTTATGAAGCCGAGTTTGATCCTTAGCGCTTTCTATGTTCATATCATGCTTCTACACATGTAATCTCTTTTAGCTTAGTTCAATGCAATGTAAGGTTACTTTGACATAAGAAAGTGTGTTAAGCCGACATAAGGTGGTGTATAGGTTGGAACACAGTTATTCTTTCCTAATCTAGAAGTTTTGTCTATAGGAGAACCCGTCGTGAGCTACTTTCATTGAGTTATGAAGCCAAGTTTGATCTCTAGAGCTTTCCATGTTCATATCATACTTCTACACATGTAATCTCTTATAGCTTACTTCAATGCAATGTAAAGTTACTTTGACATAAGAAAGTGTGTTAAGCCGACATAAAGTGGTGTCAAAGTTTGGAACACGGTCATTCTTTCCTTAATCTAGAAGGTTTGTCTATAGGTTAACCCATCGTGAGCTACTTTCGGTGAGTTATGAAGCCGAGTTTGATCCTTAGAGCTTTCTATGTTCATATCATGCTTCTACACATGTAATCTCTTTTAGCTTAGTTCAATGCAATGTAAGGTTACTTTGACATAAGAAAGTGTGTTAAGCCGACATAAGGTGGTGTATAGGTTGGAACACAGTCATTCTTTCCTAATCTAGAAGTTTTGTCTATAGGAGAACCCGTCGTGAGCTACTTTCATTGACTTATGAAGCCGAGTTTGATCTCTAGAGCTTTCCATGTTCATATCATACTTCTACACATGTAATCTCTTATAGCTTACTTCAATGCAATGTAAAGTTACTTTGACATAAGAAAGTGTGTTAAGCCGACATAAGGTGGTGTCATAGGTTGGAACACAGTCATTCTTTCCTAATCTAGAAGTTTTGTCTATAGGTGAACCCGTCGTGAGCTACTTTCGTTGAGTTATGAAGCCGAGTTTGATCCTTAGAGCTTTCCACGTTTATATCTTAAATCTACACATGTAATCTCTTTTAGCTTACTTCAATGCAATGTAAAGTTACTTTTACATAAGAAAGTGTGTTAAGCCGACATAAGGTGGTGTCGAAGGTTGGAACACGGTCATTCTTTCCTTAATCTAGAAGTTTTGTCTATAGGTGAGCTACTTCCGGTGAGCTACTTTCGGTGAGCTACTTTCGGTGAGTTATGAAGCCGAGTTTGATCCTTAGAGCTTTCTATGTTCATATCATGCTTCTACACATGTAATCTCTTTTAGCTTAGTTCAATGCAATGTAAGGTTACTTTGAAACAAGAAAGTGTGTTAAGCTGACATAAGGTGATGTCATAGGTTGGAACACTGTCATTCTTTACTAATCTAGAAGTTTTGTCTATAGGTGAACCCGTCGTGAGCAACTTTTGTTGAGTTATGAAGCCGAGTTTGATCTTTAGAGCTTTTCATGTTCATATCATGCTTCTACACATGTAATCTCTTTTAGCTTAGTTCAATGCAATGTAAGGTTACTTTGAAACAAGAAAGTGTGTTAAGCTGACATAAGGTGATGTCATAGGTTGGAACACAGTCATTCTTTCCTAATCTAGAAGTGTTGTCTATAGGAGAACCCGTCGTGAGCAACTTTTGTTGAGTTATGAAGCCGAGTTTGATCTTTAGAGCTTTTCATGTTCATATCATGCTTCTACACATGTAATCTCTTTTAGCTTAGTTCAATGCAATGTAAGGTTACTTTGACATAAGAAAGTGTGTTAAGCCGACATAAGGTGGTGTATAGGTTGGAACACAGTCATTCTTTCCTAATCTAGAAGTGTTGTCTATAGGAGAACCCGTCGTGAGCTACTTTCATTGAGTTATGAAGCCGAGTTTGATCTCTAGAGCTTTCCATGTTCATATCATACTTCTACACATGTAATCTCTTATAGCTTACTTCAATGCAATGTAAAGTTACTTTGACATAAGAAAGTGTGTTAAGCCGACATAAAGTGGTGTCAAAGTTTGGAACACGGTCATTCTTTCCTTAATCTAGAAGGTTTGTCTATAGGTGAACCCGTCGTGAGCTACTTTCGGTGAGTTATGAAGCTGAGTTTGATCCTTAGAGCTTTCTATGTTCATATCATGCTTCTACACATGTAATCTCTTTTAGCTTATTTTAATGCAATGTAAGGTTACTTTGAAATAAGAAAGTGTGTTAAGCCGACATAAGGTGGTGTCATAGGTTGGAACACAGTCATTCTTTCCTAATCTAGAAGTTTTGTTTATAGGTGAACCCGTCGTGAGCAACTTTTGTTGAGTTATGAAGCCGAGTTTGATCTTTAGAGCTTTTCATGTTCATATCATGCTTCTACACATGTAATCTCTTTTAGCTTAGTTCAATGCAATGTAAGGTTACTTTGACATAAGAAAGTGTGTTAAGCCGGCATAAGGTGGTGTATAGGTTGGAACACAGTCATTCTTTCCTAATCTAGAAGTTTTGTCTATAGGAGAACCCGTCGTGAGCTACTTTCATTTAGTTATGAAGCCGAGTTTGATATCTAGAGCTTTCCATGTTCATATCATACTTCTACACATGTAATCTCTTATAGCTTACTTCAATGCAATGTAAAGTTACTTTGACATAAGAAAGTGTGTTAAGCCGACATAAAGTGGTGTCAAAGTTTGGAACACGGTCATTCTTTCCTAATCTAGAAGTTTTGTCTATAGGAGAACCCGTCGTGAGCTACTTTCATTTAGTTATGAAGCCGAGTTTGATCTCTAGGGCTTTCCATGTTCATATCATACTTCTACACATGTAATCTCTTATAGCTTACTTCAATGCAATGTAAAGTTAATTTGACATAAGAAAGTGTGTTAAGCCGACATAAAGTGGTGTCAAAGTTTGGAACACGGTCATTATTTCCTTAATCTAGAAGGTTTGTCTATAGGTGAACCCGTCGTGAGCAACTTTTGTTGAGTTATGAAGCCGAGTTTGATCTTTAGAGCTTTTCATGTTCATATCATGCTTCTACACATGTAATCTCTTTTAGCTTAGTTAAATGCAATGTAAGGTTACTTTGACATAAGAAAGTGTGTTAAGCCGACATAAGGTGGTGTATAGGTTGGAACACAGTCATTCTTTCCTAATCTAGAAGTTTTGTCTATAGGAGAACCCGTCGTGAGCTACTTTCATTGAGTTATGAAGCCGAGTTTGATCTCTAGAGCTTTCCATGTTCATATCATACTTCTACACATGTAATCTCTTATAGCTTACTTCAATGCAATGTAAAGTTACTTTGACATAAGAAAGTGTGTTAAGCCGACATAAGGTGGTGTCATAGGTTGGAACACAGTCATTCTTTCCTAATCTAGAAGTTTTGTCTATAGGTGAACCCGTCGTGAGCTACTTTCGTTGAGTTATGAAGCCGAGTTTGATCCTTAGAGCTTTCCACGTTTATATCTTAAATCTACACATGTAATCTCTTTTAGCTTACTTCAATGCAATGTAAAGTTACTTTGACATAAGAAAGTGTGTTAAGCCGACATAAGGTGGTGTCGAAGGTTGGAACACGGTCATTCTTTCCTTAATCTAGAAGTTTTGTCTATAGGTGAACCCGTCGTGAGCAACTTTTGTTGAGTTATGAAGCCGAGTTTGATCTTTAGAGCTTTTCATGTTCATATCATGCTTCTACACATGTAATCTCTTTTAGCTTAGTTAAATGCAATGTAAGGTTACTTTGACATAAGAAAGTGTGTTAAGCCGACATAAGGTGGTGTTTAGGTTGGAACACAGTCATTCTTTCCTAATCTAGAAGTTTTGTCTATAGGAGAACCCGTCGTGAGCTACTTTCATTGAGTTATGAAGCCGAGTTTGATCTCTAGAGCTTTCCATGTTCATATCATACTTCTACACATGTAATCTCTTATAGCTTACTTCAATGCAATGTAAAGTTACTTTGACATAAGAAAGTGTGTTAAGCCGACATAAGGTGGTGTATAGGTTGGAACACAGTCATTCTTTCCTAATCTAGAAGTTTTGTCTATAGGAGAACCCGTCGTGAGCTACTTTCATTGAGTTATGAAGCCGAGTTTGATCTCTAGAGCTTTCCATGTTCATATCATACTTCTACACATGTAATCTCTTATAGCTTACTTCAATGCAATGTAAAGTTACTTTGACATAAGAAAGTGTGTTAAGCCGACATAAGGTGGTGTCATAGGTTGGAACACAGTCATTCTTTCCTAATCTAGAAGGTTTGTCTATAGGTGAACCCGTCGTGAGATACTTTCGGTGAGTTATGAAGCCGAGTTTGATCCTTAGCGCTTTCTATGTTCATATCATGCTTCTACACATGTAATCTCTTTTAGCTTAGTTCAATGCAATGTAAGGTTACTTTGACATAAGAAAGTGTGTTAAGCCGACATAAGGTGGTGTATAGGTTGGAACACAGTTATTCTTTCCTAATCTAGAAGTTTTGTCTATAGGAGAACCCGTCGTGAGCTACTTTCATTGAGTTATGAAGCCAAGTTTGATCTCTAGAGCTTTCCATGTTCATATCATACTTCTACACATGTAATCTCTTATAGCTTACTTCAATGCAATGTAAAGTTACTTTGACATAAGAAAGTGTGTTAAGCCGACATAAAGTGGTGTCAAAGTTTGGAACAAGGTCATTCTTTCCTTAATCTAGAAGGTTTGTATATAGGTGAACCCATCGTGAGCTACTTTCGGTGAGTTATGAAGCCGAGTTTGATCCTTAGAGCTTTCTATGTTCATATCATGCTTCTACACATGTAATCTCTTTTAGCTTAGTTCAATGCAATGTAAGGTTACTTTGACATAAGAAAGTGTGTTAAGCCGACATAAGGTGGTGTATAGGTTGGAACACAGTCATTCTTTCCTAATCTAGAAGTTTTGTCTATAGGAGAACCCGTCGTGAGCTACTTTCATTGACTTATGAAGCCGAGTTTGATCTCTAGAGCTTTCCATGTTCATATCATACTTCTACACATGTAATCTCTTATAGCTTACTTCAATGCAATGTAAAGTTACTTTGACATAAGAAAGTGTGTTAAGCCGACATAAGGTGGTGTCATAGGTTGGAACACAGTCATTCTTTCCTAATCTAGAAGTTTTGTCTATAGGTGAACCCGTCGTGAGCTACTTTCGTTGAGTTATGAAGCCGAGTTTAATCCTTAGAGCTTTCCACGTTTATATCTTAAATCTACACATGTAATCTCTTTTAGCTTACTTCAATGCAATGTAAAGTTACTTTGACATAAGAAAGTGTGTTAAGCCGACATAAGGTGGTGTCGAAGGTTGGAACACGGTCATTCTTTCCTTAATCTAGAAGTTTTGTCTATAGGTGAACCCGTCGTGAGCAACTTTTGTTGAGTTATGAAGCCGAGTTTGATCTTTAGAGCTTTTCATGTTCATATCATGCTTCTACACATGTAATCTCTTTTAGCTTAGTTCAATGCAATGTAAGGTTACTTTGACATAAGAAAGTGTGTTAAGCCGACATAAGGTGGTGTATAGGTTGGAACACAGTCATTCTTTCCTAATCTAGAAGTTTTGTCTATAGGAGAACCCGTCGTGAGCTACTTTCATTGAGTTATGAAGCCGAGTTTGATCTCTAGAGCTTTCCATGTTCATATCATACTTCTACACATGTAATCTCTTATAGCTTACTTCAATGCAATGTAAAGTTACTTTGACATAAGAAAGTGTGTTAAGCCGACATAAAGTGGTGTAGAAATTTGGAACACGGTCATTCTTTCCTTAATCTAGAAGGTTTGTCTATAGGTGAACCCGTCGTGAGATACTTTCGGTGAGTTATGAAGCCGAGTTTGATCCTTAGCGCTTTGTATGTTCATATCATGCTTCTACACATGTAATCTCTTTTAGCTTAGTTCAATGCAATGTAAGGTTACTTTGACATAAGAAAGTGTGTTAAGCCGACATAAGGTGGTGTATAGGTTGGAACACAGTTATTCTTTCCTAATCTAGAAGTTTTGTCTATAGGAGAACCCGTCGTGAGCTACTTTCATTGAGTTATGAAGCCAAGTTTGATCTCTAGAGCTTTCCATGTTCATATCATACTTCTACACATGTAATCTCTTATAGCTTACTTCAATGCAATGTAAAGTTACTTTGACATAAGAAAGTGTGTTAAGCCGACATAAAGTGGTGTCAAAGTTTGGAACACGGTCATTCTTTCCTTAATCTAGAAGGTTTGTATATAGGTGAACCCATCGTGAGCTACTTTCGGTGAGTTATGAAGCCGAGTTTGATCCTTAGAGCTTTCTATGTTCATATCATGCTTCTACACATGTAATCTCTTTTAGCTTTGTTCAATGCAATGTAAGGTTACTTTGACATAAGAAAGTGTGTTAAGCCGACATAAGGTGGTGTATAGGTTGGAACACAGTCATTCTTTCCTAATCTAGAAGTTTTGTCTATAGGAGAACCCGTCGTGAGCTACTTTCATTGACTTATGAAGCCGAGTTTGATCTCTAGAGCTTTCCATGTTCATATCATACTTCTACACATGTAATCTCTTATAGCTTACTTCAATGCAATGTAAAGTTACTTTGACATAAGAAAGTGTGTTAAGCCGACATAAGGTGGTGTCATAGGTTGGAACACAGTCATTCTTTCCTAATCTAGAAGTTTTGTCTATAGGTGAACCCGTCGTGAGCTACTTTCGTTGAGTTATGAAGCCGAGTTTAATCCTTAGAGCTTTCCACGTTTATATCTTAAATCTACACATGTAATCTCTTTTAGCTTACTTCAATGCAATGTAAAGTTACTTTGACATAAGAAAGTGTGTTAAGCCGACATAAGGTGGTGTCGAAGGTTGGAACACGGTCATTCTTTCCTTAATCTAGAAGTTTTGTCTATAGGTGAACCCGTCGTGAGCAACTTTTGTTGAGTTATGAAGCCGAGTTTGATCTTTAGAGCTTTTCATGTTCATATCATGCTTCTACACATGTAATCTCTTTTAGCTTAGTTCAATGCAATGTAAGGTTACTTTGACATAAGAAAGTGTGTTAAGCCGACATAAGGTGGTGTATAGGTTGGAACACAGTCATTCTTTCCTAATCTAGAAGTTTTGTCTATAGGAGAACCCGTCGTGAGCTACTTTCATTGAGTTATGAAGCCGAGTTTGATCTCTAGAGCTTTCCATGTTCATATCATACTTCTACACATGTAATCTCTTATAGCTTACTTCAATGCAATGTAAAGTTACTTTGACATAAGAAAGTGTGTTAAGCCGACATAAAGTGGTGTAGAAATTTGGAACACGGTCATTCTTTCCTTAATCTAGAAGGTTTGTCTATAGGTGAACCCGTCGTGAGATACTTTCGGTGAGTTATGAAGCCGAGTTTAATCCTTAGCGCTTTCTATGTTCATATCATGCTTCTACACATGTAATCTCTTTTAGCTTAGTTCAATGCAATGTAAGGTTACTTTGACATAAGAAAGTGTGTTAAGCCGACATAAGGTGGTGTATAGGTTGGAACACAGTTATTCTTTCCTAATCTAGAAGTTTTGTCTATAGGAGAACCCGTCGTGAGCTACTTTCATTGAGTTATGAAGCCAAGTTTGATCTCTAGAGCTTTCCATGTTCATATCATACTTCTACACATGTAATCTCTTATAGCTTACTTCAATGCAATGTAAAGTTACTTTGACATAAGAAAGTGTGTTAAGCCGACATAAGGTGGTGTCATAGGTTGGAACACAGTCATTCTTTCCTAATCTAGAAGTTTTGTCTATAGGTGAACCCGTCGTGAGCTACTTTCGTTGAGTTATGAAGCCGAGTTTAATCCTTAGAGCTTTCTATGTTCATATCATGCTTCTACACATGTAATCTCTTTTAGCTTAGTTCAATGCAATGTAAGGTTACTTTGACATAAGAAAGTGTGTTAAGCCGACATAAGGTGGTGTATAGGTTGGAACACAGTTATTCTTTCCTAATCTAGAAGTTTTGTCTATAGGAGAACCCGTCGTGAGCTACTTTCGTTGAGTTATGAAGTCGAGTTTGATCCTTAGAGCTTTCCACGTTTATATCTTAAATCTACACATGTAATCTCTTTTAGCTTACTTCAATGCAATGTAAAGTTACTTTGACATAAGAAAGTGTGTTAAGCCGACATAAGGTGGTGTCATAGGTTGGAACACAGTCATTCTTTCCTAATCTAGAAGTTTTGTCTATAGGTGAACCCGTCGTGAGCTACTTTCGTTGAGTTATGAAGCCGAGTTTAATCCTTAGAGCTTTCCACGTTTATATCTTAAATCTACACATGTAATCTCTTTTAGCTTACTTCAATGCAATGTAAAGTTACTTTGACATAAGAAAGTGTGTTAAGCCGACATAAGGTGGTGTCGAAGGTTGGAACACGGTCATTCTTTCCTTAATCTAGAAGTTTTGTCTATAGGTGAACCCGTCGTGAGCAACTTTTGTTGAGTTATGAAGCCGAGTTTGATCTTTAGAGCTTTTCATGTTCATATCATGCTTCTACACATGTAATCTCTTTTAGCTTAGTTCAATGCAATGTAAGGTTACTTTGACATAAGAAAGTGTGTTAAGCCGACATAAGGTGGTGTATAGGTTGGAACACAGTCATTCTTTCCTAATCTAGAAGTTTTGTCTATAGGAGAACCCGTCGTGAGCTACTTTCATTGAGTTATGAAGCCGAGTTTGATCTCTAGAGCTTTCCATGTTCATATCATACTTCTACACATGTAATCTCTTATAGCTTACTTCAATGCAATGTAAAGTTACTTTGACATAAGAAAGTGTGTTAAGCCGACATAAAGTGGTGTAGAAATTTGGAACACGGTCATTCTTTCCTTAATCTAGAAGGTTTGTCTATAGGTGAACCCGTCGTGAGATACTTTCGGTGAGTTATGAAGCCGAGTTTGATCCTTAGCGCTTTGTATGTTCATATCATGCTTCTACACATGTAATCTCTTTTAGCTTAGTTCAATGCAATGTAAGGTTACTTTGACATAAGAAAGTGTGTTAAGCCGACATAAGGTGGTGTATAGGTTGGAACACAGTTATTCTTTCCTAATCTAGAAGTTTTGTCTATAGGAGAACCCGTCGTGAGCTACTTTCATTGAGTTATGAAGCCAAGTTTGATCTCTAGAGCTTTCCATGTTCATATCATACTTCTACACATGTAATCTCTTATAGCTTACTTCAATGCAATGTAAAGTTACTTTGACATAAGAAAGTGTGTTAAGCCGACATAAAGTGGTGTCAAAGTTTGGAACACGGTCATTCTTTCCTTAATCTAGAAGGTTTGTATATAGGTGAACCCATCGTGAGCTACTTTCGGTGAGTTATGAAGCCGAGTTTGATCCTTAGAGCTTTCTATGTTCATATCATGCTTCTACACATGTAATCTCTTTTAGCTTAGTTCAATGCAATGTAAGGTTACTTTGACATAAGAAAGTGTGTTAAGCCGACATAAGGTGGTGTATAGGTTGGAACACAGTCATTCTTTCCTAATCTAGAAGTTTTGTCTATAGGAGAACCCGTCGTGAGCTACTTTCATTGACTTATGAAGCCGAGTTTGATCTCTAGAGCTTTCCATGTTCATATCATACTTCTATACATGTAATCTCTTATAGCTTACTTCAATGCAATGTAAAGTTACTTTGACATAAGAAAGTGTGTTAAGCCGACATAAGGTGGTGTCATAGGTTGGAACACAGTCATTCTTTCCTAATCTAGAAGTTTTGTCTATAGGTGAACCCGTCGTGAGCTACTTTCGTTGAGTTATGAAGCCGAGTTTAATCCTTAGAGCTTTCCACGTTTATATCTTAAATCTACACATGTAATCTCTTTTAGCTTACTTCAATGCAATGTAAAGTTACTTTGACATAAGAAAGTGTGTTAAGCCGACATAAGGTGGTGTCGAAGGTTGGAACACGGTCATTCTTTCCTTAATCTAGAAGTTTTGTCTATAGGTGAACCCGTCGTGAGCTACTTTCGGTGAGCTACTTTCGGTGAGTTATGAAGCCGAGTTTGATCCTTAGAGCTTTCTATGTTCATATCATGCTTCTACACATGTAATCTCTTTTAGCTTAGTTCAATACAATGTAAGGTTACTTTGAAATAAGAAAGTGTGTTAAGCCGACATAAGGTGATGTCATAGGTTGGAACACAGTAATTATTTCCTAATCTAGAAGTTTTATCTATAGGTGAACCCGTCATGAGCTACTTTCGTTGAGTTATGAAGCCGAGTTTGATCCTTAGAGCTTTCTATGTTCATATCATGCTTCTACACATGTAATCTCTTTTAGCTTAGTTCAATGCAATGTAAGGTTACTTTGAAACAAGAAAGTGTGTTAAGCTGACATAAGGTGATGTCATAGGTTGGAACACTGTCATTCTTTACTAATCTAGAAGTTTTGTCTATAGGTGAACCCGTCGTGAGCAACTTTTGTTGAGTTATGAAGCCGAGTTTGATCTTTAGAGCTTTTCATGTTCATATCATGCTTCTACACATGTAATCTCTTTTAGCTTAGTTCAATGCAATGTAATGTTACTTTGACATAAGAAAGTGTGTTAAGCTGACATAAATTGGTGTCAAAGTTTGGAACACGGTCATTCTTTCCTTAATCTAGAAGGTTTGTCTATAGGTGAACCCGTCGTGAGCTACTTTCGGTGAGTTATGAAGCCGAGTTTGATCCTTAGAGCTTTCTATGTTCATATCATGCTTCTACACATGTAATCTCTTTTACCTTAGTTTAATGCAATGTAAGGTTACTTTGAAATAAGAAAGTGTGTTAAGCCGACATAAGGTGGTGTCATAGGTTGGAACACAGTCATTCTTTCCTAATCTAGAAGTTTTGTCTATAGGTGAACCCGTCGTGAGCTACTTTCGTTGAGTTATGAAGCCGAGTTTGATCCTTAGAGCTTTCCACGTTTATATCTTAAATCTACACATGTAATCTCTTTTAGCTTACTTCAATGCAATGTAAAGTTACTTTGACATAAGAAAGTGTGTTAAGCCGACATAAGGTGGTGTCGAAGGTTGGAACACGATCATTCTTTCCTTAATCTAGAAGTTTTGTCTATAGGTGAACCCGTCGTGAGATACTTTCGGTGAGCTACTTTCGGTGAGTTATGAAGCCGAGTTTGATCCTTAGAGCTTTCTATGTTCATATCATGCTTCTACACATGTAATCTCTTTTAGCTTAGTTTAATGCAATGTAAGGTTACTTTGAAATAAGAAAGTGTGTTAAGCCGACATAAGGTGGTGTCATAGGTTGGAACACAGTCATTCTTTCCTAATCTAGAAGTTTTGTTTATAGGTGAACCCGTCGTGAGCTACTTTCGTTGAGTTATGAAGCCGAGTTTGATCCTTAGAGCTTTCCACGTTTATATCTTAAATCTACACATGTAATCTCTTTTAGCTTACTTCAATGCAATGTAAAGTTACTTTGACATAAGAAAGTGTGTTAAGCCGACATAAGGTGGTGTCGCAGGTTGGAACACGGTCATTCTTTCCTTAATCTAGAAGTTTTGTCTATAGGTGAACCCGTCGTGAGCTACTTTCGTTGAGTTATGAAGCCGAGTTTGATCCTTAGAGCTTTCTATGTTCATATCATGCTTCTACACATGTAATCTCTTTTAGCTTAGTTCAATGCAATGTAAGGTTACTTTGAAACAAGAAAGTGTGTTAAGCTGACATAAGGTGATGTCATAGGTTGGAACACAGTCATTCTTTACTAATCTAGAACTTTTGTCTATAGGTGAACCCGTCGTGAGCAACTTTTGTTGAGTTATGAAGTCGAGTTTGATCTTTAGAGCTTTTCATGTTCATATCATGCTTCTACACATGTAATCTCTTTTAGCTTAGTTCAATGCAATGTAAGGTTACTTTGACATAAGAAAGTGTGTTAAGCCGACATAAGGTGGTGTATAGGTTGGAACACAGTCATTCTTTCCTAATCTAGAAGTTTTGTCTATAGGAGAACCCGTCGTGAGCTACTTTCATTGAGTTATGAAGCCGAGTTTGATCTCTAGAGCTTTCCATGTTCATATCATACTTCTACACATGTAATCTCTTTTAGCTTACTTCAATGCAATGTAAAGTTACTTTGACATAAGAAAGTGTGTTAAGCCGACATAAAGTGGTGTCAAAGTTTGGAACACGGTCATTCTTTCCTTAATCTAGAAGGTTTGTCTATAGGTGAACCCGTCGTGAGCAACTTTTGTTGAGTTATGAAGCCGAGTTTGATCTTTAGAGCTTTTCATGTTCATATCATGCTTCTACACATGTAATCTCTTTTAGCTTAGTTCAATGCAATGTAAGGTTACTTTGACATAAGAAAGTGTGTTAAGCCGACATAAGGTGGTGTATAGGTTGGAACACAGTCATTCTTTCCTAATCTAGAAGTTTTGTCTATAGGAGAACCCGTCGTGAGCTACTTTCATTGAGTTATGAAGCCGAGTTTGATCTCTAGAGCTTTCCATGTTCATATCATACTTCTACACATGTAATCTCTTATAGCTTACTTCAATGCAATGTAAAGTTACTTTGACATAAGAAAGTGTGTTAAGCCGACATAAAGTGGTGTAGAAATTTGGAACACGGTCATTCTTTCCTTAATCTAGAAGGTTTGTCTATAGGTGAACCCGTCGTGAGATACTTTCGGTGAGTTATGAAGCCGAGTTTGATCCTTAGCGCTTTGTATGTTCATATCATGCTTCTACACATGTAATCTCTTTTAGCTTAGTTCAATGCAATGTAAGGTTACTTTGACATAAGAAAGTGTGTTAAGCCGACATAAGGTGGTGTATAGGTTGGAACACAGTTATTCTTTCCTAATCTAGAAGTTTTGTCTATAGGAGAACCCGTCGTGAGCTACTTTCATTGAGTTATGAAGCCAAGTTTGATCTCTAGAGCTTTCCATGTTCATATCATACTTCTACACATGTAATCTCTTATAGCTTACTTCAATGCAATGTAAAGTTACTTTGACATAAGAAAGTGTGTTAAGCCGACATAAAGTGGTGTCAAAGTTTGGAACACGGTCATTCTTTCCTTAATCTAGAAGGTTTGTATATAGGTGAACCCATCGTGAGCTACTTTCGGTGAGTTATGAAGCCGAGTTTGATCCTTAGAGCTTTCTATGTTCATATCATGCTTCTACACATGTAATCTCTTTTAGCTTAGTTCAATGCAATGTAAGGTTACTTTGACATAAGAAAGTGTGTTAAGCCGACATAAGGTGGTGTATAGGTTGGAACACAGTCATTCTTTCCTAATCTAGAAGTTTTGTCTATAGGAGAACCCGTCGTGAGCTACTTTCATTGACTTATGAAGCCGAGTTTGATCTCTAGAGCTTTCCATGTTCATATCATACTTCTACACATGTAATCTCTTATAGCTTACTTCAATGCAATGTAAAGTTACTTTGACATAAGAAAGTGTGTTAAGCCGACATAAGGTGGTGTCATAGGTTGGAACACAGTCATTCTTTCCTAATCTAGAAGTTTTGTCTATAGGTGAACCCGTCGTGAGCTACTTTCGTTGAGTTATGAAGCCGAGTTTAATCCTTAGAGCTTTCCACGTTTATATCTTAAATCTACACATGTAATCTCTTTTAGCTTACTTCAATGCAATGTAAAGTTACTTTGACATAAGAAAGTGTGTTAAGCCGACATAAGGTGGTGTCGAAGGTTGGAACACGGTCATTCTTTCCTTAATCTAGAAGTTTTGTCTATAGGTGAACCCGTCGTGAGCTACTTTCGGTGAGCTACTTTCGGTGAGTTATGAAGCCGAGTTTGATCCTTAGAGCTTTCTATGTTCATATCATGCTTCTACACATGTAATCTCTTTTAGCTTAGTTCAATACAATGTAAGGTTACTTTGAAATAAGAAAGTGTGTTAAGCCGACATAAGGTGATGTCATAGGTTGGAACACAGTAATTATTTCCTAATCTAGAAGTTTTATCTATAGGTGAACCCGTCATGAGCTACTTTCGTTGAGTTATGAAGCCGAGTTTGATCCTTAGAGCTTTCTATGTTCATATCATGCTTCTACACATGTAATCTCTTTTAGCTTAGTTCAATGCAATGTAAGGTTACTTTGAAACAAGAAAGTGTGTTAAGCTGACATAAGGTGATGTCATAGGTTGGAACACTGTCATTCTTTACTAATCTAGAAGTTTTGTCTATAGGTGAACCCGTCGTGAGCAACTTTTGTTGAGTTATGAAGCCGAGTTTGATCTTTAGAGCTTTTCATGTTCATATCATGCTTCTACACATGTAATCTCTTTTAGCTTAGTTCAATGCAATGTAATGTTACTTTGACATAAGAAAGTGTGTTAAGCTGACATAAATTGGTGTCAAAGTTTGGAACACGGTCATTCTTTCCTTAATCTAGAAGGTTTGTCTATAGGTGAACCCGTCGTGAGCTACTTTCGGTGAGTTATGAAGCCGAGTTTGATCCTTAGAGCTTTCTATGTTCATATCATGCTTCTACACATGTAATCTGTTTTACCTTAGTTTAATGCAATGTAAGGTTACTTTGAAATAAGAAAGTGTGTTAAGCCGACATAAGGTGGTGTCATAGGTTGGAACACAGTCATTCTTTCCTAATCTAGAAGTTTTGTCTATAGGTGAACCCGTCGTGAGCAACTTTTATTGAGTTATGAAGCCGAGTTTGATCTTTAGAGCTTTTCATGTTCATATCATGCTTCTACACATGTAATCTCTTTTAGCTTAGTTCAATGCAATGTAAGGTTACTTTGACATAAGAAAGTGTGTTAAGCCGACATAAGGTGGTGTATAGGTTGGAACACAGTCATTCTTTCCTAATCTAGAAGTTTTGTCTATAGGAGAACCCGTCGTGAGCTACTTTCATTGAGTTATGAAGCCGAGTTTGATCTCTAGAGCTTTCCATGTTCATATCATACTTCTACACATGTAATCTCTTATAGCTTACTTCAATGCAATGTAAAGTTACTTTGACATAAGAAAGTGTGTTAAGCCGACATAAAGTGGTGTAGAAATTTGGAACACGGTCATTCTTTCCTTAATCTAGAAGGTTTGTCTATAGGTGAACCCGTCGTGAGATACTTTCGGTGAGTTATGAAGCCGAGTTTGATCCTTAGCGCTTTGTATGTTCATATCATGCTTCTACACATGTAATCTCTTTTAGCTTAGTTCAATGCAATGTAAGGTTACTTTGACATAAGAAAGTGTGTTAAGCCGACATAAGGTGGTGTATAGGTTGGAACACAGTTATTCTTTCCTAATCTAGAAGTTTTGTCTATAGGAGAACCCGTCGTGAGCTACTTTCATTGAGTTATGAAGCCGAGTTTGATCTCTAGAGCTTTCCATGTTCATATCATACTTCTACACATGTAATCTCTTATAGCTTACTTCAATGCAATGTAAAGTTACTTTGACATAAGAAAGTGTGTTAAGCCGACATAAAGTGGTGTCAAAGTTTGGAACACGGTCATTCTTTCCTTAATCTAGAAGGTTTGTCTATAGGTGAACCCGTCGTGAGCTACTTTCGGTGAGTTATGAAGCCGAGTTTGATCCTTAGAGCTTTCTATGTTCATATCATGCTTCTACACATGTAATCTCTTTTAGCTTAGTTCAATGCAATGTAAGGTTACTTTGACATAAGAAAGTGTGTTAAGCCGACATAAGGTGGTGTATAGGTTGGAACACAGTCATTCTTTCCTAATCTAGAAGTTTTGTCTATAGGAGAACCCGTCGTGAGCTACTTTCATTGACTTATGAAGCCGAGTTTGATCTCTAGAGCTTTCCATGTTCATATCATACTTCTACACATGTAATCTCTTATAGCTTACTTCAATGCAATGTAAAGTTACTTTGACATAAGAAAGTGTGTTAAGCCGACATAAGGTGGTGTCATAGGTTGGAACACAGTCATTCTTTCCTAATCTAGAAGTTTTGTCTATAGGTGAACCCGTCGTGAGCTACTTTCGTTGAGTTATGAAGCCGAGTTTAATCCTTAGAGCTTTCCACGTTTATATCTTAAATCTACACATGTAATCTCTTTTAGCTTACTTCAATGCAATGTAAAGTTACTTTGACATAAGAAAGTGTGTTAAGCCGACATAAGGTGGTGTCGAAGGTTGGAACACGGTCATTCTTTCCTTAATCTAGAAGTTTTGTCTATAGGTGAACCCGTCGTGAGCTACTTTCGGTGAGCTACTTTCGGTGAGTTATGAAGCCGAGTTTGATCCTTAGAGCTTTCTATGTTCATATCATGCTTCTACACATGTAATCTCTTTTAGCTTAGTTCAATACAATGTAAGGTTACTTTGAAATAAGAAAGTGTGTTAAGCCGACATAAGGTGATGTCATAGGTTGGAACACAGTAATTATTTCCTAATCTAGAAGTTTTATCTATAGGTGAACCCGTCATGAGCTACTTTCGTTGAGTTATGAAGCCGAGTTTGATCCTTAGAGCTTTCTATGTTCATATCATGCTTCTACACATGTAATCTCTTTTAGCTTAGTTCAATGCAATGTAAGGTTACTTTGAAACAAGAAAGTGTGTTAAGCTGACATAATGTGATGTCATAGGTTGGAACACTGTCATTCTTTACTAATCTAGAAGTTTTGTCTATAGGTGAACCCGTCGTGAGCAACTTTTGTTGAGTTATGAAGCCGAGTTTGATCTTTAGAGCTTTTCATGTTCATATCATGCTTCTACACATGTAATCTCTTTTAGCTTAGTTCAATGCAATGTAATGTTACTTTGACATAAGAAAGTGTGTTAAGCTGACATAAATTGGTGTCAAAGTTTGGAACACGGTCATTCTTTCCTTAATCTAGAAGGTTTGTCTATAGGTGAACCCGTCGTGAGCTACTTTCGGTGAGTTATGAAGCCGAGTTTGATCCTTAGAGCTTTCTATGTTCATATCATGCTTCTACACATGTAATCTGTTTTACCTTAGTTTAATGCAATGTAAGGTTACTTTGAAATAAGAAAGTGTGTTAAGCCGACATAAGGTGGTGTCATAGGTTGGAACACAGTCATTCTTTCCTAATCTAGAAGTTTTGTCTATAGGTGAACCCGTCGTGAGCTACTTTCGTTGAGTTATGAAGCCGAGTTTGATCCTTAGAGCTTTCCACGTTTATATCTTAAATCTACACATGTAATCTCTTTTAGCTTACTTCAATGCAATGTAAAGTTACTTTGACATAAGAAAGTGTGTTAAGCCGACATAAGGTGGTGTCGAAGGTTGGAACACGATCATTCTTTCCTTAATCTAGAAGTTTTGTCTATAGGTGAACCCGTCGTGAGCTACTTTCGGTGAGCTACTTTCGGTGAGTTATGAAGCCGAGTTTGATCCTTAGAGCTTTCTATGTTCATATCATGCTTCTACACATGTAATCTCTTTTAGCTTAGTTTAATGCAATGTAAGGTTACTTTGAAATAAGAAAGTGTGTTAAGCCGACATAAGGTGGTGTCATAGGTTGGAACACAGTCATTCTTTCCTAATCTAGAAGTTTTGTTTATAGGTGAACCCGTCGTGAGCTACTTTCGTTGAGTTATGAAGCCGAGTTTGATCCTTAGAGCTTTCCACGTTTATATCTTAAATCTACACATGTAATCTCTTTTAGCTTACTTCAATGCAATGTAAAGTTACTTTGACATAAGAAAGTGTGTTAAGGCGACATAAGGTGGTGTCATAGGTTGGAACACAGTCATTCTTTCCTAATCTAGAAGTTTTGTCTATAGGTGAACCCGTCGTGAGCTACTTTCGTTGAGTTATGAAGCCGAGTTTGATCCTTAGAGCTTTCCACGTTTATATCTTAAATCTACACATGTAATCTCTTTTAGCTTACTTCAATGCAATGTAAAGTTACTTTGACATAAGAAAGTGTGTTAAGCCGACATAAGGTGGTGTCGAAGGTTGGAACACGGTCATTCTTTCCTTAATCTAGAAGTTTTGTCTATAGGTGAACCCGTCGTGAGCTACTTTCGTTGAGTTATGAAGCCGAGTTTGATCCTTAGAGCTTTCTATGTTCATATCATGCTTCTACACATGTAATCTCTTTTAGCTTAGTTCAATGCAATGTAAGGTTACTTTGAAACAAGAAAGTGTGTTAAGCTGACATAAGGTGATGTCATAGGTTGGAACACAGTCATTCTTTACTAATCTAGAAGTTTTGTCTATAGGTGAACCCGTCGTGAGCAACTTTTGTTGAGTTATGAAGTCGAGTTTGATCTTTAGAGCTTTTCATGTTCATATCATGCTTCTACACATGTAATCTCTTTTAGCTTAGTTCAATGCAATGTAAGGTTACTTTGACATAAGAAAGTGTGTTAAGCCGACATAAGGTGGTGTATAGGTTGGAACACAGTCATTCTTTCCTAATCTAGAAGTTTTGTCTATAGGAGAACCCGTCGTGAGCTACTTTCATTGAGTTATGAAGCCAAGTTTGAGCTCTAGAGCTTTCCATGTTCATATCATACTTCTACACATGTAATCTCTTTTAGCTTACTTCAATGCAATGTAAAGTTACTTTGACATAAGAAAGTGTGTTAAGCCGACATAAAGTGGTGTCAAAGTTTGGAACACGATCATTCTTTCCTTAATCTAGAAGGTTTGTCTATAGGTGAACCCGTCGTGAGCTACTTTCGGTGAGTTATGAAGCCGAGTTTGATCCTTAGAGCTTTCTATGTTCATATCATGCTTCTACACATGTAATCTCTTTTAGCTTAGTTTAATGCAATGTAAGGTTACTTTGAAATAAGAAAGTGTGTTAAGCCGACATAAGGTGGTGTCATAGGTTGGAACACAGTCATTCTTTCCTAATCTAGAAGTTTTGTTTATAGGTGAACCCGTCGTGAGCTACTTTCGTTGAGTTATGAAGCCGAGTTTGATCCTTAGAGCTTTCCACGTTTATATCTTAAATCTACACATGTAATCTCTTTTAGCTTACTTCAATGCAATGTAAAGTTACTTTGACATAAGAAAGTGTGTTAAGCCGACATAAGGTGGTGTCGAAGGTTGGAACACGGTCATTCTTTCCTTAATCTAGAAGTTTTGTCTATAGGTGAACCCGTCGTGAGCTACTTTCGTTGAGTTATGAAGCCGAGTTTGATCCTTAGAGCTTTCTATGTTCATATCATGCTTCTACACATGTAATCTCTTTTAGCTTAGTTCAATGCAATGTAAGGTTACTTTGAAACAAGAAAGTGTGTTAAGCTGACATAAGGTGATGTCATAGGTTGGAACACAGTCATTCTTTACTAATCTAGAACTTTTGTCTATAGGTGAACCCGTCGTGAGCAACTTTTGTTGAGTTATGAAGTCGAGTTTGATCTTTAGAGCTTTTCATGTTCATATCATGCTTCTACACATGTAATCTCTTTTAGCTTAGTTCAATGCAATGTAAGGTTACTTTGACATAAGAAAGTGTGTTAAGCCGACATAAGGTGGTGTATAGGTTGGAACACAGTCATTCTTTCCTAATCTAGAAGTTTTGTCTATAGGAGAACCCGTCGTGAGCTACTTTCATTGAGTTATGAAGCCGAGTTTGATCTCTAGAGCTTTCCATGTTCATATCATACTTCTACACATGTAATCTCTTTTAGCTTACTTCAATGCAATGTAAAGTTACTTTGACATAAGAAAGTGTGTTAAGCCGACATAAAGTGGTGTCAAAGTTTGGAACACGGTCATTCTTTCCTTAATCTAGAAGGTTTGTCTATAGGTGAACCCGTCGTGAGCAACTTTTGTTGAGTTATGAAGCCGAGTTTGATCTTTAGAGCTTTTCATGTTCATATCATGCTACTACACATGTAATCTCTTTTAGCTTAGTTCAATGCAATGTAAGGTTACTTTGACATAAGAAAGTGTGTTAAGCCGACATAAGGTGGTGTATAGGTTGGAACACAGTCATTCTTTCCTAATCTAGAAGTTTTGTCTATAGGAGAACCCGTCGTGAGCTACTTTCATTGAGTTATGAAGCCGAGTTTGATCTCTAGAGCTTTCCATGTTCATATCATACTTCTACACATGTAATCTCTTATAGCTTACTTCAATGCAATGTAAAGTTACTTTGACATAAGAAAGTGTGTTAAGCCGACATAAAGTGGTGTCAAAGTTTGGAACACGATCATTCTTTCCTTAATCTAGAAGGTTTGTCTATAGGTGAACCCGTCGTGAGCTACTTTCGGTGAGTTATGAAGCCGAGTTTGATCCTTAGAGCTTTCTATGTTCATATCATGCTTCTACACATGTAATCTCTTTTAGCTTAGTTTAATGCAATGTAAGGTTACTTTGAAATAAGAAAGTGTGTTAAGCCGACATAAGGTGGTGTCATAGGTTGGAACACAGTCATTCTTTCCTAATCTAGAAGTTTTGTCTATAGGTGAACCCGTCGTGAGCTACTTTCGTTGAGTTATGAAGCCGAGTTTGATCCTTAGAGCTTTCCACGTTTATATCTTAAATCTACACATGTAATCTCTTTTAGCTTACTTCAATGCAATGTAAAGTTACTTTGACATAAGAAAGTGTGTTAAGGCGACATAAGGTGGTGTCATAGGTTGGAACACAGTCATTCTTTCCTAATCTAGAAGTTTTGTCTATAGGTGAACCCGTCGTGAGCTACTTTCGTTGAGTTATGAAGCCGAGTTTGATCCTTAGAGCTTTCCACGTTTATATCTTAAATCTACACATGTAATCTCTTTTAGCTTACTTCAATGCAATGTAAAGTTACTTTGACATAAGAAAGTGTGTTAAGCCGACATAAGGTGGTGTCGAAGGTTGGAACACGGTCATTCTTTCCTTAATCTAGAAGTTTTGTCTATAGGTGAACCCGTCGTGAGCTACTTTCGTTGAGTTATGAAGCCGAGTTTGATCCTTAGAGCTTTCTATGTTCATATCATGCTTCTACACATGTAATCTCTTTTAGCTTAGTTCAATGCAATGTAAGGTTACTTTGAAACAAGAAAGTGTGTTAAGCTGACATAAGGTGATGTCATAGGTTGGAACACAGTCATTCTTTACTAATCTAGAAGTTTTGTCTATAGGTGAACCCGTCGTGAGCAACTTTTGTTGAGTTATGAAGTCGAGTTTGATCTTTAGAGCTTTTCATGTTCATATCATGCTTCTACACATGTAATCTCTTTTAGCTTAGTTCAATGCAATGTAAGGTTACTTTGACATAAGAAAGTGTGTTAAGCCGACATAAGGTGGTGTATAGGTTGGAACACAGTCATTCTTTCCTAATCTAGAAGTTTTGTCTATAGGAGAACCCGTCGTGAGCTACTTTCATTGAGTTATGAAGCCAAGTTTGATCTCTAGAGCTTTCCATGTTCATATCATACTTCTACACATGTAATCTCTTTTAGCTTACTTCAATGCAATGTAAATTTACTTTGACATAAGAAAGTGTGTTAAGCCGACATAAAGTGGTGTCAAAGTTTGGAACACGGTCATTCTTTCCTTAATCTAGAAGTTTTGTCTATAGGTGAACCCGTCGTGAGCTACTTTCGTTGAGTTATGAAGCCGAGTTTAATCCTTAGAGCTTTCCACGTTTATATCTTAAATCTACACATGTAATCTCTTTTAGCTTACTTCAATGCAATGTAAAGTTACTTTGACATAAGAAAGTGTGTTAAGGCGACATAAGGTGGTGTCATAGGTTGGAACACAGTCATTCTTTCCTAATCTAGAAGTTTTGTCTATAGGTGAACCCGTCGTGAGCTACTTTCGTTGAGTTATGAAGCCGAGTTTGATCCTTAGAGCTTTCCACGTTTATATCTTAAATCTACACATGTAATCTCTTTTAGCTTACTTCAATGCAATGTAAAGTTACTTTGACATAAGAAAGTGTGTTAAGCCGACATAAGGTGGTGTCGAAGGTTGGAACACGGTCATTCTTTCCTTAATCTAGAAGTTTTGTCTATAGGTGAACCCGTCGTGAGCTACTTTCGTTGAGTTATGAAGCCGAGTTTGATCCTTAGAGCTTTCTATGTTCATATCATGCTTCTACACATGTAATCTCTTTTAGCTTAGTTCAATGCAATGTAAGGTTACTTTGAAACAAGAAAGTGTGTTAAGCTGACATAAGGTGATGTCATAGGTTGGAACACAGTCATTCTTTACTAATCTAGAAGTTTTGTCTATAGGTGAACCCGTCGTGAGCAACTTTTGTTGAGTTATGAAGTCGAGTTTGATCTTTAGAGCTTTTCATGTTCATATCATGCTTCTACACATGTAATCTCTTTTAGCTTAGTTCAATGCAATGTAAGGTTACTTTGACATAAGAAAGTGTGTTAAGCCGACATAAGGTGGTGTATAGGTTGGAACACAGTCATTCTTTCCTAATCTAGAAGTTTTGTCTATAGGAGAACCCGTCGTGAGCTACTTTCATTGAGTTATGAAGCCAAGTTTGATCTCTAGAGCTTTCCATGTTCATATCATACTTCTACACATGTAATCTCTTTTAGCTTACTTCAATGCAATGTAAATTTACTTTGACATAAGAAAGTGTGTTAAGCCGACATAAAGTGGTGTCAAAGTTTGGAACACGGTCATTCTTTCCTTAATCTAGAAGGTTTGTCTATAGGTGAACCCGTCGTGAGCAACTTTTGTTGAGTTATGAAGCCGAGTTTGATCTTTAGAGCTTTTCATGTTCATATCATGCTACTACACATGTAATCTCTTTTAGCTTAGTTCAATGCAATGTAAGGTTACTTTGACATAAGAAAGTGTGTTAAGCCGACATAAGGTGGTGTATAGGTTGGAACACAGTCATTCTTTCCTAATCTAGAAGTTTTGTCTATAGGAGAACCTGTCGTGAGCTACTTTCATTGAGTTATGAAGCCGAGTTTGATCTCTAGAGCTTTCCATGTTCATATCATACTTCTACACATGTAATCTCTTATAGCTTACTTCAATGCAATGTAAAGTTACTTTGACATAAGAAAGTGTGTTAAGCCGACATAAAGTGGTGTCAAAGTTTGGAACACGATCATTCTTTCCTTAATCTAGAAGGTTTGTCTATAGGTGAACCCGTCGTGAGCTACTTTCGGTGAGTTATGAAGCCGAGTTTGATCCTTAGAGCTTTCTATGTTCATATCATGCTTCTACACATGTAATCTCTTTTAGCTTAGTTTAATGCAATGTAAGGTTACTTTGAAATAAGAAAGTGTGTTAAGCCGACATAAGGTGGTGTCATAGGTTGGAACACAGTCATTCTTTCCTAATCTAGAAGTTTTGTCTATAGGTGAACCCGTCGTGAGCTACTTTCGTTGAGTTATGAAGCCGAGTTTGATCCTTAGAGCTTTCCACGTTTATATCTTAAATCTACACATGTAATCTCTTTTAGCTTACTTCAATGCAATGTAAAGTTACTTTGACATAAGAAAGTGTGTTAAGGCGACATAAGGTGGTGTCATAGGTTGGAACACAGTCATTCTTTCCTAATCTAGAAGTTTTGTCTATAGGTGAACCCGTCGTGAGCTACTTTCGTTGAGTTATGAAGCCGAGTTTGATCCTTAGAGCTTTCCACGTTTATATCTTAAATCTACACATGTAATCTCTTTTAGCTTACTTCAATGCAATGTAAAGTTACTTTGACATAAGAAAGTGTGTTAAGCCGACATAAGGTGGTGTCGAAGGTTGGAACACGGTCATTCTTTCCTTAATCTAGAAGTTTTGTCTATAGGTGAACCCGTCGTGAGCTACTTTCGGTGAGCTACTTTCGGTGAGTTATGAAGCCGAGTTTGATCCTTAGAGCTTTCTATGTTCATATCATGCTTCTACACATGTAATCTCTTTTAGCTTAGTTCAATGCAATGTAAGGTTACTTTGAAATAAGAAAGTGTGTTAAGCCGACATAAGGTGATGTCATAGGTTGGAACACAATAATTATTTCCTAATCTAGAAGTTTTATCTATAGGTGAACCCGTCATGAGCTACTTTCGTTGAGTTATGAAGCCGAGTTTGATCCTTAGAGCTTTCTATGTTCATATCATGCTTCTACACATGGAATCTCTTTTAGCTTAGTTCAATGCAATGTAAGGTTACTTTGAAACAAGAAAGTGTGTTAAGCTGACATAAGGTGATGTCATAGGTTGAAACACTGTCATTCTTTACTAATCTAGAAGTTTTGTCTATAGGTGAACCCGTCGTGAGCAACTTTTGTTGAGTTATGAAGCCGAGTTTGATCTTTAGAGCTTTTCAGGTTCATATCATGCTTCTACACATGTAATCTCTTTTAGCTTAGTTCAATGCAATGTAAGGTTACTTTGACATAAGAAAGTGTGTTAAGCCGACATAAGGTGGTGTATAGGTTGGAACACAGTCATTCTTTCCTAATCTAGAAGTTTTGTCTATAGGAGAACCCGTCGTGAGCTACTTTCATTGAGTTATGAAGCCGAGTTTGATCTCTAGAGCTTTCCATGTTCATATCATACTTCTACACATGTAATCTCTTATAGCTTACTTCAATGCAATGTAAAGTTACTTTGACATAAGAAAGTGTGTTAAGCCGACATAAAGTGGTGTCAAAGTTTGGAACACGATCATTCTTTCCTTAATCTAGAAGGTTTGTCTATAGGTGAACCCGTCGTGAGCTACTTTCGGTGAGTTATGAAGCCGAGTTTGATCCTTAGAGCTTTCTATGTTCATATCATGCTTCTACACATGTAATCTCTTTTAGCTTAGTTTAATGCAATGTAAGGTTACTTTGAAATAAGAAAGTGTGTTAAGCCGACATAAGGTGGTGTCATAGGTTGGAACACAGTCATTCTTTCCTAATCTAGAAGTTTTGTCTATAGGTGAACCCGTCGTGAGCTACTTTCGTTGAGTTATGAAGCCGAGTTTGATCCTTAGAGCTTTCCACGTTTATATCTTAAATCTACACATGTAATCTCTTTTAGCTTACTTCAATGCAATGTAAAGTTACTTTGACATAAGAAAGTGTGTTAAGGCGACATAAGGTGGTGTCATAGGTTGGAACACAGTCATTCTTTCCTAATCTAGAAGTTTTGTCTATAGGTGAACCCGTCGTGAGCTACTTTCGTTGAGTTATGAAGCCGAGTTTGATCCTTAGAGCTTTCCACGTTTATATCTTAAATCTACACATGTAATCTCTTTTAGCTTACTTCAATGCAATGTAAAGTTACTTTGACATAAGAAAGTGTGTTAAGCCGACATAAGGTGGTGTCGAAGGTTGGAACACGGTCATTCTTTCCTTAATCTAGAAGTTTTGTCTATAGGTGAACCCGTCGTGAGCTACTTTCGTTGAGTTATGAAGCCGAGTTTGATCCTTAGAGCTTTCTATGTTCATATCATGCTTCTACACATGTAATCTCTTTTAGCTTAGTTCAATGCAATGTAAGGTTACTTTGAAACAAGAAAGTGTGTTAAGCTGACATAAGGTGATGTCATAGGTTGGAACACAGTCATTCTTTCCTAATCTAGAAGTTTTGTCTATAGGAGAACCTGTCATGAGCTACTTTCATTGAGTTATGAAGCCGAGTTTGATCTCTAGAGCTTTCCATGTTCATATCATACTTCTACACATGTAATCTCTTTCAGCTTACTTCAATGCAATGTAAAGTTACTTTGACATAAGAAAGTGTGTTAAGCCGACATAAAGTGGTGTCAAAGTTTGGAACACGGTCATTCTTTCCTTAATCTAGAAGGTTTGTCTATAGGTGAACCCGTCGTGAGCAACTTTTGTTGAGTTATGAAGCCGAGTTTGATCTTTAGAGCTTTTCATGTTCATATCATGCTACTACACATGTAATCTCTTTTAGCTTAGTTCAATGCAATGTAAGTTTACTTTGACATAAGAAAGTGTGTTAAGCCGACATAAGGTGGTGTATAGGTTGGAACACAGTCATTCTTTCCTAATCTAGAAGTTTTGTCTATAGGAGAACCCGTCGTGAGCTACTTTCATTGAGTTATGAAGCCGAGTTTGATCTCTAGAGCTTTCCATGTTCATATCATACTTCTACACATGTAATCTCTTATAGCTTACTTCAATGCAATGTAAAGTTACTTTGACATAAGAAAGTGTGTTAAGCCGACATAAAGTGGTGTCAAAGTTTGGAACACGATCATTCTTTCCTTAATCTAGAAGGTTTGTCTATAGGTGAACCCGTCGTGAGCTACTTTCGGTGAGTTATGAAGCCGAGTTTGATCCTTAGAGCTTTCTATGTTCATATCATGCTTCTACACATGTAATCTCTTTTAGCTTAGTTTAATGCAATGTAAGGTTACTTTGAAATAAGAAAGTGTGTTAAGCCGACATAAGGTGGTGTCATAGGTTGGAACACAGTCATTCTTTCCTAATCTAGAAGTTTTGTCTATAGGTGAACCCGTCGTGAGCTACTTTCGTTGAGTTATGAAGCCGAGTTTGATCCTTAGAGCTTTCCACGTTTATATCTTAAATCTACACATGTAATCTCTTTTAGCTTACTTCAATGCAATATAAAGTTACTTTGACATAAGACAGTGTGTTAAGCCGACATAAGGTGATGTCATAGGTTGGAACACAGTAAATATTTCCTAATCTAGAAGTTTTATCTATAGGTGAACCCGTCGTGAGCTACTTTCGTTGAGTTATGAAGCCGAGTTTGATCCTTAGAGCTTTCTATGTTCATATCATGCTTCTACACATGTAATCTCTTTTAGCTTAGTTCAATGCAATGTAAGGTTACTTTGAAATAAGAAAGTGTGTTAAGCCGACATAAGGTGATGTCATAGGTTGGAACACAGTAATTATTTCCTTATCTAGAAGTTTTATCTATAGGTGAACCCGTCGTGAGCTACTTTCGTTGAGTTATGAAGCCAAGTTTGATCCTTAGAGCTTTCTATGTTCATATCATGCTTCTACACATGTAATCTCTTTTAGCTTAGTTCAATGCAATGTAAGGTTACTTTGAAACAAGAAAGTGTGTTAAGCTGACATAAGGTGATGTCATAGGTTGGAACACAGTCATTCTTTACTAATCTAGAAGTTTTGTCTATAGGTGAACCCGTCGTGAGCAACTTTTGTTGAGTTATGAAGCCGAGTTTGATCTTTAGGGCTTTTCATGTTCATATCATGCTTCTACACATGTAATCTCTTTTAGCTTAGTTCAATGCAATGTAAGGTTACTTTGACATAAGAAAGTGTGTTAAGCCGACATAAGGTGGTGTATAGGTTGGAACACAGTCATTCTTTCCTAATCTAGAAGTTTTGTCTATAGGAGAACCCGTCGTGAGCTACTTTCATTGAGTTATGAAGCCGAGTTTGATCTCTAGAGCTTTCCATGTTCATATCATACTTCTACACATGTAATCTCTTATAGCTTACTTCAATGCAATGTAAAGTTACTTTGACATAAGAAAGTGTGTTAAGCCGACATAAAGTGGTGTCAAAGTTTGGAACACGGTCATTCTTTCCTTAATCTAGAAGGTTTGTCTATAGGTGAACCCGTCGTGAGCTACTTTCGGTGAGTTATGAAGCCGAGTTTGATCCTTAGAGCTTTCTATGTTCATATCATGCTTCTACACATGTAATCTCTTTTAGCTTAGTTTAATGCAATGTAAGGTTACTTTGAAATAAGAAAGTGTGTTAAGCCGACATAAGGTGGTGTCATAGGTTGGAACACAGTCATTCTTTCCTAATCTAGAAGTTTTGTCTATAGGTGAACCCGTCGTGAGCTACTTTCATTGAGTTATGAAGCCGAGTTTGATCTTTAGAGCTTTTCATGTTGATATCACACTTCTACACATGTAATCTCTTTTAGCTTAGTTCAATGCAATGTAAGGTTACTTTGACATAAGAAAGTGTGTTAAGCCGACATAAGGTGGTGTATAGGTTGGAACACAGTCATTCTTTCCTAATCTAGAAGTTTTGTCTATAGGAGAACCCGTCGTGAGCTACTTTCATTGAGTTATGAAGCCGAGTTTGATCTCTAGAGCTTTCCATGTTCATATCATACTTCTACACATGTAATCTCTTATAGCTTACTTCAATGCAATGTAAAGTTACTTTGACATAAGAAAGTGTGTTAAGCCGACATAAAGTGGTGTCAAAGTTTGGAACACGGTCATTCTTTCCTTAATCTAGAAGGTTTGTCTATAGGTGAACCCGTCGTGAGCTACTTTCGGTGAGTTATGAAGCCGAGTTTGATCCTTAGAGCTTTCTATGTTCATATCATGCTTCTACACATGTAATCTCTTTTAGCTTAGTTTAATGCAATGTAAGGTTACTTTGAAATAAGAAAGAGTGTTAAGCCGACATAAGGTGGTGTCATAGGTTGGAACACAGTCATTCTTTCCTAATCTAGAAGTTTTGTCTATAGGTGAACCCGTCGTGAGCTACTTTCGTTGAGTTATGAAGCCGAGTTTGATCTTTAGAGCTTTTCATGTTGATATCACACTTCTACACATGTAATCTCTTTTAGCTTAGTTCAATGCAATGTAATGTTACTTTGATATAAGAAAGTGTGTTAAGCCGACATAAGGAGGTGTTAAAGTTTGGGACACGGTCATTCTTTCCTTAATCTAGAAGTTTTGTCTATATGTGAACCCGTCGTGAGCTACTTTTGGTGAGTTATAAAGCCGAGTTTGATCTCTAGAGCTTTCCATGTTCATATCATACTTCTACACATGTAATCTCTTATAGCTTACTTCAATGAAATGTAAAGTTACTTTGACATAAGAAAGTGTGTTAAGCCGACATAAAGTGGTGTCAAAGTTTGGAACACGGTCATTCTTTCCTTAATCTAGAAGGTTTGTCTATAGGTGAACCCGTCGTGAGCTGTTTTCGGTGAGTTATGAAGCCGAGTTTGATCCTTAGAACTTTCTATGTTCATATCATGCTTCTACACATGTAATCTCTTTTAGCTTAGTTCAATGCAATGTAAGGTTACTATGAAATAAGAAAGTGTGTTAAGCCGACATAAGGTGATGTCATAGGTTGGAACACAGTAATTATTTCCTAATCTAGAAGTTTTATCTATAGGTGAACCCGTCGTGAGCTACTTTCGTTGAGTTATGAAGCCGAGTTTGATCCTTAGAGCTTTCTATGTTCATATCATGCTTCTACACATGTAATCTCTTTTAGCTTAGTTCAATGCAATGTAAGGTTACTTTGAAACAAGAAAGTGTGTTAAGCTGACATAAGGTGATGTCATAGGTTGGAACACAGTCATTCTTTACTAATCTAGAAGTTTTGTCTATAGGTGAACCCGTCGTGAGCAACTTTTGTTGAGTTATGAAGCCGAGTTTGATCTCTAGAGCTTTCCATGTTCATATCATCCTTCTACACATGTAATCTCTTATAGCTTACTTCAATGCAATGTAAAGTTACTTTGACATAAGAAAGTGTGTTAAGCCGACATAAAGTGGTGTCAAAGTTTGGAACACGGTCATTCTTTCCTTAATCTAGAAGGTTTGTCTATAGGTGAACCCGTCGTGAGCTACTTTCGGTGAGTTATGAAGCCGAGTTTGATCCTTAGAGCTTTCTATGTTCATATCATGCTTCTACACATGTAATCTCTTTTAGCTTAGTTTAATGCAATGTAAGGTTACTTTGAAATAAGAAAGTGTGTTAAGCCGACATAAGGTGGTGTCATAGGTTGGAACACAGTCATTCTTTCCTAATATAGAAGTTTTGTCTATAGGTGAACCCGTCGTGAGCTACTTTCGTTGAGTTATGAAGCCGAGTTTGATCCTTAGAGCTTTCCACGTTTATATCTTAAATCTACACATGTAATCTCTTTTAGCTTACTTCAATGCAATGTAAAGTTACTTTGACATAAGAAAGTGTGTTAAGCCGACATAAGGAGGTGTCAAAGTTTGGGACACGGTCATTCTTTCCTTAATCTAGAAGTTTTGTCTATATGTGAACCCGTCGTGAGCTACTTTTGGTGAGTTATAAAGCCGAGTTTGATATCTAGAGCTTTCCATGTTCATATCATACTTCTACACATGTAATCTCTTATAGCTTACTTCAATGCAATGTAAAGTTACTTTGACATAAGAAAGTGTGTTAAGCCGACATAAAGTGGTGTCAAAGTTTGGAACACGGTCATTCTTTCCTTAATCTAGAAGGTTTGTCTATAGGTGAACCCGTCGTGAGCTGTTTTCGGTGAGTTATGAAGCCGAGTTTGATCCTTAGAGCTTTCTATGTTCATATCATGCTTCTACACATGTAATCTCTTTTAGCTTAGTTTAATGCAATGTAAGGTTACTTTGAAATAAGAAAGTGTGTTAAGCCGACATAAGGTGGTGTCATAGGTTGGAACACAGTCATTCTTTCCTAATATAGAAGTTTTGTCTATAGGTGAACCCGTCGTGAGCTACTTTCGTTGAGTTATGAAGCCGAGTTTGATCCTTAGAGCTTTCCACGTTTATATCTTAAATCTACACATGTAATCTCTTTTAGCTTACTTCAATGCAATGTAAAGTTACTTTGACATAAGAAAGTGTGTTAAGCCGACATAAGGTGGTGTCGAAGGTTGGACCACGGTCATTCTTTCCTTAATCTAGAAGTTTTGTCTATAGGTGAACCCGTCGTGAGCTACTTTCGGTGAGTTATGAAGCCGAGTTTGATCCTTAGAGCTTTCTATGTTCATATCATGCTTCTACACATGTAATCTCTTTTAGCTTAGTTCAATGCAATGTAAGGTTACTTTGAAATAAGAAAGTGTGTTAAGCCGACATAAGGTGATGTCATAGGTTGGAACACAGTAATTATTTCGTAATCTAGAAGGTTTGTCTATAGGTGAACCCATCGTGAGCTGTTTTCTGTGAGTTATGAAGCCGAGTTTGATCCTTAGAGCTTTCTATGTTCATATCATGCTTCTACACATGTAATCTCTTTTAGCTTAGTTCAATGCAATGTAAGGTTACTATAAAATAAGAAAGTGTGTTAAGCCGACATAAGGTGATGTCATAGGTTGGAACACAGTAATTATTTCCTAATCTAGAAGTTTTATCTATAGGTGAACCCGTCGTGAGCTACTTTCGTTGAGTTATGAAGCCGAGTTTGATCCTTAGAGCTTTCTATGTTCATATCATGCTTCTACACATGTAATCTCTTTTAGCTTAGTTCAATGCAATGTAAGGTTACTTTGAAACAAGAAAGTGTGTTAAGCTGACATAAGGTGATGTCATAGGTTGGAACACAGTCATTCTTTACTAATCTAGAAGTTTTGTCTATAGGTGAACCCGTCGTGAGCAACTTTTGTTGAGTTATGAAGCCGAGTTTGATCTCTAGAGCTTTCCATGTTCATATCATACTTCTACACATGTAATCTCTTATAGCTTACTTCAATGCAATGTAAAGTTACTTTGACATAAGAAAGTGTGTTAAGCCGACATAAAGTGGTGTCAAAGTTTGGAACACGGTCATTCTTTCCTTAATCTAGAAGGTTTGTCTATAGGTGAACCCGTCGTGAGCTGTTTTCGGTGAGTTATGAAGCCGAGTTTGATCCTTAGAGCTTTCTATGTTCATATCATGCTTCTACACATGTAATCTCTTTTAGCTTAGTTTAATGCAATGTAAGGTTACTTTGAAATAAGAAAGTGTGTTAAGCCGACATAAGGTGGTGTCATAGGTTGGAACACAGTCATTCTTTCCTAATATAGAAGTTTTGTCTATAGGTGAACCCGTCGTGAGCTACTTTCGTTGAGTTATGAAGCCGAGTTTGATCCTTAGAGCTTTCCACGTTTATATCTTAAATCTACACATGTAATCTCTTTTAGCTTACTTCAATGCAATGTAAAGTTACTTTGACATAAGAAAGTGTGTTAAGCCGACATAAGGAGGTGTCAAAGTTTGGGACACGGTCATTCTTTCCTTAATCTAGAAGTTTTGTCTATATGTGAACCCGTCGTGAGCTACTTTTGGTGAGTTATAAAGCCAAGTTTGATCTCTAGAGCTTTCCATGTTCATATCATACTTCTACACATGTAATCTCTTATAGCTTACTTCAATGCAATGTAAAGTTACTTTGACATAAGAAAGTGTGTTACGCCGACATAAAGTGGTGTCAAAGTTTGGAACACGGTCATTCTTTCCTTAATCTAGAAGGTTTGTCTATAGGTGAACCCGTCGTGAGCTGTTTTCGGTGAGTTATGAAGCCGAGTTTGATCCTTAGAGCTTTCTATGTTCATATCATGCTTCTACACATGTAATCTCTTTTAGCTTAGTTTAATGCAATGTAAGGTTACTTTGAAATAAGAAAGTGTGTTAAGCCGACATAAGGTGGTGTCATAGGTTGGAACACAGTCATTCTTTCCTAATATAGAAGTTTTGTCTATAGGTGAACCCGTCGTGAGCTACTTTCGTTGAGTTATGAAGCCGAGTTTGATCCTTAGAGCTTTCCACGTTTATATCTTAAATCTACACATGTAATCTCTTTTAGCTTACTTCAATGCAATGTAAAGTTACTTTGACATAAGAAAGTGTGTTAAGCCGACATAAAGTGGTGTCAAAGTTTGGAACACGGTCATTCTTTCCTTAATCTAGAAGGTTTGTCTATAGGTGAACCCGTCGTGAGCTGTTTTCGGTGAGTTATGAAGCCGAGTTTGATCCTTAGAGCTTTCTATGTTCATATCATGCTTCTACACATGTAATCTCTTTTAGCTTAGTTTAATGCAATGTAAGGTTACTTTGAAATAAGAAAGTGTGTTAAGCCGACATAAGGTGGTGTCATAGGTTGGAACACAGTCATTCTTTCCTAATATAGAAGTTTTGTCTATAGGTGAACCCGTCGTGAGCTACTTTCGTTGAGTTATGAAGCCGAGTTTGATCCTTAGAGCTTTCCACGTTTATATCTTAAATCTACACATGTAATCTCTTTTAGCTTACTTCAATGCAATGTAAAGTTACTTTGACATAAGAAAGTGTGTTAAGCCGACATAAGGAGGTGTCAAAGTTTGGGACACGGTCATTCTTTCCTTAATCTAGAAGTTTTGTCTATATGTGAACCCGTCGTGAGCTACTTTTGGTGAGTTATAAAGCCAAGTTTGATCTCTAGAGCTTTCCATGTTCATATCATACTTCTACACATGTAATCTCTTATAGCTTACTTCAATGCAATGTAAAGTTACTTTGACATAAGAAAGTGTGTTAAGCCGACATAAAGTGGTGTCAAAGTTTGGAACACGGTCATTCTTTCCTTAATCTAGAAGGTTTGTCTATAGGTGAACCCGTCGTGAGCTGTTTTCGGTGAGTTATGAAGCCGAGTTTGATCCTTAGAGCTTTCTATGTTCATATCATGCTTCTACACATGTAATCTCTTTTAGCTTAGTTTAATGCAATGTAAGGTTACTTTGAAATAAGAAAGTGTGTTAAGCCGACATAAGGTGGTGTCATAGGTTGGAACACAGTCATTCTTTCCTAATATAGAAGTTTTGTCTATAGGTGAACCCGTCGTGAGCTACTTTCGTTGAGTTATGAAGCCGAGTTTGATCCTTAGAGCTTTCCACGTTTATATCTTAAATCTACACATGTAATCTCTTTTAGCTTACTTCAATGCAATGTAAAGTTACTTTGACATAAGAAAGTGTGTTAAGCCGACATAAGGTGGTGTCGAAGGTTGGACCACGGTCATTCTTTCCTTAATCTAGAAGTTTTGTCTATAGGTGAACCCGTCGTGAGCTACTTTCGGTGAGTTATGAAGCCGAGTTTGATCCTTAGAGCTTTCTATGTTCATATCATGCTTCTACACATGTAATCTCTTTTAGCTTAGTTCAATGCAATGTAAGGTTACTTTGAAATAAGAAAGTGTGTTAAGCCGACATAAGGTGATGTCATAGGTTGGAACACAGTAATTATTTCGTAATCTAGAAGTTTTATCTATAGGTGAACCCGTTGTGAGCTACTTTCGTTGAGTTATGAAGCCAAGTTTGATCCTTAGAGCTTTCTATGTTCATATCATGCTTCTACACATGTAATCTCTTTTAGCTTAGTTCAATGCAATGTAAGGTTACTTTGAAATAAGAAAGTGTGTTAAGCCGACATAAGGTGATGTCATAGGTTGGAACACAGTAATTATTTCCTAATCTAGAAGTTTTATCTATAGGTGAACCCGTCGTGAGCTACTTTCGTTGAGTTATGAAGCCGAGTTTGATCCTTAGAGCTTTCTATGTTCATATCATGCTTCTACACATGTAATCTCTTTTAGCTTAGTTCAATGCAATGTAAGGTTACTTTGAAACAAGAAAGTGTGTTAAGCTGACATAAGGTGATGTCATAGGTTGGAACACAGTCATTCTTTACTAATCTAGAAGTTTTGTCTATAGGTGAACCCGTCGTGAGCAACTTTTGTTGAGTTATGAAGCCGAGTTTGATCTTTAGAGCTTTTCATGTTCATATCATGCTTCTACACATGTAATCTCTTTTAGCTTAGTTCAATGCAATGTAAGGTTACTTTGACATAAGAAAGTGTGTTAAGCCGACATAAGGTGGTGTATAGGTTGGAACACAGTCATTCTTTCCTAATCTAGAAGTTTTGTCTATAGGAGAACCCGTCGTGAGCTACTTTCAGTGAGTTATGAAGCCGAGTTTGATCTCTAGAGCTTTCCATGTTCATATCATACTTCTACACATGTAATCTCTTATAGCTTACTTCAATGCAATGTAAAGTTACTTTGACATAAGAAAGTGTGTTAAGCCGACATAAAGTGGTGTCAAAGTTTGGAACACGGTCATTCTTTCCTTAATCTAGAAGGTTTGTCTATAGGTGAACCCGTCGTGAGCTACTTTCGGTGAGTTATGAAGCCGAGTTTGATCCTTAGAGCTTTCTATGTTCATATCATGCTTCTACACATGTAATCTCTTTTAGCTTAGTTTAATGCAATGTAAGGTTACTTTGAAATAAGAAAGTGTGTTAAGCCGACATAAGGTGGTGTCATAGGTTGGAACACAGTCATTCTTTCCTAATCTAGAAGTTTTGTCTATAGGTGAACCCGTCGTGAGCTACTTTCGTTGAGTTATGAAGCCGAGTTTGATCTTTAGAGCTTTTCATGTTGATATCACACTTCTACACATGTAATCTCTTTTAGCTTAGTTCAATGCAATGTAATGTTACTTTGACATAAGAAAGTGTGTTAAGCCGACATAAGGAGGTGTTAAAGTTTGGGACACGGTCATTCTTTCCTTAATCTAGAAGTTTTGTCTATATGTGAACCCGTCGTGAGCTACTTTTGGTGAGTTATAAAGCCGAGTTTGATCTCTAGAGCTTTCCATGTTCATATCATACTTCTACACATGTAATCTCTTATAGCTTACTTCAATGCAATGTAAAGTTACTTTGACATAAGAAAGTGTGTTAAGCCGACATAAAGTGGTGTCAAAGTTAGGAACACGGTCATTCTTTCCTTAATCTAGAAGGTTTGTCTATAGGTGAACCCGTCGTGAGCTGTTTTCGGTGAGTTATGAAGCCGAGTTTGATCCTTAGAGCTTTCTATGTTCATATCATGCTTCTACACATGTAATCTCTTTTAGCTTAGTTCAATGCAATGTAAGGTTACTATGAAATAAGAAAGTGTGTTAAGCCGACATAAGGTGATGTCATAGGTTGGAACCCAGTAATTATTTCCTAATCTAGGAGTTTTATCTATAGGTGAATCCGTCGTGAGCTACTTTTGTTGAGTTATGAAGCCGAGTTTGATCCTTAGAGCTTTCTATGTTCATATCATGCTTCTACACATGTAATCTCTTTTAGCTTAGTTCAATGCAATGTAAGGTTACTTTGAAATAAGAAAGTGTGTTAAGCCGACATAAGGTGATGTCATAGGTTGGAACACAGTAATTATTTCCTAATCTAGAAGTTTTATCTATAGGTGAACCCGTCGTGAGCTACTTTCGTTGAGTTATGAAGCCGAGTTTGATCCTTAGAGCTTTCTATGTTCATATCATGCTTCTACACATGTAATCTCTTTTAGCTTAGTTCAATGCAATGTAAGGTTACTATGAAATAAGAAAGTGTGTTAAGCCGACATAAGGTGATGTCATAGGTTGGAACCCAGTAATTATTTCCTAATCTAGAAGTTTTATCTATAGGTGAACCCGTCGTGAGCTACTTTTGTTGAGTTATGAAGCCGAGTTTGATCCTTAGAGCTTTCTATGTTCATATCATGCTTCTACACATGTAATCTCTTTTAGCTTAGTTCAATGCAATGTAAGGTTACTTTGACATAAGAAAGTGTGTTAAGCCGACATAAGGTGGTGTATAGGTTGGAACACAGTCATTCTTTCCTAATCTAGAAGTTTTGTCTATAGGAGAACCCGTCGTGAGCTACTTTCAGTGAGTTATGAAGCCGAGTTTGATCTCTAGAGCTTTCCATGTTCATATCATACTTCTACACATGTAATCTCTTATAGCTTACTTCAATGCAATGTAAAGTTACTTTGACATAAGAAAGTGTGTTAAGCCGACATAAAGTGGTGTCAAAGTTTGGAACACGGTCATTCTTTCCTTAATCTAGAAGGTTTGTCTATAGGTGAACCCGTCGTGAGCTACTTTCGGTGAGTTATGAAGCCGAGTTTGATCCTTAGAGCTTTCTATGTTCATATCATGCTTCTACACATGTAATCTCTTTTAGCTTAGTTTAATGCAATGTAAGGTTACTTTGAAATAAGAAAGTGTGTTAAGCCGACATAAGGTGGTGTCATAGGTTGGAACACAGTCATTCTTTCCTAATCTAGAAGTTTTGTCTATAGGTGAACCCGTCGTGAGCTACTTTCGTTGAGTTATGAAGCCGAGTTTGATCTTTAGAGCTTTTCATGTTGATATCACACTTCTACACATGTAATCTCTTTTAGCTTAGTTCAATGCAATGTAATGTTACTTTGACATAAGAAAGTGTGTTAAGCCGACATAAGGAGGTGTTAAAGTTTGGGACACGGTCATTCTTTCCTTAATCTAGAAGTTTTGTCTATATGTGAACCCGTCGTGAGCTACTTTTGGTGAGTTATAAAGCCGAGTTTGATCTCTAGAGCTTTCCATGTTCATATCATACTTCTACACATGTAATCTCTTATAGCTTACTTCAATGCAATGTAAAGTTACTTTGACATAAGAAAGTGTGTTAAGCCGACATAAAGTGGTGTCAAAGTTAGGAACACGGTCATTCTTTCCTTAATCTAGGAGGTTTGTCTATAGGTGAACCCGTCGTGAGCTGTTTTCGGTGAGTTATGAAGCCGAGTTTGATCCTTAGAGCTTTCTATGTTCATATCATGCTTCTACACATGTAATCTCTTTTAGCTTAGTTCAATGCAATGTAAGGTTACTATGAAATAAGAAAGTGTGTTAAGCCGACATAAGGTGATGTCATAGGTTGGAACCCAGTAATTATTTCCTAATCTAGAAGTTTTATCTATAGGTGAACCCGTCGTGAGCTACTTTTGTTGAGTTATGAAGCCGAGTTTGATCCTTAGAGCTTTCTATGTTCATATCATGCTTCTACACATGTAATCTCTTTTAGCTTAGTTCAATGCAATGTAAGGTTACTTTGAAATAAGAAAGTGTGTTAAGCCGACATAAGGTGATGTCATAGGTTGGAACACAATAATTATTTCCTAATCTAGAAGTTTTATCTATAGGTGAACCCGTCGTGAGCTACTTTCGTTGAGTTATGAAGCCGAGTTTGATCCTTAGAGCTTTCTATGTTCATATCATGCTTCTACACATGTAATCTCTTTTAGCTTAGTTCAATGCAATGTAAGGTTACTTTGAAACAAGAAAGTGTGTTAAGCTGACATAAGGTGATGTCATAGGTTGGAACACAGTCATTCTTTACTAATCTAGAAGTTTTGTCTATAGGTGAACCCGTCGTGAGCAACTTTTGTTGAGTTATGAAGCCGAGTTTGATCTTTAGAGCTTTTCATGTTCATATCATGCTTCTACACATGTAATCTCTTTTAGCTTAGTTCAATGCAATGTAAGGTTACTTTGACATAAGAAAGTGTGTTAAGCCGACATAAGGTGGTGTATAGGTTGGAACACAGTCATTCTTTCCTAATCTAGAAGTTTTGTCTATAGGAGAACCCGTCGTGAGCTACTTTCATTGAGTTATGAAGCCGAGTTTGATCTCTAGAGCTTTCCATGTTCATATCATACTTCTACACATGTAATCTCTTATAGCTTACTTCAATGCAATGTAAAGTTACTTTGACATAAGAAAGTGTGTTAAGCCGACATAAAGTGGTGTCAAAGTTTGGAACACGGTCATTCTTTCCTTAATCTAGAAGGTTTGTCTATAGGTGAACCCGTCGTGAGCTACTTTCGGTGAGTTATGAAGCCGAGTTTGATCCTTAGAGCTTTCTATGTTCATATCATGCTTCTACACATGTAATCTCTTTTAGCTTAGT
Source organism: Lepidium didymum (assembly GCA_963920545.1). Taxonomy (NCBI): domain Eukaryota; kingdom Viridiplantae; phylum Streptophyta; class Magnoliopsida; order Brassicales; family Brassicaceae; genus Lepidium; species Lepidium didymum. Next base: position 11,664,708 of record OY986992.1, on the reverse strand, counting down.
TTAATGCAATGTAAGGTTACTTTGAAATAAGAAAGTGTGTTAAGCCGACATAAGGTGGTGTCATAGGTTGGAACACAGTCATTCTTTCCTAATCTAGAAGTTTTGTCTATAGGTGAACCCGTCGTGAGCTACTTTCGTTGAGTTATGAAGCCGAGTTTGATCTTTAGAGCTTTTCATGTTGATATCACACTTCTACACATGTAATCTCTTTTAGCTTAGTTCAATGCAATGTAATGTTACTTTGACATAAGAAAGTGTGTTAAGCCGACATAAGGAGGTGTTAAAGTTTGGGACACGGTCATTCTTTCCTTAATCTAGAAGTTTTGTCTATATGTGAACCCGTCGTGAGCTACTTTTGGTGAGTTATAAAGCCGAGTTTGATCTCTAGAGCTTTCCATGTTCATATCATACTTCTACACATGTAATCTCTTATAGCTTACTTCAATGCAATGTAAAGTTACTTTGACATAAGAAAGTGTGTTAAGCCGACATAAAGTGGTGTCAAAGTTAGGAACACGGTCATTCTTTCCTTAATCTAGAAGGTTTGTCTATAGGTGAACCCGTCGTGAGCTGTTTTCGGTGAGTTATGAAGCCGAGTTTGATCCTTAGAGCTTTCTATGTTCATATCATGCTTCTACACATGTAATCTCTTTTAGCTTAGTTCAATGCAATGTAAGGTTACTATGAAATAAGAAAGTGTGTTAAGCCGACATAAGGTGATGTCATAGGTTGGAACCCAGTAATTATTTCCTAATCTAGAAGTTTTATCTATAGGTGAACCCGTCGTGAGCTACTTTCGTTGAGTTATGAAGCCGAGTTTGATCCTTAGAGCTTTCTATGTTCATATCATGCTTCTACACATGTAATCTCTTTTAGCTTAGTTCAATGCAATGTAAGGTTACTTTGAAACAAGAAAGTGTGTTAAGCTGACATAAGGTGATGTCATAGGTTGGAACACAGTCATTCTTTACTAATCTAGAAGTTTTGTCTATAGGTGAACCCGTCGTGAGAAACTTTTGTTGAGTTATGAAGCCGAGTTTGATCTTTAGGGCTTTTCATGTTCATATCATGCTTCTACACATGTAATCTCTTTTAGCTTAGTTCAATGCAATGTAAGGTTACTTTGACATAAGAAAGTGTATTAAGCCGACATAAGGTGGTGTATAGGTTGGAACACAGTCATTCTTTCCTAATCTAGAAGTTTTGTCTATAGGAGAACCCGTCGTGAGCTACTTTCATTGAGTTATGAAGCCGAGTTTGATCTCTAGAGCTTTCCATGTTCATATCATACTTCTACACATGTAATCTCTTATAGCTTACTTCAATGCAATGTAAAGTTACTTTGACATAAGAAAGTGTGTTAAGCCGACATAAAGTGGTGTCAAAGTTTGGAACACGGTCGTTCTTTCCTTAATCTAGAAGGTTTGTCTATAGGTGAACCCGTCGTGAGCTACTTTCGGTGAGTTATGAAGCCGAGTTTGATCCTTAGAGCTTTCTATGTTCATATCATGCTTCTACACATGTAATCTCTTTTAGCTTAGTTTAATGCAATGTAAGGTTACTTTGAAATAAGAAAGTGTGTTAAGCCAACATAAGGTGGTGTCATAGGTTGGAACACAGTCATTCTTTCCTAATATAGAAGTTTTGTCTATAGGTGAACCCGTCGTGAGCTACTTTCGTTGAGTTATGAAGCCGAGTTTGATCTTTAGAGCTTTTCATGTTGATATCACACTTCTACACATGTAATCTCTTTTAGCTTAGTTCAATGCAATGTAATGTTACTATGACATAAGAAAGTGTGTTAAGCCGACATAAGGAGGTGTCAAAGTTTGGGACACGGTCATTCTTTCCTTAATCTAGAAGTTTTGTCTATATGTGAACCCGTCGTGAGCTACTTTTGGTGAGTTATAAAGCCGAGTTTGATCTCTAGAGCTTTCCATGTTCATATCATACTTCTACACATGTAATCTCTTATAGCTTACTTCAATGCAATGTAAAGTTACTTTGACATAAGAAAGTGTGTTAAGCCGACATAAAGTGGTGTCAAAGTTTGGAAAACGGTCATTCTTTCCTTAATCTAGAAGGTTTGTCTATAGGTGAACCCGTCGTGAGCTGTTTTCGGTGAGTTATGAAGCCGAGTTTGATCCTTAGAGCTTTCTATGTTCATATCATGCTTCTACACATGTAATCTCTTTTAGCTTAGTTTAATGCAATGTAAGGTTACTTTGAAATAAGAAAGTGTGTTAAGCCGACATAAGGTGGTGTCATAGGTTGGAACACAGTCATTCTTTCCTAATATAGAAGTTTTGTCTATAGGTGAACCCGTCGTGAGCTACTTTCGTTGAGTTATGAAGCCGAGTTTGATCCTTAGAGCTTTCCACGTTTATATCTTAAATCTACACATGTAATCTCTTTTAGCTTACTTCAATGCAATGTAAAGTTACTTTGACATAAGAAAGTGTGTTAAGCCGACATAAGGTGGTGTCGAAGGTTGGACCACGGTCATTCTTTCCTTAATCTAGAAGTTTTGTCTATAGGTGAACCCGTCGTGAGCTACTTTCGGTGAGTTATGAAGCCGAGTTTGATCCTTAGAGCTTTCTATGTTCATATCATGCTTCTACACATGTAATCTCTTTTAGCTTAGTTCAATGCAATGTAAGGTTACTTTGAAATAAGAAAGTGTGTTAAGCCGACATAAGGTGATGTCATAGGTTGGAACACAGTAATTATTTCGTAATCTAGAAGTTTTATCTATAGGTGAACCCGTTGTGAGCTACTTTCGTTGAGTTATGAAGCCGAGTTTGATCCTTAGAGCTTTCTATGTTCATATCATGCTTCTACACATGTAATCTCTTTTAGCTTAGTTCAATGCAATGTAAGGTTACTTTGAAATAAGAAAGTGTGTTAAGCCGACATAAGGTGATGTCATAGGTTGGAACACAGTAATTATTTCCTAATCTTGAAGTTTTATCTATAGGTGAACCCGTCGTGAGCTACTTTCGTTGAGTTATGAAGCCGAGTTTGATCCTTAGAGCTTTCTATGTTCATATCATGCTTCTACACATGTAATCTCTTTTAGCTTAGTTCAATGCAATGTAAGGTTACTTTGAAACAAGAAAGTGTGTTAAGCTGACATAAGGTGATGTCATAGGTTGGAACACAGTCATTCTTTACTAATCTAGAAGTTTTGTCTATAGGTGAACCCGTCGTGAGCAACTTTTGTTGAGTTATGAAGCCGAGTTTGATCTTTAGAGCTTTTCATGTTCATATCATGCTTCTACACATGTAATCTCTTTTAGCTTAGTTCAATGCAATGTAAGGTTACTTTGACATAAGAAAGTGTGTTAAGCCGACATAAGGTGGTGTATAGGTTGGAACACAGTCATTCTTTCCTAATCTAGAAGTTTTGTCTATAGGAGAACCCGTCGTGAGCTACTTTCATTGAGTTATGAAGCCGAGTTTGATCTCTAGAGCTTTCCATGTTCATATCATACTTCTACACATGTAATCTCTTATAGCTTACTTCAATGCAATGTAAAGTTACTTTGACATAAGAAAGTGTGTTAAGCCGACATAAAGTGGTGTCAAAGTTTGGAACACGGTCATTCTTTCCTTAATCTAGAAGGTTTGTCTATAGGTGAACCCGTCGTGAGCTACTTTCGGTGAGTTATGAAGCCGAGTTTGATCCTTAGAGCTTTCTATGTTCATATCATGCTTCTACACATGTAATCTCTTTTAGCTTAGTTTAATGCAATGTAAGGTTACTTTGAAATAAGAAAGTGTGTTAAGCCGACATAAGGTGGTGTCATAGGTTGGAACACAGTCATTCTTTCCTAATCTAGAAGTTTTGTCTATAGGTGAACCCGTCGTGAGCTACTTTCGTTGAGTTATGAAGCCGAGTTTGATCCTTAGAGCTTTCCACGTTTATATCTTAAATCTACACATGTAATCTCTTTTAGCTTACTTCAATGCAATGTAAAGTTACTTTGACATAAGAAAGTGTGTTAAGCCGACATAAGGTGGTGTCGAAGGTTGGAACACGGTCATTCTTTCCTTAATCTAGAAGTTTTGTCTATAGGTGAACCCGTCGTGAGCTACTTTCGGTGAGTTATGAAGCCGAGTTTGATCCTTAGAGCTTTCTATGTTCAAATCATGCTTCTACACATGTAATCTCTTTTAGCTTAGTTCAATGCAATGTAAGGTTACTTTGAAACAAGAAAGTGTGTTAAGCTGACATAAGGTGATGTCATAGGTTGGAACACAGTCATTCTTTACTAATCTAGAAGTTTTGTCTATAGGTGAACCCGTCGTGAGCAACTTTTGTTGAGTTATGAAGCCGAGTTTGATCTTTAGAGCTTTTCATGTTGATATCACACTTCTACACATGTAATCTCTTTTAGCTTAGTTCAATGCAATGTAAAGTTACTTTGACATAAGAAAGTGTGTTAAGCCGACATAAAGTAGTGTCAAAGTTTGGAACACGGTCATTCTTTCCTTAATCTAGAAGGTTTGTCTATAGGTGAACCCGTCGTGAGCTACTTTCGGTGAGTTATGAAGCCGAGTTTGATCCTTAGAGCTTTCTATGTTCATATCATGCTTCTACACATGTAATCTCTTTTAGCTTAGTTTAATGCAATGTAAGGTTACTTTGAAATAAGAAAGTGTGTTAAGCCGACATAAGGTGGTGTCATAGGTTGGAACACAGTCATTCTTTCCTAATATAGAAGTTTTGTCTATAGGTGAACCCGTTGTGAGCTACTTTCGTTGAGTTATGAAGCCGAGTTTGATCCTTAGAGCTTTCCACGTTTATATCTTAAATCTACACATGTAATCTCTTTTAGCTTACTTCAATGCAATGTAAAGTTACTTTGACATAAGAAAGTGTGTTAAGCCGACATAAGGTGGTGTCGAAGGTTGGACCATGGTCATTCTTTCCTTAATCTAGAAGTTTTGTCTATAGGTGAACCCGTCGTGAGCTACTTTCGGTGAGTTATGAAGCCGAGTTTGATCCTTAGAGCTTTCTATGTTCATATCATGCTTCTACACATGTAATCTCTTTTAGCTTAGTTCAATGCAATGTAAGGTTACTTTGAAATAAGAAAGTGTGTTAAGCCGACATAAGGTGATATCATAGGTTGGAACACAGTAATTATTTCGTAATCTAGAAGTTTTATCTATAGGTGAACCCGTTGTGAGCTACTTTCGTTGAGTTATGAAGCCGAGTTTGATCCTTAGAGCTTTCTATGTTCATATCATGCTTCTGCACATGTAATCTCTTTTAGCTTAGTTCAATGCAATGTAAGGTTACTTTGAAATAAGAAAGTGTGTTAAGCCGACATAAGGTGATGTCATAGGTTGGAACACAGTAATTATTTCCTAATCTAGAAGTTTTATCTATAGGTGAACCCGTCGTGAGCTACTTTCGTTGAGTTATGAAGCCGAGTTTGATCCTTAGAGCTTTCTATGTTCATATCATGCTTCTACACATGTAATCTCTTTTAGCTTAGTTCAATGCAATGTAAGGTTACTTTGAAACAAGAAAGTGTGTTAAGCTGACATAAGGTGATGTCATAGGTTGGAACACAGTCATTCTTTACTAATCTAGAAGTTTTGTCTATAGGTGAACCCGTCGTGAGCAACTTTTGTTGAGTTATGAAGCCGAGTTTGATCTTTAGAGCTTTTCATGTTCATATCATGCTTCTACACATGTAATCTCTTTTAGCTTAGTTCAATGCAATGTAAGGTTACTTTGACATAAGAAAGTGTGTTAAGCCGACATAAGGTGGTGTATAGGTTGGAACACAGTCATTCTTTCCTAATCTAGAAGTTTTGTCTACAGGAGAACCCGTCGTGAGCTACTTTCATTGAGTTATGAAGCCGAGTTTGATCTCTAGAGCTTTCCATGTTCATATCATACTTCTACACATGTAATCTCTTATAGCTTACTTCAATGCAATGTAAAGTTACTTTGACATAAGAAAGTGTGTTAAGCCGACATAAAGTGGTGTCAAAGTTTGGAACACGGTCATTCTTTCCTTAATCTAGAAGGTTTGTCTATAGGTGAACCCGTCGTGAGCTACTTTCGGTGAGTTATGAAGCCGAGTTTGATCCTTAGAGCTTTCTATGTTCATATCATGCTTCTACACATGTAATCTCTTTTAGCTTAGTTTAATGCAATGTAAGGTTACTTTGAAATAAGAAAGTGTGTTAAGCCGACATAAGGTGGTGTCATAGGTTGGAACACAGTCATTCTTTACTAATCTAGAAGTTTTGTCTATAGGTGAACCCGTCGTGAGCAACTTTTGTTGAGTTATGAAGCCGAGTTTGATCTTTAGAGCTTTTCATGTTGATATCACACTTCTACACATGTAATCTCTTTTAGCTTAGTTCAATGCAATGTAAAGTTACTTTGACATAAGAAAGTGTGTTAAGCCGACATAAAGTAGTGTCAAAGTTTGGAACACGGTCATTCTTTCCTTAATCTAGAAGGTTTGTCTATAGGTGAACCCGTCGTGAGCTACTTTCGGTGAGTTATGAAGCCGAGTTTGATCCTTAGAGCTTTCTATGTTCATATCATGCTTCTACACATGTAATCTCTTTTAGCTTAGTTTAATGCAATGTAAGGTTACTTTGAAATAAGAAAGTGTGTTAAGCCGACATAAGGTGGTGTCATAGGTTGGAACACAGTCATTCTTTCCTAATATAGAAGTTTTGTCTATAGGTGAACCCGTCGTGAGCTACTTTCGTTGAGTTATGAAGCCGAGTTTGATCCTTAGAGCTTTCCACGTTTATATCTTAAATCTACACATGTAATCTCTTTTAGCTTACTTCAATGCAATGTAAAGTTACTTTGACATAAGAAAGTGTGTTAAGCCGACATAAGGTGGTGTCGAAGGTTGGACCACGGTCATTCTTTCTTTAATCTAGAAGTTTTGTCTATAGGTGAACCCGTCGTGAGCTACTTTCGGTGAGTTATGAAGCCGAGTTTGATCCTTAGAGCTTTCTATGTTCATATCATGCTTCTACACATGTAATCTCTTTTAGCTTAGTTCAATGCAATGTAAGGTTACTTTGAAATAAGAAAGTGTGTTAAGCCGACATAAGGTGATATCATAGGTTGGAACACAGTAATTATTTCGTAATCTAGAAGTTTTATCTATAGGTGAACCCGTTGTGAGTTACTTTCGTTGAGTTATGAAGCCGAGTTTGATCCTTAGAGCTTTCTATGTTCATATCATGCTTCTGCACATGTAATCTCTTTTAGCTTAGTTCAATGCAATGTAAGGTTACTTTGAAATAAGAAAGTGTGTTAAGCCGACATAAGGTGATGTCATAGGTTGGAACACAGTAATTATTTCCTAATCTAGAAGTTTTATCTATAGGTGAACCCGTCGTGAGCTACTTTCGTTGAGTTATGAAGCCGAGTTTGATCCTTAGAGCTTTCTATGTTCATATCATGCTTCTACACATGTAATCTCTTTTAGCTTAGTTCAATGCAATGTAAGGTTACTTTGAAACAAGAAAGTGTGTTAAGCTGACATAAGGTGATGTCATAGGTTGGAACACAGTCATTCTTTACTAATCTAGAAGTTTTGTCTATAGGTGAACCCGTCGTGAGCAACTTTTGTTGAGTTATGAAGCCGAGTTTGATCTTTAGAGCTTTTCATGTTCATATCATGCTTCTACACATGTAATCTCTTTTAGCTTAGTTCAATGCAATGTAAGGTTACTTTGACATAAGAAAGTGTGTTAAGCCGACATAAGGTGGTGTATAGGTTGGAACACAGTCATTCTTTCCTAATCTAGAAGTTTTGTCTACAGGAGAACCCGTCGTGAGCTACTTTCATTGAGTTATGAAGCCGAGTTTGATCTCTAGAGCTTTCCATGTTCATATCATACTTCTACACATGTAATCTCTTATAGCTTACTTCAATGCAATGTAAAGTTACTTTGACATAAGAAAGTGTGTTAAGCCGACATAAAGTGGTGTCAAAGTTTGGAACACGGTCATTCTTTCCTTAATCTAGAAGGTTTGTCTATAGGTGAACCCGTCGTGAGCTACTTTCGGTGAGTTATGAAGCCGAGTTTGATCCTTAGAGCTTTCTATGTTCATATCATGCTTCTACACATGTAATCTCTTTTAGCTTAGTTTAATGCAATGTAAGGTTACTTTGAAATAAGAAAGTGTGTTAAGCCGACATAAGGTGGTGTCATAGGTTGGAACACAGTCATTCTTTACTAATCTAGAAGTTTTGTCTATAGGTGAACCCGTCGTGAGCAACTTTTGTTGAGTTATGAAGCCGAGTTTGATCTTTAGAGCTTTTCATGTTGATATCACACTTCTACACATGTAATCTCTTTTAGCTTAGTTCAATGCAATGTAATGTTACTTTGACATAAGAAAGTGTGTTAAGCCGACATAAGGAGGTGTCAAAGTTTGGGACACGGTCATTCTTTCCTTAATCTAGAAGTTTTGTCTATATGTGAACCCGTCGTGAGCTACTTTTGGTGAGTTATAAAGCCGAGTTTGATCTCTAGAGCTTTCCATGTTCATATCATACTTCTACACATGTAATCTCTTATAGCTTACTTCAATGCAATGTAAAGTTACTTTGACATAAGAAAGTGTGTTAAGCCGACATAAAGTGGTGTCAAAGTTTGGAACACGGTCATTCTTTCCTTAATCTAGAAGGTTTGTCTATAGGTGAACCCGTCGTGAGCTACTTTCGGTGAGTTATGAAGCCGAGTTTGATCCTTAGAGGTTTCTATGTTCATATCATGCTTCTACACATGTAATCTCTTTTAGCTTAGTTTAATGCAATGTAAGGTTACTTTGAAATAAGAAAGTGTGTTAAGCCGACATAAGGTGGTGTCATAGGTTGGAACACAGTCATTCTTTCCTAATCTAGAAGTTTTGTCTATAGGTGAACCCGTCGTGAGCTACTTTCGTTGAGTTATGAAGCCTAGTTTGATCCTTAGAGCTTTCCACGTTTATATCTTAAATCTACACATGTAATCTCTTTTAGCTTACTTCAATGCAATGTAAAGTTACTTTGACATAAGAAAGTGTGATAAGCCGACATAAAGTGGTGTCGAAGGTTGGAACACGGTCATTCTTTCCTTAATCTAGAAGTTTTGTCTATAGGTGAACCCGTCGTGAGCTACTTTCGGTGAGTTATGAAGCCGAGTTTGATCCTTAGAGCTTTCTATGTTCATATCATGCTTCTACACATGTAATCTCTTTTAGCTTAGTTCAATGCAATGTAAGGTTACTTTGAAATAAGAAAGTGTGTTAAGCCGACATAAGGTGATGTCATAGGTTGGAACACAGTAATTATTTCCTAATCTAGAAGTTTTATCTATAGGTGAACCCGTCGTGAGCTACTTTCGTTGAGTTATGAAGCCGAGTTTGATCCTTAGAGGTTTCTATGTTCATATCATGCTTCTACACAAGTAATCTCTTTTAGCTTAGTTTAATGCAATGTAAGGTTACTTTGAAATAAGAAAGTGTGTTAAGCCGACATAAGGTGGTGTCATAGGTTGGAACATAGTCATTCTTTCCTAATCTAGAAGTTTTGTCTATAGGTGAACCCGTCGTGAGCTACTTTCGTTGAGTTATGAAACCGAGTTTGATCCTTAGAGCTTTCCACGTTTATATCTTAAATCTACACATGTAATCTCTTTTAGCTTACTTCAATGCAATGTAAAGTTACTTTGACGTAAGAAAGTGTGTTAAGCCGACATAAGGTGGTGTCGAAGGTTGGAACACGGTCATTCTTTCCTTAATCTAGAAGTTTTGTCTATAGGTGAACCCGTCGTGAGCTACTTTCGGTGAGTTATGAAGCCGAGTTTGATCCTTAGAGCTTTCTATGTTCATATCATGCTTCTACACATGTAATCTCTTTTAGCTTAGTTCAATGCAATGTAAGGTTACTTTGAAATAAGAAAGTGTGTTAAGCCGACATAAGGTGATGTCATAGGTTGGAACACAGTAATTATTTCCTAATCTAGAAGTTTTATCTATAGGTGAACCCGTCGTGAGCTACTTTCGTTGAGTTATGAAGCCGAGTTTGATCCTTAGAGCTTTCTATGTTCATATCATGCTTCTACACATGTAATCTCTTTTAGCTTAGTTCAATGCAATGTAAGGTTACTTTGAAACAAGAAAGTGTGTTAAGCTGACATAAGGTGATATCATAGGTTGGAACACAGTTATTCTTTACTAATCTAGAAGTTTTGTCTATAGGTGAACCCGTCGTAAGCAACTTTTGTTGAGTTATGAAGCCGAGTTTGATCTCTAGAGCTTTCCATGTTCATATCATACTTCTACACATGTAATCTCTTATAGCTTACTTCAATGCAATGTAAAGTTACTTTGACATAAGAAAGTGTGTTAAGCCGACATAAAGTGGTGTCAAAGTTTGGAACACGGTCATTCTTTCCTTAATCTAGAAGGTTTGTCTATAGGTGAACCCGTCGTGAGCTACTTTCGGTGAGCTATGAAGCCGAGTTTGATCCTTAGAGCTTTCTATGTTCATATCATGCTTCTACACATGTAATCTCTTTTAGCTTAGTTTAATGCAATGTAAGGTTACTTTGAAATAAGAAAGTGTGTTAAGCCGACATAAGGTGGTGTCATAGGTTGGAACACAGTCATTCTTTCCTAATCTAGAAGTTTTGTCTATAGGTGAACCCGTCGTGAGCTACTTTCGTTGAGTTATGAAGCCGAGTTTGATCCTTAGAGCTTTCCACGTTTATATCTTAAATCTACACATGTAATCTCTTTTAGCTTACTTCAATGCAATGTAAAGTTACTTTGACATAAGAAAGTGTGTTAAGCCGACATAAGGTGGTGTCGAAGGTTGGAACACGGTCATTCTTTCCTTAATCTAGAAGTTTTGTCTATAGGTGAACCCGTCGTGAGCTACTTTCGGTGAGTTATGAAGCCGAGTTTGATCCTTAGAGCTTTCTATGTTCATATCATGCTTCTACACATGTAATCTCTTTTAGCTTAGTTCAATGCAATGTAAGGTTACTTTGAAATAAGAAAGTGTGTTAAGCCGACATAAGGTGATGTCATAGGTTGGAACACAGTAATTATTTCCTAATTTAGAAGTTTTATCTATAGGTGAACCCGTCGTGAGCTACTTTCGTTGAGTCATGAAGCCGAGTTTGATCCTTAGAGCTTTCTATGTTCATATCATGCTTCTACACATGTAATCTCTTTTAGCGTAGTTCAATGCAATGTAAGGTTACTTTGAAACAAGAAAGTGTGTTAAGCTGACATAAGGTGATGTCATAGGTTGGAACACAGTCATTCTTTACTAATCTAGAAGTTTTGTCTATAGGTGAACCCGTCGTGAGCTACTTTCGTTGACTTATGCAGCCTAGTTTGATCTTTAGAGCTTTCCATGTTCATATCATACTTCTACACATGTAATCTCTTTTAGCTTACTTCAATGCAATGTAAAGTTACTTTGACATAAGAAAGTGTGTTAAGCCGACATAAGGTGGTGTCAAAGTTTAGAACACGGTCATTCTTTCCTTAATCTAGAAGTTTTATCTATAGGTGAACCCGTCGTGAGCTACTTTCGTTGAGTCATGAAGCCGAGTTTGATCCTTAGAGCTTTCTATGTTCATATCATGCTTCTACACATGTAATCTCTTTTAGCTTAGTTCAATGCAATGTAAGGTTACTTTGAAACAAGAAAGTGTGTTAAGCTGACATAAGGTGATGTCATAGGTTGGAACACAGTCATTCTTTCCTAATCTAGAAGTTTTGTCTATAGGTGAACCCGTCGTGAGCAACTTTCGTTGAGTTATGAAGCCGAGTTTGATCCTTAGAGCTTTCCATGTTCATATCATGCTTCTACACATGTAATCTCTTTTAGCTTAGTTCAATGCAATGTAAGGTTACTTTGAAATAAGAAAGTGTGTTAAGCCGACATAAGGTGATGTCATAGGTTGGAACACAGTAATTATTTCCTAATTTAGAAGTTTTATCTATAGGTGAACCCGTCGTGAGCTACTTTCGTTGAGTTATGAAGCCGAGTTTGATCCTTAGAGCTTTCTATGTTCATATCATGCTTCTACACATGTAATCTCTTTTAGCTTAGTTTAATGCAATGTAAGGTTACTTTGAAATAAGAAAGTGTGTTAAGCCGACATAAGGTGGTGTCATAGGTTGGAACACAGTCATTCTTTCCTAATCTAGAAGTTTTGTCTATAGGTGAACCCGTCGTGAGCTACTTTCGTTGAGTTATGAAGCCGAGTTTGATCCTTAGAGCTTTCCACGTTTATATCTTAAATCTACACATGTAATCTCTTTTAGCTTACTTCAATGCAATGTAAAGTTACTTTGACATAAGAAAGTGTGTTAAGCCGACATAAGGTGGTGTCGAAGGTTGGAACACGGTCATTCTTTCCTTAATCTAGAAGTTTTGTCTATAGGTGAACCCGTCGTGAGCTACTTTCGGTGAGTTATGAAGCCGAGTTTGATCCTTAGAGCTTTCTATGTTCATATCATGCTTCTACACATGTAATCTCTTTTAGCTTAGTTCAATGCAATGTAAGGTTACTTTGAAATAAGAAAGTGTGTTAAGCCGACATAAGGTGATGTCATAGGTTGGAACACAGTAATTATTTCCTAATCTAGAAGTTTTATCTATAGGTGAACCCGTCGTGAGCTACTTTCGTTGAGTTATGAAGCCGAGTTTGATCCTTAGAGCTTTCTATGTTCATATCATGCTTCTACACATGTAATCTTGATCCTTAGAGCTTTCTATGTTCATATCATGCTTCTACACATGTAATCTCTTTTAGCTTAGTTCAATGCAATGTAAGGTTACTTTGAAACAAGAAAGTGTGTTAAGCTGACATAAGGTGATGTCATAGGTTGGAACACAGTCATTCTTTACTAATCTAGAAGTTTTGTCTATAGGTGAACCCGTCGTGAGCAACTTTTGTTGAGTTATGAAGCCGAGTTTGATCTTTAGAGCTTTTCATGTTCATATCATGCTTCTACACATGTAATCTCTTTTAGCTTAGTTCAATGCAATGTAAGGTTACTTTGACATAAGAAAGTGTGTTAAGCCGACATAAGGTGGTGTATAGGTTGGAACACAGTCATTCTTTCCTAATCTAGAAGTTTTGTCTATAGGTGAACCCGTCGTGAGCTACTTTCGGTGAGTTATGAAGCCGAGTTTGATCCTTAGGGCTTTCCATGTTCATATCATGCTTCTACACATGTAATCTCTTTTAGCTTAGTTCAATGCAATGTAAGGTTACTTTGAAATAAGAAAGTGTGTTAAGCCGACATAAGGTGATGTCATAGGTTGGAACACAGTAATTATTTCCTAATTTAGAAGTTTTATCTATAGGTGAACCCGTCGTGAGCTACTTTTGTTGAGTCATGAAGCCGAGTTTGATCCTTAGAGCTTTCTATGTTCATATCATGCTTCTACACATGTAATCTCTTTTAGCTTAGTTCAATGCAATGTAAGGTTACTTTGAAATAAGAAAGTGTGTTAAGCTGACATAAGGTGATGTCATAGGTTGGAACACAGTCATTCTTTCCTAATCTAGAAGTTTTGTCTATAGGTGAACCCGTCGTGAGCAACTTTCGTTGAGTTATGAAGCCGAGTTTGATCCTTAGAGCTTTCCATGTTCATATCATGCTTCTACACATGTAATCTCTTTTAGCTTAGTTCAATGCAATGTAAGGTTACTTTGAAATAAGAAAGTGTGTTAAGCCGACATAAGGTGATGTCATAGGTTGGAACACAGTAATTATTTCCTAATTTAGAAGTTTTATCTATAGGTGAACCCGTCGTGAGCTACTTTCGTTGAGTTATGAAGCCGAGTTTGATCCTTAGAGCTTTCTATGTTCATATCATGCTTCTACACATGTAATCTTGATCCTTAGAGCTTTCTATGTTCATATCATGCTTCTACACATGTAATCTCTTTTAGCTTAGTTCAATGCAATGTAAGGTTACTTTGAAACAAGAAAGTGTGTTAAGCTGACATAAGGTGATGTCATAGGTTGGAACACAGTCATTCTTTACTAATCTAGAAGTTTTGTCTATAGGTGAACCCGTCGTGAGCAACTTTTGTTGAGTTATGAAGCCGAGTTTGATCTTTAGAGCTTTTCATGTTCATATCATGCTTCTACACATGTAATCTCTTTTAGCTTAGTTCAATGCAATGTAAGGTTACTTTGACATAAGAAAGTGTGTTAAGCCGACATAAGGTGGTGTATAGGTTGGAACACAGTCATTCTTTCCTAATCTAGAAGTTTTGTCTATAGGTGAACCCGTCGTGAGCTACTTTCGGTGAGTTATGAAGCCGAGTTTGATCCTTAGGGCTTTCCATGTTCATATCATGCTTCTACACATGTAATCTCTTTTAGCTTAGTTCAATGCAATGTAAGGTTACTTTGAAATAAGAAAGTGTGTTAAGCCGACATAAGGTGATGTCATAGGTTGGAACACAGTAATTATTTCCTAATTTAGAAGTTTTATCTATAGGTGAACCCGTCGTGAGCTACTTTTGTTGAGTCATGAAGCCGAGTTTGATCCTTAGAGCTTTCTATGTTCATATCATGCTTCTACACATGTAATCTCTTTTAGCTTAGTTCAATGCAATGTAAGGTTACTTTGAAATAAGAAAGTGTGTTAAGCTGACATAAGGTGATGTCATAGGTTGGAACACAGTCATTCTTTCCTAATCTAGAAGTTTTGTCTATAGGTGAACCCGTCGTGAGCAACTTTCGTTGAGTTATGAAGCCGAGTTTGATCCTCAGAGCTTTCCATGTTCATATCATGCTTCTACACATGTAATCTCTTTTAGCTTAGTTCAATGCAATGTAAGGTTACTTTGAAATAAGAAAGTGTGTTAAGCCGACATAAGGTGATGTCATAGGTTGGAACACAGTAATTATTTCCTAATTTAGAAGTTTTATCTATAGGTGAACCCGTCGTGAGCTACTTTCGTTGAGTCATGAAGCCGAGTTTGATCCTTAGAGCTTTCTATGTTCATATCATGCTTCTACACATGTAATCTCTTTTAGCTTAGTTCAATGCAATGTAAGGTTACTTTGAAACAAGAAAGTGTGTTAAGCCGACATAAGGTGATGTCATAGGTTGGAACACAGTCATTCTTTCCTAATCTAGAAGTTTTGTCTATAGGTGAACCCGTCGTGAGCAACTTTCGTTGAGTTATGAAGCCGAGTTTGATCCTTAGAGCTTTCCATGTTCATATCATGCTTCTACACATGTAATCTCTTTTAGCTTAGTTCAATGCAATGTAAGGTTACTTTGAAATAAGAAAGTGTGTTAAGCCGACATAAGGTGATGTCATAGGTTGGAACACAGTAATTATTTCCTAATTTAGAAGTTTTATCTATAGGTGAACCCGTCGTGAGGTACTTTCGTTGAGTTATGAAGCCGAGTTTGATCCTTAGAGCTTTCTATGTTCATATCATGCTTCTACACATGTAATCTCTTTTAGCTTAGTTCAATGCAATGTAAGGTTACTTTGAAACAAGAAAGTGTGTTAAGCCGACATAAGTTGATGTCATAGGTTGGAACACAGTCATTCTTTCCTAATCTAGAAGTTTTGTCTATAGGTGAACCCGTCGTGAGCAACTTTCGTTGAGTTATGAAGCCGAGTTTGATCCTTAGAGCTTTCCATGTTCATATCATGCTTCTACACATGTAATCTCTTTTAGCTTAGTTCAATGCAATGTAAGGTTACTTTGAAATAAGAAAGTGTGTTAAGCCGACATAAGGTGATGTCATAGGTTGGAACACAGTAATTATTTCCTAATTTAGAAGTTTTATCTATAGGTGAACCCGTCGTGAGCTACTTTCGTTGAGTTATGAAGCCGAGTTTGATCCTTAGAGGTTTCTATGTTCATATCATGCTTCTACACATGTAATCTCTTTTAGCTTAGTTCAATGCAATGTAAGGTTACTTTGAAACAAGAAAGTGTGTTAAGCTGACATAAGGTGATGTCATAGGTTGGAACACAGTCATTCTTTACTAATCTAGAAGTTTTGTCTATAGGTGAACCCGTCGTGAGCAACTTTTGTTGAGTTATGAAGCCGAGTTTGATCTTTAGAGCTTTTCATGTTGAAATCACACTTCTACACATGTAATCTCTTTTAGCTTAGTTCAATGCAATGTAATGTTACTTTGACATAAGAAAGTGTGTTAAGCCGACATAAAGAGGTGTCAAAGGTTGGGACACGGTCATTCTTTCCTTAATCTAGAAGTTTTGTCTATATGTTAACCCGTCGTGAGCTACTTTTGGTGAGTTATGAAGCCGAGTTTGATCTTTAGAGCTTTCTATGTTCATATCATGCTTCTACACATGTCATCTCTTTTAGCTTAGTTCAATGTAATGTAAGGTTACGTTGATATAAGAAAGTGTGTTAAGCCGACATAAGGTGGTGTCATAGGTTTAGGTTGGAACACAGTAATTATTTCCTAATCTAGAAGTTTTGTCTATAGGTGAACCCGTCGTGACCTACTTTCGTTGGGTTATGAAGCCGAGTTTGATCCTTAGAGCTTTCCACGTTCATATCTTACTTCTACACATGTAATCTATTTTAGCTTACTTCAATGCAATGTAAAGTTACTTTGACATAAGAAAGTGTGTTAATCCGACATAAGGTGGTGTCAAAGGTTTGAACATGGTCATTCTTTCCTTAATCTAGAAGTTTTGTATATAGGTGAACCCGTCGTGAGCTACTTTCGGTGAGTTATGAAGCCGAGTTTGATCTTTAGAGCTTTCTATGTTCATATCATGCTTCTACACATGTAATCTCTTTTAGCTTAGTTCAATTCAATGTAAGGTTACTTTGAAATAAGAAAGTGTGTTAAGCCGACATAAGGTGGTGTCATAGGTTGGAACACAGTCATTCTTTCCTAATCTAGAAGTTTTGTCTATAGGTGAACCCGTCGTGAGCTACTTTCGTTGAGTTATGAAGCCGAGTTTGATCTTTAGAGCTTTCCACGTTTATATCTTAAATCTACACATGTAATCTCTTTTAGCTTACTTCAATGCAATGTAAAGTTACTTTGACATAAGAAAGTGTGTTAAGCCGACATAAGGTGGTGTCGAAGGTTGGAACATGGTCATTCTTTCCTTAATCTAGAAGTTTTGTCTATAGGTGAACCCGTCGTGAGCTACTTTCGGTGAGTTATGAAGCCGAGTTTGATCCTTAGAGCTTTCTATGTTCATATCATGCTTCTACACATGTAATCTCTTTTAGCTTAGTTCAATGCAATGTAAGGTTACTTTGAAATAAGAAAGTGTGTTAAGCCGACATAAGGTGATGTCATAGGTTGGAACACAGTAATTATTTCCTAATCTAGAAGTTTTATTTATAGGTGAACCCGTCGTTAGCTACTTTCGTTGAGTTATGAAGCCGAGTTTGATCCTTAGAGCTTTCTATGTTCATATCATGCTTCTACACATGTAATCTCTTTTAGCTTAGTTCAATGCAATGTAAGGTTACTTTGAAACAAGAAAGTGTGTTAAGCTGACATAAGGTGATGTCATAGGTTGGAACACAGTCATTCTTTACTAATCTAGAAGTTTTGTCTATAGGTGAACCCGTCGTGAGCAACTTTTGTTGAGTTATGAAGCCGAGTTTGATCTTTAGAGCTTTTCATGTTCATATCATGCTTCTACCCATGTAATCTCTTTTAGCTTAGTTCAATGCAATGTAAGGTTACTTTGACATAAGAAAGTGTGTTAAGCCGACATAAGGTGGTGTATAGGTTGGAACACAGTCATTCTTTCCTAATCTAGAAGTTTTGTCTATAGGAGAACCCGTCGTGAGCTACTTTCATTGAGTTATGAAGCTGAGTTTGATCTCTAGAGCTTTCCATGTTCATATCATACTTCTACACATGTAATCGCTTATAGCTTACTTCAATTCAATGTAAGGTTACTTTGAAATAAGAAAGTGTGTTAAGCCGACATAAGTTGGTGTCATAGGTTGGAACACAGTAATTATTTCCTAATCTAGAAGTTTTGTCTATAGGTGAACCCGTCGTGAGTTATTTTCGGTGAGTTATGAAGCCGAGTTTGATCCTTAGAGGTTTCTATGTTCATATCATGCTTCTACACATGTAATCTCTTTTAGCTTAGTTCAATGCAATGTAAGGTTACTTTGAAACAAGAAAGTGTGTTAAGCTGACATAAGGTGATGTCATAGGTTGGAACAGAGTCATTCTTTACTAATCTAGAAGTTTTGTCTATAGGTGAACCCGTCGTGAGCAACTTTTGTTGAGTTATGAAGCCGAGTTTGATCTTTAGAGCTTTTCATGTTGAAATCACACTTCTACACATGTAATCTCTTTTAGCTTAGTTCAATGCAATGTAATGTTACTTTGACATAAGAAAGTGTGTTAAGCCGACATAAGGAGGTGTCAAAGGTTGGGACACGGTCATTCTTTCCTTAATCTAGAAGTTTTGTCTATATGTGAACCCGTCGTGAGCTACTTTTGGTGAGTTATGAAGCCGAGTTTGATCTTTAGAGCTTTCTATGTTCATATCATGCTTCTACACATGTCATCTCTTTTAGCTTAGTTCAATGTAATGTAAGGTTACGTTGATATAAGAAAGTGTGTTAAGCCGACATAAGGTGGTGTCATAGGTTTAGGTTGTAACACAGTAATTATTTCCTAATCTAGAAGTTTTGTCTATAGGTGAACCCGTCGTGACCTACTTTCGTTGGGTTATGAAGCCGAGTTTGATCCTTAGAGCTTTCCACGTTCATATCTTACTTCTACACATGTAATCTATTTTAGCTTACTTCAATGCAATGTAAAGTTACTTTGACATAAGAAAGTGTGTTAATCCGACATAAGGTGGTGTCAAAGGTTTGAACATGGTCATTCTTTCCTTAATCTAGAAGTTTTGTATATAGGTGAACCCGTCGTGAGCTACTTTCGGTGAGTTATGAAGCCGAGTTTGATCTTTAGAGCTTTCTATGTTCATATCATGCTTCTACACATGTAATCTCTTTTAGCTTAGTTCAATTCAATGTAAGGTTACTTTGAAATAAGAAAGTGTGTTAAGCCGACATAAGGTGGTGTCATAGGTTGGAACACAGTAATTATTTCCTAATCTAGAAGTTTTGTCTATAGGTGAACCCGTCGTGAGCTACTTTCGTTGAGTTATGAAGCCGAGTTTGATCCTTAGAGCTTTCTATGTTCATTTCATGCTTCTACACATGTAATCTCTATTAGCTTAGTTCAATGCAATGTAAGGTTACTTTGAAACAAGAAAGTGTGTTAAGCTGACATAAGGTGATGTCATAGGTTGGAACACAGTCATTCTTTACTAATCTAGAACTTTTGTCTATAGGTGAACCCGTCGTGAGCTACTTTCGTTGACTTATGCAGCCTAGTTTGATCTTTAGAGCTTTCCATGTTCATATCGTACTTCTACACATGTAATCTATTTTAGCTTACTTCAATGCAATGTAAAGTTACTTTGACATAAGAAAGTGTGTTAAGCCGACATAAGGTGGTGTCAAAGGTTGGAACACGATCATTCTTTCCTTAATCTAGAAGTTTTGTCTATAGGTGAACCCGTCGTGAGCTACTTTTGGTGAGTTATGAAGCCGAGTTTGATCTTTAGAACTTTCTATGTTCATATCATGCTTCTACACATGCCATCTCTTTTAGCTTAGTTCAATGTAATGTAAGGTTACGTTGATATAAGAAAGTGTGTTAAGCCGACATAAGGTGGTGTCATAGGTTTAGGTTGGAACACAGTAATTATTTCCTAATCTAGAAGTTTTGTCTATAGGTGAACCCGTCGTGAGCTACTTTCGTTGAGTTAGGAAGCCGAGTTTGATCCTTAGAGCTTTCTATGTTCATATCATGCTTCTACACATGTAATCTCTTTTAGCTTAGTTTAATGCAATGTAAGGTTACTTTGAAATAAGAAAGTGTGTTAAGCCGACATAAGGTGGTGTCATAGGTTGGAACACAGTCATTCTTTCCTAATCTAGAAGTTTTGTCTATAGGTGAACCCGTCGTGAGCTAATTTTGTTGAGTTATGAAGCCGAGTTTGATATTTATAGCTTTCCATGTTCATATCGTACTTCTACACATGTAATCTCTTTAAGCTTACTTCAATGCAATGTTAAGTTACTTTGACATAAGAAAGAGTGTTAAGACGATATAAGGTGGTGTCAAAGGTTGTAACATTGTCATTCTTTCCTAATCTAGAAGTTTTGTCTATAAGTGAACCCGTCGTGAGCTACTTTCGTTGAGTTATGAAGCCGAGTTTGATCCTTAGAGCTTTCCACGTTCATATCTTACTTCTACACATGTAATCTCTTTTAGCTTACTTCAATGCAATGTAAGGTTACTTTGACATAAGAAAGTGTGTTAAGCCGACATAAGGTGTGTCATAGGTTGGAAACAGTCATTGTTCTCTTAATCTAGAAGTTTTGTCCATATGTAAACTCGTCGTGAGCAACTTTTGTTGAGTTATGAAGCTGAGTTTGATCTTTAGAGCTTTTCATGTTGATATCACATTTCTACACATGTAATCTCTTTTAGCTTAGTTCAATGCAATGTAATGTTACTTTGACATAAGAAAGTGTGTTAAGCCGACATAAGGTGGTGTCAAAGGTTGGGACACGGTCATTCTTTCCTTAATCTAGAAGTTTTGTCTATAGGTGAACCCGTCGTGAGCTACTTTCGTTAAGTTATGATGCTTGGTTTGATCCTTCGAGCTATCCATGTTCATATCATACTTCTACACATATAATCGATTTTCGCTTACTTCAATGCAATGTAAGTTTACTTTGACATAAGAAAGTTTGTTAAGCTATAAGGTGGTGTCATAGGTTGGGAAACGTTCATTCTTCTCTTAATCTAGAAGTTTTGTCTATTGGTGAACCTATCGTGAGCTACTTTCGTTGGGTTACGAAGCCGAGTTTGATCCTTAGAGTTATCCATGTTCTTATCATACTTCTACACAAGTAATCTTTTCTAGCTTACTTCAATGCAATGTAAGTTTACTTTGACATAAGAAAGTGTGTTAAGCCGACATAAGGTTGTGTATATGTTGGAACACTATCATTCTTTCCTTAATCTAGAAGTTTTGTCTATAGGTGAAACTGTCGTTAGCTACTTTCGTTGAGTTATGAAGCCGAGTTTGATCTTTATAGCTTTCCATGTTCATATCGTACTTCTACACATGTAATCTCTTTTAGCTTACTTCAATGCAATGTAAAGTTACTTTGACATAAGAAAGTGTGTTAAGCCGACATAAGATGGTGTTAAAGGTTGGAACACGGTCATTCTTTCCTTAATCTAGAGGTTTTGTCTATAGGTGAACCCGTCGTGAACTACTTTCGTTGAGTTATGAAGTCGAGTTTGATTCTTAGAGCTTTCTGTGATCATATCATGCTTCTACACATGTAATCTCTTTTAGCTTAGTTCAATGCAATGTAAGGTTACTTGGAAATAAGAAAGTGTGTTAAGCCAACATAAGGTGGTGTCATAGGTTGGAACACAGTCATTCTTTCCTAATCTAGAAATTTTGTCTATAGGTGAACCCGTCGTGAGCTACTTTCATTGAGCTATGAAGCCGAGATTGATCCTTAGAGTTTTCTAAGTTCATATCATGCTTCTACAAATGTAATCTCTTTTAGCTTAATTCAATGCAATGTAAGGTTACTTTTAAATAAGAAAGTGTGTTAAGACGATATAAGGTGGTATCAAAGGTTGGAACATTGTCATTCTTTCCTAATCTAGAAGTTTTGTCTATAGGTGAACCCGTCGTGAGCTACTTTCGTTGAGTTATGAAGCCGAGTTTTATCCTTAAAGCTTTCTATGTTTATACCATGATTCTACACATGTAATCTCTTTTAGCTTAGTTCAATGCAATGTAAGGTTACTTTGAAACAAGAAAGTGTGTTAAGCTGACATAAGGTGGTGTCATAGGTTGGAAGACAGTCATTCTTTACTAATCTAGAAGTTTTGTCAATAGGTGAACCCGTCGTGAGCTACTTTCGTTGAGTTTTGAAGCCAAGTTTGATCCTTAGAGCTTTCTATGTTCATATCATGCTTCTACACATGTAATCTCTTTTAGCTTAGTTCAATGCAATGTAAGGTTACTTTGAAATAAGAAAGTGTGTTAAGCCGACATAAGGTGGTGTATAGGTTAGAACACTGTCCTTCTTTCCTTAATCTAGAAGTTTTGTCTATAGGTGAATCTGTCGTGAGCAACTTTTGTTGAGTTATGAAGCTGAGTTTGATCTTTAGAGCTTTTCATGTTGATATCACATTTCTACACATGTAATCTCTTTTAGCTTAGTTCAATGCAATGTAATGTTACTTTGACATAAGAAAGTGTGTTAAGCCGACATAAGGTGGTGTCAAAGGTTGGGACACGGTCATTCTTTCCTTAATCTAGAAGTTTTGTCTATAGGTGAACCCGTCGTGAGCTACTTTCGTTAAGTTATGATGCTTGGTTTGATCCTTCGAGCTATCCATGTTCATATCATACTTCTACACATATAATCGATTTTCGCTTACTTCAATGCAATGTAAGTTTACTTTGACATAAGAAAGTTTGTTAAGCTATAAGGTGGTGTCATAGGTTGGGAAACGTTCATTCTTCTCTTAATCTAGAAGTTTTGTCTATTGGTGAACCTATCGTGAGCTACTTTCGTTGGGTTACGAAGCCGAGTTTGATCCTTAGAGTTATCCATGTTCTTATCATACTTCTACACAAGTAATCTTTTCTAGCTTACTTCAATGCAATGTAAGTTTACTTTGACATAAGAAAGTGTGTTAAGCCGACATAAGGTTGTGTATATGTTGGAACACTATCATTCTTTCCTTAATCTAGAAGTTTTGTCTATAGGTGAAACTGTCGTTAGCTACTTTCGTTGAGTTATGAAGCCGAGTTTGATCTTTATAGCTTTCCATGTTCATATCGTACTTCTACACATGTAATCTCTTTTAGCTTACTTCAATGCAATGTAAAGTTACTTTGACATAAGAAAGTGTGTTAAGCCGACATAAGATGGTGTTAAAGGTTGGAACACGGTCATTCTTTCCTTAATCTAGAGGTTTTGTCTATAGGTGAACCCGTCGTGAACTACTTTCGTTGAGTTATGAAGTCGAGTTTGATTCTTAGAGCTTTCTGTGATCATATCATGCTTCTACACATGTAATCTCTTTTAGCTTAGTTCAATGCAATGTAAGGTTACTTGGAAATAAGAAAGTGTGTTAAGCCAACTTAAGGTGGTGTCATAGGTTGGAACACAGTCATTCTTTCCTAATCTAGAAATTTTGTCTATAGGTGAACCCGTCGTGAGCTACTTTCATTGAGCTATGAAGCCGAGATTGATCCTTAGAGTTTTCTAAGTTCATATCATGCTTCTACAAATGTAATCTCTTTTAGCTTAATTCAATGCAATGTAAGGTTACTTTTCAATAAGAAAGTGTGTTAAGACGATATAAGGTGGTATCAAAGGTTGGAACATTGTCATTCTTTCCTAATCTAGAAGTTTTGTCTATAGGTGAACCCGTCGTGAGCTACTTTCGTTGAGTTATGAAGCCGAGTTTTATCCTTAAAGCTTTCTATGTTTATATCATGATTCTACACATGTAATCTCTTTTAGCTTAGTTCAATGCAATGTAAGGTTACTTTGAAACAAGAAAGTGTGTTAAGCTGACATAAGGTGGTGTCATAGGTTGGAAGACAGTCATTCTTTACTAATCTAGAAGTTTTGTCAATAGGTGAACCCGTCGTGAGCTACTTTCGTTGAGTTTTGAAGCCAAGTTTGATCCTTAGAGCTTTCTATGTTCATATCATGCTTCTACACATGTAATCTCTTTTAGCTTAGTTCAATGCAATGTAAGGTTACTTTGAAATAAGAAAGTGTGTTAAGCCGACATAAGGTGGTGTATAGGTTAGAACACTGTCCTTCTTTCCTTAATCTAGAAGTTTTGTCTATAGGTGAATCTGTCGTGAGCTACTTTCGTTGACTTATAAAGCCGAGTTTGATCTTTAGAGCTTTCCATGTTCATATCATACTTCTACACATGTAATCTCTTTTAGCTTACTTCAATGCAATGTAAAGTTACTTTGACATAAAAAAATGTGTTAAGCCAACATAAGGTGCGTCAAAGGTTGGAACACAATCATTCTTTCCTTAATCTAGAAATTTTGTCTATAGGTGAACCTGTCGTGAGCTACTTTCGTTAGGTTATGAAGCCGAGTTTTATCTTTAGAGCTTTCCATGTTCATATCATGCTTCTACACATGTAATCTCTTTTAGCTTAGTTCAATACAATGTAAGGTTACTTTGACATAAGAAAGTGTGTTAAGCCGACATAAGGTGGTGTATAGGTTGGAACACAGTCATTCTTTCCTAATCTAGAAGTTTTGTCTGTAGGAGAACCCGTCGTGAGCTATTTTCGTTGAGTTATAAAGCCGAGTTTAATCTTTAGAGCTTTCCATGTTCATATCGTACTTCTACACATGTAATCTCTTTTAGCTTACTTCAATGCAATGTAAAGTTACTTTGACATAAAAAAGTGTGTTAAGCCAACATAAGGTGCGTCAAAGGTTGGAACACAGTCATTCTTTCCTTAATCAAGAAATTTTGTCTATAGGTGAACCTGTCGTGAGCTACTTTCGTTAGGTTATGAAGCCGAGTTTGATCCTTAGAGCTTTCTATGTTCATATCATGCTTCTACACATGTAATTTCTTTTAGCTTAGTTTAATGCAATGTAAGGTTACTTTGATATAAGAAAGTGTGTTAAGCCGACATAAGTTGGTGTCATAGGTTGGAACACTGTCATTCTTTCCTAATCTAGAAGTTTTGTCTATAGGTGAACCCGTCGTGAGCTACTTTCGTTGAGTTATGAAGCCGAGTTTTATCCTTAGAGCTTTCTATGTTCATATCATGATTCTACACATGTAATCTCTTTTAGCTTAGTTCAATGCAATGTAAGGTTACTTTGAAACAAGAAAGTGTGTTAAGCTGACATAAGGTGGTGTCATAGGTTGGCAGACAGTCATTCTTTACTAATCTAGAAGTTTTGTCTATAGGTGAACCCGTCGTGAGCTACTTTCGTTGAGTTTTGAAGCCAAGTTTGATCCTTAGAGCTTTCCACGTTCATATCTTACTTCTACACATGTAATCTCTTTTAGCTTACTTCAATGCAATGTAAGTTTACTTTGACATAAGAAAGTGTGTTAAGTCGACATAAGGTGCTGTCAAAGGTTGGAACACGGTCATTCTTTCCTTAATCTAGAAGTTTTGTCTATAGGTAAACCCGTCGTGAGCTACTTTCGTTGAGTTATGAAGCCGAGTTTGATCCTTAGAGCTTTTTATGTTCATATCATGCTTCTACACATGTAATCTCTTTTAGCTTAGTTCAATGCAATGTAAGGATACTTTGACATAAGAAAGTGTGTTAAGCCGACATAAGGTGGTGTCATAGGTTGGAACACAGTCATTTTTTCCTAATCTAGAAGTTTTGTCTATAAGTGAACCCGTCGTGAGCTATTTTCGTTGAGTTATGAAGCCGAGTTTGATCTTTAGAGCTTTCCATGTTCATATCATGCTTCTACACATGTAATCTCTTTTAGCTTACTTCAATGCAATGTAAGGTTACTTTGACATAAGAAAGTGTGTTAAGCCGACATAAGGTGGTGTTAAAGGTTGGAACACGGTCATTCTTTCCTTAATCTAGAAGTTTTGCCTATAGGTGAACCCGTCGTGAGGTACTTTCGGTGAGTTATGAAGCTGAGTTTGATCCTTAGAGCTTTCTATGTTCATATCATGCTTCTACACATGTAATCTCTTTTAGCTTAGTTCAATGCAATGTAAGGTTACTTTGACATAAGAAAGTGTGTTAAGCCGACATAAGGTGGTGTCATATGTTGGAACACAGTCATTCTTTCCTAATCTAGAAGTTTTGTCTATAAGTGAACCCGTCGTGAGCTATTTTCGTTGAGTTATGAAGCCGAGTTTGATCTTTAGAGCTTTCCATGTTCATATCATGCTTCTACACATGTAATCTCTTTTAGCTTACTTCAATGCAATGTAAAGTTACTTTGACATAAGAAAGTGTGTTAAGCCGACATAAGGTGGTGTTAAAGGTTGGAACACGGTCATTCTTTCCTTAATCTAGAAGTTTTGCCTATAGGTGAACCCGTCGTGAGGTACTTTCGGTGAGTTATGAAGCCGAGTTTGATCCTTAGAGCTTTCTATGTTCATATCATGCTTCTACACATGTAATTTCTTTTAGCTTAGTTTAATGCAATGTAAGGTTACTTTGATATAAGAAAGTGGGTTAAGCCGACATAAGGTGGTGTTATAAGTTGGAACACTATCATTCTTTCCTAATCTAGAAGTTTTGTCTATAAGTGAACCCGTCGTGAGCTATTTTCGTTGAGTTATGAAGCCGAGTTTGATCTTTAGAGCTTTCCATGTTCATATCATGCTTCTACACATGTAATCTCTTTTAGCTTACTTCAATGCAATGTAAGGTTACTTTGACATAAGAAAGTGTGTTAAGCCGACATAAGGTGGTGTTAAAGGTTGGAACACGGTCATTTTTTCCTTAATCTAGAAGTTTTGTCTATAGGTAAACCCGTCGTGAGGTACTTTCGGTGAGTTATGAAGCCGAGTTTGATCCTTAGAGCTTTCTATGTTCATATCATGCTTCTACACATGTAATCTCTTTTAGCTTAGTTCAATGCAATGTAAGGTTACTTTGACATAAGAAAGTGTGTTAAGCCGACATAAGGTGGTGTCATAGGTTGGAACACAGTCATTCTTTCCTAATCTAGAAGTTTTGTCTATAAGTGAACCCGTCGTGAGCTATTTTCGTTGAGTTATGAAGCCGAGTTTGATCTTTAGAGCTTTCCATGTTCATATCATGCTTCTACACATGTAATCTCTTTTAGCTTACTTCAATGCAATGTAAAGTTACTTTGACATAAGAAAGTGTGTTAAGCCGACATAAGGTGGTGTTAAAGGTTGGAACACGGTCATTCTTTCCTTAATCTAGAAGTTTTGCCTATAGGTGAACCCGTCGTGAGGTACTTTCGGTGAGTTATGAAGCCGAGTTTGATCCTTAGAGCTTTCTATGTTCATATCATGCTTCTACACATGTAATTTCTTTTAGCTTAGTTTAATGCAATGTAAGGTTACTTTGATATAAGAAAGTGGGTTAAGCCGACATAAGGTGGTGTTATAAGTTGGAACACTATCATTCTTTCCTAATCTAGAAGTTTTGTCTATAAGTGAACCCGTCGTGAGCTATTTTCGTTGAGTTATGAAGCCGAGTTTGATCTTTAGAGCTTTCCATGTTCATATCATGCTTCTACACATGTAATCTCTTTTAGCTTACTTCAATGCAATGTAAGGTTACTTTGACATAAGAAAGTGTGTTAAGCCGACATAAGGTGGTGTTAAAGGTTGGAACACGGTCATTCTTTCCTTAATCTAGAAGTTTTGCCTATAGGTGAACCCGTCGTGAGGTACTTTCGGTGAGTTATGAAGCCGAGTTTGATCCTTAGAGCTTTCTATGTTCATATCATGCTTCTACACATGTAATCTCTTTTAGCTTAGTTCAATGCAATGTAAGGTTACTTTGACATAAGAAAGTGTGTTAAGCCGACATAAGGTGGTGTCATAGGTTGGAACACAGTCATTCTTTCCTAATCTAGAATTTTGTCTATAAGTGAACCCGTCGTGAGCTATTTTCGTTGAGTTATGAAGCCGAGTTTGATCTTTAGAGCTTTCCATGTTCATATCATGCTTCTACACATGTAATCTCTTTTAGCTTACTTCAATGCAATGTAAAGTTACTTTGACATAAGAAAGTGTGTTAAGCCGACATAAGGTGGTGTTAAAGGTTGGAACACGGTCATTCTTTCCTTAATCTAGAAGTTTTGCCTATAGGTGAACCCGTCGTGAGGTACTTTCGGTGAGTTATGAAGCCGAGTTTGATCCTTAGAGCTTTCTATGTTCATATCATGCTTCTACACATGTAATTTCTTTTAGCTTAGTTTAATGCAATGTAAGGTTACTTTGATATAAGAAAGAGGGTTAAGCCGACATAAGGTGGTGTTATAAGTTGGAACACTGTCATTCTTTCCTAATCTAGAAGTTTTCTCTATAGGTGAACCCGTCGTGAGCTACTTTCGTTGAGTTATGAAGCCGAGTTTTATCCTTAGAGCTTTCTATGTTCATATCATGCTTCCACACATGTAATCTCTTTTAGCTTAGTTCAATGCAATGTAAGGTTACTTTGAAACAAGAAAGTGTGTTAAGCTGACATAAGGTGGTGTCATAGGTTGGAAGATAGTCATTCTTTACTAATCTAGAAGTTTTGTCTATAGGTGAACCCGTCGTGAGCTACTTTCGTTAAGTTTTGAAGCCAAGTTTGATCCTTAGAGTTTTCCACGTTCATATCTTACTTCTACACATGTAATCTCTTTTAGCTTACTTCAATCCAATGTAAGTTTACTTTGACATAAGAAATAGTGTTAAGCCGACATAAGGTGGTGTCAAAGGTTGGAACACGGTCATTCTTTCCTTAATCTAAAAGTTTTGTCTATAGGTGAACCCGTCGTGAGCTACTTTTGTTGAGTTATGAAGCCGAGTTGTATCCTTAGGGCTTTCTATGTTCATATCATGCTTCTACACATGTAATCTCTTTTAGCTTAGTTTAATGCAATGTAAGGTTACTTTGAAATAAGAAAGTGTGTTGAACCGAGATAAGATGGTGTCATAGGTTGGAACACAGTCATTCTTTCCTAATCTAGAAGTTTTGTCTATAAGTGAACCCGTCGTGAGCTATTTTCGTTGAGTTATGAAGCCGAGTTTGATCTTTAGAGCTTTCCATGTTCATATCATGCTTCTACACATGTAATCTCTTTTAGCTTAGTTCAATGCAATGTAAGGTTACTTTGACATAAGAAAGTGTGTTAAGCCGACATAAGGTGGTGTATAGGTTGGAACACAATCATTCTTTCCTAATCTAGAAGTTTTGTCTGTAGGAGAACCCGTCGTGAGCTATTTTCGTTGAGTTGTAAAGCCGAGTTTAATCTTTAGAGCTTTCCATGTTCATATCGTACTTCTACACATGTAATCTCTTTTAGCTTACTTCAATGCAATGTAAAGTTACTTTGACATAAAAAAGTGTGTTAAGCCAACATAAGGTGCGTCAAAGGTTGGAACACAGTCATTCTTTCCTTAATCTAGAAATTTTGTCTATAGGTGAACCTGTCGTGAGCTACTTTCGTTAGGTTATGAAGCCGAGTTTGATCCTTAGAGCTTTCTATGTTCATATCATGCTTCTACACATGTAATTTCTTTTAGCTTAGTTTAATGCAATGTAAGGTTACTTTGATATAAGAAAGTGTGTTAAGCCGACATAAGTTGGTGTCATAGGTTGGAACACTGTCATTCTTTCCTAATCTAGAAGTTTTGTCTATAGGTGAACCCGTCGTGAGCTACTTTCGTTGAGTTATGAAGCCGAGTTTGATCCTTAGAGCTTTCTATGTTCATATCATGCTTCTACACATGTAATTTCTTTTAGCTTAGTTTAATGCAATGTAAGGTTACTTTGATATAAGAAAGTGTGTTAAGATGACATAAGGTGGTGTCATAGGTTGGAAGACAGTCATTCTTTACTAATCTAGAAGTTTTGTCTCTAGGTGAACCCGTCGTGAGCTACTTTCGTTGAGTTTTGAAGCCAAGTTTGATCCTTAGAGCTTTCCACGTTCATATCGTACTTCTACACATGTAATCTCTTTTAGCTTACTTCAATGCAATGTAAGTTTACTTTGACATAAGAAAGTGTGTTAAGTCGACATATGGTGCTGTCAAAGGTTGGAACACGGTCATTCTTTCGTTAATCTAGAAGTTTTGTCTATAGGTAAACCCGTCGTGAGCTACTTTCGTTGAGTTATGAAGCCGAGTTTGATCCTTAGAGCTTTCTATGTTCATATCATGCTTCTACACATGTAATCTCTTTTAGCTTAGTTCAATGCAATGTAAGGTTACTTTGACATAAGAAAGTGTGTTAAGCCGACATAAGGTGGTGTCATAGGTTGGAACACAGTCATTCTTTCCTAATCTAGAAGTTTTGTCTATAAGTGAACCCGTCGTGAGCTATTTTCGTTGAGTTATGAAGCCGAGTTTGATCTTTAGAGCTTTCCATGTTCATATCATGCTTCTACACATGTAATCTCTTTTAGCTTACTTCAATGCAATGTAAGTTTACTTTGACATAAGAAAGTGTGTTAAGCCGACATAAGGTGGTGTCAAAGGTTGGAACACGGTCATTCTTTCCTTAATCTAGAAGTTTTGCCTATAGGTGAACCCGTCGTGAGGTACTTTCGGTGAGTTCTGAAGCCGAGTTTGATCCTTAGAGCTTTCTATGTTCATATCATGCTTCTACACATGTAATTTCTTTTAGCTTAGTTTAATGCAATGTAAGGTTACTTTGATATAAGAAAGTGGGTTAAGCCGACATAAGGTGGTGTCATAAGTTGGAACCCTGTCATTCTTTCCTAATCTAGAAGTTTTCTCTATAGGTGAACCCGTCGTGAGCTACTTTCGTTGAGTTATGAAGCCGAGTTTGATCCTTAGAGCTTTCTATGTTCATTTCATGCTTCTACACATGTAATCTCTATTAGCTTAGTTCAATGCAATGTAAGGTTACTTTGAAACAAGAAAGTGTGTTAAGCTGACATAAGGTGATGTCATAGGTTGGAACACAGTCATTCTTTACTAATCTAGAAGTTTTGTCTATAGGTGAACCCGTCGTGAGCTACTTTCGTTGACTTATGCAGCCTAGTTTTATCTTTAGAGCTTTCCATGTTCATATCGTACTTCTACACATGTAATCTATTTTAGCTTACTTCAATGCAATGTAAAGTTACTTTGACATAAGAAAGTGTGTTAAGCCGACATAAGGTGGTGTCAAAGGTTGGAACACGATCATTCTTTCCTTAATCTAGAAGTTTTGTCTATAGGTGAACCCGTCGTGAGCTACTTTTGGTGAGTTATGAAGCCGAGTTTGATCTTTAGAACTTTCTATGTTCATATCATGCTTCTACACATGCCATCTCTTTTAGCTTAGTTCAATGTAATGTAAGGTTACGTTGATATAAGAAAGTGTGTTAAGCCGACATAAGGTGGTGTCATAGGTTTAGGTTGGAACACAGTAATTATTTCCTAATCTAGAAGTTTTGTCTATAGGTGAACCCGTCGTGAGCTATTTTCGTTGAGTTATGAAGCCGAGTTTGATCTTTAGAGCTTTCCATGTTCATATCATGCTTCTACACATGTAATCTCTTTTAGCTTAGTTCAATGCAATGTAAGGTTACTTTGACATAAGAAAGTGTGTTAAGCCGACATATGGTGCTGTCAAAGGTTGGAACACGGTCATTCTTTCCTTAATCTAGAAGTTTTGCCTATAGGTAAACCCGTCGTGAGCTACTTTCGTTGAGTTATGAAGCCGAGTTTGATCCTTAGAGCTTTCTATGTTCATATCATGCTTCTACACATGTAATCTCTTTTAGCTTAGTTCAATGCAATGTAAGGTTACTTTGACATAAGAAAGTGTGTTAAGCTGACATAAGGTGGTGTCATAGGTTGGAACACAGTCATTCTTTCCTAATCTAGAAGTTTTGTCTATAAGTGAACCCGTCGTGAGCTATTTTCGTTGAGTTATGAAGCCGAGTTTGATCTTTAGAGCTTTCCATGTTCATATCATGCTTCTACACATGTAATCTCTTTTAGCTTACTTCAATGCAATGTAAGGTTACTTTGACATAAGAAAGTGTGTTAAGCCGACATAAGGTGGTGTCAAAGGTTGGAACACGGTCATTCTTTCCTTAATCTAGAAGTTTTGCCTATAGGTGAACCCGTCGTGAGGTACTTTCGGTGAGTTCTGAAGCCGAGTTTGATCCTTAGAGCTTTCTATGTTCATATCATGCTTCTACACATGTAATTTCTTTTAGCTTAGTTTAATGCAATGTAAGGTTACTTTGATATAAGAAAGTGGGTTAAGCCGACATAAGGTGGTGTCATAAGTTGGAACACTGTCATTCTTTCCTAATCTAGAAGTTTTCTCTATAGGTGAACCCGTCGTGAGCTACTTTCGTTGAGTTATGAAGCCGAGTTTTATCCTTAGAGCTTTCTATGTTCATATCATGCTTTCACACATGTAATCTCTTTTAGCTTAGTTCAATGCAATGTAAGGTTACTTTGAAACAAGAAAGTGTGTTAAGCTGACATAAGGTGGTGTCATAGGTTGGAAGATAGTCATTCTTTACTAATCTAGAAGTTTTGTCTATAGGTGAACCCGTTGTGATCTACTTTCGTTAAGTTTTGAAGCCAAGTTTGATCCTTAGAGTTTTCCACGTTCATATCTTACTTCTACACATGTAATCTCTTTTAGCTTACTTCAATCCAATGTAAGTTTACTTTGACATAAGAAAGTGTGTTAAGCCGACATAAGGTGGTGTCAAAGGTTGGAACACGGTCATTCTTTCCTTAATCTAAAAGTTTTGTCTATAGGTGAAACCGTCGTGAGCTACTTTCGTTGAGTTATGAAGCCGAGTTGTATCCTTAGGGCTTTCTATGTTCATATCATGCTTCTACACATGTAATCTCTTTTAGCTTAGTTTAATGCAATGTAAGGTTACTTTGAAATAAGAAAGTGTGTTAAACCGAGATAAGATGGTGTCATAGGTTGGAACACAGTCATTCTTTCCTAATCTAGATGTTTTGTCTATAAGTGAACCCGTCGTGAGCTATTTTCGTTGAGTTATGAAGCCGAGTTTGATCTTTAGAGCTTTCCATGTTCATATCATGCTTCTACACATGTAATCTCTTTTAGCTTAGTTCAATGCAATGTAAGGTTACTTTGACATAAGAAAGTGTGTTAAGCCGACATAAGGTGGTGTATAGGTTGGAACACAGTCATTCTTTCCTAATCTAGAAGTTTTGTCTGTAGGAGAACCCGTCGTGAGCTATTTTCGTTGAGTTATAAAGCCGAGTTTAATCTTTAGAGCTTTCCATGTTCATATCATACTTCTACACATGTAATCTCTTTTAGCTTACT
Organism: Lepidium didymum; assembly: GCA_963920545.1. NCBI lineage: Eukaryota > Viridiplantae > Streptophyta > Magnoliopsida > Brassicales > Brassicaceae > Lepidium > Lepidium didymum. The sequence continues at coordinate 11,631,554 of OY986992.1, read as the reverse complement.
TCAATGCAATGTAAGGTTACTTTGACATAAGAAAGTGTGTTAAGCCGACATAAGGTGGTGTTAAAGGTTGGAACACGGTCATTCTTTCCTTAATCTAGAAGTTTTGCCTATAGGTGAACCCGTCGTGAGGTACTTTCGGTGAGTTCTGAAGCCGAGTTTGATCCTTAGAGCTTTCTATGTTCATATCATGCTTCTACACATGTAATTTCTTTTAGCTTAGTTTAATGCAATGTAAGGTTACTTTGATATAAGAAAGTAGGTTAAGCCGACATAAGGTGGTGTCATAAGTTGGAACACTGTCATTCTTTCCTAATCTAGAAGTTTTCTCTATAGGTGAACCCGTCGTGAGCTACTTTCGTTGAGTTATGAAGCCGAGTTTTATCCTTAGAGCTTTCTATGTTCATATCATGCTTTCACACATGTAATCTCTTTTAGCTTAGTTCAATGCAATGTAAGGTTACTTTGAAACAAGAAAGTGTGTTAAGCTGACATAAGGTGGTGTCGTAGGTTGGTAGACAGTCATTCTTTACTAATCTAGAAGTTTTGTCTATAGGTGAACCCGTCGTGAGCTACTTTCGTTAAGTTTTGAAGCCAAGTTTGATCCATAGAGTTTTCCACGTTCATATCTTACTTCTACACATGTAATCTCTTTTAGCTTACTTCAATCCAATGTAAGTTTACTTTGACATAAGAAAGTGTGTTAAGCCGACATAAGGTGGTGTCAAAGGTTGGAACACGGTCATTCTTTCCTTAATCTAAAAGTTTTGTCTATAGGTGAAACCGTCGTGAGCTACTTTCGTTGAGTTATGAAGCCGAGTTGTATCCTTAGGGCTTTCTATGTTCATATCATGCTTCTACACATGTAATCTCTTTTAGCTTAGTTTAATGCAATGTAAGGTTACTTTGAAATAAGAAAGTGTGTTAAACCGAGATAAGATGGTGTCATAGGTTGGAACACAGTCATTCTTTCCTAATCTAGATGTTTTGTCTATAAGTGAACCCGTCGTGAGCTATTTTCGTTGAGTTATGAAGCCGAGTTTGATCTTTAGAGCTTTCCATGTTCATATCATGCTTCTACACATGTAATCTCTTTTAGCTTAGTTCAATGCAATGTAAGGTTACTTTGACATAAGAAAGTGTGTTAAGCCGACATAAGGTGGTGTATAGGTTGGAACACAGTCATTCTTTCCTAATCTAGAAGTTTTGTCTGTAGGAGAACCCGTCGTGAGCTATTTTCGTTGAGTTATAAAGCCGAGTTTAATCTTTAGAGCTTTCCATGTTCATATCATACTTCTACACATGTAATCTCTTTTATATTACTTCAATGCAATGTAAGGTTACTTTGACATAAGAAAGTGTGTTAAGCCGACATAAGGTGGTGTTAAAGGTTGGAACACGGTCATTCTTTCCTTAATCTAGAAGTTTTGCCTATAGGTGAACCCGTCGTGAGGTACTTTCGGTGAGTTCTGAAGCCGAGTTTGATCCTTAGAGCTTTCTATGTTCATATCATGCTTCTACACATGTAATTTCTTTTAGCTTAGTTTAATGCAATGTAAGGTTACTTTGATATAAGAAAGTAGGTTAAGCCGACATAAGGTGGTGTCATAAGTTGGAACACTGTCATTCTTTCCTAATCTAGAAGTTTTCTCTATAGGTGAACCCGTCGTGAGCTACTTTCGTTGAGTTATGAAGCCGAGTTTTATCCTTAGAGCTTTCTATGTTCATATCATGCTTTCACACATGTAATCTCTTTTAGCTTAGTTCAATGCAATGTAAGGTTACTTTGAAACAAGAAAGTGTGTTAAGCTGACATAAGGTGGTGTCGTAGGTTGGTAGACAGTCATTCTTTACTAATCTAGAAGTTTTGTCTATAGGTGAACCCGTCGTGAGCTACTTTCGTTAAGTTTTGAAGCCAAGTTTGATCCATAGAGTTTTCCACGTTCATATCTTACTTCTACACATGTAATCTCTTTTAGCTTACTTCAATGCAATGTAAGTTTACTTTGACATAAGAAAGTGTGTTAAGCCGACATAAGGTGGTGTCAAAGGTTGGAACACGGTCATTCTTTCCTTAATCTAAAAGTTTTGTCTATAGGTGAACCCGTCGTGAGCTAGTTTCGTTGAGTTATGAAGCCGAGTTGTATCCTTAGGGCTTTCTATGTTCATATCATGCTTCTACACATGTAATCTCTTTTAGCTTAGTTTAATGCATTGTAAGGTTACTTTGAAATAAGAAAGTGTGTTAAACCGAGATAAGTTGGTGTCATAGGTTGGAACACAGTCATTCTTTCCTAATCTAGAAGTTTTGTCTATAAGTGAACCCGTCGTGAGCTATTTTCGTTGAGTTATGAAGCCGAGTTTGATCTTTAGAGCTTTCCATGTTCATATCATGCTTCTACACATGTAATCTCTTTTAGCTTAGTTCAATGCAATGTAAGGTTACTTTGACATAAGAAAGTGTGTTAAGCCGACATAAGGTGGTGTATAGGTTGGAACACAGTCATTCTTTCCTAATCTAGAAGTTTTATCTATAGGAGAACTCGTCGTGAGCTACTTTCGTTGAGTTATGAAGCCGAGTTTGATCTTTAGAGCTTTCCATGTTCATATCATACTTCTACACATGTAATCTCTTATAGCTTACTTCAATGCAATGTAAAGTTACTTTGACATAAGAAAGTGTGTTAAGCCGACATAAGGTGGTGTCAAAGTTTAGAACACGGTCATTCTTTCCTTAATCTAGAAGTTGTGGCTATAGGTGAACCCGTCGTGAGCTACTTTAGGTGAGTTATAAAGCCGAGTTTGATCCTTAGAGCTTTCTATGTTCATATCATGCTTCTACACATGTAATCTCTTTTAGCTTAGTTCAATGCAATGTAAGGTTACTTTGAAATAAGAAAGTGTGTTAAGCCGACATAAGGTGGTGTCATAGGTTGGAACACAGTCATTCTTTCCTAATCTAGAAGTTTTGTCTATAGGTGAACCCGTCGTGAGCTACTTTCGTTGAGTTATGAAGCCGAGTTTGATCTTTAGAGCTTTCCATGTTCATATCATGCTTCTACACATGTAATCTCTTTTAGCTTACTTCAATGCAATGTAAAGTTACTTTGACATAAGAAAGTGTGTTAAGCCGACATAAGGTGGTGTTAAAGGTTGGAACACGGTCATTCTTTCCTTAATCTAGAAGTTTTGCCTATAGGTGAACCCGTCGTGAGGTACTTTCGGTGAGTTATGAAGCCGAGTTTGATCCTTAGAGCTTTCTATGTTCATATCATGCTTCTACACATGTAATTTTTTTTAGCTTAGTTTAATGCAATGTAAGGTTACTTTGATATAAGAAAGTGGGTTAAGCCAACATAAGGTGGTGTCATAAGTTGGAACACTGTCATTCTTTCCTAATCTAGAAGTTTTCTCTATAGGTGAATCCGTCGTGAGCTACTTTCGTTGAGTTATGAAGCCGAGTTTTATCCTTAGAGCTTTCTATGTTCATATCATGCTTCCACACATGTAATCTCTTTTAGCTTAGTTCAATGCAATGTAAGGTTACTTTGAAACAAGAAAGTGTGTTAAGCTGACATAAGGTGGTGTCATAGATTGGAAGATAGTCATTCTTTACTAATCTAGAAGTTTTGTCTATAGGTGAACCCGTCGTGAGCTACTTTCGTTAAGTTTTGAAGCCAAGTTTGATCCTTAGAGTTTTCCACGTTCATATCTTTCTTCTACACATGTAATCTCTTTTAGCTTACTTCAATCCAATGTAAGTTTACTTTGACATAAGAAAGTGTGTTAAGCCGACATAAGGTGGTGTCAAAGGTTGGAACACGGTCATTCTTTCCTTAATCTAAAAGTTTTGTCTATAGGTAAACCCGTCGTGAGCTACTTTCGTTGAGTTATGAAGCCGAGTTGTATCCTTAGGGCTTTCTATGTTCATATCAGGCTTCTACACATGTAATCTCTGTTAGCTTAGTTTAATGCAATGTAAGGTTACTTTGAAATAAGAAAGTGTGTTAAACCGAGATAAGATGGTGTCATAGGTTGGAACACAGTCATTCTTTCCTAATCTAGAAGTCTTGTCTATAAGTGAGCCCGTCGTGAGCTATTTTCGTTGAGTTATGAAGCCGAGTTTGATCTTTAGAGCTTTCCATGTTCATATCATGCTTCTACACATGTAATCTCTTTTAGCTTAGTTCAATGCAATGTAAGGTTACTTTGACATAAGAAAGTGTGTTAAGCCGACATAAGGTGGTGTATAGGTTGGAACACAGTCATTCTTTCCCAATCTAGAAGTTTTGTCTATAGGAGAACTCGTCGTGAGCTACTTTCGTTGAGTTATGAAGCCGAGTTTGATCTTTAGAGCTTTCCATGTTCATATCATACTTCTACACATGTAATCTCTTATAGCTTAGTTCAATGCAATGTAAGGTTACTTTGAAATAAGAAAGTGTGTTAAGCCAACATAAGGTGCGTCAAAGGTTGGAACACAGTCATTCTTTCCTTAATCTAGAAATTTTGTCTATAAGTGAGCCCGTCGTGAGCTATTTTCGTTGAGTTATGAAGCCGAGTTTGATCTTTAGAGCTTTCCATGTTCATATCATGCTTCTACACATGTAATCTCTTTTAGCTTAGTTCAATGCAATGTAAGGTTACTTTGACATAAGAAAGTGTGTTAAGCCGACATAAGGTGGTGTATAGGTTGGAACACAATCATTCTTTCCTAATCTAGAAGTTTTGTCTATAGGAGAACTCGTCGTGAGCTACTTTCGTTGAATTATGAAGCCGAGTTTGATCTTTAGAGCTTTCCATGTTCATATCATACTTCTACACATGTAATCTCTTATAGCTTACTTCAATGCAATGTAAAGTTACTTTGACATAAGAAAGTGTGTTAAGCCGACATAAGGTGGTGTCAAAGTTTAGAACACGGTCATTCTTTCCTTAATCTAGAAGTTGTGGCTATAGGTGAACCCGTCGTGAGCTACTTTAGGTGAGTTATAAAGCCGAGTTTGATCCTTAGAGCTTTCTATGTTCATATCATGCTTCTACACATGTAATCTCTTTTAGCTTAGTTCAATGCAATGTAAGGTTACTTTGAAATAAGAAAGTGTGTTAAGCCGACATAAGGTGGTGTCATAGGTTGGAACACAGTCATTCTTTCCTAATCTAGAAGTTTTGTCTATAGGTGAACCCGTCGTGAGCTACTTTCGTTGAGTTATGAAGCCGAGTTTGATCTTTAGAGCTTTCCATGTTCATATCATACTTCTTCACATGTAATCTCTTATAGCTTACTTCAATGCAATGTAAAGTTACTTTGACATAAGAAAGTGTGTTAAGCCGACATAAGGTGGTGTCAAAGTTTAGAACACGGTCATTCTTTCCTTAATCTAGAAGTTGTGGCTATAGGTGAACCCGTCGTGAGCTACTTTAGGTGAGTTATAAAGCCGAGTTTGATCCTTAGAGCTTTCTATGTTCATATCATGCTTCTACACATGTAATCTCTTTTAGCTTAGTTCAATGCAATGTAAGGTTACTTTGAAATAAGAAAGTGTGTTAAACCGAGATAAGTTGGTGTCATAGGTTGGAACACAGTCATTCTTTCCTAATCTAGAAGTTTTGTCTATAAGTGAACCCGTCGTGAGCTATTTTCGTTGAGTTATGAAGCCGAGTTTGATCTTTAGAGCTTTCCATGTTCATATCATGCTTCTACACATGTAATCTCTTTTAGCTTAGTTCAATGCAATGTAAGGTTACTTTGACATAAGAAAGTGTGTTAAGCCGACATAAGGTGGTGTATAGGTTGGAACACAGTCATTCTTTCCTAATCTAGAAGTTTTATCTATAGGAGAACTCGTCGTGAGCTACTTTCGTTGAGTTATGAAGCCGAGTTTGATCTTTAGAGCTTTCCATGTTCATATCATACTTCTACACATGTAATCTCTTATAGCTTACTTCAATGCAATGTAAAGTTACTTTGACATAAGAAAGTGTGTTAAGCCGACATAAGGTGGTGTCAAAGTTTAGAACACGGTCATTCTTTCCTTAATCTAGAAGTTGTGGCTATAGGTGAACCCGTCGTGAGCTACTTTAGGTGAGTTATAAAGCCGAGTTTGATCCTTAGAGCTTTCTATGTTCATATCATGCTTCTACACATGTAATCTCTTTTAGCTTAGTTCAATGCAATGTAAGGTTACTTTGAAATAAGAAAGTGTGTTAAGCCGACATAAGGTGGTGTCATAGGTTGGAACACAGTCATTCTTTCCTAATCTAGAAGTTTTGTCTATAGGTGAACCCGTCGTGAGCTACTTTCGTTGAGTTATGAAGCCGAGTTTGATCTTTAGAGCTTTCCATGTTCATATCATGCTTCTACACATGTAATCTCTTTTAGCTTACTTCAATGCAATGTAAAGTTACTTTGACATAAGAAAGTGTGTTAAGCCGACATAAGGTGGTGTTAAAGGTTGGAACACGGTCATTCTTTCCTTAATCTAGAAGTTTTGCCTATAGGTGAACCCGTCGTGAGGTACTTTCGGTGAGTTATGAAGCCGAGTTTGATCCTTAGAGCTTTCTATGTTCATATCATGCTTCTACACATGTAATTTTTTTTAGCTTAGTTTAATGCAATGTAAGGTTACTTTGATATAAGAAAGTGGGTTAAGCCAACATAAGGTGGTGTCATAAGTTGGAACACTGTCATTCTTTCCTAATCTAGAAGTTTTCTCTATAGGTGAATCCGTCGTGAGCTACTTTCGTTGAGTTATGAAGCCGAGTTTTATCCTTAGAGCTTTCTATGTTCATATCATGCTTCCACACATGTAATCTCTTTTAGCTTAGTTCAATGCAATGTAAGGTTACTTTGAAACAAGAAAGTGTGTTAAGCTGACATAAGGTGGTGTCATAGATTGGAAGATAGTCATTCTTTACTAATCTAGAAGTTTTGTCTATAGGTGAACCCGTCGTGAGCTACTTTCGTTAAGTTTTGAAGCCAAGTTTGATCCTTAGAGTTTTCCACGTTCATATCTTTCTTCTACACATGTAATCTCTTTTAGCTTACTTCAATCCAATGTAAGTTTACTTTGACATAAGAAAGTGTGTTAAGCCGACATAAGGTGGTGTCAAAGGTTGGAACACGGTCATTCTTTCCTTAATCTAAAAGTTTTGTCTATAGGTAAACCCGTCGTGAGCTACTTTCGTTGAGTTATGAAGCCGAGTTGTATCCTTAGGGCTTTCTATGTTCATATCAGGCTTCTACACATGTAATCTCTTTTAGCTTAGTTTAATGCAATGTAAGGTTACTTTGAAATAAGAAAGTGTGTTAAACCGAGATAAGATGGTGTCATAGGTTGGAACACAGTCATTCTTTCCTAATCTAGAAGTTTTGTCTATAAGTGAGCCCGTCGTGAGCTATTTTCGTTGAGTTATGAAGCCGAGTTTGATCTTTAGAGCTTTCCATGTTCATATCATGCTTCTACACATGTAATCTCTTTTAGCTTAGTTCAATGCAATGTAAGGTTACTTTGACATAAGAAAGTGTGTTAAGCCGACATAAGGTGGTGTATAGGTTGGAACACAGTCATTCTTTCCCAATCTAGAAGTTTTGTCTATAGGAGAACTCGTCGTGAGCTACTTTCGTTGAGTTATGAAGCCGAGTTTGATCTTTAGAGCTTTCCATGTTCATATCATACTTCTACACATGTAATCTCTTATAGCTTAGTTCAATGCAATGTAAGGTTACTTTGAAATAAGAAAGTGTGTTAAGCCAACATAAGGTGCGTCAAAGGTTGGAACACAGTCATTCTTTCCTTAATCTAGAAATTTTGTCTATAAGTGAGCCCGTCGTGAGATATTTTCGTTGAGTTATGAAGCCGAGTTTGATCTTTAGAGCTTTCCATGTTCATATCATGCTTCTACACATGTAATCTCTTTTAGCTTAGTTCAATGCAATGTAAGGTTACTTTGACATAAGAAAGTGTGTTAAGCCGACATAAGGTGGTGTATAGGTTGGAACACAATCATTCTTTCCTAATCTAGAAGTTTTGTCTATAGGAGAACTCGTCGTGAGCTACTTTCGTTGAATTATGAAGCCGAGTTTGATCTTTAGAGCTTTCCATGTTCATATCATACTTCTACACATGTAATCTCTTATAGCTTACTTCAATGCAATGTAAAGTTACTTTGACATAAGAAAGTGTGTTAAGCCGACATAAGGTGGTGTCAAAGTTTAGAACACGGTCATTCTTTCCTTAATCTAGAAGTTGTGGCTATAGGTGAACCCGTCGTGAGCTACTTTAGGTGAGTTATAAAGCCGAGTTTGATCCTTAGAGCTTTCTATGTTCATATCATGCTTCTACACATGTAATCTCTTTTAGCTTAGTTCAATGCAATGTAAGGTTACTTTGAAATAAGAAAGTGTGTTAAGCCGACATAAGGTGGTGTCATAGGTTGGAACACAGTCATTCTTTCCTAATCTAGAAGTTTTGTCTATAGGTGAACCCGTCGTGAGCTACTTTCGTTGAGTTATGAAGCCGAGTTTGATCTTTAGAGCTTTCCATGTTCATATCATACTTCTTCACATGTAATCTCTTATAGCTTACTTCAATGCAATGTAAAGTTACTTTGACATAAGAAAGTGTGTTAAGCCGACATAAGGTGGTGTCAAAGTTTAGAACACGGTCATTCTTTCCTTAATCTAGAAGTTGTGGCTATAGGTGAACCCGTCGTGAGCTACTTTAGGTGAGTTATAAAGCCGAGTTTGATCCTTAGAGCTTTCTATGTTCATATCATGCTTCTACACATGTAATCTCTTTTAGCTTAGTTCAATGCAATGTAAGGTTACTTTGAAATAAGAAAGTGTGTTAAGCCGACATAAGGTGGTGTCATAGGTTGGAACACAGTCATTCTTTCCTAATCTAGAAGTTTTGTCTATAGGTGAACCCGTCGTGAGCTACTTTCGTTGAGTTATGAAGCCGAGTTTGATCTTTAGAGCTTTCCATGTTCATATCATGCTTCTACACATGTAATCTCTTTTAGCTTACTTCAATGCAATGTAAAGTTACTTTGACATAAGAAAGTGTGTTAAGCCGACATAAGGTGGTGTTAAAGGTTGGAACACAGTCATTCTTTCCTAATCTAGAAGTTTTGTCTATAGGTGAACCCGTCGTGAGCTACTTTCGTTGAGTTATGAAGCCGAGTTTGATCTTTAGAGCTTTCCATGTTCATATCATGCTTCTACACATGTAATCTCTTTTAGCTTACTTCAATGCAATGTAAAGTTACTTTGACATAAGAAAGTGTGTTAAGCCGACATAAGGTGGTGTTAAAGGTTGGAACACGGTCATTCTTTCCTTAATCTAGAAGTTTTGCCTATAGGTGAACCCGTCGTGAGGTACTTTCGGTGAGTTATGAAGCCGAGTTTGATCCTTAGAGCTTTCTATGTTCATATCATGCTTCTACACATGTAATTTTTTTTAGCTTAGTTTAATGCAATGTAAGGTTACTTTGATATAAGAAAGTGGGTTAAGCCAACATAAGGTGGTGTCATAAGTTGGAACACTGTCATTCTTTCCTAATCTAGAAGTTTTCTCTATAGGTGAATCCGTCGTGAGCTACTTTCGTTGAGTTATGAAGCCGAGTTTTATCCTTAGAGCTTTCTATGTTCATATCATGCTTCCACACATGTAATCTCTTTTAGCTTAGTTCAATGCAATGTAAGGTTACTTTGAAACAAGAAAGTGTGTTAAGCTGACATAAGGTGGTGTCATAGATTGGAAGATAGTCATTCTTTACTAATCTAGAAGTTTTGTCTATAGGTGAACCCGTCGTGAGCTACTTTCGTTAAGTTTTGAAGCCAAGTTTGATCCTTAGAGTTTTCCACGTTCATATCTTTCTTCTACACATGTAATCTCTTTTAGCTTACTTCAATCCAATGTAAGTTTACTTTGACATAAGAAAGTGTGTTAAGCCGACATAAGGTGGTGTCAAAGGTTGGAACACGGTCATTCTTTCCTTAATCTAAAAGTTTTGTCTATAGGTAAACCCGTCGTGAGCTACTTTCGTTGAGTTATGAAGCCGAGTTGTATCCTTAGGGCTTTCTATGTTCATATCAGGCTTCTACACATGTAATCTCTTTTAGCTTAGTTTAATGCAATGTAAGGTTACTTTGAAATAAGAAAGTGTGTTAAACCGAGATAAGATGGTGTCATAGGTTGGAACACAGTCATTCTTTCCTAATCTAGAAGTTTTGTCTATAAGTGAGCCCGTCGTGAGCTATTTTCGTTGAGTTATGAAGCCGAGTTTGATCTTTAGAGCTTTCCATGTTCATATCATGCTTCTACACATGTAATCTCTTTTAGCTTAGTTCAATGCAATGTAAGGTTACTTTGACATAAGAAAGTGTGTTAAGCCGACATAAGGTGGTGTATAGGTTGGAACACAGTCATTCTTTCCCAATCTAGAAGTTTTGTCTATAGGAGAACTCGTCGTGAGCTACTTTCGTTGAGTTATGAAGCCGAGTTTGATCTTTAGAGCTTTCCATGTTCATATCATACTTCTACACATGTAATCTCTTATAGCTTAGTTCAATGCAATGTAAGGTTACTTTGAAATAAGAAAGTGTGTTAAGCCAACATAAGGTGCGTCAAAGGTTGGAACACAGTCATTCTTTCCTTAATCTAGAAATTTTGTCTATAAGTGAGCCCGTCGTGAGATATTTTCGTTGAGTTATGAAGCCGAGTTTGATCTTTAGAGCTTTCCATGTTCATATCATGCTTCTACACATGTAATCTCTTTTAGCTTAGTTCAATGCAATGTAAGGTTACTTTGACATAAGAAAGTGTGTTAAGCCGACATAAGGTGGTGTATAGGTTGGAACACAGTCATTCTTTCCTAATCTAGAAGTTTTATCTATAGGAGAACTCGTCGTGAGCTACTTTCGTTGAGTTATGAAGCCGAGTTTGATCTTTAGAGCTTTCCATGTTCATATCATACTTCTACACATGTAATCTCTTATAGCTTACTTCAATGCAATGTAAAGTTACTTTGACATAAGAAAGTGTGTTAAGCCGACATAAGGTGGTGTCAAAGTTTAGAACACGGTCATTCTTTCCTTAATCTAGAAGTTGTGGCTATAGGTGAACCCGTCGTGAGCTACTTTAGGTGAGTTATAAAGCCGAGTTTGATCCTTAGAGCTTTCTATGTTCATATCATGCTTCTACACATGTAATCTCTTTTAGCTTAGTTCAATGCAATGTAAGGTTACTTTGAAATAAGAAAGTGTGTTAAGCCGACATAAGGTGGTGTCATAGGTTGGAACACAGTCATTCTTTCCTAATCTAGAAGTTTTGTCTATAGGTGAACCCGTCGTGAGCTACTTTCGTTGAGTTATGAAGCCGAGTTTGATCTTTAGAGCTTTCCATGTTCATATCATGCTTCTACACATGTAATCTCTTTTAGCTTACTTCAATGCAATGTAAAGTTACTTTGACATAAGAAAGTGTGTTAAGCCGACATAAGGTGGTGTTAAAGGTTGGAACACGGTCATTCTTTCCTTAATCTAGAAGTTTTGCCTATAGGTGAACCCGTCGTGAGGTACTTTCGGTGAGTTATGAAGCCGAGTTTGATCCTTAGAGCTTTCTATGTTCATATCATGCTTCTACACATGTAATTTCTTTTAGCTTAGTTTAATGCAATGTAAGGTTACTTTGATTTAAGAAAGTGGGTTAAGCCGACATAAGGTGGTGTCATAAGTTGGAACACTGTCATTCTTTCCTAATCTAGAAGTTTTCTCTATAGGTGAATCCGTCGTGAGCTACTTTCGTTGAGTTATGAAGCCGAGTTTTATCCTTAGAGCTTTCTATGTTCATATCATGCTTCCACACATGTAATCTCTTTTAGCTTAGTTCAATGCAATGTAAGGTTACTTTGAAACAAGAAAGTGTGTTAAGCTGACATAAGGTGGTGTCATAGGTTGGAAGATAGTCATTCTTTCCTCAATCTAGAAGTTTTGTCTATAGGTGAACCCGTCGTGAGCTACTTTCGTTGAGTTATGAAGCCGAGTTTGATCTTTAGAGCTTTCCATGTTCATATCATACTTCTACACATGTAATCTCTTATAGCTTACTTCAATGCAATGTAAAGTTACTTTGACATAAGAAAGTGTGTTAAGCCGACATAAGGTGGTGTCAAAGTTTAGAACACGGTCATTCTTTCCTTAATCTAGAAGTTGTGGCTATAGGTGAACCCGTCGTGAGCTACTTTAGGTGAGTTATAAAGCCGAGTTTGATCCTTAGAGCTTTCTATGTTCATATCATGCTTCTACACATGTAATCTCTTTTAGCTTAGTTCAATGCAATGTAAGGTTACTTTGAAATAAGAAAGTGTGTTAAGCCGACATAAGGTGGTGTCATAGGTTGGAACACAGTCATTCTTTCCTAATCTAGAAGTTTTGTCTATAGGTGAACCCGTCGTGAGCTACTTTCGTTGAGTTATGAAGCCGAGTTTGATCTTTAGAGCTTTCCATGTTCATATCACGCTTCTACACATGTAATCTCTTTTAGCTTACTTCAATGCAATGTAAAGTTACTTTGACATAAGAAAGTGTGTTAAGCCGACATAAGGTGGTGTTAAAGGTTGGAACACGGTCATTCTTTCCTTAATCTAGAAGTTTTGCCTATAGGTGAACCCGTCGTGAGGTACTTTCGGTGAGTTATGAAGCCGAGTTTGATCCTTAGAGCTTTCTATGTTCATATCATGCTTCTACACATGTAATTTCTTTTAGCTTAGTTTAATGCAATGTAAGGTTACTTTGATATAAGAAAGTGGGTTAAGCCGACATAAGGTGGTGTCATAAGTTGGAACACTGTCATTCTTTCCTAATCTAGAAGTTTTCTCTATAGGTGAATCCGTCGTGAGCTACTTTCGTTGAGTTATGAAGCCGAGTTTTATCCTTAGAGCTTTCTATGTTCATATCATGCTTCCACACATGTAATCTCTTTTAGCTTAGTTCAATGCAATGTAAGGTTACTTTGAAACAAGAAAGTGTGTTAAGCTGACATAAGGTGGTGTCATAGGTTGGAAGATAGTCATTCTTTCCTCAATCTAGAAGTTTTGTCTATAGGTGAACCCGTCGTGAGCTACTTTCGTTGAGTTATGAAGCCGAGTTTGATCTTTAGAGCTTTCCATGTTCATATCATACTTCTACACATGTAATCTCTTATAGCTTACTTCAATGCAATGTAAAGTTACTTTGACATAAGAAAGTGTGTTAAGCCGACATAAGGTGGTGTCAAAGTTTAGAACACGGTCATTCTTTCCTTAATCTAGAAGTTGTGGCTATAGGTGAACCCGTCGTGAGCTACTTTAGGTGAGTTATAAAGCCGAGTTTGATCCTTAGAGCTTTCTATGTTCATATCATGCTTCTACACATGTAATCTCTTTTAGCTTAGTTCAATGCAATGTAAGGTTACTTTGAAATAAGAAAGTGTGTTAAGTCGACATAAGGTGGTGTCATAGGTTGGAACACAGTCATTCTTTCCTAATCTAGAAGTTTTGTCTATAGGTGAACCCGTCGTGAGCTACTTTCGTTGAGTTATGAAGCCGAGTTTGATCTTTAGAGCTTTCCATGTTCATATCATGCTTCTACACATGTAATCTCTTTTAGCTTACTTCAATGCAATGTAAAGTTACTTTGACATAAGAAAGTGTGTTAAGCCGACATAAGGTGGTGTTAAAGGTTGGAACACGGTCATTCTTTCCTTAATCTAGAAGTTTTGCCTATAGGTGAACCCGTCGTGAGGTACTTTCGGTGAGTTATGAAGCCGAGTTTGATCCTTAGAGCTTTCTATGTTCATATCATGCTTCTATACATGTAATTTCTTTTATCTTAGTTTAATGCAATGTAAGGTTACTTTGATATAAGAAAGTGGGTTAAGCCGACATAAGGTGGTGTCATAAGTTGGAACACTGTCATTCTTTCCTAATCTAGAAGTTTTCTCTATAGGTGAATCCGTCGTGAGCTACTTTCGTTGAGTTATGAAGCCGAGTTTTATCCTTAGAGCTTTCTATGTTCATATCATGCTTCCACACATGTAATCTCTTTTAGCTTAGTTCAATGCAATGTAAGGTTACTTTGAAACAAGAAAGTGTGTTAAGCTGACATAAGGTGGTGTCATAGGTTGGAAGATAGTCATTCTTTCCTCAATCTAGAAGTTTTGTCTATAGGTGAACCCGTCGTGAGCTACTTTCGTTGAGTTATGAAGCCGAGTTTGATCTTTAGAGCTTTCCATGTTCATATAATACTTCTACACATGTAATCTCTTATAGCTTACTTCAATGCAATGTAAAGTTACTTTGACATAAGAAAGTGTGTTAAGCCGACATAAGGTGGTGTCAAAGTTTAGAACACGGTCATTCTTTCCTTAATCTAGAAGTTGTGGCTATAGGTGAACCCGTCGTGAGCTACTTTAGGTGAGTTATAAAGCCGAGTTTTATCCTTAGAGCTTTCTATGTTCATATCATGCTTCTACACATGTAATCTCTTTTAGCTTAGTTCAATGCAATGTAAGGTTACTTTGAAATAAGAAAGTGTGTTAAGCCGACATAAGGTGGTGTCATAGGTTGGAACACAGTCATTCTTTCCTAATCTAGAAGTTTTGTCTATAGGTGAACCCGTCGTGAGCTACTTTCGTTGAGTTATGAAGCCGAGTTTGATCTTTAGAGCTTTCCATGTTCATATCATGCTTCTACACATGTAATCTCTTTTAGCTTACTTCAATGCAATGTAAAGTTACTTTGACATAAGAAAGTGTGTTAAGCCGACATAAGGTGGTGTTAAAGGTTGGAACACGGTCATTCTTTCCTTAATCTAGAAGTTTTGCCTATAGGTGAACCCGTCGTGAGGTACTTTCGGTGAGTTATGAAGCCGAGTTTGATCCTTAGAGCTTTCTATGTTCATATCATGCTTCTACACATGTAATTTCTTTTAGCTTAGTTTAATGCAATGTAAGGTTACTTTGATATAAGAAAGTGGGTTAAGCCGACATAAGGTGGTGTCATAAGTTGGAACACTGTCATTCTTTCCTAATCTAGAAGTTTTCTCTATAGGTGAATCCGTCGTGAGCTACTTTCGTTGAGTTATGAAGCCGAGTTTTATCCTTAGAGCTTTCTATGTTCATATCATGCTTCCACACATGTAATCTCTTTTAGCTTAGTTCAATGCAATGTAAGGTTACTTTGAAACAAGAAAGTGTGTTAAGCTGACATAAGGTGGTGTCATAGGTTGGAAGATAGTCATTCTTTACTAATCTAGAAGTTTTGTCTATAGGTGAACCCGTCGTGAGCTACTTTCGTTAAGTTTTGAAGCCAAGTTTGATCCTTAGAGTTTTCCACGTTTATATCTTTCTTCTACACATGTAATCTCTTTTAGCTTACTTCAATCCAATGTAAGTTTACTTTGACATAAGAAAGTGTGTTAAGCCGACATAAGGTGGTGTCAAAGGTTGGAACACGGTCATTCTTTCCTTAATCTAAAAGTTTTGTCTATAGGTGAACCCGTCGTGAGCTACTTTCGCTGAGTTATGAAGCCGAGTTGTATCCTTAGGGCTTTCTATGTTCATATCATGCTTCTACACATGTAATCTCTTTTAGCTTAGTTTAATGCAATGTAAGGTTACTTTGAAATAAGAAAGTGTGTTAAACCGAGATAAGATGGTGTCATAGGTTGGAACACAGTCATTCTTTCCTAATCTAGAAGTTTTGTCTATAAGTGAGCCCGTCGTGAGCTCTTTTCGTTGAGTTATGAAGCCGAGTTTGATCTTTAGAGCTTTCCATGTTCATATTATGCTTCTACACATGTAATCTCTTTTAGCTTACTTCAATGCAATGTAAAGTTACTTTGACATAAGAAAGTGTGTTAAGCCGACATAAGGTGGTGTTAAAGGTTGGAACACGGTCATTCTATCCTTAATCTAGAAGTTTTGCCTATAAGTGAACCCGTCGTGAGGTACTTTCGGTTAGTTATGAAGCCGAGTTTGATACTTAGAGCTTTCTATGTTCATATCATGCTTCTACACATGTAATTTCTTTTAGCTTAGTTTAATGCAATGTAAGGTTACTTTGATATAAGAAAGTGTGTTAAGCCGACATAAGTTGGTGTCATAGGTTGGAACACTGTCATTCTTTCCTAATCTAGAAGTTTTGTCTATAGGTGAACCCGTCGTGAGCTACTTTCGTTGAGTTATGAAGCCGAGTTTGATCTTTAGAGCTTTCCATGTTCATATCAGACTTCTACACATGTAATCTCTTATAGCTTACTTCAATGCAATGTAAAGTTACTTTGACATAAGAAAGTGTGTTAAGCCGACACAAGGTTGTGTCAAAGTTTAGAACACGGTCATTCTTTCCTTAATCTAGAAGTTGTGGCTATAGGTGAACCCGTCGTGAGCTACTTTGGGTGAGTTATAAAGCCGAGTTTGATCCTTAGAGCTTTCTATGTTCATATCATGCTTCTACACATGTAATCTCTTTTAGCTTAGTTCAATGCAATGTAAGGTTACTTTGAAATAAGAAAGTGTGTTAAGCCGACATAAGGTGGTGTCATAGGTTGGAACACAGTCATTCTTTCCTAATCTAGAAGTTTTGTCTATAGGTGAACCCGTCGTGAGCTACTTTCGTTGAGTTATGAAGCCGAGTTTGATCTTTAGAGCTTTCCATGTTCATATCATGCTTCTACACATGTAATCTCTTTTAGCTTACTTCAATGCAATGTAAAGTTACTTTGACATAAGAAAGTGTGTTAAGCCGACATAAGGTGGTGTTAAAGGTTGGAACACGGTCATTCTTTCCTTAATCTAGAAGTTTTGCCTATAGGTGAACCCGTCGTGAGGTACATTCGGTGAGTTATGAAGCCGAGTTTGATCCTTAGAGATTTCTATGTTCATATCATGCTTCTACACATGTAATTTCTTTTAGCTTAGTTTAATGCAATGTAAGGTTACTTTGATATAAGAAAGTGGGTTAAGCCGACATAAGGTGGTGTCATAAGTTGGAACACTGTCATTCTTTCCTAATCTAGAAGTTTTCTCTATAGGTGAATCCGTCGTGAGCTACTTTCGTTGAGTTATGAAGCCGAGTTTTATCCTTAGAGCTTTCTATGTTCATATCATGCTTCTACACATGTAATCTCTTTTAACTTAGTTCAATGCAATGTAAGGTTACTTTGAAATAAGAAAGTGTGTTAAGCCGACATAAGGTGGTGTCATAGGTTGGAACACAGTCATTCTTTCCTAATCTAGAAGTTTTGTCTATAGGTGAACCCGTCGTGAGGTACTTTCGGTGAGTTATGAAGCCGAGTTTGATCCTTAGAGCTTTCTATGTTCATATCATGCTTCTACACATGTAATCTCTTTTAGCTTACTTCAATGCAATGTAAAGTTACTTTGACATAAGAAAGTGTGTTAAGCCGACATAAGGTGGTGTTAAAGGTTGGAACACGGTCATTCTTTCCTTAATCTAGAAGTTTTGCCTATAGGTGAACCCGTCGTGAGGTACTTTCGGTGAGTTATGATGCCGAGTTTGATCCTTAGAGCTTTCTATGTTCATATCATGCTTCTACACATGTAATTTCTTTTAGCTTAGTTTAATGCAATGTAAGGTTACTTTGATATAAGAAAGTGGGTTAAGCCGACATAAGGTGGTGTCATAAGTTGGAACACTGTCATTCTTTCCTAATCTAGAAGTTTTCTCTATAGGTGAATCCGTCGTGAGCTACTTTCGTTGAGTTATGAAGCCGAGTTTTATCCTTAGAGCTTTCTATGTTCATATCATGCTTCCACACATGTAATCTCTTTTAGCTTAGTTCAATGCAATGTAAGGTTACTTTGAAACAAGAAAGTGTGTTAAGCTGACATAAGGTGGTGTCATAGGTTGGAAGATAGTCATTCTTTACTAATCTAGAAGTTTTGTCTATAGGTGAACCCGTCGTGAGCTACTTTCGTTAAGTTTTGAAGCCAAGTTTGATCCTTAGAGTTTTCCACGTTCATATCTTTCTTCTACACATGTAATCTCTTTTAGCTTACTTCAATCCAATGTAAGTTTACTTTGACATAAGAAAGTGTGTTAAGCCGACATAAGGTGGTGTCAAAGGTTGGAACACGGTCATTTTTTCCTTAATCTAAAAGTTTTGTCTATAGGTGAACCCGTCGTGAGCTACTTTCGTTGAGTTATGAAGCCGAGTTGTATCCTTAGGGCTTTCTATGTTCATATCATGCTTCTACACATGTAATTTCTTTTAGCTTAGTTTAATGCAATGTAAGGTTACTTTGATATAAGAAAGTGGGTTAAGCCGACATAAGGTGGTGTCATAAGTTGGAACACTGTCATTCTTTCCTAATCTAGAAGTTTTCTCTATAGGTGAATCCGTCGTGAGCTACTTTCGTTGAGTTATGAAGCCGAGTTTTATCCTTAGAGCTTTCTATGTTCATATCATGCTTCCACACATGTAATCTCTTTTAGCTTAGTTCAATGCAATGTAAGGTTACTTTGAAACAAGAAAGTGTGTTAAGCTGACATAAGGTGGTGTCATAGGTTGGAAGATAGTCATTCTTTCCTCAATCTAGAAGTTTTGTCTATAGGTGAACCCGTCGTGAGCTACTTTCGTTGAGTTATGAAGCCGAGTTTGATCTTTAGAGCTTTTCATGTTCATATCATACTTCTACACATGTAATCTCTTATAGCTTACTTCAATGCAATGTAAAGTTACTTTGACATAAGAAAGTGTGTTAAGCCGACATAAGGTGGTGTCAAAGTTTAGAACACGGTCATTCTTTCCTTAATCTAGAAGTTGTGGCTATAGGTGAACCCGTCGTGAGCTACTTTAGGTGAGTTATAAAGCCGAGTTTTATCCTTAGAGCTTTCTATGTTCATATCATGCTTCTACACATGTAATCTCTTTTAGCTTAGTTCAATGCAATGTAAGGTTACTTTGAAATAAGAAAGTGTGTTAAGCCGACATAAGGTGGTGTCATAGGTTGGAACACAGTCATTCTTTCCTAATCTAGAAGTTTTGTCTATAGGTGAACCCGTCGTGAGGTACTTTCGGTGAGTTATGAAGCCGAGTTTGATCCTTAGAGCTTTCTATGTTCATATCATGCTTCTACACATGTAATCTCTTTTAGCTTACTTCAATGCAATGTAAAGTTACTTTGACATAAGAAAGTGTGTTAAGCCGACATAAGGTGGTGTTAAAGGTTGGAACACGGTCATTCTTTCCTTAATCTAGAAGTTTTGCCTATAGGTGAACCCGTCGTGAGGTACTTTCGGTGAGTTATGAAG
The DNA here is from genome assembly GCA_963920545.1 of Lepidium didymum. Taxonomy (NCBI): domain Eukaryota; kingdom Viridiplantae; phylum Streptophyta; class Magnoliopsida; order Brassicales; family Brassicaceae; genus Lepidium; species Lepidium didymum. The sequence continues at coordinate 11,612,237 of OY986992.1, read as the reverse complement.
CCGAGTTTGATTCTTAGAGCTTTCTATGTTCATATCATGCTTCTACACATGTAATTTCTTTTAGCTTAGTTTAATGCAATGTAAGGTTACTTTGATATAAGAAAGTGGGTTAAGCCGACATAAGGTGGTGTCATAAGTTGGAACACTGTCATTCTTTCCTAATCTAGAAGTTTTCTCTATAGGTGAATCCGTCGTGAGCTACTTTCGTTGAGTTATGAAGCCGAGTTTTATCCTTAGAGCTTTCTATGTTCATATCATGCTTCCACACATGTAATCTCTTTTAGCTTAGTTCAATGCAATGTAAGGTTACTTTGAAACAAGAAAGTGTGTTAAGCTGACATAAGGTGGTGTCATAGGTTGGAAGATAGTCATTCTTTACTAATCTAGAAGTTTTGTCTATAGGTGAACCCGTCGTGAGCTACTTTCGTTAAGTTTTGAAGCCAAGTTTGATCCTTAGAGTTTTCCACGTTCATATCTTTCTTCTACACATGTAATCTCTTTTAGCTTACTTCAATCCAATGTAAGTTTACTTTGACATAAGAAAGTGTGTTAAGCCGACATAAGGTGGTGTCAAAGGTTGGAACACGGTCATTTTTTCCTTAATCTAAAAGTTTTGTCTATAGGTGAACCCGTCGTTAGCTACTTTCGTTGAGTTATGAAGCCGAGTTGTATCCTTAGGGCTTTCTATGTTCATATCATGCTTCTACACATGTAATCTCTTTTAGCTTAGTTTAATGCAATGTAAGGTTACTTTGAAATAAGAAAGTGTGTTAAACCAAGATAAGATGGTGTCATAGGTTGGAACACAGTCATTCTTTCCTAATCTAGAAGTTTTGTCTATAAGTGAGCCCGTCGTGAGCTATTTTCGTTGAGTTATGAAGCCGAGTTTGATCTTTAGAGCTTTCCATGTTCATATCATGCTTCTACAAATGTAATCTCTTTTAGCTTAATTCAATGCAATGTAAGGTTACTTTGACATAAGAAAGTGTGTTAAGCCGACATAAGGTGGTGTATAGGTTGGAACACAGTCATTCTTTCCTAATCTAGAAGTTTTGTCTATAGGAGAACTCGTCGTGAGCTACTTTCGTTGAGTTATGAAGCCGAGTTTGATCATTAGAGCTTTCCATGTTCATATCATGCTTCTACACATGTAATCTCTTTTAGCTTACTTCAATGCAATGTAAAGTTACTTTGACATAAGAAAGTGTGTTAAGCCGACATAAGGTGGTGTTAATGGTTGGAACACGGTCATTCTATCCTTAATCTAGAAGTTTTGCCTATAGGTGAACCCGTCGTGAGGTACTTTCGGTGAGTTATGAAGCCGAGTTTGATCCTTAGAGCTTTCTATGTTCATATCATGCTTCTACACATGTAATTTCTTTTAGCTTAGTTTAATGCAATGTAAGGTTACTTTGATATAAGAAAGTGGGTTAAGCCGACATAAGGTGGTGTCATAAGTTGGAACTCTGTCATTCTTTCCTAATCTAGAAGTTTTCTCTATAGGTGAATCCGTCGTGAGCTACTTTCGTTGAGTTATGAAGCCGAGTTTTATCCTTAGAGCTTTCTATGTTCATATCATGCTTCCACACATGTAATCTCTTTTAGCTTAGTTCAATGCAATGTAAGGTTACTTTGAAACAAGAAAGTGTGTTAAGCTGACATAAGGTGGTGTCATAGGTTGGAAGATAGTCATTCTTTACTAATCTAGAAGTTTTGTCTATAGGTGAACCCGTCGTGAGCTACTTTCGTTAAGTTTTGAAGCCGAGTTTGATCTTTAGAGCTTTCCATGTTCATATCATACTTCTACACATGTAATCTCTTATAGCTTACTTCAATGCAATGTAAAGTTACTTTGACATAAGAAAGTGTGTTAAGCCGACATAAGGTGGTGTCAAAGTTTAGAACACGGTCATTCTTTCCTTAATCTAGAAGTTGTGGCTATAGGTGAACCCGTCGTGAGCTACTTTAGGTGAGTTATAAAACCGAGTTTTATCCTTAGAGCTTTCTATGTTCATATCATGCTTCTACACATGTAATCTCTTTTAGCTTAGTTCAATGCAATGTAAGGTTACTTTGAAATAAGAAAGTGTGTTAAGCCGACATAAGGTGGTGTCATAGGTTGGAACACAGTCATTCTTTCCTAATCTAGAAGTTTTGTCTATAGGTGAACCCGTCGTGAGGTACTTTCGGTGAGTTATGAAGCCGAGTTTGATCCTTAGAGCTTTCTATGTTCATATCATGCTTCTACACATGTAATCTCTTTTAGCTTACTTCAATGCAATGTAAAGTTACTTTGACATAAGAAAGTGTGTTAAGCCGACATAAGGTGGTGTTAAAGGTTGGAACACGGTCATTCTTTCCTTAATCTAGAAGTTTTGCCTATAGGTGAACCCGTCGTGAGGTACTTTCGGTGAGTTATGAAGCCGAGTTTGATCCTTAGAGCTTTCTATGTTCATATCATGCTTCTACAAATGTAATTTCTTTTAGCTTAGTTTAATGCAATGTAAGGTTACTTTGATATAAGAAAGTGGGTTAAGCCGACATAAGGTGGTGTCATAAGTTGGAACACTGTCATTCTTTCCTAATCTAGAAGTTTTCTCTATAGGTGAATCCGTCGTGAGCTACTTTCGTTGAGTTATGAAGCCGAGTTTTATCCTTAGAGCTTTCTATGTTCATATCATGCTTCCACACATGTAATCTCTTTTAGCTTAGTTCAATGCAATGTAAGGTTACTTTGAAACAAGAAAGTGTGTTAAGCTGACATAAGGTGGTGTCATAGGTTGGAAGATAGTCATTCTTTACTAATCTAGAAGTTTTGTCTATAGGTGAACCCGTCGTGAGCTACTTTCGTTAAGTTTTGAAGCCAAGTTTGATCCTTAGAGTTTTCCACGTTCATATCTTTCTTCTACACATGTAATCTCTTTTAGCTTACTTCAATCCAATGTAAGTTTACTTTGACATAAGAAAGTGTGTTAAGCCGACATAAGGTGGTGTCAAAGGTTGGAACACGGTCATTTTTTCCTTAATCTAAAAGTTTTGTCTATAGGTGAACCCGTCGTGAGCTACTTTCGTTGAGTTATGAAGCCGAGTTGTATCCTTAGGGCTTTCTATGTTCATATCATGCTTCTACACATGTAATCTCTTTTAGCTTAGTTTAATGCAATGTAAGGTTACTTTGAAATAAGAAAGTGTGTTAAACCGAGATAAGATGGTGTCATAGGTTGGAACACAGTCATTCATTCCTTATCTAGAAGTTTTGTCTATAAGTGAGCCCGTCGTGAGCTATTTTCGTTGAGTTATGAAGCCGAGTTTGATCTTTAGAGCTTTCCATGTTCATATCATGCTTCTACACATGTAATCTCTTTTAGCTTAATTCAATGCAATGTAAGGTTACTTTGACATAAGAAAGTGTGTTAAGCCGACATAAGGTGGTGTATAGGTTGGAACACAGTCATTCTTTCCTAATCTAGAAGTTTTGTCTATAGGAGAACTCGTCGTGAGCTACTTTCGTTGAGTTATGAAGCCGAGTTTGATCTTTAGAGCTTTCCATCTACACATGTAATCTCTTTTAGCTTACTTCAATGCAATGTAAAGTTACTTTGACATAAGAAAGTGTGTTAAGCCGACATAAGGTGGTGTTAATGGTTGGAACACGGTCATTCTATCCTTAATCTAGAAGTTTTGCCTATAGGTGAACCCGTCGTGAGGTACTTTCGGTGAGTTATGAAGCCGAGTTTGATCCTTAGAGCTTTCTATGTTCATATCATGCTTCTACACATGTAATTTCTTTTAGCTTAGTTTAATGCAATGTAAGGTTACTTTGATATAAGAAAGTGGGTTAAGCCGACATAAGGTGGTGTCATAAGTTGGAACACTGTCATTCTTTCCTAATCTAGAAGTTTTCTCTATAGGTGAATCCGTCGTGAGCTACTTTCTTTGAGTTATGAAGCCGAGTTTTATCCTTAGAGCTTTCTATGTTCATATCATGCTTCCACACATGTAATCTCTTTTAGCTTAGTTCAATGCAATGTAAGGTTACTTTGAAACAAGAAAGTGTGTTAAGCTGACATAAGGTGGTGTCATAGGTTGGAAGATAGTAATTCTTTACTAATCTAGAAGTTTTGTCTATAGGTGAACCCGTCGTGAGCTACTTTCGTTAAGTTTTGAAGCCAAGTTTGATCCTTAGAGTTTTCCACGTTCATATCTTTCTTCTACACATGTAATCTCTTTTAGCTTACTTCAATCCAATGTAAGTTTACTTTGACATAAGAAAGTGTGTTAAGCCGACATAAGGTGGTGTCAAAGGTTGGAACACGGTCATTTTTTCCTTAATCTAAAAGTTTTGCCTATAGGTGAACCCGTCGTGAGCTACTTTCGTTGAGTTATGAAGCCGAGTTGTATCCTTAGGGCTTTCTATGTTCATATCATGCTTCTACACATGTAATTTCTTTTAGCTTAGTTTAATGCAATGTAAGGTTACTTTGATATAAGAAAGTGGGTTAAGCCGACATAAGGTGGTGTCATAAGTTGGAACACTGTCATTCTTTCCTAATCTAGAAGTTTTCTCTATAGGTGAATCCGTCGTGAGCTACTTTCGTTGAGTTATGAAGCCGAGTTTTATCCTTAGAGCTTTCTATGTTCATATCATGCTTCCACACATGTAATCTCTTTTAGCTTAGTTCAATGCAATGTAAGGTTACTTTGAAACAAGAAAGTGTGTTAAGCTGACATAAGGTGGTGTCATAGGTTGGAAGATAGTCATTCTTTCCTCAATCTAGAAGTTTTGTCTATAGGTGAACCCGTCGTGAGCTACTTTCGTTGAGTTATGAAGCCGAGTTTGATCTTTAGAGCTTTCCATGTTCATATCATACTTCTACACATGTAATCTCTTATAGCTTACTTCAATGCAATGTAAAGTTACTTTGACATAAGAAAGTGTGTTAAGCCGACATAAGGTTGTGTCAAAGTTTAGAACACGGTCATTCTTTCCTTAATCTAGAAGTTGTGGCTATAGGTGAACCCGTCGTGAGCTACTTTAGGTGAGTTATAAAGCCGAGTTTTATCCTTAGAGCTTTCTATGTTCATATCATGCTTCTACACATGTAATCTCTTTTAGCTTAGTTCAATGCAATGTAAGGTTACTTTGAAATAAGAAAGTGTGTTAAGCCGACATAAGGTGGTGTCATAGGTTGGAACACAGTCATTCTTTCCTAATCTAGAAGTTTTGTCTATAGGTGAACCCGTCGTGAGGTACTTTCGGTGAGTTATGAAGCCGAGTTTGATCCTTAGAGCTTTCTATGTTCATATCATTCTTCTACACATGTACTCTCTTTTAGCTTACTTCAATGCAATGTAAAGTTACTTTGACATAAGAAAGTGTGTTAAGCCGACATAAGGTGGTGTTAAAGGTTGGAACACGGTCATTCTTTCCTTAATCTAGAAGTTTTGCCTATAGGTGAACCCGTCGTGAGGTACTTTCGGTGAGTTATGAAGCCGAGTTTGATCCTTAGAGCTTTCTATGTTCATATCATGCTTCTACACATGTAATTTCTTTTAGCTTAGTTTAATGCAATGTAAGGTTACTTTGATATAAGAAAGTGGGTTAAGCCGACATAAGGTGGTGTCATAAGTTGGAACACTGTCATTCTTTCCTAATCTAGAAGTTTTCTCTATAGGTGAATCCGTCGTGAGCTACTTTCGTTGAGTTATGAAGCCGAGTTTTATCCTTAGAGCTTTCTATGTTCATATCATGCTTCCACACATGTAATCTCTTTTAGCTTAGTTCAATGCAATGTAAGGTTACTTTGAAACAAGAAAGTGTGTTAAGCTGACATAAGGTGGTGTCATAGGTTGGAAGATAGTCATTCTTTACTAATCTAGAAGTTTTGTCTATAGGTGAACCCGTCGTGAGCTACTTTCGTTAAGTTTTGAAGCCAAGTTTGATCCTTAGAGTTTTCCACGTTCATATCTTTCTTCTACACATATAATCTCTTTTAGCTTACTTCAATCCAATGTAAGTTTACTTTGACATAAGAAAGTGTGTTAAGCCGACATAAGGTGGTGTCAAAGGTTGGAACACGGTCATTTTTTCCTTAATCTAAAAGTTTTGTCTATAGGTGAACCCGTCGTGAGCTACTTTCGTTGAGTTATGAAGCCGAGTTGTATCCTTAGGGCTTTCTATGTTCATATCATGCTTCTACACATGTAATCTCTTTTAGCTTAGTTTAATGCAATGTAAGGTTACTTTGAAATAAGAAAGTGTGTTAAACCGAGATAAGATGGTGTCATAGGTTGGAACACAGTCATTCTTTCCTAATCTAGAAGTTTTGTCTATAAGTGAGCCCGTCGTGAGCTATTTTCGTTGAGTTATGAAGCCGAGTTTGATCTTTAGAGCTTTCCATGTTCATATCATGCTTCTACACATGTAATCTCTTTTAGCTTAATTCAATGCAATGTAAGGTTACTTTGACATAAGAAAGTGTGTTAAGCCGACATAAGGTGGTGTATAGGTTGGAACACAGTCATTCTTTCCTAATCTAGAAGTTTTGTCTATAGGAGAACTCGTCGTGAGCTACTTTCGTTGAGTTATGAAGCCAAGTTTGATCCTTAGAGTTTTCCACGTTCATATCTTTCTTCTACACATGTAATCTCTTTTAGCTTACTTCAATCCAATGTAAGTTTACTTTGACATAAGAAAGTGTGTTAAGCCGACATAAGGTGGTGTCAAAGGTTGGAACACGGTCATTCTTTCCTTAATCTAAAAGTTTTGTCTATAGGTGAACCCGTCGTGAGCTACTTTCGCTGAGTTATGAAGCCGAGTTGTATCCTTAGGGCTTTCTATGTTCATATCATGCTTCTACACATGTAATCTCTTTTAGCTTAGTTTAATGCAATGTAAGGTTACTTTGAAATAAGAAAGTGTGTTAAACCGAGATAAGATGGTGTCATAGGTTGGAACACAGTCATTCTTTCCTAATCTAGAAGTTTTGTCTATAAGTGAGCCCGTCGTGAGCTATTTTCGTTGAGTTATGAAGCCGAGTTTGATCTTTAGAGCTTTCCATGTTCATATCATGCTTCTACACATGTAATCTCTTTTAGCTTACTTCAATGCAATGTAAAGTTACTTTGACATAAGAAAGTGTGTTAAGCCGACATAAGGTGGTGTTAAAGGTTGGAACACGGTCATTCTATCCTTAATCTAGAAGTTTTGCCTATAGGTGAACCCGTCGTGAGGTACTTTCGGTTAGTTATGAAGCCGAGTTTGATACTTAGAGCTTTCTATGTTCATATCATGCTTCTACACATGTAATTTCTTTTAGCTTAGTTTAATGCAATGTAAGGTTACTTTGATATAAGAAAGTGTGTTAAGCCGACATAAGTTGGTGTCATAGGTTGGAACACTGTCATTCTTTCCTAATCTAGAAGTTTTGTCTATAGGTGAACCCGTCGTGAGCTACTTTCGTTGAGTTATGAAGCCGAGTTTTATCCTTAGAGCTTTCTATGTTCATATCATGATTCTACACATGTAATCTCTTTTAGCTTAGTTCAATGCAATGTAAGGTTACTTTGAAACAAGAAAGTGTGTTATGCTGACATAAGGTGGTGTCATAGGTTAGAAGACAGTCATTCTTTACTAATCTAGAAGTTTTGTCTCTAGGTGAACCCGTCGTGAGCTACTTTCGTTAAGTTTTGAAGCCGAGTTTTATCCTTAGAGTTTTCCACGTTCATATCTTACTTCTACACATGTAATCTCTTTTAGCTTACTTCAATGCAATGTAAGTTTACTTTGACATAAGAAAGTGTGTTAAGCCGACATAAGGTGGTGTCAAAGGTTGGAACACGGTCATTCTTTCCTTAATCTAAAAGTTTTGTCTATAGGTGAACCCGTCGTGAGCTACTTTCGTTGAGTTATGAAGGCGAGTTGTATCCTTAGGGCTTTCTATGTTCATATCATGCTTCTACACATGTAATCTCTTTTAGCTTAGTTTAATGCAATGTAAGGTTACTTTGAAATAAGAAAGTGTGTTAAACCGAGATAAGGTGGTGTCATAGGTTGGAACACAGTCATTCTTTCCTAATCTAGAAGTTTTGTCTATAAGTGAACCCGTCGTGAGCTATTTTCGTTGAGTTATGAAGCCGAGTTTGATCTTTAGAGCTTTCCATGTTCATATCATGCTTCTACATATGTAATCTCTTTTAGCTTAGTTCAATGCAATGTAAGGTTACTTTGACATAAGAAAGTGTGTTAAGCCGACATAAGGTGGTGTATAGGTTAGAACACAGTCATTCTTTCCTAATCTAGAAGTTTTGTCTATAGGAGAACTCGTCGTGAGCTACTTTCGTTGAGTTATGAAGCCGAGTTTGATCTTTAGAGCTTTCCATGTTCATATCATACTTCTACACATGTAATCTCTTATAGCTTAGTTCAATGCAATGTAAGGTTACTTTGAAATAAGAAAGTGTGTTAAGCCGACAGAAGGTGGTGTCATAGGTTGAAACACAATCATTCTTTCCTAATCTAGAAGTTTTGTCTATAGGTGAACCCGTCGTGAGCTACTTTCGTTGAGTTATGAAGCCGAGTTTGATCCTTAGAGCTTTCCAAGTTCATATCTTAAATCTACACATGTAATCTCTTTTAGCTTACTTCAATGCAATGTAAGGTTACTTTGAAACAAGAAAGTGTGTTAAGCCGACATAAGGTGGTGTCAAAGTTTGGAACGTGGTCATTCTTTCCTTAATCTAGAAGTTATGGCTATAGGTGAACCCGTCGTGAGCTACTTTCGGTGAGTTATAAAGCCGAGTTTGATCCTTAGAGCTTTCTATGTTCATATCATGCTTCTACACATGTAATCTCTTTTTGCTTAGTTCAATGCAATGTAAGGTTACTTTGGTATAAGAAAGTGGGTTAAGCCGACATAAGGTGGTGTCATAAGTTGGAACACTGTCATTCTTTCCTAATCTAGAAGTTTTCTCTATAGGTGAATCCGTCGTGAGCTACTTTCGTTGAGTTATGAAGCCGAGTTTTATCCTTAGAGCTTTCTATGTTCATATCATGCTTCCACACATGTAATCTCTTTTAGCTTAGTTCAATGCAATGTAAGGTTACTTTGAAACAAGAAAGTGTGTTAGGCTGACATAAGGTGGTGTCATAGGTTGGAAGATAGTCATTCTTTCCTCAATCTAGAAGTTTTGTCTATAGGTGAACCCGTCGTGAGCTACTTTCGTTGAGTTATGAAGCCGAGTTTGATCTTTAGAGCTTTCCATGTTCATATCATACTTCTACACATGTAATCTCTTATAGCTTACTTCAATGCAATGTAAAGTTACTTTGACATAAGAAAGTGTGTTAAGCCGACATAAGGTGGTGTCAAAGTTTAGAACACGGTCATTCTTTCCTTAATCTAGAAGTTGTGGCTATAGGTGAACCCGTCGTGAGCTACTTTAGGTGAGTTATAAAGCTGAGTTTGATCCTTAGAGCTTTCTATGTTCATATCATGCTTCTACACATGTAATCTCTTTTAGCTTAGTTCAATGCAATGTAAGGTTACTTTGAAATAAGAAAGTCTGTTAAGCCGACATAAGGTGGTGTCATAGGTTGGAACACAGTCATTCTTTCCTAATCTAGAAGTTTTGTCTATAGGTGAACCCGTCGTGAGCTACTTTCGTTGAGTTATGAAGCCGAGTTTGATCCTTAGAGCTTTCCAAGTTCATATCTTAAATCTACACATGTAATCTCTTTTAGCTTACTTCAATGCAATGTAAAGTTAGTTTGACATAAGAAAGTGTGTTAAGCCGACATAAGGTGGTATCGAAGGTTGGAACACGGTCATTCTTTTCTTAATCTAGAAGTTTTGTCTATAGGTGAACCCGTCGTGAGCTACTTTCGGTGAGTTATGAAGCCGAGTTTGATCCTTAGAACTTTCTATGTTCATATCATGCTTCTACACATGTAATCTCTTTTAGCTTAGTTCAATGCAATGTAAGGTTACTTTGAAATAAGAAAGTGTGTTAAGCCGACATAAGGTGGTGTCATAGGTTGGAACACAGTAATTATTTCATAATCTAGAAGTTTTGTCTATAGGTGAACCCGTCGTGAGCTACTTTCGTTGAGTTATGAAACCGAGTTTCATCCTTAGAGCTTTCTATGTTCATTTCATGCTTCTGCACATGTAATCTCTTTTAGCTTAGTTCAATGCAATGTAAGGTTACTTTGAAACAAGAAAGTGTGTTAAGCTGACATAAGGTTATGTCATAGGTTGGAACACAGTCATTCTTTACTAATCTAGAAGTTTTGTCTATAGGTGAACCCGTCGTGAGCTACTTTCGTTGACTTATGCAGCCTAGTTTGATCTTTAGAGCTTTCCATGTTCATATCATACTTCTACACATGTATTCTCATTTAGCTTACTTCAATGCAATATAAAGTTACTTTGACATAAGAAACTGTGTTAAGCCGATATAAGGTGGTGTCAAAGGTTGGAACACGGTCATTCTTTCCTTAATCTAGAAGTTTTGTCTATAGGTGAACCCGTCGTGAGCTACTTTCGTTGAGTTATGAAGCCGAGTTTGATCCTTAGAGCTTTCTATGTTCATATCATGCTTCTACACATGTAATCTCTTTTAGCTTACTTCAATGCAATGTCAGGTTACTTTCACATAAGAAAGTGTGTTAAGCCGACATAAGGTGGTGTATAGGTTGGTACACAGTAATTCTTTCCTAATCTAGAAGTTTTGTCTATAGGTGAACCCGTCGTGAGCTACTTTCGTTGAGTTATGAAGCCGAGTTTGATCCTTAGAGCTTTCTATGTTCATATCATGCTTCTACACATGTAATCTCTTTTAGCTTACTTCAATGCAATGTAAAGTTACTTTGACATAAAAAAGTGTGTTAAGCCGACATAAGGTGGTGTATAGGTTGGAACACAGTAATTCTTTCCTAATCTAGAAGTTTTGTCTATAGGTGAACCCGTCGTGAGCTACTTTCTTTGAGTTATGAAGCCGAGTTTGATCCTTAGAGCTTTCTATGTTCATATCATGCTTCTACACATGTAATCTCTTTTAGCTTACTTCAATGCAATGTAAAGTTACTTTGAAATAAGAAAGTGTGTTAAGCTGACATAAGGTGGTGTCAAAGTTTAGAACACGGTCATTCTTTCCTTAATCTAGAAGTTGTGGCTATAGGTGAACCCGTCGTGAGCTACTTTAGGTGAGTTATAAAGCCGAGTTTGATCCTTAGAGCTTTCTATGTTCATATCATGCTTCTACACATGTAATCTCTTTTAGCTTACTTCAATGCAATGTAAAGTTACTTTGACATAAAAAAGTGTGTTAAGCCAACATAAGGTGCGTCAAAGGTTGGAACACAGTCATTCTTTCCTTAATCTAGAAATTTTGTCTATAGGTGAACCTGTCGTGAGCTACTTTCGTTAGGTTATGAAGCCGAGTTTGATCCTTAGAGCTTTCTATGTTCATATCATGCTTCTACACATGTAATTTCTTTTAGCTTAGTTTAATGCAATGTAAGGTTACTTTGAAATAAGAAAGTGTGTTAAGCCGACAAAAGGTGGTGTCATAGGTTGGAAGACAGTCATTCTTTACTAATCCAGAAGTTTTGTCTATAGGTGAACCCGTCGTGAGCTAATTTCGTTGAGTTTTGAAGCCAAGTTTGATCCTTAGAGCTTTCCACGTTCATATCTTACTTCTACACATGTAATCTCTTTTAGCTTACTTCAATGCAATGTAAGTTTACTTTGACATAAGAAAGTGTGTTAAGTCGACATAAGGTGGTGTCAAAGGTTGGAACACGGTCATTCTTTCCTTAATCTAGAAGTTTTGTGTATAGGTAAACCCGTCTTGAGCTACTTTCGTTGAGTTATGAAGCCGAGTTTGATCCTTAGAGCTTTCTATGTTCATATCATGCTTCTACACATGTAATCTCTTTTAGCTTAGTTCAATGCAATGTAAGGTTACTTTGACATAAGAAAGTGTGTTAAGCCGACATAAGGTGGTGTCATAGGTTGGAACACAGTCATTCTTTCCTAATCTAGAAGTTTTGTCTATAGGTGAACCCGTCGTGAGCTAATTTCGTTGAGTTTTGAAGCCAAGTTTGATCCTTAGAGCTTTCCACGTTCATATCTTACTTCTACACATGTAATCTCTTTTAGCTTACTTCAATGCAATGTAAGTTTACTTTGACATAAGAAAGTGTGTTAAGTCGACATAAGGTGGTGTCAAAGGTTGGAACACGGTCATTCTTTCCTTAATCTAGAAGTTTTGTGTATAGGTAAACCCGTCTTGAGCTACTTTCGTTGAGTTATGAAGCCGAGTTTGATCCTTAGAGCTTTCTATGTTCATATCATGCTTCTACACATGTAATCTCTTTTAGCTTAGTTCAATGCAATGTAAGGTTACTTTGACATAAGAAAGTGTGTTAAGCCGACATAAGGTGGTGTCATAGGTTGGAACACAGTCATTCTTTCCTAATCTAGAAGTTTTGTCTATAAGTGAACCCGTCGTGAGCTATTTTCATTGAGTTATGAAGCCGAGTTTGATCTTTAGAGCTTTCCATGTTCATATCATGCTTCTACACATGTAAACTCTTTTAGCTTATTTCAATGCAATGTAAAGTTACTTTGACATAAGAAAGTGTGTTAATCCGCAAAAGGTGGTGTCAAAGGTTGGAACACGGTCATTCTTTCCTTAATCTAGAAGTTTTGCCTATAGGTGAACCCGTCGTGACCTACTTTCGGTGAGTTATGAAGCCGAGTTTGATCCTTAGAGCTTTCTATGTGCATATCATGCTTCTACACATGTAATTTCTTTTAGCTTAGTTTAATGCAATGTAAGTTTACTTTGACATAAGAAAGTGTGTTAAGCCGACGGTGGTGTCAAAGGTTGGAACACGGTCATTCTTTCCTTAATCTAAAAGTTTTGTCTATAGGTGAACACGTCGTGAGCTACTTTCATTGAGTTATGAAGCCGAGTTGTATCCTTAGGGCTTTCTATGTTCATATCATGCTTCTACACATGTAATCTCTTTTAGCTTAGTTTAATGCAATGTAAGGTTACTTTGAAATAAGAAAGTGTGTTAAACCGAGATAAGGTGGTGTCATAGGTTGGAACACAGTCATTCTTTCCTAATCTAGAAGTTTTCTCTATAAGTGAACCCGTCGTGAGCTATTTTCGTTGAGTTATGAAGCCGAGTTTGATCTTTAGAGCTTTCCATGTTCATATCATGCTTCTACACATGTAATCTCTTTTAGCTTAGTTCAATGCAATGTAAGGTTACTTTGAAATAAGAAAGTGTGTTAATCCGACATAAGGTGGTGTATAGGTTGGAACACAGTCATTCTTTCCTAATCTAGAAGTTTTGTCTATAGGAGAACCCATCGTGAGCTACTTTCGTTGAGTTATGAAGCCGAGTTTGATCTTTAGAGCTTTCCATGTTCATATCATACTTCTACACATGTAATCTCTTATAGCTTACTTCAATGCAATGTAAAGTTACTTTGACATAAGAAAGTGTGTTAAGCCGACATAAGGTGGTGTCAAAGTTTGGAACACGGTCATTCTTTCCTTAATCTAGAAGTTTTGTCTATAGGTGAACCCGTCGTGAGCTACTTTTGGGGAGTTATAAAGCCGAGTTTGATCCTTAAAGCTTTCTATGTTCATATCATGCTTCTACACATGTAATCTCTTTTAGCTTAGTTCAATGCAATGTAAGGTTACTTTGAAATAAGAAAGTGTGTTAAGCCGACATAAGGTGGTGTATAGGTTGGAACACAGTAATTCTTTCCTAATCTAGAAGTTTTGTCTATAGGTGAACCCGTCGTGAGCTACTTTCGTTGAGTTATGAAGCCGAGTTTGATCCTTAGAGCTTTCTATGTTCATATCATGCTTCTACACATGTAATCTCTTTTAGCTTAGTTCAATGCAATGTCAGGTTACTTTCACATAAGAAAGTGTGTTAAGCCGACATAAGGTGGTGTATAGGTTGGTACACAGTAATTCTTTCCTAATCTAGAAGTTTTGTCTATAGGTGAACCCGTCGTGAGCTACTTTCGTTGAGTTATGAAGCCGAGTTTGATCCTTAGAGCTTTCTATGTTCATATCATGCTTCTACACATGTAATCTCTTTTAGCTTAGTTCAATGCAATGTCAGGTTACTTTCACATAAGAAAGTGTGTTAAGCCGACATAAGGTGGTGTATAGGTTGGTACACAGTAATTCTTTCCTAATCTAGAAGTTTTGTCTATAGGTGAACCCGTCGTGAGCTACTTTCGTTGAGTTATGAAGCCGAGTTTGATCCTTAGAGCTTTCTATGTTCATATCATGCTTCTACACATGTAATCTCTTTTAGCTTAGTTCAATGCAATGTCAGGTTACTTTCACATAAGAAAGTGTGTTAAGCCGACATAAGGTGGTGTATAGGTTGGAACACAGTAATTCTTTCCTAATCTAGAAGTTTTGTCTATAGGTGAACCCGTCGTGAGCTACTTTCTTTGAGTTATGAAGCCGAGTTTGATCCTTAGAGCTTTCTATGTTCATATCATGCTTCTACACATGTAATCTCTTTTAGCTTAGTTCAATGCAATGTAAAGTTACTTTGACATAAAAAAGTGTGTTAAGCCGACATAAGGTGGTGTATAGGTTGGAACACAGTAATTCTTTCCTAATCTAGAAGTTTTGTCTATAGGTGAACCCGTCGTGAGCTACTTTCGTTGAGTTATGAAGCCGAGTTTGATCCTTAGAGCTTTCTATGTTCATATCATGCTTCTACACATGTAATCTCTTTTAGCTTAGTTCAATGCAATGTCTGGTTACTTTCACATAAGAAAGTGTGTTAAGCCGACATAAGGTGGTGTATAGGTTGGTACACAGTAATTCTTTCCTAATCTAGAAGTTTTGTCTATAGGTGAACCCGTCGTGAGCTACTTTCGTTGAGTTGTGAAGCCGAGTTTGATCCTTAGAGCTTTCTATGTTCATATCATGCTTCTACACATGTAATCTCTTTTAGCTTACTTCAATGCAATGTAAAGTTACTTTGACATAAAAAAGTGTGTTAAGCCGACATAAGGTGGTGTATAGGTTGGAACACAGTAATTCTTTCCTAATCTAGAAGTTTTGTCTATAGGTGAACCCGTCGTGAGCTACTTTCTTTGAGTTATGAAGCCGAGTTTGATCCTTAGAGCTTTCTATGTTCATATCATGCTTCTACACATGTAATCTCTTTTAGCTTACTTCAATGCAATGTAAAGTTACTTTGAAATAAGAAAGTGTGTTAAGCTGACATAAGGTGGTGTCAAAGTTTAGAACACGTTCATTCTTTCCTTAATCTAGAAGTTGTGGCTATAGGTGAACCCGTCGTGAGCTACTTTAGGTGAGTTATAAAGCCGAGTTTGATCCTTAGAGCTTTCTATGTTCATATCATGCTTCTACACATGTAATCTCTTTTAGCTTAGTTCAATGCAATGTAAGGTTACTTTGAAATAAGAAAGTGTGTTAAGCCGACATAAGGTGGTGTATAGGTTGGAACACAGTCATTCTTTCCTAATCTAGAAGTTTTGTCTATAGGAGAACCCATCGTGAGCTACTTTCGTTGAGTTATGAAGCCGAGTTTGATCTTTAGAGCTTTCCATGTTCATATCATACTTCTACACATGTAATCTCTTATAGCTTACTTCAATGCAATGTAAAGTTACTTTGACATAAGAAAGTGTGTTAAGCCGACATAAGGTGGTGTCAAAGTTTGGAACACGGTCATTCTTTCCTTAATCTAGAAGTTTTGTCTATAGGTGAACCCGTCGTGAGCTACTTTTGGGGAGTTATAAAGCCGAGTTTGATCCTTAAAGCTTTCTATGTTCATATCATGCTTCTACACATGTAATCTCTTTTAGCTTACTTCAATGCAATGTAAAGTTACTTTGACATAAGAAAGTGTGTTAAGCCGACATAAGGTGGTGTTAAAGGTTGGAACACGGTCATTCTTTCCTTAATCTAAAAGTTTTAACTATAGGTGAACCCGTCGTGAGCTACTTTCGTTGAGTTATGAAGCCGAGTTGTATCCTTAGGGCTTTCTATGTTCATATCATGCTTCTACACATGTAATCTCTTTTAGCTTAGTTCAATGCAATGTAAGGTTACTTTGAAATAAGAAAGTGTGTAAGCCGACATAAGGTGGTGTATAGGTTGGAACACAGTCATTCTTTCCTAATCTAGAAGTTTTGTCTATAGGAGAACCCATCGTGAGCTACTTTCGTTGAGTTATGAAGCCGAGTTTGATCTTTAGAGCTTTCCATGTTCATATCATACTTCTACACATGTAATCTCTTATAGCTTACTTCAATGCAATGTAAAGTTACATTGACATAAGAAAGTGTGTTAAGCCGACATAAGGTGGTGTCAAAGTTTGGAACACGGTCATTCTTTCCTTAATCTAGAAGTTTTGTCTATAGGTGAACCCGTCGTGAGCTACTTTTGGGGAGTTATAAAGCCGAGTTTGATCCTTAAAGCTTTCTATGTTCATATCATGCTTCTACACATGTAATCTCTTTTAGCTTAGTTCAATGCAATGTAAGGTTACTTTGAAATAAGAAAGTGTGTTAAGCCGATATAAGGTGGTGTATAGGTTGGAACACAGTAATTCTTTCCTAATCTAGAAGTTTTATCTATAGGTGAACCCGTCGTGAGCTACTTTCGTTGAGTTATGAAGCCGAGTTTGATCCTTAGAGCTTTCTATGTTCATATCATGCTTCTACACATGTAATCTCTTTTAGCTTAGTTCAATGCAATGTCAGGTTACTTTCACATAAGAAAGTGTGTTAAGCCGACATAAGGTGGTGTATAGGTTGGTACACAGTAATTCTTTCCTAATCTAGAAGTTTTGTCTATAGGTGAACCCGTCGTGAGCTACTTTCGTTGAGTTATGAAGCCGAGTTTGATCCTTAGAGCTTTCTATGTTCATATCATGCTTCTACACATGTAATCTCTTTTAGCTTAGTTCAATGCAATGTCAGGTTACTTTCACATAAGAAAGTGTGTTAAGCCGACATAAGGTGGTGTATAGGTTGGTACACAGTAATTCTTTCCTAATCTAGAAGTTTTGTCTATAGGTGAACCCGTCGTGAGCTACTTTCGTTGAGTTATGAAGCCGAGTTTGATCCTTAGAGCTTTCTATGTTCATATCATGCTTCTACACATGTAATCTCTTTTAGCTTAGTTCAATGCAATGTCAGGTTACTTTCACATAAGAAAGTGTGTTAAGCCGACATAAGGTGGTGTATAGGTTGGAACACAGTAATTCTTTCCTAATCTAGAAGTTTTGTCTATAGGTGAACCCGTCGTGAGCTACTTTCTTTGAGTTATGAAGCCGAGTTTGATCCTTAGAGCTTTCTATGTTCATATCATGCTTCTACACATGTAATCTCTTTTAGCTTAGTTCAATGCAATGTAAAGTTACTTTGACATAAAAAAGTGTGTTAAGCCGACATAAGGTGGTGTATAGGTTGGAACACAGTAATTCTTTCCTAATCTAGAAGTTTTGTCTATAGGTGAACCCGTCGTGAGCTACTTTCGTTGAGTTATGAAGCCGAGTTTGATCCTTAGAGCTTTCTATGTTCATATCATGCTTCTACACATGTAATCTCTTTTAGCTTAGTTCAATGCAATGTCAGGTTACTTTCACATAAGAAAGTGTGTTAAGCCGACATAAGGTGGTGTATAGGTTGGTACACAGTAATTCTTTCCTAATCTAGAAGTTTTGTCTATAGGTGAACCCGTCGTGAGCTACTTTCGTTGAGTTATGAAGCCGAGTTTGATCCTTAGAGCTTTCTATGTTCATATCATGCTTCTACACATGTAATCTCTTTTAGCTTACTTCAATGCAATGTAAAGTTACTTTGACATAAAAAAGTGTGTTAAGCCGACATAAGGTGGTGTATAGGTTGGAACACAGTAATTCTTTCCTAATCTAGAAGTTTTGTCTATAGGTGAACCCGTCGTGAGCTACTTTCTTTGAGTTATGAAGCCGAGTTTGATCCTTAGAGCTTTCTATGTTCATATCATGCTTCTACACATGTAATCTCTTTTAGCTTACTTCAATGCAATGTAAAGTTACTTTGAAATAAGAAAGTGTGTTAAGCTGACATAAGGTGGTGTCAAAGTTTAGAACACGGTCATTCTTTCCTTAATCTAGAAGTTGTGGCTATAGGTGAACCCGTCGTGAGCTACTTTAGGTGAGTTATAAAGCCGAGTTTGATCCTTAGAGCTTTCTATGTTCATATCATGCTTCTACACATGTAATCTCTTTTAGCTTACTTCAATGCAATGTAAAGTTACTTTGACATAAAAAAGTGTGTTAAGCCAACATAAGGTGCGTCAAAGGTTGGAACACAGTCATTCTTTCCTTAATCTAGAAATTTTGTCTATAGGTGAACCTGTCGTGAGCTACTTTCGTTAGGTTATGAAGCCGAGTTTGATCCTTAGAGCTTTCTATGTTCATATCATGCTTCTACACATGTAATTTCTTTTATCTTAGTTTAATGCAATGTAAGGTTACTTTGAAATAAGAAAGTGTGTTAAGCCGACAAAAGGTGGTGTCATAGGTTGGAAGACAGTCATTCTTTACTAATCCAGAAGTTTTGTCTATAGGTGAACCCGTCGTGAGCTAATTTCGTTGAGTTTTGAAGCCAAGTTTGATCCTTAGAGCTTTCCACGTTCATATCTTACTTCTACACATGTAATCTCTTTTAGCTTACTTCAATGCAATGTAAGTTTACTTTGACATAAGAAAGTGTGTTAAGTCGACATAAGGTGGTGTCAAAGGTTGGAACACGGTCATTCTTTCCTTAATCTAGAAGTTTTGTGTATAGGTAAACCCGTCTTGAGCTACTTTCGTTGAGTTATGAAGCCGAGTTTGATCCTTAGAGCTTTCTATGTTCATATCATGCTTCTACACATGTAATCTCTTTTAGCTTAGTTCAATGCAATGTAAGGTTACTTTGACATAAGAAAGTGTGTTAAGCCGACATAAGGTGGTGTCATAGGTTGGAACACAGTCATTCTTTCCTAATCTAAAAGTTTTGTCTATAGGTGAACCCGTCGTGAGCTAATTTCGTTGAGTTTTGAAGCCAAGTTTGATCCTTAGAGCTTTCCACGTTCATATCTTACTTCTACACATGTAATCTCTTTTAGCTTACTTCAATGCAATGTAAGTTTACTTTGACATAAGAAAGTGTGTTAAGTCGACATAAGGTGGTGTCAAAGGTTGGAACACGGTCATTCTTTCCTTAATCTAGAAGTTTTGTGTATAGGTAAACCCGTCTTGAGCTACTTTCGTTGAGTTATGAAGCCGAGTTTGATCCTTAGAGCTTTCTATGTTCATATCATGCTTCTACACATGTAATCTCTTTTAGCTTAGTTCAATGCAATGTAAGGTTACTTTGACATAAGAAAGTGTGTTAAGCCGACATAAGGTGGTGTCATAGGTTGGAACACAGTCATTCTTTCCTAATCTAGAAGTTTTGTCTATAAGTGAACCCATCGTGAGCTATTTTCATTGAGTTATGAAGCCGAGTTTGATCTTTAGAGCTTTCCATGTTCATATCATGCTTCTACACATGTAAACTCTTTTAGCTTATTTCAATGCAATGTAAAGTTACTTTGACATAAGAAAGTGTGTTAATCCGCAAAAGGTGGTGTCAAAGGTTGGAACACGGTCATTCTTTCCTTAATCTAGAAGTCTTGCCTATAGGTGAACCCGTCGTGACCTACTTTCGGTGAGTTATGAAGCCGAGTTTGATCCTTAGAGCTTTCTATGTGCATATCATGCTTCTACACATGTAATTTCTTTTAGCTTAGTTTAATGCAATGTTAGTTTACTTTGACATAAGAAAGTGTGTTAAGCCGACGGTGGTGTCAAAGGTTGGAACACGGTCATTCTTTCCTTAATCTAAAAGTTTTGTCTATAGGTGAACACGTCGTGAGCTACTTTCGTTGAGTTATGAAGCCGAGTTGTATCCTTAGGGCTTTCTATGTTCATATCATGCTTCTACACATGTAATCTCTTTTAGCTTAGTTTAATGCAATGTAAGGTTACTTTGAAATAAGAAAGTGTGTTAAACCGAGATAAGGTGGTGTCATAGGTTGGAACACAGTCATTCTTTCCTAATCTAGAAGTTTTCTCTATAAGTGAACCCGTCGTGAGCTATTTTCGTTGAGTTATGAAGCCGAGTTTGATCTTTAGAGCTTTCCATGTTCATATCATGCTTCTACACATGTAATCTCTTTTAGCTTAGTTCAATGCAATGTAAGGTTACTTTGAAATAAGAAAGTGTGTTAAGCCGACATAAGGTGGTGTCATAGGTTGGAACACAGTCATTCTTTCCTAATCTAAAAGTTTTGTCTATAGGTGAACCCGTCGTGAGCTAATTTCGTTGAGTTTTGAAGCCAAGTTTGATCCTTAGAGCTTTCCACGTTCATATCTTACTTCTACACATGTAATCTCTTTTAGCTTACTTCAATGCAATGTAAGTTTACTTTGACATAAGAAAGTGTGTTAAGTCGACATAAGGTGGTGTCAAAGGTTGGAACACGGTCATTCTTTCCTTAATCTAGAAGTTTTGTGTATAGGTAAACCCGTCTTGAGCTACTTTCGTTGAGTTATGAAGCCGAGTTTGATCCTTAGAGCTTTCTATGTTCATATCATGCTTCTACACATGTAATCTCTTTTAGCTTAGTTCAATGCAATGTAAGGTTACTTTGACATAAGAAAGTGTGTTAAGCCGACATAAGGTGGTGTCATAGGTTGGAACACAGTCATTCTTTCCTAATCTAGAAGTTTTGTCTATAAGTGAACCCATCGTGAGCTATTTTCATTGAGTTATGAAGCCGAGTTTAATCTTTAGAGCTTTCCATGTTCATATCATGCTTCTACACATGTAAACTCTTTTAGCTTATTTCAATGCAATGTAAAGTTACTTTGACATAAGAAAGTGTGTTAATCCGCAAAAGGTGGTGTCAAAGGTTGGAACACGGTCATTCTTTCCTTAATCTAGAAGTCTTGCCTATAGGTGAACCCGTCGTGACCTACTTTCGGTGAGTTATGAAGCCGAGTTTGATCCTTAGAGCTTTCTATGTGCATATCATGCTTCTACACATGTAATTTCTTTTAGCTTAGTTTAATGCAATGTAAGTTTACTTTGACATAAGAAAGTGTGTTAAGACGACGGTGGTGTCAAAGGTTGGAACACGGTCATTCTTTCCTTAATCTAAAAGTTTTGTCTATAGGTGAACACGTCGTGAGCTACTTTCGTTGAGTTATGAAGCCGAGTTGTATCCTTAGGGCTTTCTATGTTCATATCATGCTTCTACACATGTAATCTCTTTTAGCTTAGTTTAATGCAATGTAAGGTTACTTTGAAATAAGAAAGTGTGTTAAACCGAGATAAGGTGGTGTCATAGGTTGGAACACAGTCATTCTTTCCTAATCTAGAAGTTTTCTCTATAAGTGAACCCGTCGTGAGCTATTTTCGTTGAGTTATGAAGCCGAGTTTGATCTTTAGAGCTTTCCATGTTCATATCATGCTTCTACACATGTAATCTCTTTTAGCTTAGTTCAATGCAATGTAAGGTTACTTTGAAATAAGAAAGTGTGTTAAGCCGACATAAGGTGGTGTATAGGTTGGAACACAGTCATTCTTTCCTAATCTAGAAGTTTTGTCTATAGGTGAACCCGTCGTGAGCTACTTTCGTTGAGTTATGAAGCCGAGTTTGATCCTTAGAGCTTTCCACGTTCATATCTTAAATCTACACATGTAATCTCTTTTAGCTAACATCAATGCAATGTAAAGTTACTTTGACATAAGAAAGTGTGTTAAGCCGACATAAGGTGGTGTCGAAGGTTGGAACACGGTCATTCGTTCCTTAATCTAAAAGTTTTGTCTATAGGTAAACCCGTCTTGAGCTACTTTCGTTGAGTTATGAAGCCGAGTTTGATCCTTAGAGCTTTCTATGTTCATATCATGCTTCTACACATGTAATCTCTTTTAGCTTACTTCAATGCAATGTAAGGTTATTTTGACATAAGAAAGTGTGTTAAGCCGACATAAGGTGGTGTCATAGGTTGGAACACAGTAATTCTTTCCTAATCTAGAAGTTTTGTCTATAGGTGAACCCGTCGTGAGCTACTTTCGTTGAGTTATGAAGCCGAGTTTGATCCTTAGAGCTTTCCACGTTCATATCTTAAATCTACACATGTAATCTCTTTTAGCTTACTTCAATACAATGTAAAGTTACTTTGACATAAGAAAGTGTGTTAAGCCGACATAAGGTGGTGTCGAAGGTTGGAACACGGTCATTCTTTCCTTAATCTAGAAGTTTTGTCTATAGGTGAACCCGTCGTGACCTACTTTCGGTGAGTTATGAAGCCGAGTTTGATCCTTAGAACTTTCTATGATCATATCATGCTTCTAAACATGTAATCTCTTTTAGCTTAGTTCAATGCAATGTGAGGTTACTTTGAAATAAGAAAGTGTGTTAAGCCGACATAAGGTGGTGTCATAGGTTGGAACACAGTAATTATTTCCTAATCTAGAAGTTTTGTCTATAGGTAAACCCGTCGTGAGCTACTTTCGTTGAGTTATGAAGCCGAGTTTGATCCTTAGAGCTTTCTATGTTCATATCATGCTTCTACACATGTAATCTCTTTTAGCTTAGTTCAATGCAATGTAAGGTTACTTTGAAACAAGAAAGTGTGTTAAGCTGACATAAGGTGATGTCATAGGTTGGAACACAGTCATTCTTTACTAATCTAGAAGTTTTGTCTATAGGTGAACCCGTCGTGAGCTACTTTCGTTGACTTATGTAGCCTAGTTTAATCTTTAGAGCTTTCCATGTTCATATCATACTTCTACACATGTAATCTCTTTTAGCTTACTTCAATGCAATGTAAAGTTACTTTGACATAAGAAAGTGTGTTATGCCGACATAAGGTGGTGTCAAAGGTTGGAACACGGTCATTCTTTCCTTAATCTAGAAGTTTTGTCTATAGGTGAACCCGTCGTGAGCTACTTTTGGTGAGTTATGAAGCCGAGTTTGATCTTTAGAGCTTTCTATGTTCATATCATGCTTCTACACATGTCATCTCTTTTAGCTTAGTTCAATGTAATGTAAGTTTACGTTGAAATAAGAAAGTGTGTTAAGCCGACATAAGGTGGTGTCATAGGTTTAGGTTGGAACATAGTAATTATTTCCTAATCTAGAAGTTTTGTCTATAGGTGAACCCGTCGTGACCTACTTTCGTTGAGTTATGAAGCCGAGTTTGATCCTTAGAGCTTTCCACGTTCATATCTTACTTCTACATATGTAATCTCTTTTAGCTTACTTCAATGCAATGTAAAGTTACTTTAACATAGAAAAGTGTGTTAAGCCGACATAAGGTGGTGTCAAAGGTTGGAACACGGTCATTCTTTCCATAATCTAGAAGTTTTGTCTATAGGTGAACCCGTCGTGAGCTACTTTCGGTGAGTTATGAAGCCGAGTTTGATCTTTAGAGCTTTCTATGTTCATATCATGCTTCTACACATGTAATCTCTTTTAGCTTATTTCAATGCAATGTAAGGTTACTTTGAAATAAGAAAGTGTGTTAAGCCGACATAAGGTGGTGTCATAGGTTGGAACACAGTAATTCTTTCCTAATTTAGAAGTTTTGTCTATAGGTGAACCCGTCGTGAGCTACTTTCGTTGAGTTATGAAGCCGAGTTTGATCCCTAGAGCTTTCCACGTTCATATCTTACTTCTACACATGTAATCTCTTTTAGCTTACTTCAATGCAATGTAAAGTTACTTTGACATAAGAAAGTGTGTTAAGCCGACATAAAGTGGTGTCAAAGGTTGGAACACGGTCATTCTTTCCTTAATCTAGAAGTTTTGTCTATAGGTGAACACGTCGTGAGCTACTTTCGGTGAGTTATGAAGCCGAGTTTGATCTTTAGAGCTTTCTATGTTCATATCATGCTTCTACACATGTAATCTCTTTTAGCTTACTTCAATGCAATGTAAGGTTACTTTGAAATAAGAAAGTGTGTTAAGCCGACATAAGGTGGTGTCATAGGTTGGAACACAGTAATTCTTTCCTAATCTAGAAGTTTTGTCTATAGGTGAACTCGTCGTGAGCTACTTTCGTTGAGTTATGAAGCCGAGTTTGATCCCTAGAGCTTTCCACGTTCATATCTTACTTCTACACATGTAATCTCTTTTAGCTTACTTCAATGCAATGTAAAGTTACTTTGACATAAGAAAGTGTGTTAAGCCGACATAAGGTGGTGTCATAGGTTGGAACACAGTCATTCTTTCCTAATCTAGAAGTTTTGTCTATAGGTGAACCCGTCGTGAGCTACTTTCGTTGAGTTATGAAGCCGAGTTTGATCCTTAGACCTTTCCACGTTCATATCTTAAATCTACACATGTAATCTCTTTTAGCTTACTTCAATGCAATGTAAAGTTAGTTTGACATAAGAAAGTGTGTTAAGCCGACATAAGCTGGTGTCGAAGGTTGGAACACGGTCATTCTTTCCTTAATCTAGAAGTTTTGTCTATAGGTGAACCCGTCGTGACCTACTTTCGGTGAGTTATGAAGCCGAGTTTGATCCTTAGAACTTTCTATGTTCATATCATGCTTCTAAACATGTAATCTCTTTTAGCTTAGTTCAATGCAATGTGCGGTTACTTTGAAATAAGAAAGTGTGTTAAGCCGACATAAGGTGGTGTCATAGGTTGGAACACAGTAATTCTTTCCTAATCTAGAAGTTTTGTCTATAGGTAAACCCGTCGTGAGCTACTTTCGTTGAGTTATGAAGCCGAGTTTGATCCTTAGAGCTTTCTATGTTCATATCATGCTTCTACACATGTAATCTCTTTTAGCTTAGTTCAATGCAATGTAAGGTTACTTTGAAACAAGAAAGTGTGTTAAGCTGACATAAGGTGATGTCATAGGTTGGAACACAGTCATTCTTTACTAATCTAGAAGTTTTGTCTATAGGTGAACCCGTCGTGAGCTACTTTCGTTGAGTTATGCAGCCTATTTTGATCTTTAGAGCTTTCCATGTTCATATCATACTTCTACACATGTAATCTCTTTTAGCTTACTTCAATGCAATGTAAAGTTACTTTGACATAAGAAAGTGTGTTAAGCCGACATAAGGTGGTGTCAAAGGTTGGAACACGGTCATTCTTTCCTTAATCTAGAAGTTTTGTCTATAGGTGAACCCGTCGTGAGCTACTTTTGGTGAGTTATGAAGCCGAATTTGATCTTTAGAGCTTTCTATGTTCATATCATGCTTCTACACATTATCTCTTTTAGCTTATTTCAATGTAATGTAAGTTTACGTTGAAATAAGAAAGTGTGTTAAGCCGACATAAGGTGGTGTCATAGGTTTAGGTTGGAACACAGTAATTCTTTCCTAATTTAGAAGTTTTGTCTATAGGTGAACCCGTCGTGAGCTACTTTCGTTGAGTTATGAAGCCGAGTTTGATCCCTAGAGCTTTCCACGTTCATATCTTACTTCTACACATGTAATCTCTTTTAGCTTACTTCAATGCAATGTAAAGTTACTTTGACATAAGAAAGTGTGTTAAGCCGACATAAAGTGGTGTCAAAGGTTGGAACACGGTCATTCTTTCCTTAATCTAGAAGTTTTGTCTATAGGTGAACCCGTCGTGAGCTACTTTCGGTGAGTTATGAAGCCGAGTTTGATCTTTAGAGCTTTCTATGTTCATATCATGCTTCTACACATGTAATCTCTTTTAGCTTACTTCAATGCAATGTAAGGTTACTTTGAAATAAGAAAGTGTGTTAAGCCGACATAAGGTGGTGTCATAGGTTGGAACACAGTAATTCTTTCCTAATCTAGAAGTTTTGTCTATAGGTGAACTCGTCGTGAGCTACTTTCGTTGAGTTATGAAGCCGAGTTTGATCCCTAGAGCTTTCCACGTTCATATCTTACTTCTACACATGTAATCTCTTTTAGCTTACTTCAATGCAATGTAAAGTTACTTTGACATAAGAAAGTGTGTTAAGCCGACATAAGGTGGTGTCATAGGTTGGAACACAGTCATTCTTTCCTAATCTAGAAGTTTTGTCTATAGGTGAACCCGTCGTGAGCTACTTTCGTTGAGTTATGAAGCCGAGTTTGATCCTTAGAGCTTTCCACGTTCATATCTTAAATCTACACATGTAATCTCTTTTAGCTTACTTCAATGCAATGTAAAGTTACTTTGACATAAGAAAGTGTGTTAAGCCGACATAAGCTGGTGTCGAAGGTTGGAACACGGTCATTCTTTCCTTAATCTAGAAGTTTTGTCTATAGGTGAACCCGTCGTGACCTACTTTCGGTGAGTTATGAAGCCGAGTTTGATCCTTAGAACTTTCTATGTTCATATCATGCTTCTAAACATGTAATCTCTTTTAGCTTAGTTCAATGCAATGTGCGGTTACTTTGAAATAAGAAAGTGTGTTAAGCCGACATAAGGTGGTGTCATAGGTTGGAACACAGTAATTCTTTCCTAATCTAGAAGTTTTGTCTATAGGTAAACCCGTCGTGAGCTACTTTCGTTGAGTTATGAAGCCGAGTTTGATCCTTAGAGCTTTCTATGTTCATATCATGCTTCTACACATGTAATCTCTTTTAGCTTAGTTCAATGCAATGTAAGGTTACTTTGAAACAAGAAAGTGTGTTAAGCTGACATAAGGTGATGTCATAGGTTGGAACACAGTCATTCTTTACTAATCTAGAAGTTTTGTCTATAGGTGAACCCGTCGTGAGCTACTTTCGTTGAGTTATGAAGCCGAGTTTGATCCTTAGAGCTTTCCACGTTCATATCTTAAATCTACACATGTAATCTCTTTTAGCTTACTTCAATGCAATGTAAAGTTAGTTTGACATAAGAAAGTGTGTTAAGCCGACATAAGCTGGTGTCGAAGGTTGGAACACGGTCATTCTTTCCTTAATCTAGAAGTTTTGTCAATAGGTGAACCCGTCGTGACCTACTTTCGGTGAGTTATGAAGCCGAGTTTGATCCTTAGAACTTTCTATGTTCATATCATGCTTCTAAACATGTAATCTCTTTTAGCTTAGTTCAATGCAATGTGCGGTTACTTTGAAATAAGAAAGTGTGTTAAGCCGACATAAGGTGGTGTCATAGGTTGGAACACAGTAATTCTTTCCTAATCTAGAAGTTTTGTCTATAGGTGAACCCGTCGTGAGCTACTTTCGTTGAGTTATGAAGCCGAGTTTGATCCTTAGAGCTTTCCACGTTCATATCTTAAATCTACACATGTAATCTCTTTTAGCTTACTTCAATGCAATGTAAAGTTAGTTTGACATAAGAAAGTGTGTTAAGCCGACATAAGCTGGTGTCGAAGGTTGGAACACGGTCATTCTTTCCTTAATCTAGAAGTTTTGTCTATAGGTGAACCCGTCGTGACCTACTTTCGGTGAGTTATGAAGCCGAGTTTGATCCTTAGAACTTTCTATGTTCATATCATGCTTCTAAACATGTAATCTCTTTTAGCTTAGTTCAATGCAATGTGCGGTTACTTTGAAATAAGAAAGTGTGTTAAGCCGACATAAGGTGGTGTCATAGGTTGGAACACAGTAATTCTTTCCTAATCTAGAAGTTTTGTCTATAGGTAAACCCGTCGTGAGCTACTTTCGTTGAGTTATGAAGCCGAGTTTGATCCTTAGAGCTTTCTATGTTCATATCATGCTTCTACACATGTAATCTCTTTTAGCTTAGTTCAATGCAATGTGCGGTTACTTTGAAATAAGAAAGTGTGTTAAGCCGACATAAGGTGGTGTCATAGGTTGGAACACAGTAATTCTTTCCTAATCTAGAAGTTTTGTCTATAGGTGAACCCGTCGTGAGCTACTTTCGTTGAGTTATGAAACCGAGTTTCATCCTTAGAGCTTTCTATGTTCATTTCATGCTTCTGCACATGTAATCTCTTTTAGCTTAATTCAATGCAATGTAAGGTTACTTTGAAACAAGAAAGTGTGTTAAGCTGACATAAGGTGATGTCATAGGTTGGAACACAGTCATTCTTTACTAATCTAGAAGTTTTGTCTATAGGTGAACCCGTCGTGAGCTACTTTCGTTGAGTTATGCAGCCTATTTTGATCTTTAGAGCTTTCCATGTTCATATCATACTTCTACACATGTAATCTCTTTTAGCTTACTTCAATGCAATGTAAA
The DNA here is from genome assembly GCA_963920545.1 of Lepidium didymum. Classification (NCBI taxonomy): domain Eukaryota; kingdom Viridiplantae; phylum Streptophyta; class Magnoliopsida; order Brassicales; family Brassicaceae; genus Lepidium; species Lepidium didymum. Next base: position 11,583,989 of record OY986992.1, on the reverse strand, counting down.
GTTACTTTGACATAAGAAAGTGTGTTAAGCCGACATAAGGTGGTGTCAAAGGTTGGAACACGGTCATTCTTTCCTTAATCTAGAAGTTTTGTCTATAGGTGAACCCGTCGTGAGCTACTTTTGGTGAGTTATGAAGCCGAATTTGATCTTTAGAGCTTTCTATGTTCATATCATGCTTCTACACATTATCTCTTTTAGCTTATTTCAATGTAATGTAAGTTTACGTTGAAATAAGAAAGTGTGTTAAGCCGACATAAGGTGGTGTCATAGGTTTAGGTTGGAACACAGTAATTATTTCCTAATCTAGAAGTTTTGTCTATAGGTGAACCCGTCGTCAGCTACTTTCGTTGAGTTATGAAGCCGAGTTTGATCCTTAGAGCTTTCCACGTTCATATCTTAAATCTACACATGTAATCTCTTTTAGCTTACTTCAATGCAATGTAAAGTTAGTTTGACATAAGAAAGTGTGTTAAGCCGACATAAGCTGGTGTCGAAGGTTGGAACACGGTCATTCTTTCCTTAATCTAGAAGTTTTGTCTATAGGTGAACCCGTCGTGACCTACTTTCGGTGAGTTATGAAGCCGAGTTTGATCCTTAGAACTTTCTATGTTCATATCATGCTTCTAAACATGTAATCTCTTTTAGCTTAGTTCAATGCAATGTGCGGTTACTTTGAAATAAGAAAGTGTGTTAAGCCGACATAAGGTGGTGTCATAGGTTGGAACACAGTAATTCTTTCCTAATCTAGAAGTTTTGTCTATAGGTAAACCCGTCGTGAGCTACTTTCGTTGAGTTATGAAGCCGAGTTTGATCCTTAGAGCTTTCTATGTTCATATCATGCTTCTACACATGTAATCTCTTTTAGCTTAGTTCAATGCAATGTAAGGTTACTTTGAAACAAGAAAGTGTGTTAAGCTGACATAAGGTGATGTCATAGGTTGGAACACAGTCATTCTTTACTAATCTAGAAGTTTTGTCTATAGGTGAACCCGTCGTGAGCTACTTTCGTTGAGTTATGCAGCCTATTTTGATCTTTAGAGCTTTCCATGTTCATATCATACTTCTACACATGTAATCTCTTTTAGCTTACTTCAATGCAATGTAAAGTTACTTTGACATAAGAAAGTGTGTTAAGCCGACATAAGGTGGTGTCAAAGGTTGGAACACGGTCATTCTTTCCTTAATCTAGAAGTTTTGTCTATAGGTGAACCCGTCGTGAGCTACTTTTGGTGAGTTATGAAGCCGAATTTGATCTTTAGAGCTTTCTATGTTCATATCATGCTTCTACACATTATCTCTTTTAGCTTATTTCAATGTAATGTAAGTTTACGTTGAAATAAGAAAGTGTGTTAAGCCGACATAAGGTGGTGTCATAGGTTTAGGTTGGAACACAGTAATTATTTCCTAATCTAGAAGTTTTGTCTATAGGTGAACCCGTCGTGAGCTACTTTCGTTGAGTTATGAAGCCGAGTTTGATCCTTAGAGCTTTCCACGTTCATATCTTAAATCTACACATGTAATCTCTTTTAGCTTACTTCAATGCAATGTAAAGTTAGTTTGACATAAGAAAGTGTGTTAAGCCGACATAAGCTGGTGTCGAAGGTTGGAACACGGTCATTCTTTCCTTAATCTAGAAGTTTTGTCTATAGGTGAACCCGTCGTGACCTACTTTCGGTGAGTTATGAAGCCGAGTTTGATCCTTAGAACTTTCTATGTTCATATCATGCTTCTAAACATGTAATCTCTTTTAGCTTAGTTCAATGCAATGTGCGGTTACTTTGAAATAAGAAAGTGTGTTAAGCCGACATAAGGTGGTGTCATAGGTTGGAACACAGTAATTCTTTCCTAATCTAGAAGTTTTGTCTATAGGTAAACCCGTCGTGAGCTACTTTCGTTGAGTTATGAAGCCGAGTTTGATCCTTAGAGCTTTCTATGTTCATATCATGCTTCTACACATGTAATCTCTTTTAGCTTAGTTCAATGCAATGTAAGGTTACTTTGAAACAAGAAAGTGTGTTAAGCTGACATAAGGTGATGTCATAGGTTGGAACACAGTCATTCTTTACTAATCTAGAAGTTTTGTCTATAGGTGAACCCGTCGTGAGCTACTTTCGTTGAGTTATGCAGCCTATTTTGATCTTTAGAGCTTTCCATGTTCATATCATACTTCTACACATGTAATCTCTTTTAGCTTACTTCAATGCAATGTAAAGTTACTTTGACATAAGAAAGTGTGTTAAGCCGACATAAGGTGGTGTCAAAGGTTGGAACACGGTCATTCTTTCCTTAATCTAGAAGTTTTGTCTATAGGTGAACCCGTCGTGAGCTACTTTTGGTGAGTTATGAAGCCGAATTTGATCTTTAGAGCTTTCTATGTTCATATCATGCTTCTACACATTATCTCTTTTAGCTTATTTCAATGTAATGTAAGTTTACGTTGAAATAAGAAAGTGTGTTAAGCCGACATAAGGTGGTGTCATAGGTTTAGGTTGGAACACAGTAATTATTTCCTAATCTAGAAGTTTTGTCTATAGGTGAACCCGTCGTGAGCTACTTTCGTTGAGTTATGAAGCCGAGTTTGATCCTTAGAGCTTTCCACGTTCATATCTTAAATCTACACATGTAATCTCTTTTAGCTTACTTCAATGCAATGTAAAGTTAGTTTGACATAAGAAAGTGTGTTAAGCCGACATAAGCTGGTGTCGAAGGTTGGAACACGGTCATTCTTTCCTTAATCTAGAAGTTTTGTCTATAGGTGAACCCGTCGTGACCTACTTTCGGTGAGTTATGAAGCCGAGTTTGATCCTTAGAACTTTCTATGTTCATATCATGCTTCTAAACATGTAATCTCTTTTAGCTTAGTTCAATGCAATGTGCGGTTACTTTGAAATAAGAAAGTGTGTTAAGCCGACATAAGGTGGTGTCATAGGTTGGAACACAGTAATTCTTTCCTAATCTAGAAGTTTTGTCTATAGGTAAACCCGTCGTGAGCTACTTTCGTTGAGTTATGAAGACGAGTTTGATCCTTAGAGCTTTCTATGTTCATATCATGCTTCTACACATGTAATCTCTTTTAGCTTAGTTCAATGCAATGTAAGGTTACTTTGAAACAAGAAAGTGTGTTAAGCTGACATAAGGTGATGTCATAGGTTGGAACACAGTCATTCTTTACTAATCTAGAAGTTTTGTCTATAGGTGAACCCGTCGTGAGCTACTTTCGTTGAGTTATGCAGCCTATTTTGATCTTTAGAGCTTTCCATGTTCATATCATACTTCTACACATGTAATCTCTTTTAGCTTACTTCAATGCAATGTAAAGTTACTTTGACATAAGAAAGTGTGTTAAGCCGACATAAGGTGGTGTCAAAGGTTGGAACACGGTCATTCTTTCCTTAATCTAGAAGTTTTGTCTATAGGTGAACCCGTCGTGAGCTACTTTTGGTGAGTTATGAAGCCGAATTTGATCTTTAGAGCTTTCTATGTTCATATCATGCTTCTACACATTATCTCTTTTAGCTTATTTCAATGTAATGTAAGTTTACGTTGAAATAAGAAAGTGTGTTAAGCCGACATAAGGTGGTGTCATAGGTTTAGGTTGGAACACAGTAATTATTTCCTAATCTAGAAGTTTTGTCTATAGGTGAACCCGTCGTGACCTACTTTCGTTGAGTTATGAAGCCGAGTTTGATCCTTAGAACTTTCCACGTTCATATCTTACTTCTACATATGTAATCTCTTTTAGCTTACTTCAATGCAATGAAAAGTTACTTTGACATAGAAAAGTGTGTTAAGCCGACATAAGGTGGTGTCAAAGGTTGGAACACGGTCATTCTTTCCATAATCTAGAAGTTTTGTCTATAGGTGAACCCGTCGTGAGCTACTTTCGGTGAGTTATGAAGCCGAGTTTGATCTTTAGAGCTTTCTATGTTCATGTCATGCTTCTACACATGTAATCTCTTTTAGCTTACTTCAATGCAATGTAAGGTTACTTTGAAATAAGAAAGTGTGTTAAGCCGACATAAGGTGGTGTCATAGGTTGGAACACAGTAATTCTTTCCTAATCTAGATGTTTTGTCTATATGTGAACCCGTCGTGAGCTACTTTCGTTGAGTTATGAAGCCGAGTTTGATCCCTAGAGCTTTCCACGTTCATATCTTACTTCTACACATGTAATCTCTTTTAGCTTACTTCAATGCAATGTAAAGTTACTTTGACATAAGAAAGTGTGTTAAGCCGACATAAGGTGGTGTCAAAGGTTGGAACACGGTCATTCTTTCCTTAATCTAGAAGTTTTGTCTATAGGTGAATCCGTCGTGAGCTACTTTTGGTGAGTTATGAAGCCGAATTTGATCTTTAGAGCTTTCTATGTTCATATCATGCTTCTACACATTATCTCTTTTAGCTTATTTCAATGTAATGTAAGTTTACGTTGAAATAAGAAAGTGTGTTAAGCCGACATAAGGTGGTGTCATAGGTTTAGGTTGGAACACAGTAATTATTTCCTAATCTAGAAGTTTTGTCTATAGGTGAACCCGTCGTGACCTACTTTCGTTGAGTTATGAAGCCGAGTTTGATCCTTAGAGCTTTCCACGTTCATATCTTACTTCTACATATGTAATCTCTTTTAGCTTACTTCAATGCAATGAAAAGTTACTTTGACATAGAAAAGTGTGTTAAGCCGACATAAGGTGGTGTCAAAGGTTGGAACACGGTCATTCTTTCCATAATCTAGAAGTTTTGTCTATAGGTGAACCCGTCGTGAGCTACTTTCGGTGAGTTATGAAGCCGAGTTTGATCTTTAGAGCTCTATGTTCATATCATGCTTCTACACATGTAATCTCTTTTAGCTTACTTCAATGCAATGTAAGGTTACTTTGAAATAAGAAAGTGTGTTAAGCCGACATAAGGTGGTGTCATAGGTTGGAACACAGTAATTCTTTCCTAATTTAGAAGTTTTGTCTATAGGTGAACCCGTCGTGAGCTACTTTCGTTGAGTTATGAAGCCGAGTTTGATCCCTAGAGCTTTCCACGTTCATATCATGCTTCTACACATGTAATCTCTTTTAGCTTACTTCAATGCAATGTAAAGTTACTTTGACATAAGAAAGTGTGTTAAGCCGACATAAAGTGGTGTATAGGTTGGAACACAGTCATTCTTTCCTAATCTAGAAGTTTTGTCTATAAGTGAACCCGTCGTGAGCTACTTTCGTTGAGTTATGAAGCCGAGTTTGATCCCTAGAGCTTTCCACGTTCATATCATGCTTCTACACATGTAATCTCTTTTAGCTTACTTCAATGCAATGTAAAGTTACTTTGACATAAGAAAGTGTGTTAAGCCGACATAAAGTGGTGTCAAAGGTTGGAACACGGTCATTCTTTCCTTAATCTAGAAGTTTTGTCTATAGGTGAACCCGTCGTGAGCTACTTTCGGTGAGTTATGAAGCCGAGTTTGATCTTTAGAGCTTTCTATGTTCATATCATGCTTCTACACATGTAATCTCTTTTAGCTTACTTCAATGCAATGTAAGGTTACTTTGAAATAAGAAAGTGTGTTAAGCCGACATAAGGTGGTGTCATAGGTTGGAACACAGTAATTCTTTCCTAATCTAGAAGTTTTGTCTATAGGTGAACTCGTCGTGAGCTACTTTCGTTGAGTTATGAAGCCGAGTTTGATCCCTAGAGCTTTCCACGTTCATATCTTACTTCTACACATGTAATCTCTTTTAGCTTACTTCAATGCAATGTAAAGTTACTTTGACATAAGAAAGTGTGTTAAGCCGACATAAGGTGGTGTCATAGGTTGGAACACAGTCATTCTTTCCTAATCTAGAAGTTTTGTTTATAGGTGAACCCGTCGTGAGCTACTTTCGTTGAGTTATGAAGCCGAGTTTGATCCTTAGAGCTTTCCACGTTCATATCTTAAATCTACACATGTAATCTCTTTTAGCTTACTTCAATGCAATGTAAAGTTAGTTTGACATAAGAAAGTGTGTTAAGCCGACATAAGCTGGTGTCGAAGGTTGGAACACGGTCATTCTTTCCTTAATCTAGAAGTTTTGTCTATAGGAGAACCTGTCGTGACCTACTTTCGGTGAGTTATGAAGCCGAGTTTGATCCTTAGAACTTTCTATGTTCATATCATGCTTCTAAACATGTAATCTCTTTTAGCTTAGTTCAATGCAATGTGCGGTTACTTTGAAATAAGAAAGTGTGTTAAGCCGACATAAGGTGGTGTCATAGGTTGGAACACAGTAATTCTTTCCTAATCTAGAAGTTTTGTCTATAGGTAAACCCGTCGTGAGCTACTTTCGTTGAGTTATGAAGCCGAGTTTGATCCTTAGAGCTTTCTATGTTCATATCATGCTTCTACAAATGTAATCTCTTTTAGCTTAGTTCAATGCAATGTAAGGTTACTTTGAAACAAGAAAGTGTGTTAAGCTGACATAAGGTGATGTCATAGGTTGGAACACAGTCATTCTTTACTAATCTAGAAGTTTTGTCTATAGGTGAACCCGTCGTGAGCTACTTTCGTTGAGTTATGCAGCCTAGTTTGATCTTTAGAGCTTTCCATGTTCATATCATACTTCTACACATGTAATCTCTTTTAGCTTACTTCAATGCAATGTAAAGTTACTTTGACATAAGAAAGTGTGTTAAGCCGACATAAGGTGGTGTCAAAGGTTGGAACACGGTCATTCTTTCCTTAATCTAGAAGTTTTGTCTATAGGTGAACCCGTCGTGAGCTACTTTTGGTGAGTTATGAAGCCGAATTTGATCTTTAGAGCTTTCTATGTTCATATCATGCTTCTACACATTATCTCTTTTAGCTTATTACAATGTAATGTAAGTTTACGTTGAAATAAGAAAGTGTGTTAAGCCGACATAAGGTGGTGTCATAGGTTTAGGTTGGAACACAGTAATTATTTCCTAATCTAGAAGTTTTGTCTATAGGTGAACCCGTCGTGACCTACTTTCGTTGAGTTATGAAGCCGAGTTTGATCCTTAGAACTTTCCACGTTCATATCTTACTTCTACATATGTAATCTCTTTTAGCTTACTTCAATGCAATGAAAAGTTACTTTGACATAGAAAAGTGTGTTAAGCCGACATAAGGTGGTGTCAAAGGTTGGAACACGGTCATTCTTTCCATAATCTAGAAGTTTTGTCTGTAGGTGAACCCGTCGTGAGCTACTTTCGGTGAGTTATGAAGCCGAGTTTGATCTTTAGAGCTTTCTATGTTCATATCATGCTTCTACACATGTAATCTCTTTTAGCTTACTTCAATGCAATGTAAGGTTACTTTGAAATAAGAAAGTGTGTTAAGCCGACATAAGGTGGTGTCATAGGTTGGAACACAGTAATTCTTTCCTAATTTAGAAGTTTTGTCTATAGGTGAACCCGTCGTGAGCTACTTTCGTTGAGTTATGAAGCCGAGTTTGATCCCTAGAGCTTTCCACGTTCATATCTTACTTCTACACATGTAATCTCTTTTAGCTTACTTCAATGCAATGTAAAGTTACTTTGACATAAGAAAGTGTGTTAAGCCGACATAAAGTGTTGTCAAAGGTTGGAACACGGTCATTCTTTCCTTAATCTAGAAGTTTTGTCTATAGGTGAACCCGTCGTGAGCTACTTTCGGTGAGTTATGAAGCTGTGTTTGATCTTTAGAGCTTTCTATGTTCATATCATGCTTCTACACATGTAATCTCTTTTAGCTTACTTCAATGCAATGTAAGGTTACTTTGAAATAAGAAAGTGTGTTAAGCCGACATAAGGTGGTGTCATAGGTTGGAACACAGTAATTCTTTCCTAATCTAGAAGTTTTGTCTATAGGTGAACCCGTCGTGAGCTACTTTTGGTGAGTTATGAAGCCGAATTTGATCTTTAGAGCTTTCTATGTTCATATCATGCTTCTACACATTATCTCTTTTAGCTTATTTCAATGTAATGTAAGTTTACGTAGAAATAAGAAAGTGTGTTAAGCCGACATAAGGTGGTGTCATAGGTTTAGGTTGGAACACAGTAATTATTTCCTAATCTAGAAGTTTTGTCTATAGGTGAACCCGTCGTGAGCTACTTTCGTTGAGTTATGAAGCCGAGTTTGATCCTTAGAGCTTTCCACGTTCATATCTTAAATCTACACATGTAATCTCTTTTAGCTTACTTCAATGCAATGTAAAGTTAGTTTGACATAAGAAAGTGTGTTAAGCCGACATAAGCTGGTGTCGAAGGTTGGAACACGGTCATTCTTTCCTTAATCTAGAAGTTTTGTCTATAGGTGAACCCGTCGTGACCTACTTTCGGTGAGTTATGAAGCCGAGTTTGATCCTTAGAACTTTCTATGTTCATATCATGCTTCTAAACATGTAATCTCTTTTAGCTTAGTTCAATGCAATGTGCGGTTACTTTGAAATAAGAAAGTGTGTTAAGCCGACATAAGGTGGTGTCATAGGTTGGAACACAGTAATTCTTTCCTAATCTAGAAGTTTTGTCTATAGGTAAACCCGTCGTGAGCTACTTTCGTTGAGTTATGAAGCCGAGTTTGATCCTTAGACCTTTCTATGTTCATATCATGCTTCTACACATGTAATCTCTTTTAGCTTAGTTCAATGCAATGTAAGGTTACTTTGAAACAAGAAAGTGTGTTAAGCTGACATAAGGTGATGTCATAGGTTGGAACACAGTCATTCTTTACTAATCTAGAAGTTTTGTCTATAGGTGAACCCGTCGTGAGCTACTTTCGTTGAGTTATGCAGCCTATTTTGATCTTTAGAGCTTTCCATGTTCATATCATACTTCTACACATGTAATCTCTTTTAGCTTACTTCAATGCAATGTAAAGTTACTTTGACATAAGAAAGTGTGTTAAGCCGACATAAGGTGGTGTCAAAGGTTGGAACACGGTCATTCTTTCCTTAATCTAGAAGTTTTGTCTATAGGTGAACCCGTCGTGAGCTACTTTTGGTGAGTTATGAAGCCGAATTTGATCTTTAGAGCTTTCTATGTTCATATCATGCTTCTACACATTATCTCTTTTAGCTTATTTCAATGTAATGTAAGTTTACGTTGAAATAAGAAAGTGTGTTAAGCCGACATAAGGTGGTGTCATAGGTTTAGGTTGGAACACAGTAATTATTTCCTAATCTAGAAGTTTTGTCTATAGGTGAACCCGTCGTGACCTACTTTCGTTGAGTTATGAAGCCGAGTTTGATCCATAGAACTTTCCACGTTCATATCTTACTTCTACATATGTAATCTCTTTTAGCTTACTTCAATGCAATGAAAAGTTACTTTGACATAGAAAAGTGTGTTAAGCCGACATAAGGTGGTGTCAAAGGTTGGAACACGGTCATTCTTTCCATAATCTAGAAGTTTTGTCTATAGGTGAACCCGTCGTGAGCTACTTTCGGTGAGTTATGAAGCCGAGTTTGATCTTTAGAGCTTTCTATGTTCATATCATGCTTCTACACATGTAATCTCTTTTAGCTTACTTCAATGCAATGTAAGGTTACTTTGAAATAAGAAAGTGTGTTAAGCCGACATAAGGTGGTGTCATAGGTTGGAACACAGTCATTCTTTACTAATCTAGAAGTTTTGTCTATAGGTGAACCCGTCGTGAGCTACTTTCGTTGAGTTATGCAGCCTATTTTGATCTTTAGAGCTTTCCATGTTCATATCATACTTCTACACATGTAATCTCTTTTAGCTTACTTCAATGCAATGTAAAGTTACTTTGACATAAGAAAGTGTGTTAAGCCGACATAAGGTGGTGTCAAAGGTTGGAACACGGTCATTCTTTCCTTAATCTAGAAGTTTTGTCTATAGGTGAACCCGTCGTGAGCTACTTTTGGTGAGTTATGAAGCCGAATTTGATCTTTAGAGCTTTCTATGTTCATATCATGCTTCTACACATTATCTCTTTTAGCTTATTTCAATGTAATGTAAGTTTACGTTGAAATAAGAAAGTGTGTTAAGCCGACATAAGGTGGTGTCATAGGTTTAGGTTGGAACACAGTAATTATTTCCTAATCTAGAAGTTTTGTCTATAGGTGAACCCGTCGTGACCTACTTTCGTTGAGTTATGAAGCCGAGTTTGATCCTTAGAGCTTTCCACGTTCATATCTTACTTCTACATATGTAATCTCTTTTAGCTTACTTCAATGCAATGAAAAGTTACTTTGACATAGAAAAGTGTGTTAAGCCGACATAAGGTGGTGTGAAAGGTTGGAACACGGTCATTCTTTCCATAATCTAGAAGTTTTGTCTATAGGTGAACCCGTCGTGAGCTACTTTCGGTGAGTTATGAAGCCGAGTTTGATCTTTAGAGCTTTCTATGTTCATATCATGCTTCTACACATGTAATCTCTTTTAGCTTACTTCAATGCAATGTAAGGTTACTTTGAAATAAGAAAGTGTGTTAAGCCGACATAAGGTGGTGTCATAGGTTGGAACACAGTAATTCTTTCCTAATTTAGAAGTTTTGTCTATAGGTGAACCCGTCGTGAGCTACTTTCGTTGAGTTATGAAGCCGAGTTTGATCCCTAGAGCTTTCCACGTTCATATCATGCTTCTACACATGTAATCTCTTTTAGCTTACTTCAATGCAATGTAAAGTTACTTTGACATAAGAAAGTGTGTTAAGCCGACATAAAGTGGTGTCAAAGGTTGGAACACGGTCATTCTTTCCTTAATCTAGAAGTTTTGTCTATAGGTGAACCCGTCGTGAGCTACTTTCGGTGAGTTATGAAGCCGAGTTTGATCTTTAGAGCTTTCTATGTTCATATCATGCTTCTACACATGTAATCTCTTTTAGCTTACTTCAATGCAATGTAAGGTTACTTTGAAATAAGAAAGTGTGTTAAGCCGACATAAGGTGGTGTCATAGGTTGGAACACAGTAATTCTTTCCTAATCTAGAAGTTTTGTCTATAGGTGAACTCGTCGTGAGCTACTTTCGTTGAGTTATGAAGCCGAGTTTGATCCCTAGAGCTTTCCACGTTCATATCTTACTTCTACACATGTAATCTCTTTTAGCTTACTTCAATGCAATGTAAAGTTACTTTGACATAAGAAAGTGTGTTAAGCCGACATAAGGTGGTGTCAAAGGTTGGAACACGGTCATTCTTTCCTTAATCTAGAAGTTTTGTCTATAGGTGAACCCGTCGTGAGCTACTTTTGGTGAGTTATGAAGCCGAATTTGATCTTTAGAGCTTTCTATGTTCATATCATGCTTCTACACATTATCTCTTTTAGCTTATTTCAATGTAATGTAAGTTTACGTTGAAATAAGAAAGTGTGTTAAGCCGACATAAGGTGGTGTCATAGGTTTAGGTTGGAACACAATAATTATTTCCTAATCTAGAAGTTTTGTCTATAGGTGAACCCGTCGTGACCTACTTTCGTTGAGTTATGAAGCCGAGTTTGATCCTTAGAGCTTTCCACGTTCATATCTTACTTCTACATATGTAATCTCTTTTAGCTTACTTCAATGCAATGAAAAGTTACTTTGACATAGAAAAGTGTGTTAAGCCGACATAAGGTGGTGTCAAAGGTTGGAACACGGTCATTCTTTCCTTAATCTAGAAGTTTTGTCTATAGGTGAACCCGTCGTGAGCTACTTTTGGTGAGTTATGAAGCCGAATTTGATCTTTAGAGCTTTCTATGTTCATATCATGCTTCTACACATTATCTCTTTTAGCTTATTTCAATGTAATGTAAGTTTACGTTGAAATAAGAAAGTGTGTTAAGCCGTCATAAGGTGGTGTCATAGGTTTAGGTTGGAACACAGTAATTATTTCCTAATCTAGAAGTTTTGTCTATAGGTGAACCCGTCGTGACCTACTTTCGTTGAGTTATGAAGCCGAGTTTGATCCTTAGAGCTTTCCACGTTCATATCTTACTTCTACATATGTAATCTCTTTTAGCTTACTTCAATGCAATGAAAAGTTACTTTGACATAGAAAAGTGTGTTAAGCCGACATAAGGTGGTGTGAAAGGTTGGAACACGGTCATTCTTTCCATAATCTAGAAGTTTTGTCTATAGGTGAACCCGTCGTGAGCTACTTTCGGTGAGTTATGAAGCCGAGTTTGATCTTTAGAGCTTTCTATGTTCATATCATGCTTCTACACATGTAATCTCTTTTAGCTTACTTCAATGCAATGTAAGGTTACTTTGAAATAAGAAAGTGTGTTAAGCCGACATAAGGTGGTGTCATAGGTTGGAACACAGTAATTCTTTCCTAATTTAGAAGTTTTGTCTATAGGTGAACCCGTCGTGAGCTACTTTCGTTGAGTTATGAAGCCGAGTTTGATCCCTAGAGCTTTCCACGTTCATATCATGCTTCTACACATGTAATCTCTTTTAGCTTACTTCAATGCAATGTAAAGTTACTTTGACATAAGAAAGTGTGTTAAGCCGACATAAAGTGGTGTCAAAGGTTGGAACACGGTCATTCTTTCCTTAATCTAGAAGTTTTGTCTATAGGTGAACCCGTCGTGAGCTACTTTCGGTGAGTTATGAAGCCGAGTTTGATCTTTAGAGCTTTCTATGTTCATATCATGCTTCTACACATGTAATCTCTTTTAGCTTACTTCAATGCAATGTAAGGTTACTTTGAAATAAGAAAGTGTGTTAAGCCGACATAAGGTGGTGTCATAGGTTGGAACACAGTAATTCTTTCCTAATCTAGAAGTTTTGTCTATAGGTGAACTCGTCGTGAGCTACTTTCGTTGAGTTATGAAGCCGAGTTTGATCCCTAGAGCTTTCCACGTTCATATCTTACTTCTACACATGTAATCTCTTTTAGCTTACTTCAATGCAATGTAAAGTTACTTTGACATAAGAAAGTGTGTTAAGCCGACATAAGGTGGTGTCAAAGGTTGGAACACGGTCATTCTTTCCTTAATCTAGAAGTTTTGTCTATAGGTGAACCCGTCGTGAGCTACTTTTGGTGAGTTATGAAGCCGAATTTGATCTTTAGAGCTTTCTATGTTCATATCATGCTTCTACACATTATCTCTTTTAGCTTATTTCAATGTAATGTAAGTTTACGTTGAAATAAGAAAGTGTGTTAAGCCGACATAAGGTGGTGTCATAGGTTTAGGTTGGAACACAATAATTATTTCCTAATCTAGAAGTTTTGTCTATGGGTGAACCCGTCGTGACCTACTTTCGTTGAGTTATGAAGCCGAGTTTGATCCTTAGAGCTTTCCACGTTCATATCTTACTTCTACATATGTAATCTCTTTTAGCTTACTTCAATGCAATGAAAAGTTACTTTGACATAGAAAAGTGTGTTAAGCCGACATAAGGTGGTGTCAAAGGTTGGAACACGGTCATTCTTTCCATAATCTAGAAGTTTTGTCTATAGGTGAACCCGTCGTGAGCTACTTTCGGTGAGTTATGAAGCCGAGTTTGATCTTTAGAGCTTTCTATGTTCATATCATGCTTCTACACATGTAATCTCTTTTAGCTTACTTCAATGCAATGTAAGGTTACTTTGAAATAAGAAAGTGTGTTAAGCCGACATAAGGTGGTGTCATAGGTTGGAACACAGTAATTCTTTCCTAATTTAGAAGTTTTGTCTATAGGTGAACCCGTCGTGAGCTACTTTCGTTGAGTTATGAAGCCGAGTTTGATCCCTAGAGCTTTCCACGTTCATATCATGCTTCTACACATGTAATCTCTTTTAGCTTACTTCAATGCAATGTAAAGTTACTTTGACATAAGAAAGTGTGTTAAGCCGACATAAGGTGGTGTCATAGGTTGGAACACAGTAATTCTTTCCTAATCTAGAAGTTTTGTCTATAGGTGAACTCGTCGTGAGCTACTTTCGTTGAGTTATGAAGCCGAGTTTGATCCCTAGATCTTTCCACGTTCATATCTTACTTCTACACATTTAATCTCTTTTAGCTTACTTCAATGCAATGTAAAGTTACTTTGACATAAGAAAGTGTGTTAAGCCGACATAAGGTGGTGTCATAGGTTGGAACACAGTTATTCTTTCCTAATCTAGAAGTTTTGTCTATAGGTGAACCCGTCGTGAGCTACTTTCGTTGAGTTATGAAGCCGAGTTTGATCCTTAGAGCTTTCCACGTTCATATCTTAAATCTACACATGTAATCTCTTTTAGCTTACTTCAATGCAATGTAAAGTTAGTTTGACATAAGAAAGTGTGTTAAGCCGACATAAGCTGGTGTCGAAGGTTGGAACACGGTCATTCTTTCCTTAATCTAGAAGTTTTGTCTATAGGTGAACCTGTTGTGACCTACTTTTGGTGAGTTATGAAGCCGAGTTTGATCCTTAGAACTTTCTATGTTCATATCATGCTTCTAAACATGTAATCTCTTTTAGCTTAGTTCAATGCAATGTGCGGTTACTTTGAAATAAGAAAGTGTGTTAAGCCGACATAAGGTGGTGTCATAGGTTGGAACACAGTAATTCTTTCCTAATCTAGAAGTTTTGTCTATAGGTAAACCCGTCGTGAGCTACTTTCGTTGAGTTATGAAGCCGAGTTTGATCCTTAGAGCTTTCTATGTTCATATCATGCTTCTACACATGTAATCTCTTTTAGCTTAGTTCAATGCAATGTAAGGTTACTTTGAAACAAGAAAGTGTGTTAAGCTGACATAAGGTGATGTCATAGGTTGGAACACAGTCATTCTTTACTAATCTAGAAGTTTTGTCTATAGGTGAACCCGTCGTGAGCTACTTTCGTTGAGTTATGCAGCCTAGTTTGATCTTTAGAGCTTTCCATGTTCATATCATACTTCTACACATGTAATCTCTTTTAGCTTACTTCAATGCAATGTAAAGTTACTTTGACATAAGAAAGTGTGTTAAGCCGACATATGGTGGTGTCAAAGGTTGGAACACGGTCATTCTTTCCTTAATCTAGAAGTTTTGTCTATAGGTGAACCCGTCGTGAGCTACTTTTGGTGAGTTATGAAGCCGAATTTGATCTTTAGAGCTTTCTATGTTCATATCATGCTTCTACACATTATCTCTTTTAGCTTATTACAATGTAATGTAAGTTTACGTTGAAATAAGAAAGTGTGTTAAGCCGACATAAGGTGGTGTCATAGGTTTAGGTTGGAACACAGTAATTATTTCCTAATCTAGAAGTTTTGTCTATAGGTGAGCCCGTCGTGACCTACTTTCGTTAAGTTATGAAGCCGAGTTTGATCCTTAGAACTTTCCACGTTCATATCTTACTTCTACATATGTAATCTCTTTTAGCTTACTTCAATGCAATGAAAAGTTACTTTGACATAGAAAAGTGTGTTAAGCCGACATAAGGTGGTGTCAAAGGTTGGAACACGGTCATTCTTTCCATAATCTAGAAGTTTTGTCTATAGGTGAACCCGTCGTGAGCTACTTTCGGTGAGTTATGAAGCCGAGTTTGATCTTTAGAGCTTTCTATGTTCATATCATGCTTCTACACATGTAATCTCTTTTAGCTTACTTCAATGCAATGTAAGGTTACTTTGAAATAAGAAAGTGTGTTAAGCCGACATAAGGTGGTGTCATAGGTTGGAACACAGTAATTCTTTCCTAATTTAGAAGTTTTGTCTATAGGTGAACCCGTCGTGAGCTACTTTCGTTGAGTTATGAAGCCGAGTTTGATCCCTAGAGCTTTCCACGTTCATATCTTACTTCTACACATGTAATCTCTTTTAGCTTACTTCAATGCAATGTAAAGTTACTTTGACATAAGAAAGTGTGTTAAGCCGACATAAAGTGTTGTCAAAGGTTGGAACACGGTCATTCTTTCCTTAATCTAGAAGTTTTGTCTATAGGTGAACCCGTCGTGAGCTACTTTCGGTGAGTTATGAAGCTGAGTTTGATCTTTAGAGCTTTCTATGTTCATATCATGCTTCTACACATGTAATCTCTTTTAGCTTACTTCAATGCAATGTAAGGTTACTTTGAAATAAGAAAGTGTGTTAAGCCGACATAAGGTGGTGTCATAGGTTGGAACACAGTAATTCTTTCCTAATCTAGAAGTTTTGTCTATAGGTGAACTCGTCGTGAGCTACTTTCGTTGAGTTATGAAGCCGAGTTTGATCCCTAGAGCTTTCCACGTTCATATCTTACTTCTACACATGTAATCTCTTTTAGCTTACTTCAATGCAATGTAAAGTTACTTTGACATAAGAAAGTGTGTTAAGCCGACATAAAGTGGTGTCAAAGGTTGGAACACGGTCATTCTTTCCTTAATCTAGAAGTTTTGTCTATAGGTGAACCCGTCGTGAGCTACTTTCGGTGAGTTATGAAGCCGAGTTTGATCTTTAGAGCTTTCTATGTTCATATCATGCTTCTACACATGTAATCTCTTTTAGCTTACTTCAATGCAATGTAAGGTTACTTTGAAATAAGAAAGTGTGTTAAGCCGACATAAGGTGGTGTCATAGGTTGGAACACAGTAATTCTTTCCTAATCTAGAAGTTTTGTCTATAGGTGAACTCGTTGTGAGCTACTTTCGTTGAGTTATGAAGCCGAGTTTGATCCCTAGAGCTTTCCACGTTCATATCTTACTTCTACACATGTAATCTCTTTTAGCTTACTTCAATGCAATGTAAAGTTACTTTGACATAAGAAAGTGTGTTAAGCCGACATAAAGTGGTGTCAAAGGTTGGAACACGGTCATTCTTTCCTTAATCTAGAAGTTTTGTCTATAGGTGAACCCGTCGTGAGCTACTTTCGGTGAGTTATGAAGCCGAGTTTGATCTTTAGAGCTTTCTATGTTCATATCATGCTTCTACACATGTAATCTCTTTTAGCTTACTTCAATGCAATGTAAGGTTACTTTGAAATAAGAAAGTGTGTTAAGCCGACATAAGGTGGTGTCATAGGTTGGAACACAGTAATTCTTTCCTAATCTAGAAGTTTTGTCTATAGGTGAACTCGTCGTGAGCTACTTTCGTTGAGTTATGAAGCCGAGTTTGATCCCTAGAGCTTTCCACGTTCATATCTTACTTCTACACATGTAATCTCTTTTAGCTTACTTCAATGCAATGTAAAGTTACTTTGACATAAGAAAGTGTGTTAAGCCGACATAAGGTGGTGTCATAGGTTGGAACACAGTCATTCTTTCCTAATCTAGAAGTTTTGTCTATAGGTGAACCCTTCGTGAGCTACTTTCGTTGAGTTATGAAACCGAGTTTGATCCTTAGAGCTTTCCACGTTCATATCTTAAATCTACACATGTAATCTCTTTTAGTTTACTTCAATGCAATGTAAAGTTAGTTTGACATAAGAAAGTGTGTTAAGCCGACATAAGCTGGTGTCGAAGGTTGGAACACGGTCATTCTTTCCTTAATCTAGAAGTTTTGTCTATAGGTGAACCCGTCGTGACCTACTTTCGGTGAGTTATGAAGCCGAGTTTGATCCTTAGAACTTTCTATGTTCATATCATGCTTCTAAACATGTAATCTCTTTTAGCTTAGTTCAATGCAATGTGCGGTTACTTTGAAATAAGAAAGTGTGTTAAGCCGACATAAGGTGGTGTCATAGGTTGGAACACAGTAATTCTTTCCTAATCTAGAAGTTTTGTCTATAGGTAAACCCGTCGTGAGCTACTTTCGTTGAGTTATGAAGCCGAGTTTGATCCTTAGAGCTTTCTATGTTCATATCATGCTTCTACACATGTAATCTCTTTTAGCTTAGTTCAATGCAATGTAAGGTTACTTTGAAACAAGAAAGTGTGTTAAGCTGACATAAGGTGATGTCATAGGTTGGAACACAGTCATTCTTTACTAATCTAGAAGTTTTGTCTATAGGTGAACCCGTCGTGAGCTACTTTCGTTGCGTTATGCAGCCTATTTTGATCTTTAGAGCTTTCCATGTTCATATCATACTTCTACACATGTAATCTCTTTTAGCTTACTTTAATGCAATGTAAAGTTACTTTGACATAAGAAAGTGTGTTAAGCCGACATAAGGTGGTGTCAAAGGTTGGAACACGGTCATTCTTTCCTTAATCTAGAAGTTTTGTCTATAGGTGAACCCGTCGTGAGCTACTTTTGGTGAGTTATGAAGCCGAATTTGATCTTTAGAGCTTTCTATGTTCATATCATGCTTCTACACATTATCTCTTTTAGCTTATTTCAATGTAATGTAAGTTTACGTTGAAATAAGAAAGTGTGTTAAGCCGACATAAGATGGTGTCATAGGTTTAGGTTGGAACACAGTAATTATTTCCTAATCTAGAAGTTTTGTCTATAGGTGAACCCGTCGTGACCTACTTTCGTTGAGTTATGAAGCCGAGTTTGATCCTTAGAGCTTTCCACGTTCATATCTTACTTCTACATATGTAATCTCTTTTAGCTTACTTCAATGCAATGAAAAGTTACTTTGACATAGAAAAGTGTGTTAAGCCGACATAAGGTGGTGTCAAAGGTTGGATCACGGTCATTCTTTCCATAATCTAGAAGTTTTGTCTATAGGTGAAGCCGTCGTGAGCTACTTTCGGTGAGTTATGAAGCCGAGTTTGATCTTTAGAGCTTTCTATGTTCATGTCATGCTTCTACACATGTAATCTCTTTTAGCTTACTTCAATGCAATGTAAGGTTACTTCGAAATAAGAAAGTGTGTTAAGCCGACATAAGGTGGTGTCATAGGTTGGAACACAGTAATTCTTTCCTAATCTAGAAGTTTTGTCTATATGTGAACCCGTCGTGAGCTACTTTCGTTGAGTTATGAAGCCAAGTTTGATCCCTAGAGCTTTCCACGTTCATATCTTACTTCTACACATGTAATCTCTTTTAGCTTACTTCAATGCAATGTAAAGTTACTTTGACATAAGAAAGTGTGTTAAGCCGACATAAAGTGTTGTCAAAGGTTGGAACACGGTCATTCTTTCCTTAATCTAGAAGTTTTGTCTATAGGTGAACCCGTCGTGAGCTACTTTCGGTGAGTTATGAAGCCGAGTTTGATCCTTAGAGCTTTCTATGTTCATATCATGCTTCTACATATGTAATCTCTTTTAGCTTAGTTCAATGCAATGTAAGGTTACTTTGAAACAAGAAAGTGTGTTAAGCTTACATAAGGTGATGTCATAGGTTGGAACACAGTCATTCTTTACTAATCTAGAAGTTTTGTCTATAGGTGAACCCGTCGTGAGCTACTTTCGTTGAGTTATGCAGCCTATTTTGATCTTTAGAGCTTTCCATGTTCATATCATACTTCTACACATGTAATCTCTTTTAGCTTACTTCAATGCAATGTAAAGTTACTTTGACATAAGAAAGTGTGTTAAGCCGACATAATGTGGTGTCAAAGGTTGGAACACGGTCATTCTTTCCTTAATCTAGAAGTTTTGTCTATAGGTGAACCCGTCGTGAGCTACTTTTGGTGAGTTATGAAGCCGAATTTGATCTTTAGAGCTTTCTATGTTCATATCATGCTTCTACACATGTAATCTCTTTTAGCTTAGTTCAATGCAATGTAAGGTTACTTTAACATAACAAAGTGTGTTAAGCCGACATTTGGTGGTGTATAGGTTGGAACGCAGTCATTCTTTCCTAATCTAGAAGTTTTGTCTATAGGCGAACCCGTCGTGAGCTACTTTCGTTGAGTTATGAAGCCGAGTTTTATTTTTAGAACTTTCCATGTTCATATCATACTTCTACACATGTAATCTCTTTTAGCTTACTTCAATGCAATGTAAAGTTACTTTGACATAAGAAAGTGTGTTAAGCCGACATAAGGTGGTGTCAAAGGTTGGAACACGGTTATTCTTTCCTTAATCTAGAAGTTTTGTCTATAGGTAAACCCGTCGTGAGCTACTTTCGTTGAGTTATGAAGCCGAGTTTGATCCTTAGAGCTTTCTATGTTCATATCATGCTTCTACACATGTAATCTCTTTTACCTTAGTTCAATGCAATGTAAGGTTACTTTGACATAAGAAAGTGTGTTAAGCCGACATAAGGTGGTGTCATAGGTTGGAACACAGTAATTATTTCCTAATCTAGAAGTTTTGTCTATAGGTGAACCCGTCGTGAGCTACTTTCGTTGAGTTATGAAGCCGAGTTTTATCCTTAGAGCTTTCTATGTTCATATCATGCTTCCACACATGTAATCTCTTTTAGTTTAGTTCAATGCAATGTAAGGTTACTTTGAAACAAGAAAGTGTGTTAAGCTGACATAAGGTGGTGTCATAGGTTGGAAGAGAGTCATTCTTTACTAATCTAGAAGTTTTGTCTATAAGTGAACCCGTCGTGAGCTACTTTCGTTGAGTTTTGAAGCTAAGTTTAATCCTTAGAGCTTTCCACGTTCATATCTTACTTCTACACATGTAATCTCTTTTAGCTTACTTCAATGCAATGTAAGTTTACTTTGACATAAGAAAGTGTGTTAAGCCGATATAAGGTGGTGTCAAAGGTTGGAACACGGTCATTCTTTCCTCAATCTAGAAGTTTTGTCTATAGGTGAACCCGTCGTGAGCTACTTTTGTTGAGTTATGAAGCCGAGTTTGATCCTTAGAGCTTTCTATGTTCATATCATTCTTCTACACATGTAATCTCTTTTAACTTAGTTCAATGCAATGTAAGGTTACTTTGACATAAGAAAGTGTGTTAAGCCGACATAAGGTGGTGTCATAGGTTGGAACACAGTCATTCTTTCCTAATCTAGAAGTTTTGTCTATAAGTGAACCCGTCGTGAGCTATTTTCGTTGAGTTATGAAGCCGAGTTTGATCTTTAGAGCTTTCCATGTTCATATCATGCTTCTACACATATAATCTCTTTTAGCTTAGTTCAATGCAATGTCAGGTTACTTTGACATAAGAAAGTGTGTTAAGCCGACATAAGGTGGTGTATAGGTTGGAACACAGTCATTCTTTCCTAATCTAGAAGTTTTGTCTATAGGTGAACCCGTCGTGAGCTACTTTCGTTGAGTTATGAAGCCAAGTTGTATCCTTAGAGCTTTCTATGTTCATATCATGCTTCCACACATGTAATCTCTTTTAGCTTAGTTCAATGCAATGTAAGGTTACTTTGAAATAAGAAAGTGTGTTAAGCTGACATAAGGGGGTGTCATAGGTTGGAAGACAGTCATTCTTTACTAATCTAGAAGTTTTGTATATAGGTGAACCCGTCGTGAGCTACTTTCGTTGAGTTTTGAAGCTAAGTTTAATCCTTAGAGCTTTCCACGTTCATATCTTACTTCTACACATGTAATCTCTTTTAGCTTACTTCAATGCAATGTAAGTTTACTTTGACATAAGAAAGTGTGTTAAGCCGACATAAGGTGGTGTCAAAGGTTGGAACACGGTCATTCTTTCCTCAATCTAGAAGTTTTGTCTATAGGTGAACCCGTCGTGAGCTACTTTCGTTGAGTTATGAAGCCGAGTTTGATCCTTAGAGCTTTCTATGTTCATATCATTCTTCTACACATGTAATCTCTTTTAGCTTAGTTCAATGCAATGTAAGGTTACTTTGACATAAGAAAGTGTGTTAAGCCGACATAAGGTGGTGTCATAGGTTGGAACACAGTCATTCTTTCCTAATCTAGAAGTTTTGTCTATAAGTGAACCCGTCGTGAGCTATTTTCGTTGAGTTATGAAGCCGAGTTTGATCTTTAGAGCTTTCCATGTTCATATCATGCTTCTACACATATAATCTCTTTTAGCTTAGTTAAATGCAATGTCAGGTTACTTTGACATAAGAAAGTGTGTTAAGCCGACATAAGGTGGTGTATAGGTTGGAACACAATCATTCTTTCCTAATCTAGAAGTTTTGTCTATAGGTGAACCCGTCGTGAGCTACTTTCGTTGAGTTATGAAGCCAAGTTTTATCCTTAGAGCTTTCTATGTTCATATCATGCTTCCACACATGTAATCTCTTTTAGCTTAGTTCAATGCAATGTAAGGTTACTTTGAAATAAGAAAGTGTGTTAAGCTGACTTAAGGTGGTGTCATAGGTTGGAAGACAGTCATTCTTTACTAATCTAGAAGTTTTGTATATAGGTGAACCCGTCGTGAGCTACTTTCGTTGCGTTTTGAAGCTAAGTTTAATCCTTAGAGCTTTCCACGTTCATATCTTACTTCTACACATGTAATCTCTTTTAGCTTACTTCAATGCAATGTAAGTTTACTTTGACATAAGAAAGTGTGTTAAGCCGACATAAGGTGGTGTCAAAGGTTGGAACACGGTCATTCTTTCCTCAATCTAGAAGTTTTGTCTATAGGTGAACCCGTCGTGAGCTACTTTCGTTGAGTTATGAAGCCGAGTTTGATCCTTAGAGCTTTCTATGTTCATATCATTCTTCTACACATGTAATCTCTTTTAGCTTAGTTCAATGCAATGTAAGGTTACTTTGAAATAAGAAAGTGTGTTAAGCCGACATAAGGTGGTGTCATAGGTTGGAACACAGTCATTCTTTCCTAATCTAGAAGTTTTGTCTATAAGTGAACCCGTCGTGAGCTATTTTCGTTGAGTTATGAAGCCGAGTTTGATCTTTAGAGCTTTCCATGTTCATATCATGCTTCTACACATATAATCTCTTTTAGCTTAGTTCAATGCAATGTCAGGTTACTTTGACATAAGAAAGTGTGTTAAGCCGACATAAGGTGGTGTATAGGTTGGAACACAGTCATTCTTTCCTAATCTAGAAGTTTTGTCTATAGGTGAACCCGTCGTGAGCTACTTTCGTTGAGTTATGAAGCCGAGTTTGATCCTTAGAGCTTTCTATGTTCATATCATTCTTCTACACATGTAATCTCTTTTAGCTTAGTTCAATGCAATGTAAGGTTACTTTGACATAAGAAAGTGTGTTAAGCCGACATAAGGTGGTGTCATAGGTTGGAACACAGTCATTCTTTCCTAATCTAGAAGTTTTGTCTATAAGTGAACCCGTCGTGAGCTATTTTCGTTGAGTTATGAAGCCGAGTTTGATCTTTAGAGTTTTCCATGTTCATATCATGCTTCTACACATATAATCTCTTTTAGCTTAGTTCAATGCAATGTTAGGTTACTTTGACATAAGAAAGTGTGTTAAGCCGACATAAGGTGGTGTATAGGTTGGAACACAGTCATTCTTTCCTAATCTAGAAGTTTTGCCTATAGGAGAACCCGTCGTGAGCTACTTTCGTTGAGTTATGAAGCCGAGTTTGATCTTTAGAGTTTTCCATGTTCATATCATACTTCTACACATGTAATCTCTTTTAGCTTAGTTCAATGCAATGTAAGGTTACTTTGACATAAGAAAGTGTGTTAAGCCGACATAAGGTGGTGTCAAAGGTTGGAACACGGTCATTCTTTCCTCAATCTAGAAGTTTTGTCTATAGGTGAACCCGTCGTGAGCTACTTTTGTTGAGTTATGAAGCCGAGTTTGATCCTTAGAGCTTTCTATGTTCATATCATTCTTCTACACATGTAATCTCTTTTAACTTAGTTCAATGCAATGTAAGGTTATTTTGACATAAGAAAGTGTGTTAAGCCGACATAAGGTGGTGTCATAGGTTGGAAGACAGTCATTCTTTACTAATCTAGAAGTTTTGTCTATAGGTGAACCCGTCGTGAGCTACTTTCGTTGAGTTTTGAAGCTAAGTTTAATCCTTAGAGCTTTCCACGTTCATATCTTACTTCTACACATGTAATCTCTTTTAGCTTACTTCAATGCAATGTAAGTTTACTTTGACATAAGAAAGTGTGTTAAGCCGACATAAGGTGGTGTCAAAGGTTGGAACACGGTCATTCTTTCCTCAATCTAGAAGTTTTGTCTATAGGTGAACCCGTCGTGAGCTACTTTCGTTGAGTTATGAAGCCGAGTTTGATCCTTAGAGCTTTCTATGTTCATATCATTCTTCTACACATGTAATCTCTTTTATCTTAGTTCAATGCAATGTAAGGTTACTTTGACATAAGAAAGTGTGTTAAGCCGACATAAGGTGGTGTCATAGGTTGGAACACAGTCATTCTTTCCTAATCTAGAAGTTTTGTCTATAAGTGAACCCGTCGTGAGCTATTTTCGTTGAGTTATGAAGCCGAGTTTGATCTTTAGAGCTTTCCATGTTCATATCATGCTTCTACACATATAATCTCTTTTAGCTTAGTTCAATGCAATGTCAGGTTACTTTGACATAAGAAAGTGTGTTAAGCCGACATAAGGTGGTGTATAGGTTGGAACACAGTCATTCTTTCCTAATCTAGAAGTTTTGTCTATAGGAGAACCCGTCGTGAGCTACTTTCGTTGAGTTATGAAGCCGAGTTTGATCTTTAGAGTTTTCCATGTTCATATCATACTTCTACACATGTAATCTCTTTTAGCTTAGTTCAATGCAATGTCAGGTTACTTTGACATAAGAAAGTGTGTTAAGCCGACATAAGGTGGTGTATAGGTTAGAACACAGTCATTCTTTCCTAATCTAGAAGTTTTGTCTATAGGTGAACCCGTCGTGAGCTACTTTCGTTGAGTTATGAAGCCAAGTTTTATCCTTAGAGCTTTCTATGTTCATATCATGCTTCCACACATGTAATCTCTTTTAGCTTAGTTCAATGCAATGTAAGGTTACTTTGAAATAAGAAAGTGTGTTAAGCCGACATAAGGTGGTGTATAGGTTAGAACACTGTCATTCTTTCCTTAATCTAGAAGTTTTGTCTATAGGTGAACCCGTCGTGAGCTACTTTCGTTGACTTATGAAGCCGAGTCTGATCTTTAGAGCTTTCCATGTTCATATCATACTTCTACACATGTAATCTCTTTTAGCTTACTTCAATGCAATGTAAAGTTACTTTGACATAAAAAAGTGTGTTAAGCCAACATAAGGTGCGTCAAAGGTTGGAACACAGTCATTCTTTACTAATCTAGAAGTTTTGTCTATAGGTGAACCCGTCGTGAGCTACTTTCGTGGAGTTTTGAAGCCAAGTTTGAACCTTAGAGCTTTCCACGTTCATATCTTACTTCTACACATGTAATCTCTTTTAGCTTACTTCAATGCAATGTAAGTTTACTTTGACATAAGAAAGTGTGTTAAGCCGACATATGGTGGTGTCAAAGGTTGGAACACGGTCATTCTTTCCTTAATCTAGAAGTTTTGTTTATAGGTGAACCCATCGTGAGCTACTTTCGTTAAGTTATGAAGCCAAGTTTGATCCTTAGAGTTTTCCACGTTCATATCATGCTTCTACACATGTAATCTCTTTTAGCTTAGTTCAATGCAATGTAAGGTTACTTTAACATAACAAAGTGTGTTAAGCCGACATAAGGTGGTGTATAGGTTGGAACGCAGTCATTCTTTCCTAATCTAGAAGTTTTGTCTATAGGCGAACCCGTCGTGAGCTACTTTCGTTGAGTTATGAAGCCGAGTTTTATTTTTAGAGCTTTCCATGTTCATATCATACTTCTACACATGTAATCTCTTTTAGCTTACTTCAATGCAATGTAAAGTTACTTTGACATAAGAAAGTGTGTTAAGCCGACATAAGGTGGTGTCAAAGGTTGGAACACGGTTATTCTTTCCTTAATCTAGAAGTTTTGTCTATAGGTAAACCCGTCGTGAGCTACTTTCGTTGAGTTATGAAGCCGAGTTTGATCCTTAGAGCTTTCTATGTTCATATCATGCTTCTACACATGTAATCTCTTTTAGCTTAGTTCAATGCAATGTAAGGTTACTTTGAAATAAGAAAGTGTGTTAAGCCGACATAAGGTGGTGTATAGGTTGGAACACAGTCATTCTTTCCTAATCTAGAAGTTTTGTCTATAGGTGAACCCGTCGTGAGCTACTTTCGTTGAGTTATGAAGCCAAGTTGTATCCTTAGAGCTTTCTATGTTCATATCATGCTTCCACACATGTAATCTCTTTTAGCTTAGTTCAATGCAATGTAAGGTTACTTTGAAATAAGAAAGTGTGTTAAGCTGACATAAGGTGGTGTCATAGGTTGGAAGACAGTCATTCTTTACTAACCTAGAAGTTTTGTATATAGGTGAACCCGTCGTGAGCTACTTTCGTTGAGTTTTGAAGCTAAGTTTAATCCTTAGAGCTTTCCACGTTCATATCTTACTTCTACACATGTAATCTCTTTTAGCTTACTTCAATGCAATGTAAGTTTACTTTGACATAAGAAAGTGTGTTAAGCCGACATAAGGTGGTGTCAAAGGTTGGAACACGGTCATTCTTTCCTCAATCTAGAAGTTTTGTCTATAGGTGAACCCGTCGTGAGCTACATTCGTTGAGTTATGAAGCCGAGTTTGATCCTTAGAGCTTTCTATGTTCATATTATTCTTCTACACATGTAATCTCTTTTAGCTTAGTTCAATGCAATGTAAGGTTACTTTGACATAAGAAAGTGTGTTAAGCCGACATAAGGTGGTGTCATAGGTTGGAACACAGTCATTCTTTCCTAATCTAGAAGTTTTGTCTATAAGTGAACCCGTCGTGAGCTATTTTCGTTGAGTTATGAAGCCGAGTTTGATCTTTAGAGCTTTCCATGTTCATATCATGCTTCTACACATATAATCTCTTTTAGCTTAGTTCAATGCAATGTCAGGTTACTTTGACATAAGAAAGTGTGTTAAGCCGACATAAGGTGGTGTATAGGTTGGAACACAGTCATTCTTTCCTAATATAGAAGTTTTGTCTATAGGAGAACCCGTCGTGAGCTACTTTCGTTGAGTTATGAAGCCGAGTTTGATCTTTAGAGTTTTCCATGTTCATATCATACTTCTACACATGTAATCTCTTTTAGCTTAGTTCAATGCAATGTAAGGTTACTTTGACATAAGAAAGTGTGTTAAGCCAACATAAGGTGGTGTCAAAGGTTGGAACACGGTCATTCTTTCCTCAATCTAGAAGTTTTGTCTATAGGTGAACCCGTCGTGAGCTACTTTTGTTGAGTTATGAAGCCGAGTTTGATCCTTAGAGCTTTCTATGTTCATATCATTCTTCTACACATGTAATCTCTTTTAACTTAGTTCAATGCAATGTAAGGTTACTTTGACATAAGAAAGTGTGTTAAGCCGACATAAGGTGGTGTCAAAGGTTGGAACACGGTCATTCTTTCCTCAATCTAGAAGTTTTGTCTATAGGTGAACCCGTCGTGAGCTACTTTCGTTGAGTTATGAAGCCGAGTTTGATCCTTAGAGCTTTCTATGTTCATATCATTCTTCTACACATGTAATCTCTTTTATCTTAGTTCAATGCAATGTAAGGTTACTTTGACATAAGAAAGTTTGTTAAGCCGACATAAGGTGGTGTCATAGGTTGGAACACAATCATTCTTTCCTAATCTAGAAGTTTTGTCTATAAGTGAATCAGTCGTGAGCTATTTTCGTTGAGTTATGAAGCCGAGTTTGATCTTTAGAGCTTTCCATGTTCATATCATGCTTCTACACATATAATCTCTTTTAGCTTAGTTCAATGCAATGTCAGGTTACTTTGACATAAGAAAGTGTGTTAAGCCGACATAAGGTGGTGTATAGGTTAGAACACAGTCATTCTTTCCTAATCTAGAAGTTTTGTCTATAGGTGAACCCGTCGTGAGCTACTTTCGTTGAGTTATGAAGCCAAGTTTTATCCTTAGAGCTTTCTATGTTCATATCATGCTTCCACACATGTAATCTCTTTTAGCTTAGTTCAATGCAATGTAAGGTTGCTTTGAAATAAGAAAGTGTGTTAAGCTGACATAAGGTGGTGTCATAGGTTGGAAGACAGTCATTCTTTACTAATCTAGAAGTTTTTTATATAGGTGAACCCGTCGTGAGCTACTTTCGTTGAGTTTTGAAGCTAAGTTTAATCCTTAGAGCTTTCCACGTTCATATCTTACTTCTACACATGTAATCTCTTTTAGCTTACTTCAATGCAATGTAAGTTTACTTTGACATAAGAAAGTGTGTTAAGCCGACATAAGGTGGTGTCAAAGGTTGGAACACGGTCATTCTTTCCTCAATCTAGAAGTTTTGTCTATAGGTGAACCCGTCGTGAGCTATTTTCGTTGAGTTATGAAGCCGAGTTTGATCTTTAGAGCTTTCCATGTTCATATCATGCTTCTACACATATAATCTCTTTTAGCTTAGTTCAATGCAATGTCAGGTTACTTTGACATAAGAAAGTGTGTTAAGCCGACATAAGGTGGTGTATAGTTTAGAACACAGTCATTCTTTCCTAATCTAGAAGTTTTGTCTATAGGTGAACCCGTCGTGAGCTACTTTCGTTGAGTTATGAAGCCAAGTTTTATCCTTAGAGCTTTCTATGTTCATATCATGCTTCCACACATGTAATCTCTTTTAGCTTAGTTCAATGCAATGTAAGGTTACTTTGAAATAAGAAAGTGTGTTAAGCTGACATAAGGTGGTGTCATAGGTTGGAAGACAGTCATTCTTTACTAATCTAGAAGTTTTGTATATAGGTGAACCCGTCGTGAGCTACTTTCGTTGAGTTTTGAAGCTAAGTTTAATCCTTAGAGCTTTCCACGTTCATATCTTACTTCTACACATGTAATCTCTTTTAGCTTACTTCAATGCAATGTAAGTTTACTTTGACATAAGAAAGTGTGTTAAGCCGACATAAGGTGGTGTCAAAGGTTGGAACACGGTCATTCTTTCCTCAATCTAGAAGTTTTGTCTATAGGTGAACCCGTCGTGAGCTACTTTCGTTGAGTTATGAAGCCGAGTTTGATCCTTAGAGCTTTCTATGTTCATATCATTCTTCTACACATGTAATCTCTTTTAGCTTAGTTCAATGCAATGTAAGGTTACTTTGACATAAGAAAGTGTGTTAAGCCGACATAAGGTGGTGTCATAGGTTGGAACACAGTCATTCTTTCCTAATCTAGAAGTTTTGTCTATAAGTGAACCCGTCGTGAGCTATTTTCGTTGAGTTATGAAGCCGAGTTTGATCTTTAGAGCTTTCCATGTTCATATCATGCTTCTACACATATAATCTCTTTTAGCTTAGTTCAATGCAATGTCAGGTTACTTTGACATAAGAAAGTGTGTTAAGCCGACATAAGGTGGTGTATAGGTTGGAACACAGTCATTCTTTGCTAATCTAGAAGTTTTGTCTATAGGAGAACCCGTCGTGAGCTACTTTCGTTGAGTTATGAAGCCGAGTTTGATCTTTAGAGTTTTCCATGTTCATATCATACTTCTACACATGTAATCTCTTTTAGCTTAGTTCAATGCAATGTAAGGTTACTTTGACATAAGAAAGTGTGTTAAGCCGACATAAGGTGGTGTCAAAGGTTGGAACACGGTCATTCTTTCCTTAATCTAGAAGTTTTGTCTATAGGTGAACCCGTCGTGAGCTACTTTCGGTGAGTTATGAAGCCGAGTTTGATCTTTAGAGCTTTCTATGTTCATATCATGCTTCTACACATGTAATCTCTTTTAGCTTAGTTCAATGCAATGTAAGGTTACTTTGAAATAAGAAAGTGTGTTAAGCTGACATAAGGTGGTGTATAGGTTAGAACACTGTCATTCTTTCCTTTATCTAGAAGTTTTGTCTATAGGTGAACCCGTCGTGAGCTACTTTCGTTGACTTATGAAGCCGAGTCTGATCTTTAGAGCTTTCCATGTTCATATCATACTTCTACACATGTAATCTCTTTTAGCTTACTTCAATGCAATGTAAAGTTACTTTGACATAAAAAAGTGTGTTAAGCCAACATAAGGTGCGTCAAAGGTTGGAACACAGTCATTCTTTACTAATCTAGAAGTTTTGTCTATAGGTGAACCCGTCGTGAGCTACTTTCGTGGAGTTTTGAAGCCAAGTTTGATCCTTAGAGCTTTCCACGTTCATATCTTACTTCTACACATGTAATCTCTTTTAGCTTACTTCAATGCAATGTAAGTTTACTTTGACATAAGAAAGTGTGTTAAGCCGACATATGGTGGTGTCAAAGGTTGGAACACGGTCATTCTTTCCTTAATCTAGAAGTTTTGTTTATAGGTGAACCCATCGTGAGCTACTTGCGTTAAGTTATGAAGCCAAGTTTGATCCTTAGAGTTTTCCACGTTCATATCATGCTTCTACACATGTAATCTCTTTTAGCTTAGTTCAATGCAATGTAAGGTTACTTTAACATAACAAAGTGTGTTAAGCCGACATAAGGTGGTGTATAGGTTGGAACACTGTCATTCTTTCCTAATCTAGAAGTTTTGTCTATAGGCGAACCCGTCGTGAGCTACTTTCGTTGAGTTATGAAGCCGAGTTTTATTTTTAGAGCTTTCCATGTTCATATCATACTTCTACACATGTAATCTCTTTTAGCTTACTTCAATGCAATGTAAAGTTACTTTGACATAAGAAAGTGTGTTAAGCCGACATAAGGTGGTGTCAAAGGTTGGAACACGGTTATTCTTTCCTTAATCTAGAAGTTTTGTCTATAGGTAAACCCGTCGTGAGCTACTTTCGTTGAGTTATGAAGCCGAGTTTGATCCTTAGAGCTTTCTATGTTCATATCATGCTTCTACACATGTAATCTCTTTTACCTTAGTTCAATGCAATGTAAGGTTACTTTGACATAAGAAAGTGTGTTAAGCCGACATAAGGTGGTGTCATAGGTTGGAACACAGTAATTATTTCCTAATCTAGAAGTTTTGTCTATAGGTGAACCCGTCGTGAGCTACTTTCGTTGAGTTATGAAGCCGAGTTTTATCCTTAGAGCTTTCTATGTTCATATCATGCTTCCACACATGTAATCTCTTTTAGTTTAGTTCAATGCAATGTAAGGTTACTTTGAAACAAGAAAGTGTGTTAAGCTGACATAAGGTGGTGTCATAGGTTGGAAGAGAGTCATTCTTTACTAAGCTAGAAGTTTTGTCTATAAGTGAACCCGTCGTGAGCTACTTTCGTTGAGTTTTGAAGCTAAGTTTAATCCTTAGAGCTTTCCACGTTCATATCTTACTTCTACACATGTAATCTCTTTTAGCTTACTTCAATGCAATGTAAAGTTACTTTGACATAAGAAAATGTGTTAAGCTGACATATGGTGGTGTATAGGTTAGAACACTGTCATTCTTTCCTTTATCTAGAAGTTTTGTCTATAGGTGAACCCGTCGTGAGCTACTTTCGTTGACTTATGAAGCCGATTCTGATCTTTAGAGCTTTCCATGTTCATATCATACTTCTACACATGTAATCTCTTTTAGCTTACTTCAATGCAATGTAAAGTTACTTTGACATAAAAAAGTGTGTTAAGCCAACATAAGGTGCGTCAAAGGTTGGAACACAGTCATTCTTTACTAATCTAGAAGTTTTGTCTATAGGTGAACCCGTCGTGAGCTACTTTCGTGGAGTTTTGAAGCCAAGTTTGATCCTTAGAGCTTTCCACGTTCATATCTTACTTCTACACATGTAATCTCTTTTAGCTTACTTCAATGCAATGTAAGTTTACTTTGACATAAGAAAGTGTGTTAAGCCGACATATGGTGGTGTCAAAGGTTGGAACACGGTCATTCTTTCCTTAATCTAGAAGTTTTGTTTATAGGTGAACCCATCGTGAGCTACTTTCGTTAAGTTATGAAGCCAAGTTTGATCCTTAGAGTTTTCCACGTTCATATCATGCTTCTACACATGTAATCTCTTTTAGCTTAGTTCAATGCAATGTAAGGTTACTTTAACATAACAAAGTGTGTTAAGCCGACATAAGGTGGTGTATAGGTTGGAACACTGTCATTCTTTCCTAATCTAGAAGTTTTGTCTATAGGCGAACCCGTCGTGAGCTACTTTCGTTGAGTTATGAAGCCGAGTTTTATTTTTAGAGCTTTCCATGTTCATATCATACTTCTACACATGTAATCTCTTTTAGCTTACTTCAATGCAATGTAAAGTTACTTTGACATAAGAAAGTGTGTTAAGCCGACATAAGGTGGTGTCAAAGGTTGGAACACGGTTATTCTTTCCTTAATCTAGAAGTTTTGTCTATAGGTAAACCCGTCGTGAGCTACTTTCGTTGAGTTATGAAGCCGAGTTTGATCCTTAGAGCTTTCTATGTTCATATCATGCTTCTACACATGTAATCTCTTTTACCTTAGTTCAATGCAATGTAAGGTTACTTTGACATAAGAAAGTGTGTTAAGCCGACATAAGGTGGTGTCATAGGTTGGAACACAGTAATTATTTCCTAATCTAGAAGTTTTCTCTATAGGTGAACCCGTCGTGAGCTACTTTCGTTGAGTTATGAAGCCGAGTTTTATCCTTAGAGCTTTCTATGTTCATATCATGCTTCCACACATGTAATCTCTTTTAGTTTAGTTCAATGCAATGTAAGGTTACTTTGAAACAAGAAAGTGTGTTAAGCTGACATAAGGTGGTGTCATAGGTTGGAAGAGAGTCATTCTTTACTAAGCTAGAAGTTTTGTCTATAAGTGAACCCGTCGTGAGCTACTTTCGTTGAGTTTTGAAGCTAAGTTTAATCCTTAGAGCTTTCCACGTTCATATCTTACTTCTACACATGTAATCTCTTTTAGCTTACTTCAATGCAATGTAAGGTTACTTTGAAATAAGAAAGTGTGTTAAGCTGACATAAGGTGGTGTATAGGTTAGAACACTGTCATTCTTTCCTTTATCTAGAAGTTTTGTCTATAGGTGAACCCGTCGTGAGCTACTTTCGTTGACTTATGAAGCCGAGTCTGATCTTTAGAGCTTTCCATGTTCATATCATACTTCTACACATGTAATCTCTTTTAGCTTACTTCAATGCAATGTAAAGTTACTTTGACATAAAAAAGTGTGTTAAGCCAACATAAGGTGCGTCAAAGGTTGGAACACAGTCATTCTTTACTAATCTAGAAGTTTTGTCTATAGGTGAACCCGTCGTGAGCTACTTTCGTGGAGTTTTGAAGCCAAGTTTGATCCTTAGAGCTTTCCACGTTCATATCTTACTTCTACACATGTAATCTCTTTTAGCTTACTTCAATGCAATGTAAGTTTACTTTGACATAAGAAAGTGTGTTAAGCCGACATATGGTGGTGTCAAAGGTTGGAACACGGTCATTCTTTCCTTAATCTAGAAGTTTTGTTTATAGGTGAACCCATCGTGAGCTACTTGCGTTAAGTTATGAAGCCAAGTTTGATCCTTAGAGTTTTCCACGTTCATATCATGCTTCTACACATGTAATCTCTTTTAGCTTAGTTCAATGCAATGTAAGGTTACTTTAACATAACAAAGTGTGTTAAGCCGACATAAGGTGGTGTATAGGTTGGAACACTGTCATTCTTTCCTAATCTAGAAGTTTTGTCTATAGGCGAACCCGTCGTGAGCTACTTTCGTTGAGTTATGAAGCCGAGTTTTATTTTTAGAGCTTTCCATGTTCATATCATACTTCTACACATGTAATCTCTTTTAGCTTACTTCAATGCAATGTAAAGTTACTTTGACATAAGAAAGTGTGTTAAGCCGACATAAGGTGGTGTCAAAGGTTGGAACACGGTTATTCTTTCCTTAATCTAGAAGTTTTGTCTATAGGTAAACCCGTCGTGAGCTACTTTCGTTGAGTTATGAAGCCGAGTTTGATCCTTAGAGCTTTCTATGTTCATATCATGCTTCTACACATGTAATCTCTTTTACCTTAGTTCAATGCAATGTAAGGTTACTTTGACATAAGAAAGTGTGTTAAGCCGACATAAGGTGGTGTCATAGGTTGGAACACAGTAATTATTTCCTAATCTAGAAGTTTTGTCTATAGGTGAACCCGTCGTGAGCTACTTTCGTTGAGTTATGAAGCCGAGTTTTATCCTTAGAGCTTTCTATGTTCATATCATGCTTCCACACATGTAATCTCTTTTAGTTTAGTTCAATGCAATGTAAGGTTACTTTGAAACAAGAAAGTGTGTTAAGCTGACATAAGGTGGTGTCATAGGTTGGAAGAGAGTCATTCTTTACTAAGCTAGAAGTTTTGTCTATAAGTGAACCCGTCGTGAGCTACTTTCGTTGAGTTTTGAAGCTAAGTTTAATCCTTAGAGCTTTCCACGTTCATATCTTACTTCTACACATGTAATCTCTTTTAGCTTACTTCAATGCAATGTAAAGTTACTTTGACATAAGAAAATGTGTTAAGCTGACATATGGTGGTGTATAGGTTAGAACACTGTCATTCTTTCCTTTATCTAGAAGTTTTGTCTATAGGTGAACCCGTCGTGAGCTACTTTCGTTGACTTATGAAGCCGATTCTGATCTTTAGAGCTTTCCATGTTCATATCATACTTCTACACATGTAATCTCTTTTAGCTTACTTCAATGCAATGTAAAGTTACTTTGACATAAAAAAGTGTGTTAAGCCAACATAAGGTGCGTCAAAGGTTGGAACACAGTCATTCTTTACTAATCTAGAAGTTTTGTCTATAGGTGAACCCGTCGTGAGCTACTTTCGTGGAGTTTTGAAGCCAAGTTTGATCCTTAGAGCTTTCCACGTTCATATCTTACTTCTACACATGTAATCTCTTTTAGCTTACTTCAATGCAATGTAAGTTTACTTTGACATAAGAAAGTGTGTTAAGCCGACATATGGTGGTGTCAAAGGTTGGAACACGGTCATTCTTTCCTTAATCTAGAAGTTTTGTTTATAGGTGAACCCATCGTGAGCTACTTTCGTTAAGTTATGAAGCCAAGTTTGATCCTTAGAGTTTTCCACGTTCATATCATGCTTCTACACATGTAATCTCTTTTAGCTTAGTTCAATGCAATGTAAGGTTACTTTAACATAACAAAGTGTGTTAAGCCGACATAAGGTGGGGTATAGGTTGGAACACTGTCATTCTTTCCTAATCTAGAAGTTTTGTCTATAGGCGAACCCGTCGTGAGCTACTTTCGTTGAGTTATGAAGCCGAGTTTTATTTTTAGAGCTTTCCATGTTCATATCATACTTCTACACATGTAATCTCTTTTAGCTTACTTCAATGCAATGTAAAGTTACTTTGACATAAGAAAGTGTGTTAAGCCGACATAAGGTGGTGTCAAAGGTTGGAACACGGTTATTCTTTCCTTAATCTAGAAGTTTTGTCTATAGGTAAACCCGTCGTGAGCTACTTTCGTTGAGTTATGAAGCCGAGTTTGATCCTTAGAGCTTTCTATGTTCATATCATGCTTCTACACATGTAATCTCTTTTACCTTAGTTCAATGCAATGTAAGGTTACTTTGACATAAGAAAGTGTGTTAAGCCGACATAAGGTGGTGTCATAGGTTGGAACACAGTAATTATTTCCTAATCTAGAAGTTTTCTCTATAGGTGAACCCGTCGTGAGCTACTTTCGTTGAGTTATGAAGCCGAGTTTTATCCTTAGAGCTTTCTATGTTCATATCATGCTTCCACACATGTAATCTCTTTTAGTTTAGTTCAATGCAATGTAAGGTTACTTTGAAACAAGAAAGTGTGTTAAGCTGACATAAGGTGGTGTCATAGGTTGGAAGAGAGTCATTCTTTACTAAGCTAGAAGTTTTGTCTATAAGTGAACCCGTCGTGAGCTACTTTCGTTGAGTTTTGAAGCTAAGTTTAATCCTTAGAGCTTTCCACGTTCATATCTTACTTCTACACATGTAATCTCTTTTAGCTTACTTCAATGCAATGTAAAGTTACTTTGACATAAGAAAGTGTGTTAAGCTGACATAAGGTGGTGTATAGGTTAGAACACTGTCATTCTTTCCTTTATCTAGAAGTTTTGTCTATAGGTGAACCCGTCGTGAGCTACTTTCGTTGACTTATGAAGCTGAGTCTGATCTTTAGAGCTTTCCATGTTCATATCATACTTCTACACATGTAATCTCTTTTAGCTTACTTCAATGCAATGTAAAGTTACTTTAACATAACAAAGTGTGTTAAGCCGACATAAGGTGGTGTATAGGTTGGAAGACAGTCATTCTTTACTAATCTAGAAGTTTGGTATATAGGTGAACCCGTCGTGAGCTACTTTCGTTGAGTTTTAAAGCTAAGTTTAATCCTTAGAGCTTTCCACGTTCATATCTTACTTCTACACATGTAATCTCTTTTAGCTTACTTCAATGCAATGTAAGTTTACTTTGACATAAGAAAGTGTGTTAAGCCGACATAAGGTGGTGTCAAAGGTTGGAACACGGTCATTCTTTCCTCAATCAAGAAGTTTTGTCTATAGGTGAACCCGTCGTGAGCTACTTTCGTTGAGTTATGAAGCCGAGTTTGATCCTTAGAGCTTTCTATGTTCATATCATTCTTCTACACATGTTATCTCTTTTAACTTAGTTCAATGCAATGTAAGGTTACTTTGACATAAGAAAGTGTGTTAAGCCGACATAAGGTGGTGTCATAGGTTGGAACACAGTCATTCTTTCCTAATCTAGAAGTTTTGTCTATAAGTGAACCCGTCGTGAGCTATTTTCGTTGAGTTATGAAGCCGAGTTTGATCTTTAGAGCTTTCCATGTTCATATCATGCTTCTACACATATAATCTCTTTTAGCTTAGTTCAATGCAATGTCAGGTTACTTTTACATAAGAAAGTGTGTTAAGCCGACATAAGGTGGTGTATAGGTTGGAACACAGTCATTCTTTCCTAATCTAGAAGTTTTGTCTATAGGTGAACCCGTCGTGAGCTACTTTCGTTGAGTTATGAAGCCAAGTTTTATCCTTAGAGCTTTCTATGTTCATATCATGCTTCCACACATGTAATCTCTTTTAGCTTAGTTCAATGCAATGTAAGGTTACTTTGAAATAAGAAAGTGTGTTAAGCTGACATAAGGTGGTGTCATAGGTTGGAAGACAGTCATTCTTTACTAATCTAGAAGTTTTGTATATAGGTGAACCCGTCGTGAGCTACTTTCGTTGAGTTTTGAAGCTAAGTTTAATCCTTAGAGCTTTCCACGTTCATATCTTACTTCTACACATGTAATCTCTTTTAGCTTACTTCAATGCAATGTAAGTTTACTTTGACATAAGAAAGTGTGTTAAGCCGACATAAGGTGGTGTCAAAGGTTGGAACACGGTCATTCTTTCCTCAATCTAGAAGTTTTGTCTATAGGTGAACCCGTCGTGAGCTACTTTCGTTGAGTTATGAAGCCGAGTTTGATCCTTAGAGCTTTCTATGTTCATATCATTCTTCTACACATGTAATCTCTTTTAGCTTAGTTCAATGCAATGTAAGGTTACTTTGACATAAGAAAGTGTGTTAAGCCGACATAAGGTGGTGTCATAGGTTGGAACACAGTCATTCTTTCCTAATCTAGAAGTTTTGTCTATAAGTGAACCCGTCGTGAGCTATTTTCGTTGAGTTATGAAGCCGAGTTTGATCTTTAGAGCTTTCTATGTTCATATCATGCTTCTACACATGTAATCTCTTTTAGCTTAGTTCAATGCAATGTAAGGTTACTTTGACATAAGAAAGTGTGTTAAGCCGACATAAGGTGGTGTATAGGTTGGAACACAGTCATTCTTTCCTAATCTAGAAGTTTTGTCTATAAGTGAACCCGTCGTGAGCTATTTTCGTTGAGTTATGAAGCCGAGTTTGATCTTTAGAGCTTTCCATGTTCATATCATGCTTCTACACATATAATCTCTTTTAGCTTAGTTCAATGCAATGTTAGGGTACTTTGACATAAGAAAGTGTGTTAAGCCGACATAATGTGGTGTTAAAGGTTGGAACACGGTTATTCTTTCCTTAATCTAGAAGTTTTATCTATAGGTAAACCCGTCGTGAGCTACTTTCGTTGAGTTATGAAGCCGAGTTTTATCCTTTGAGCTTTCTATGTTCATATCATGCTTCTACACATGTAATCTCTTTTAGCTTAGTTCAATGCAATGTAAGGTTACTTTGAAACAAGAAAGTGTGTTAAGCTGACATAAGGTGGTGTCATAGGTTGGAAGACAGTCATTCTTTACTAATCTAGAAGTTTTGTATATAGGTGAACCCGTCGTGAGCTACTTTCGTTGAGTTTTGAAGCTAAGTTTAATCCTTAGAGCTTTCCACGTTCATATCTTACTTCTACACATGTAATCTCTTTTAGCTTACTTCAATGCAATGTAAGTTTACTTTGACATAAGAAAGTGTGTTAAGCCGACATAAGGTGGTGTCAAAGGTTGGAACACGGTCATTCTTTCCTCAATCTAGAAGTTTTGTCTATAGGTGAACCCGTCGTGAGCTACTTTCGTTGAGTTATGAAGCCGAGTTTGATCCTTAGAGCTTTCTATGTTCATATCATTCTTCTACACATGTAATCTCTTTTATCTTAGTTCAATGCAATGTAAGGTTACTTTGACATAAGAAAGTGTGTTAAGCCGACATAAGGTGGTGTCATAGGTTGGAACACAATCATTCTTTCCTAATCTAGAAGTTTTGTCTATAAGTGAACCCGTCGTGAGCTATTTTCGTTGAGTTATGAAGCCGAGTTTGATCTTTAGAGCTTTCCATGTTCATATCATGCTTCTACACATATAATCTCTTTTAGCTTAGTTCGATGCAATGTAAGGTTACTTTGACATAAGAAAGTGTGTTAAGCCGACATAAGGTGGTGTATAGGTTAGAACACAGTCATTCTTTCCTAATCTAGAAGTTTTGTCTATAGGTGAACCCGTCGTGAGCTACTTTCGTTGAGTTATGAAGCCAAGTTTTATCCTTAGAGCTTTCTATGTTCATATCATGCTTCCACACATGTAATCTCTTTTAGCTTAGTTCAATGCAATGTAAGGTTACTTTGAAATAAGAAAGTGTGTTAATCTGACATAAGGTGGTGTCATAGGTTGGAAGACAGTCATTCTTTACTAATCTAGAAGTTTTGTATATAGGTGAACCCGTCGTGAGCTACTTTCGTTGAGTTTTGAAGCTAAGTTTAATCCTTAGAGCTTTCCACGTTCATATCTTACTTCTACACATGTAATCTCTTTTAGCTTACTTCAATGCAATGTAAGTTTACTTTGACATAAGAAAGTGTGTTAAGCCGACATAAGGTGGTGTCAAAGGTTGGAACACGGTCATTCTTTCCTCAATCTAGAAGTTTTGTCTATAGGTGAACCCGTCGTGAGCTACTTTCGTTGAGTTATGAAGCCGAGTTTGATCCTTAGAGCTTTCTATGTTCATATCATTCTTCTACACATGTAATCTCTTTTAGCTTAGTTCAATGCAATGTAAGGTTACTTTGACAGAAGAAAGTGTGTTAAGCCGACATAAGGTGGTGTCATAGGTTGGAACACAGTCATTCTTTCCTAATCTAGAAGTTTTGTCTATAAGGGAACCCGTCGTGAGCTATTTTCGTTGAGTTATGAAGCCGAGTTTGATCTTTAGAGCTTTCCATGTTCATATCATGCTTCTACACATATAATCTCTTTTAGCTTAGTTCAATGCAATGTCAGGTTACTTTGACATAAGAAAGTGTGTTAAGCCGACATAAGGTGGTGTATAGGTTGGAACACAGTCATTCTTTCCTAATCTAGAAGTTTTGTCTATAGGAGAACCCGTCGTGAGCTACTTTCGTTGAGTTATGAAGCCGAGTTTGATCTTTAGAGTTTTCCATGTTCATATCATACTTCTACACATGTAATCTCTTTTAGCTTAGTTCAATGCAATGTAAGGTTACTTTGACATAAGAAAGTGTGTTAAGCCGACATAAGGTGGTGTCAAAGGTTGGAACACGGTCATTCTTTCCTCAATCTAGAAGTTTTGTCTATAGGTGAACCCGTCGTGAGCTACTTTCGTTGAGTTATGAAGCCGAGTTTGATCCTTAGAGCTTTCTATGTTCATATCATTCTTCTACACATGTAATCTCTTTTAACTTAGTTCAATGCAATGTAAGGTTACTTTGACATAAGAAAGTGTGTTAAGCCGACATAAGGTGGTGTCATAGGTTGGAACACAATCATTCTTTCCTAATCTAGAAGTTTTGTCTATAAGTGAACCCGTCGTGAGCTATTTTCGTTGAGTTATGAAGCCGAGTTTGATCTTTAGAGCTTTCCATGTTCATATCATGCTTCTACACATATAATCTCTTTTAGCTTAGTTCGATGCAATGTCAGGTTACTTTGACATAAGAAAGTGTGTTAAGCCGACATAAGGTGGTGTATAGGTTAGAACACAGTCATTCTTTCCTAATCTAGAAGTTTTGTCTATAGGTGAACCCGTCGTGAGCTACTTTCGTTGAGTTATGAAGCCAAGTTTTATCCTTAGAGCTTTCTATGTTCATATCATGCTTCCACACATGTAATCTCTTTTAGCTTAGTTCAATGCAATGTAAGGTTACTTTGAAATAAGAAAGTGTGTTAAGCTGACATAAGGTGGTGTCATAGGTTGGAAGACAGTCATTCTTTACTAATCTAGAAGTTTTGTATATAGGTGAACCCGTCGTGAGCTACTTTCGTTGAGTTTTGAAGCTAAGTTTAATCCTTAGAGCTTTCCACGTTCATATCTTACTTCTACACATGTAATCTCTTTTAGCTTACTTCAATGCAATGTAAGTTTACTTTGACATAAGAAAGTGTGTTAAGCCGACATAAGGTGGTGTCAAAGGTTGGAACACGGTCATTCTTTCCTCAATCTAGAAGTTTTGTCTATAGGTGAACCCGTCGTGAGCTACTTTCGTTGAGTTATGAAGCCGAGTTTGATCCTTAGAGCTTTCTATGTTCATATCATGTTTCTACACATGTAATTTCTTTTAGCTTAGTTTAATGCAATGTAAGGTTACTTTGATATAAGAAAGTGTGTTAAGCCGACATAAGGTGGTGTATAGGTTGGAACACAGTCATTCTTTCCTAATCTAGAAGTTTTGTCTATAGGAGAACCCGTCGTGAGCTACTTTCGTTGAGTTATGAAGCCGAGTTTGATCTTTAGAGTTTTCCATGTTCATATCATACTTCTACACATGTAATCTCTTTTAGCTTAGTTCAATGCAATGTAAGGTTACTTTGAAATAAGAAAGTGTGTTAAGCTGACATAAGGTGGTGTCATAGGTTGGAAGACAGTCATTCTTTACTAATCTAGAAGTTTTGTATATAGGTGAACCCGTCGTGAGCTACTTTCGTTGAGTTATGAAGCCGAGTTTGATCTTTAGAGTTTTCCATGTTCATATCATACTTCTACACATGTAATCTCTTTTAGCTTAGTTCAATGCAATGTAAGGTTACTTTGACATAAGAAAGTGTGTTAAGCCGACATAAGGTGGTGTCAAAGGTTGGAACACGGTCATTCTTTCCTCAATCTAGAAGTTTTGTCTATAGGTGAACCCGTCGTGAGCTACTTTCGTTGAGTTATGAAGCCGAGTTTGATCCTTAGAGCTTTCTATGTTCATATCATTCTTCTACACATGTAATCTCTTTTAACTTAGTTCAATGCAATGTAAGGTTACTTTGACATAAGAAAGTGTGTTAAGCCGACATAAGGTGGTGTCATAGGTTGGAACACAATCATTCTTTCCTAATCTAGAAGTTTT
This sequence comes from Lepidium didymum, assembly GCA_963920545.1. Classification (NCBI taxonomy): domain Eukaryota; kingdom Viridiplantae; phylum Streptophyta; class Magnoliopsida; order Brassicales; family Brassicaceae; genus Lepidium; species Lepidium didymum. The sequence continues at coordinate 11,542,668 of OY986992.1, read as the reverse complement.
GTCTATAGGTGAACCCGTCGTGAGCTACTTTCGTTGAGTTATGAAGCCGAGTTTGATCCTTAGAGCTTTCTATGTTCATATCATGTTTCTACACATGTAATTTCTTTTAGCTTAGTTTAATGCAATGTAAGGTTACTTTGATATAAGAAAGTGTGTTAAGCCGACATAAGGTGGTGTATAGGTTGGAACACAGTCATTCTTTCCTAATCTAGAAGTTTTGTCTATAGGAGAACCCGTCGTGAGCTACTTTCGTTGAGTTATGAAGCCGAGTTTTATCCTTAGAGCTTTCTATGTTCATATCATGCTTCCACACATGTAATCTCTTTTAGCTTAGTTCAATGCAATGTAAGGTTACTTTGAAATAAGAAAGTGTGTTAAGCTGACATAAGGTGGTGTCATAGGTTGGAAGACAGTCATTCTTTACTAATCTAGAAGTTTTGTATATAGGTGAACCCGTCGTGAGCTACTTTCGTTGAGTTTTGAAGCTAAGTTTAATCCTTAGAGCTTTCCACGTTCATATCTTACTTCTACACATGTAATCTCTTTTAGCTTACTTCAATGCAATGTAAGTTTACTTTGACATAAGAAAGTGTGTTAAGCCGACATAAGGTGGTGTCAAAGGTTGGAACACGGTCATTCTTTCCTCAATCTAGAAGTTTTGTCTATAGGTGAACCCGTCGTGAGCTATTTTCGTTGAGTTATGAAGCCGAGTTTGATCTTTAGAGCTTTCCATGTTCATATCATGCTTCTACACATATAATCTCTTTTAGCTTAGTTCAATGCAATGTCAGGTTACTTTGACATAAGAAAGTGTGTTAAGCCGACATAAGGTGGTGTATAGGTTGGAACACAGTCATTCTTTCCTAATCTAGAAGTTTTGTCTATAGGAGAACCCGTCGTGAGCTACTTTCGTTGAGTTATGAAGCCGAGTTTGATCTTTAGAGTTTTCCATGTTCATATCATACTTCTACACATGTAATCTCTTTTAGCTTAGTTCAATGCAATGTAAGGTTACTTTGACATAAGAAAGTGTGTTAAGCCGACATAAGGTGGTGTCAAAGGTTGGAACACGGTCATTCTTTCCTCAATCTAGAAGTTTTGTCTATAGGTGAACCCGTCGTGAGCTACTTTCGTTGAGTTATGAAGCCGAGTTTGATCCTTAGAGCTTTCTATGTTCATATCATTCTTCTACACATGTAATCTCTTTTAACTTAGTTCAATGCAATGTAAGGTTACTTTGACATAAGAAAGTGTGTTAAGCCGACATAAGGTGGTGTCATAGGTTGGAACACAGTCATTCTTTCCTAATCTAGAAGTTTTGTCTATAAGGGAACCCGTCGTGAGCTATTTTCGTTGAGTTATGAAGCCGAGTTTGATCTTTAGAGCTTTCCATGTTCATATCATGCTTCTACACATATAATCTCTTTTAGCTTAGTTCAATGCAATGTCAGGTTACTTTGACATAAGAAAGTGTGTTAAGCCGACATAAGGTGGTGTATAGGTTGGAACACAGTCACTCTTTCCTAATCTAGAAGTTTTGTCTATAGGAGAACCCGTCGTGAGCTATTTTCGTTGAGTTATGAAGCCGAGTTTGATCTTTAGAGTTTTCCATGTTCATATCATACTTCTACACATGTAATCTCTTTTAGCTTAGTTCAATGCAATGTAAGGTTACTTTGACATAAGAAAGTGTGTTAAGCCGACATAAGATGGTGTCAAAGGTTGGAACACGGTCATTCTTTCCTTAATTTAGAAGTTTTATCTATAGGTGAACCCGTCGTGAGCTACTTTCGTTGAGTTATGAAGCCGAGTTTTATCCTTCGAGCTTTCTATGTTCATATCATGCTTCTACACATGTAATCTCTTTTAGCTTAGTTTAATGCAATGTAAGGTTACTTTGACATAAGAAAGTGTGTTAAGCCGACATAAGGTGGTGTATAGGTTGGAACACAGTCATTCTTTCCTAATCTAGAAGTTTTGTCTATAGGTGAACCCGTCGTAAGCTACTTTCATTGAGTTATGAAGCCAAGTTTTATCCTTAGAGCTTTCTATGTTCATATCATGCTTCTACACATGTAATCTCTTTTAGCTTAGTTCAATGCAATGTAAGGTTACTTTGACATAAGAAAGTGTGTTAAGCCGACATAAGGTGGTGTATAGGTTGGAACACAGTCATTCTTTCCTAATCTAGAAGTTTTGTCTATAAGTGAACCCGACGTGAGCTATTTTCGTTGAGTTATGAAGCCGAGTTTGATCTTTAGAGCTTTCCATGTTCATATCATGCTTCTACACATATAATCTCTTTTAGCTTAGTTCAATGCAATGTTAGGGTACTTTGACATAAGAAAGTGTGTTAAGTCGACATAAGGTGGTGTCAAAGGTTGGAACACGGTTATTCTTTCCTTAATCTAGAAGTTTTATCTATAGGTAAACCCGTCGTGAGCTACTTTCGTTGAGTTATGAAGCCGAGTTTGATCTTTAGAGCTTTCCATGTTCATATCATGCTTCTACACATATAATCTCTTTTAGCTTAGTTCAATGCAATGTCAGGTTACTTTGACATAAGAAAGTGTGTTAAGCCGACATAAGGTGGTGTATAGGTTGGAACACAGTCATTCTTTCCTAATCTAGAAGTTTTGTCTATAGGAGAACCCGTCGTGAGCTACTTTCGTTGAGTTATGAAGCCGAGTTTGATCTTTAGAGTTTTCCATGTTCATATCATACTTCTACACATGTAATCTCTTTTAGCTTAGTTCAATGCAATGTAAGGTTACTTTGACATAAGAAAGTGTGTTAAGCCGACATAAGATGGTGTCAAAGGTTGGAACACGGTCATTCTTTCCTTAATCTAGAAGTTTTATCTATAGGTGAACCCGTCGTGAGCTACTTTCGTTGAGTTATGAAGCCGAGTTTTATCCTTCGAGCTTTCTATGTTCATATCATGCTTCTACACATGTAATCTCTTTTAGCTTAGTTTAATGCAATGTAAGGTTACTTTGACATAAGAAAGTGTGTTAAGCCGACATAAGGTGGTGTATAGGTTGGAACACAGTCATTCTTTCCTAATCTAGAAGTTTTGTCTATAGGTGAACCCGTCGAAAGCTACTTTCGTTGAGTTATGAAGCCAAGTTTTATCCTTAGAGCTTTCTATGTTCATATCATGCTTCCACACATGTAATCTCTTTTAGCTTAGTTCAATGCAATGTAAGGTTACTTTGAAACAAGAAAATGTGTTAAGCTGACATAAGGTGGTGTCATAGGTTGGAAGACAGTCATTCTTTACTAATCTAGAAGTTTTGTATATAGGTGAACCCGTCGTGAGCTACTTTCGTTGAGTTTTGAAGCTAAGATTAATCCTTAGAGCTTTCCATGTTCATATCATACTTCTACACATGTAATCTCTTTTAGCTTACTTCAATGCAATGTAAGTTTACTTTGACATAAGAAAGTGTGTTAAGCCGACATAAGGTGGTGTCAAAGGTTGGAACACGGTCATTCTTTCCTCAATCTAGAAGTTTTGTCTATAGGTGAACCCGTCGTGAGCTATTTTCGTTGAGTTATGAAGCCGAGTTTGATCTTTAGAGCTTTCCATGTTCATATCATGCTTCTACACATATAATCTCTTTTAGCTTAGTTCAATGCAATGTCAGGTTACTTTGACATAAGAAAGTGTGTTAAGCCGACATAAGGTGGTGTCATAGGTTGGAACACAGTCATTCTTTCCTAATCTAGAAGTTTTGTCTATAAGTTAACCCGTCGTGAGCTATTTTCGTTGAGTTATGAAGCCGAGTTTGATCTTTAGAGCTTTCTATGTTCATATCATGCTTCTACACATGTAATCTCTTTTAGCTTAGTTCAATGCAATGTAAGGTTACTTTGACATAAGAAAGTGTGTTAAGCCGACATAAGGTGGTGTATAGGTTGGAACACAGTCATTCTTTCCTAATCTAGAAGTTTTGTCTATAAGTGAACCCGACGTGAGCTATTTTTGTTGAGTTATGAAGCCGAGTTTGATCTTTAGAGCTTTCCATGTTCATATCATGCTTCTACACATATAATCTCTATTAGCTTAGTTCAATGCAATGTTAGGGTACTTTGACATAAGAAAGTGTGTTAAGTCGACATAAGGTGGTGTCAAAGGTTGGAACACGGTTATTCTTTCCTTAATCTAGAAGTTTTATCTATAGGTAAACCCGTCGTGAGCTACTTTCGTTGAGTTATGAAGCCGAGTTTTATCCTTTGAGCTTTCTATGTTCATATCATGCTTCTACACATGTAATCTCTTTTAGCTTAGTTCAATGCAATGTAAGGTTACTTTGAAACAAGAAAGTGTGTTAAGCTGACATAAGGTGGTGTCATAGGTTGGAAGACAGTCATTCTTTACTAATCTAGAAGTTTTGTCTATAGGTGAACCCGTCGTGAGCTACTTTCGTTGAGTTTTGAAGCGAAGTTTGATCCTTAGAGCTTTCCACGTTCATATCTTACTTCTACACATGTAATCTCTTTTAGCTTACTTCAATGCAATGTAAGTTTACTTTGACATAAGAAAGTGTGTTAAGCCGACATAAGGTGGTGTCAAAGGTTGGAACACGGTCATTCTTTCTTCAATCTAGAAGTTTTGTCTATAGGTGAACCCGTCGTGAGCTACTTTCGTTGAGTTATGAAGCCGAGTTTGATCCTTAGAGCTTTCTATGTTCATATCATGCTTCTACACATGTAATCTCTTTTAGCTTAGTTCAATGCAATGTAGGGTTACTTTGAAATAAGAAAGTGTGTTAAGCCGATATAAGGTGGTGTCATAGGTTGGGACACAGTCATTCTTTCCTAATCTAGAAGTTTTGTCTATAAGTGAACCCGTCGTGAGCTATTTTCGTTGAGTTATGAAGCCGAGTTTGATCTTTAGAGCTTTCTATATTCATATCATGCTTCTACACATGTAATCTCTTTTAGCTTAGTTCAATGCAATGTAAGGTTACTTTGACATAAGAAAGTGTGTTAAGCCGACATAAGGTGGTGTATAGGTTGGAACACAGTCATTCTTTCCTAATCTAGAAGTTTTGGTCTATAGGAGAACCCGTCGTGAGCTACTTTCGTTGAGTTATGAAGCCGAGTTTGATCTTTAGAGCTTTCCATGTTCATATCATACTTCTACACATGTAATCTCTTTTAGCTTACTTCAATGCAATGTAAATAATGAGGACATCGGACCTAGCCAACCAACAGCAACCATTCCCGAAGTTCCTAGTGGACCAATGACTCGACAAAGGGCTAGGGCACTCAGCTACAATTTTAGCAATCTCGTGGAACACATTATGAGCTTGGAGAGTGATGAGTTGGAGCTAGAGCATGGAGACCTTGGAGCTTGCAGCCGAGATCTTTTCTTTTCATCTAAGGTGCCTTGGGCACTTCTCACAACATCTACAGCAGCTTCTAGTGTGTTCACTATCCACAAAGAGTGAATATACAAAAGACTTGCTTGGGAATTGTGCTCTTTTCCCTTATCTCGGTTTTGTCCCATTGGGTTTTCCGGGAAAGGTTTTAGCGAGGCAACACCCCAAGTGAGCAGTCTAGGACCCGTCTCACAAGTTAGACAACAAATAAGGTCCTAGAACACTTAGTAGTTGCTTTTCTATTTTCGGTTTTTAAGTCTTAGACATCTTGCTGTTTTTGTTTAAGTTTTAAACTTCATGTTGTTTTCTCGTTTCTAAAACATTATGTAGTTTTCTTTTAGGGTTTTGGGAATCTATAAATACCCAAAATCAGATCATGAATAATACAACTTATCTTTCTTTCAAACCAAAAACGTGCCCTAGTTTACCAAATTCACAACTTCCCTAGTTTGAATTGCAACTTCGATTCTACAAGCTTTGAGAACTTGTACTCGGCTTCTAGGATCCTTCTGGTGTATCACGAGCCTATTCATACCTCGTGTGGTCCAATACAACCCGCTGTGCTTCAACCAATTGAGCATCTCATTGGAAGATCACGAACACTCATCTTTGAGAGGCAGCATTCGGTTCGTGACCTAGATTGCATCAGTAAAGTTACTTTGACATAAGAAAGTGTGTTAAGCCGACATAAGGTGGTGTCATAGGTTGGGACACAGTCATTCTTTCCTAATCTAGAAGTTTTGTCTATAAGTGAACCCGTCGTGAGCTATTTTCGTTGAGTTATGAAGCCGAGTTTGATCTTTAGAGCTTTCTATATTCATATCATGCTTCTACACATGTAATCTCTTTTAGCTTAGTTCAATGCAATGTAAGGTTACTTTGACATAAGAAAGTGTGTTAAGCCGACATAAGGTGGTGTATAGGTTGGAACACAGTCATTCTTTCCTAATCTAGAAGTTTTGTCTATAGGAGAACCCGTCGTGAGCTACTTTCGTTGAGTTATGAAGCCGAGTTTGATCTTTAGAGCTTTCCATGTTCATATCATACTTCTACACATGTAATCTCTTTTAGCTTACTTCAATGCAATGTAAATAATGAGGACATCGGACCTAGCCAACCAACAGCAACCATTCCCGAAGTTCCTAGTGGACCAATGACTCGACAAAGGGCTAGGGCACTCAGCTACAATTTTAGCAATCTCGTGGAACACATTATGAGCTTGGAGAGTGATGAGTTGGAGCTAGAGCATGGAGACCTTGGAGCTTGCAGCCGAGATCTTTTCTTTTCATCTAAGGTGCCTTGGGCACTTCTCACAACATCTACAGCAGCTTCTAGTGTGTTCACTATCCACAAAGAGTGAATATACAAAAGACTTGCTTGGGAATTGTGCTCTTTTCCCTTATCTCGGTTTTGTCCCATTGGGTTTTCCGGGAAAGGTTTTAGCGAGGCAACACCCCAAGTGAGCAGTCTAGGACCCGTCTCACAAGTTAGACAACAAATAAGGTCCTAGAACACTTAGTAGTTGCTTTTCTATTTTCGGTTTTTAAGTCTTAGACATCTTGCTGTTTTTGTTTAAGTTTTAAACTTCATGTTGTTTTCTCGTTTCTAAAACATTATGTAGTTTTCTTTTAGGGTTTTGGGAATCTATAAATACCCAAAATCAGATCATGAATAATACAACTTATCTTTCTTTCAAACCAAAAACGTGCCCTAGTTTACCAAATTCACAACTTCCCTAGTTTGAATTGCAACTTCGATTCTACAAGCTTTGAGAACTTGTACTCGGCTTCTAGGATCCTTCTGGTGTATCACGAGCCTATTCATACCTCGTGTGGTCCAATACAACCCGCTGTGCTTCAACCAATTGAGCATCTCATTGGAAGATCACGAACACTCATCTTTGAGAGGCAGCATTCGGTTCGTGACCTAGATTGCATCAGTAAAGTTACTTTGACATAAGAAAGTGTGTTAAGCCGACATAAGGTGGTGTCATAGGTTGGGACACAGTCATTCTTTCCTAATCTAGAAGTTTTGTCTATAAGTGAACCCGTCGTGAGCTATTTTCGTTGAGTTATGAAGCCGAGTTTGATCTTTAGAGCTTTCTATATTCATATCATGCTTCTACACATGTAATCTCTTTTAGCTTAGTTCAATGCAATGTAAGGTTACTTTGACATAAGAAAGTGTGTTAAGCCGACATAAGGTGGTGTATAGGTTGGAACACAGTCATTCTTTCCTAATCTAGAAGTTTTGTCTATAGGAGAACCCGTCGTGAGCTACTTTCGTTGAGTTATGAAGCCGAGTTTGATCTTTAGAGCTTTCCATGTTCATATCATACTTCTACACATGTAATCTCTTTTAGCTTACTTCAATGCAATGTAAATAATGAGGACATCGGACCTAGCCAACCAACAGCAACCATTCCCGAAGTTCCTAGTGGACCAATGACTCGACAAAGGGCTCGGGCACTAAGCTACAATTTTAGCAATCTCGTGGAACACATTATGAGCTTGGAGAGTGATGAGTTGGAGCTAGAGCATGGAGACCTTGGAGCTTGCAGCCGAGATCTTTTCTTTTCATCTAAGGTGCCTTGGGCACTTCTCACAACATCTACAGCAGCTTCTAGTGTGTTCACTATCCACAAAGAGTGAATATACAAAAGACTTGCTTGGGAATTGTGCTCTTTTCCCTTATCTCGGTTTTGTCCCATTGGGTTTTCCGGGAAAGGTTTTAGCGAGGCAACACCCCAAGTGAGCAGTCTAGGACCCGTCTCACAAGTTAGACAACAAATAAGGTCCTAGAACACTTAGTAGTTGCTTTTCTATTTTCGGTTTTTAAGTCTTAGACATCTTGCTGTTTTTGTTTAAGTTTTAAACTTCATGTTGTTTTCTCGTTTCTAAAACATTATGTATTTTTCTTTTAGGGTTTTGGGAATCTATAAATACCCAAAATCAGATCATGAATAATATAACTTATCTTTCTTTCAAACCAAAAACGTGCCCTAGTTTACCAAATTCACAACTTCCCTAGTTTGAATTGCAACTTCGATTCTACAAGCTTTGAGAACTTGTACTCGGCTTCTAGGATCCTTCTGGTGTATCACGAGCCTATTCATACCTCGTGTGGTCCAATACAACCCGCTGTGCTTCAACCAATTGAGCATCTCATTGGAAGATCACGAACACTCATCTTTGAGAGGCAGCATTCGGTTCGTGACCTAGATTGCATCAGTAAAGTTACTTTGACATAAGAAAGTGTGTTAAGCCGACATAAGGTGGTGTCAAAGGTTGGAACACGGTCATTCTTTCCTTAATCTAGAAGTTTTGTCTATAAGTGAACCCATCGTGAGCTACTTTCGTTGAGTAATGAAACCGAGTTTTATCCTTAGAGCTTTCTATGTTCATATCATGCTTCTACACATGTAATCTCTTTTAGCTTAGTTTAATGCAATGTAAGGTTACTTTGATATAAGAAAGTGTGTTAAGCCGACATAAGGTGGTGTCATAGGTTGGAACACTGTCATTCTTTCTTAATCTAGAAGTTTTTTCTATAGGTGAACCCGTCGTGAGCTACTTTCGTTGAGTTATGAAGCCGAGTTTTATCCTTAGAGCTTTCTATGTTCATATCATGCTTCCACACAGATAATCTCTTTTAGCTTAGTTCAATGCAATGTAAGGTTAATTTGAAACAAGAAAGTGTGTTAAGCTGACATAAGGTGGTGTCATAGGTTGGAAGACTGTCATTCTTTCCTAATCTAGAAGTTTTGTCTATAAGTGAACCCGTCGTCAGCTACTTTCGTTGAGTTTTGAAGCGAAGTTTGATCCTTAGAGCTTTCCACGTTCATATCTTACTTCTACACATGTAATCTCTTTTAGCTTACTTCAATGCAATGTAAGTTTACTTTGACATAAGAAAGTGTGTTAAGCCGACATAAGGTGGTGTCAAAGGTTGGAACACGATCACGAACACTCATCTTTGAGAGGCAGCATTCGGTTCGTGACCTAGATTGCATCATCTGGTATCAGAGCTGAAGTTCCTAACAAGGGAAGTGTATAAACCTACCTTTTTGCTTTTAATTTTCGTTTTTATCATTCTAGGGTTAGAAGTTTTCGATTTCCTTTCAAATTTTGTGTCAAAGGGCTGTGTTGTATCAACCACCCTATTGTCTTAACGTGTGTGTTGAGTCCCATTGTTGCAGGTTCCATCGAATTTAGCTAGAGGAAGGAGAGAAAACGTGGCTTGGAAAAGAAGAAGAAGAATATCCGAAAGGATTTCGACCAAATCTTATCCAAATCTTATCCGAATCACACTAAGCTTCTCTTATCCTTATCTCTTAGTTTCTGTTATATTTTCGTAGATATTAGGTCCTTATTAGATAAGATTTGCTGAGTTAGGAATAGTTAGTTTAAATTTAAAATTTTCGGTTTAGCAACTCTAGGATTAATTTCTATTAAATTCATAACCGATTTCCCTAAACCACAATTGTTGTTTGACTTTCTTGTTGTGCAAGGTACTCGGTACCATGTCCGAAAGTTCGGATCCTGCTGATGCTCAAGCAGCAATGCTGCAAATGTTAGCAAACATCAATACTCAGCTGGCTCGGATGAACGAGCAGATGGAACAAAACCGGACTCGATCACCTCAAAGGAGAACGGACAATCCAGAGACTTCACATAGGCGACATGAACATGGACTAGAAAGGTCACCTACACCACCTTCTGTCCAATTCGAGCAACCACCTAGACAGCCCATGGATGAGGAGTATCACCACCGTCCACCTCCTCCACCTTTTCAGCATCAACAACAACCCGACGTAAAGCTTACACCACCCACCTTTGCTGGACGAGTTGATCCAGAAGCATACTTGGATTGGGAGAGACGAATGGAGCATTTGTTTGAGTATTATCACTACTCGGATCCAAGGAGGGTTGCATTGGCTGCAGCTCAGTTCACGGACCATGCACTCACATGGTGGGATCGTGAAGTAGCTGAAAGAAGACGTCATAGGTATGGGCAAGTGGCTGCATGGGAAGATCTCAAGCACATCATGCGTAGAAGATATGTGCCACCACATTTCACTCGTGAGCTGCAGAAAAGATTCAGACGTCTAACACAAGGTAGCAAGAGTGTAGAGGAGTATTTTGAAGAATTTGAGCATCTTCGAAACCGTTTGGAGCTTGAAGACTCTCCTGAAACGTTGATGGCTCAGTTTTTGGATGGTTTGCAAGAGAAGATAGCTCGGAAAGTGGAAAGACAACCTTACCATGACCTTGGAGAGCTGCTGCACTTAGCCACCCAAATTGAGCAACAAAATAAGCGTAAGGCCTCTATCACAACAAATAAGCTTAAAACTAACTGGAATTCTCAATCTAAGCAGGAAGATAGGCCTAGAGGAGTGCAAGCGGAATCACGGTACAAAAACAGAACACAGGAACCGCCCAACGCTGCACCAAACAGCACGCGGAACGCTCCCAGCAACCCGCGGCCTGCACCAATTCACACACCCCAGCCTACCCAGTCGCGGACCAGAGATATAACATGTTTTAAATGCAGAGGACGTGGTCACATGTCACGAGAATGTCCGAACCAGCGTGCGATGATACTCACACCTTCAGGAGACTACGAGTCCGAGGATGACAAAGAAGAGTGTGAGGTGCCTTTCGATGAGGAAGTAGAGTATCCAGACTCTAGAGAATTGCTAATGATGAGAAGAGTGCTTAGCACTTCAATCAATGTGGACGAGACAGAACAGAGGGAAAATATTTTCCACACTCGGTGTACCATCAAAGGGAAGGTATGTTCTCTTATTATTGATGGAGGTTCTTGCACTAACGTTGCTAGTGTCTACATGGTTGAAAAGCTAGGTTTGGAGAAGTACAAGCATGCACAGCCATATAAGCTGAGATGGCTGAACAACAAGACGGAGCTGAATGTAACGGAGCAAGTCAAAGTCTCATTCAGCATAGGACGATACAGCGACATGGTCACCTGCGACGTGGTCCCTATGCAAGCCGGACACCTTCTGTTGGGACGGCCATGGCAATTCGACAAGGAGACTACCCATAACTGTAGAACTAACCTTTATTCGTTTATTCATGATAAGCGCATGATTAGCTTAGCACCACTTTCACCTCAGCAAGTGAGAATGGCTAAGGAAAAGGGCCAGAACAGCCACGGCAACAGGGAGACTTTACTTATCAAACCGAATCTCATTCAAAAGTTTATTAGCACTAACAAGGCTAATGTGATTCTTATGGTTTTTAAGGATGTTTTGAGTGCAGAATGTACAGATATCAAGCTTCCTTCCGAGGTTGAAAGTCTACTCAAAACATATGGTGATGTGTTTCCAAATGAGCTGCCACCGGGACTACCTCCGATCCGAGGGATAGAAAATCACATTGACTTTGTACCAGGTGCACAGCTACCAAACCGGGCCGCTTATCGTGTCAATCCGGAGGAAGCCAAGGAGCTTGAACGCCAAGTGAGGGAGCTCATGGCTCAGGGTTATGTACGTGAGAGCCTCAGTCCTTTTGCTGTGCCGGTTCTGCTTGTGCCAAAGAAAGATGGCAGCTGGAGAATGTGCGTGGACTGTCGAGCCATAAACAACATAACCATCAAGTACAGGCACCCAATACCGCGGCTAGACGACATGCTTGATGAGCTAAGTGGAGCCACGATCTTCTCAAAAATCGATCTTAAGTCTGGCTATCATCAAGTAAGGATGCGAGAAGGTGATGAATGGAAGACAGCATTCAAAACCAAGCAGGGGCTATACGAGTGGTTGGTAATGCCATTCGGTCTGTCTAACGCACCGAGTACTTTTATGCGTCTGATGAACCATGTTCTTAGACCATACATTAGTAAGTTTGTTGTTGTTTATTTCGATGATATTCTTATATATAGTGCTTCTTTTTCTGATCATGTGTCACATCTTGAGCAAGTGATGCAAACACTTCGTCAAGAAGGATTGTATGCGAACCTCAAGAAGTGCACATTCTGCACTGACCAAGTAGTGTTTCTAGGTTTTGTTGTAAGTTCGCAGGGACTAAAGGTTGATGAAGAAAAGATCAAAGCCATCAAGGAGTGGCCTGAGCCGAAGAATGCTAGTCAGGTCCGAAGCTTTCACGGCCTTGCGAGCTTCTACAGACGGTTTGTGAAGGACTTCAGCAGCATTGCAAGTCCGCTGACCTCAATACTCAAAAAGAGTCATGCATTTGAATGGGGAGCCGAACAAACAGAGGCGTTCCAGCGCCTAAAGGACAGCCTGATTGCTGCACCGGTCTTGGCTCTCCCGAACTTCAACAAAACTTTTGAAGTGGAATGTGATGCTTCTGGAATTGGCATAGGAGCTGTGTTAACACAAGGAGGCAAGCCGGTTGCTTTCTTCAGCGAAAAATTGAGTGGAGCAGCACTTAACTATCCAACCTATGACAAGGAGCTGTACGCACTAGTTCGGGCCATGGAGACTTGGCAACATTACTTGCTGGCTCGTGAGTGTGTGATCCATACAGACCACCAAACGCTGCAACATCTCAAAGGCCAAACGAAATTGAAAAGGAGGCATGCTAGATGGCTGGAGTTGATAGAGACATTTCCCTACGTCATCAAATACAAAAAGGGAAAGGAAAACGTGGTCGCGGACGCTCTGTCCCGACGTTACAGCCTCATATCCATCATGCAGTCCAAAGTCTTGGGTTTCGAGCTAATCAAGGACTCATATGCAGAAGACGAGGACTTCAAGGAACCATTCACAGAGCACGGTAAAGGTTTATATAACAAGTTCTATCTGTTTGATGGTTTTCTTTTCAGGGAAAAACGGCTGTGCATCCCCAAAGGATCCGTTCGAGAGCTGCTGGTCCGTGAGGCACATGGAGGCGGTCTCATGGGACATTTTGGGGTAGACAAGACGCTGAGCATGCTTAAGGAATATTTCTACTGGCCGCACATGAAGAAAGACGTGGAAGGACATTGTGCCCGATGCTTGACATGCCGGAAGGCCAAATCCAGAGTTCATCCTCACGAGTTATACCTTCCTTTACCTATTCCTACTACTCCTTGGACTGACATTTCTATGGACTTTGTGCTAGGGTTACCTAAGCAAAACCACAAAGATTCCATATTCGTTGTTGTAGACAGGTTTTCCTAGATGGCACACTTTATACCTTGTGCAAAGACCAACGATGCTACACAAACAGCAGCTCTGTTCTTCAAAGAAGTTGTGCGTTTACATGGAATACCAAGAACGATCGTATCGGTCCGTGACACCAAGTTCCTTAGTCACTTTTGGCGTGTACTTTGGAGAAAACTAGGAACAAAGCTTCTGTTCTCAACATCTTGTCATCCGCAGACTGATGGGCAAACGGAAGTGGTTAACCGAACCTTGTCTACATTGATGCGAGCTACGATTGGGAAGAACTTGAAGACGTGGTTGGAGTGTTTGCCATTTGTGGAGTTTGCATACAACAGGGCGGTACATTCAGCTACCAAGCTTTCACCTTTTGAAGTGGTGTATGGATTCAACCCGATGTCGCCACTTGATCTCACACCACTACCACCTGCTGAAGCCGTGAGTCTAGAAGGAGATACCAAGGCCGAGTTCGTTAAGAAGCTTCACCAGAAAGTGAAGGAAAACATAGAGAAGAGGACAGCCGCTTATGAGAAGCAGCACAACAAGGGTCGCCAATCCGTAGTGTTCAAGAAGGGTGATTGGGTGTGGCTACACTTCAGACCAGAACGGGTTCCACACAAGAGAAGGAGCAAATTGGCGCCTAGAGGGGATGGTCCATTCCGGGTGTTGAAGAAAATAAATGACAATGCCTATCAGTTGGAGCTTCCAGGTGAGTTTAATGTATCTTCAACTTTCAATGTTGCTGACTTGGAACGTTTTGATGCAAGGAATGATCCAGTTTTGAGGACAAAACGCTTTCAAGAGGGTGGGAATGATGAGGACATCGGACCTAGCCAACCAACAGCAACCATTCCCGAAGTGCCTAGTGGACCAATGACTCGACAAAGGGCTAGGGCACTCAGCTACAAGTTTTATCTATAGGTAAACCCGTCGTGAGCTACTTTCGTTGAGTTATGAAGCCGAGTTTGATCCTTAGAGCTTTCTATGTTCATATCATGCTTCTACACATGTAATCTCTTTTAGCTTAGTTCAATGCAATGTAAGGTTACTTTGACATAAGAAAGTGTGTTAAGCCGACATAAGGTGGTGTATAGGTTGGAACACAGTCATTCTTTCCTTAATATAGAAGTTTTGTCTATAGGTGAACCCGTCGTGAGCAACTTTCGTTGAGTTATGAAGCCGAGTTTTATCCTTAAAGCTTTCTATGTTCATATCATGCTTCCACACATGTAATCTCTTTTACCTTAGTTCAATGCAATGTAAGGTTACTTTGAAACAAGAAAGTGTGTTAAGCTGACATAAGGTGGTGTCATAGGTTGGAAGACAGTCATTGTTTACTAATCTAGAAGTTTTTTCTATAGGTGAACCCGTCGTGAGCTACTTTCGTTGAGTTTTGAAGAGAAGTTTGATCCTTAGAGCTTTCCACGTTCATATCTTACTTCTACACATGTAATCTCTTTTAGCTTACTTCAATGCAATGTAAGTTTACTTTGACATAAGAAAGTGTGTTAAGCCGACATAAGGTGGTGTCAAAGGTTGGAACACGGTCATTCTTTCCTCAATCTAGAAGGTTTGTCTATAGGTGAACCCGTCGTGAGCTACTTTCGTTGAGTTATGAAGCCGAGTTTGATCCTTAGAGCTTTCTATGTTCATATCATGCTTCTACACATGTAATCTCTTTTAGCTTAGTTCAATGCAATGTAGGGTTACTTTGAAATAAGAAAGTGTGTTAAGCCGACATAAGGTGGTGTCATATGTTGGAACACAGTCATTCTTTACTAATCTAGAAGTTTTGTCTATAAGTGAACCCGTCGTGAGCTATTTTCGTTGAGTTATGAAGCCGAGTTTGATCTTTAGAGCTTTCTATATTCATATCATGCTTCTACACATGTAATCTCTTTTAGCTTAGTTCAATGCAATGTAAGGTTACTTTGACATAAGAAAGTGTGTTAAGCCGACATAAGGTGGTGTATAGGTTGGAACACAGTCATTCTTTCCTAATCTAGAAGTTTTGTCTATAGGAGAACCCGTCGTGAGCTACTTTCGTTGAGTTATGAAGCCGAGTTTGATCTTTAGAGCTTTCCATGTTCATATCATACTTCTACACATGTAATCCCTTTTAGCTTACTTCAATGCAATGTAAATGATGAGGACATCGGACCTAGCCAACCAACAGCAACTATTCCCGAAGTGCCTAGTGGACCAATGACTCGACAAAGGGCTAGGGCACTCAGCTATAATTTTAGCAATCTCGTGGAACACATTATGAGCTTGGAGAGTGATGAGTTGGAGCTAGAGCATGGAGACCTTGGAGCTTGCAGCCGAGATCTTTTCTTTTCATCTAAGGTGCCTTGGGGACTTCTCACAACATCTACAGCAGCTTCTAGTGTGTTCACTATCCACAAAGAGTGAATATACAAAAGACTTGCTTGGGAATTGTGCTCTTTTCCCTTATCTCGGTTTTGTCCCATTGGGTTTTCCGGGAAAGGTTTTAGCGAGGCAACACCCCAAGTGAGCAGTCTAGGACCCGTCTCACTAGTTAGACAACAAATAAGGTCCTAGAACACTTAGTAGTTGCTTTTCTATTTTCGGTTTTTAAGTCTTAGACATCTTGCTGTTTTTGTTTAAGTTTTAAACTTCATGTTGTTTTCTCGTTTCTAAAACATTATGTAGTTTTCTTTTAGGGT
This sequence comes from Lepidium didymum, assembly GCA_963920545.1. NCBI lineage: Eukaryota > Viridiplantae > Streptophyta > Magnoliopsida > Brassicales > Brassicaceae > Lepidium > Lepidium didymum. The sequence goes on along the minus strand of OY986992.1, from coordinate 11,526,463 downwards.
TTTGGGAATCTATAAATACCCAAAATCAGATCATGAATAATACAACTTATCTTTCTTTCAAACCAAAAACGTGCCCTAGTTTACCAAATTCACAACTTCCCTAGTTTGAATTGCAACTTCGATTCTACAAGCTTTGAGAACTTGTACTCGGCTTCTAGGATCCTTCTGGTGTATCACGAGCCTATTCATACCTCGTGTGGTCCAATACAACCCGCTGTGCTTCAACCAATTGAGCATCTCATTGGAAGATCACGAACACTCATCTTTGAGAGGCAGCATTCGGTTCGTGACCTAGATTGCATCAGTAAAGTTACTTTGACATAAGAAAGTGTGTTAAGCCGACATAAGGTGGTGTCATAGGTTGGGACACAGTCATTCTTTCCTAATCTAGAAGTTTTGTCTATAAGTGAACCCGTCGTGAGCTATTTTTGTTGAGTTATGAAGCCGAGTTTGATCTTTAGAGCTTTCTATATTCATATCATGCTTCTACACATGTAATCTCTTTTAGCTTAGTTCAATGCAATGTAAGGTTACTTTGACATAAGAAAGTGTGTTAAGCCGACATAAGGTGGTGTATAGGTTGGAACACAGTCATTCTTTCCTAATCTAGAAGTTTTGTCTATAGGAGAACCCGTCGTGAGCTACTTTCGTTGAGTTATGAAGCCGAGTTTGATCTTTAGAGCTTTCCATGTTCATATCATACTTCTACACATGTAATCTCTTTTAGCTTAGTTCAATGCAATGTAAGGTTAATTTGAAACAAGAAAGTGTGTTAAGCTGACATAAGGTGGTGTCATAGGTTGGAAGACTGTCATTCTTTCCTAATCTAGAAGTTTTGTCTATAAGTGAACCCGTCGTGAGCTACTTTCGTTGAGTTTTGAAGCGAAGTTTGATCCTTAGAGCTTTCCACATTCATATCTTACTTCTACACATGTAATCTCTTTTAGCTTACTTCAATGCAATGTAAGTTTACTTTGACATAAGAAAGTGTGTTAAGCCGACATAAGGTGGTGTCAAAGGTTGGAACACGGTCATTCTTTCCTGAACCTAGAAGTTTTGTCTATAGGTGAACCCGTCGTGAGCTACTTTCGTTGAGTTATGAAGCCGAGTTTGATCCTTAGAGCTTTCTATGTTCATATCATGCTTCTACACATGTAATCTCTTTTAGCTTAGTTCAATGCAATGTAAGGTTACTTTGAAATAAGAAAGTGTGTTAAGCCGACATAAGGTGGTGTCATAGGTTGGAACACTGTCATTCTTTCCTAATCTAGAAGTTTTGTCTAAAAGTGAACCCGTCGTGAGCTATTTTCATTGAGTTATGAAGCCGAGTTTGATCTTTAGAGCTTTCTATGTTCATATCATGCTTTTACACATGTAATCTCTTTTAGCTTAGTTCAATGCAATGTAAGGTTACTTTAGCATAAGAAAGTGTGTTAAGCCGACATAAGGTGGTGTATAGGTTGGAACACAGTCAGTCTTTCCTTAATCTAGAAGTTTTGTCTATAGGTAAACCCGTCGTGAGCTACTTTCGTTGAGTTATGAAGCCGAGTTTGATCCTTAGAGCTTTCTACATATCATGCTTCTACACATGTAATTTCTTTTAGCTTAGTTTAATGCAATGTAAGGTTACTTTGATATAAGAAAGTGTGTTAAGCCGACATAAGGTGGTGTCATAGGTTGGAACACTTTCATTCTTTCCTAATCTAGAAGTTTTGTCTATAGGTGAACCTGTCGTGAGCTACTTTCGTTGAGTTATGAAGCCGAGTTTTATCCTTAGAGATTTCTATGTTCATATCATGCTTCCACACATGTAATCTCTTTTAGCTTAGTTCAATGCAATGTAAGGTTACTTTGAAACAAGAAAGTGTGTTAAGCTGACATAAGGTGGTGTCATAGGTTGGAAGACAGTCATTCTTTACTAATCTAGAAGTTTTGTCTATAGGTAAACCCGTTGTGAGCTACATTCGTTGAGTTTTGAAGCCAAGTTGGATCCTTAGAGCTTTCCACGTTCATATCTAACTTCTACACATGTAATCTCTTTTAGCTTACTTCAATGCAATGTAAGTTTACTTTGACATAAGAAAGTGTGTTAAGCCGACATAAGGTCGTGTCAAAGGTTGGAACATGGTCATTCTTTCCTCAATCTAAAATTTTTGTCTATAGGTGAACCCGTCGTGAGCTACTTTCGTTGAGTTATGAAGCCGAGTTTGATCCTTAGAGCTCTATGTTCATATCATGCTTCTACACATGTAATCCTTTTAGCTTAGTTCATTGCAATGTAAGGTTACTTTGACATAAGAAAGTGTTTTAAGCCGACATAAGGTGGTGTCATAGGTTGGAACAAAGTCATTCTTTCCTAATCTAGAAATTTTGTCTATAGGTGAACCCGTCGTGAGCTATTTTCGTTGAGTTATGAAGCCGAGTTTAATCTTTAGAGCTTTCGATGTTCATATCATGCTTCTACACATATAATCTCTTTTAGCTTAGTTCAATGCAATGTCAGGTTACTTTGACATAAGAAAGTGTGTTAAGCCGACATAAGGTGGTGTATAGGTTGGAACACTGTCATTCTTTCCTAATCTAGAAGTTTTGTCTATAGGTGAACCCGTTGTGAGCTACTTTCGTTGAGTTATGAAGCCGAGTTTTATCTTTAGAGCTTTCCATGTTCATATCATACTTCTACACATGTAATCTCTTTTAGCTTACTTCAATGTAATGTAAAGTTACTTTGACATAAGAAAGTGTGTTAAGCCGACATAAGGTGGTGTCAAAGGTTGGAACACGGTCATTCTTTCCTTAATCTAGAAGTTTTGTCTATAGGTGAACCCGTCGTGAGCTACTTTCGTTGGGTTATGAAGCCGAGTTTGATCTTTAGAGCTTTCCATGTTCATATCATACTTCTACACATGTAATCTCTTTTAGCTTACTTCAATGCAATGTAAAGTTACTTTGACATAAGAAAGTGTGTTAAGCCGACATAAGGTGGTGTCAAAGGTTGGAACATGGTCATTCTTTTCTTAATCTAGAAGTTTTGCCTATAGGTGAACCCGTCGTGAGCTAGTTTCGGTGAGTTATGAAGCTGAGTTTGATCCTTAGAGCTTTCTATGTTCATATCATGCTTCTACACATGTAATTTCTTTTAGCTTAGTTTAATGCAATGTAAGGTTACTTTGATATAAGAAAGTGTGTTAAGCCGACATAAGGTGGTGTCATAGGTTGGAACACTTTCATTCTTTCCTAATTTAGAAGTTTTGTCTATAGGTGAACCCGTTGTGAGCTACTTTCGTTGAGTTATGAAGCCGAGTTTTATCCTTAGAGATTTCTATGTTCATATCATGCTTCCACACATGTAATCTCTTTTAGCTTAGTTCAATGCAATGTAAGATTACTTTGAAACAAGAAAGTGTGTTAAGCTGACATAAGGTGGTGTCATAGGTTGGAAGACAGTCATTCTTTACTAATCTAGAAGTTTTGTCTATAGGTAAACCCGTCGTGAGCTACATTCGTTGAGTTTTGAAGCCAAGTTTGATCCTTAGAGCTTTCCACGTTCATATCTAACTTCTACACATGTAATCTCTTTTAGCTTACTTCAATGCAATGTAAATTTACTTTGACATAAGAAAGTGTGTTAAGCCGACATAAGGTGGTGTCAAAGGTTGGAACACGGTCATTCTTTCCTCAATCTAGAATTTTTGTCTATAGGTGAACCCGTCGTGAGCTACTTTCGTTGAATTATGAAGCCGAGTTTGATCCTTAGAGCTTTCTATGTTCATATCATGTTTCTACACATGTAATCCTTTTAGCTTAGTTCAATGCAATGTAAGGTTACTTTGACATAAGAAAGTGTGTTAAGCCGATATAAGGTGGTGTCATAGGTTGGAACACAGTCATTCTTTCCTAATCTAGAAGTTTTGTCTATAAGTGAACCCGTCTTGAGCTATTTTCGTTGAGTTATGAAGCCGAGTTTGATCTTTAGAGCTTTCCATGTTCATATCATGCTTCTACACATATAATCTCTTTTAGCTTAGTTCAATGCAATGTCAGGTTACTTTGACATAAGAAAGTGTGTTAAGCCGACATAAGGTGGTGTATAGGTTGGAACACAGTCATTCTTTCCTAATCTAGAAGTTTTGTCTATAGGTGAACCCGTTGTGAGCTACTTTCGTTGAGTTATGAAGCCGAGTTTGATCTTTAGAGCTTTCCATGTTCATATCATACTTCCACACATGTAATCTCTTTTAGCTTACTTCAATGTAATGTAAAGTTACTTTGACATAAGAAAGTGTGTTAAGCCGACATAAGGTGGTGTCAAAGGTTGGAACACGGTCAGTCTTTCCTTAATCTAGAAGTTTTTTCTATAGGTGAACCCGTCGTGAGCTACTTTCGTTGAGTTATGAAGCCGAGTTTGATCTTTAGAGCTTTCCATGTTCATATCATACTTCTACACATGTAATCTCTTTTAGCTTACTTCAATGCAATGTAAAGTTACTTTGACATAAGAAAGTGTGTTAAGCCGACATAAGGTGGTGTCAAAGGTTGGAACACGGTCATTCTTTCCTTAATCTAGAAGTTTTGCCTATAGGTGAACCCGCCGTGAGCTAGTTTCGGTGAGTTATGAAGCTGAGTTTGATCCTTAGAGCTTTCTATGTTCATATCATGCTTCTACACCTGTAATTTCTTTTAGCTTAGTTTAATGCAATGTAAGGTTACTTTGATATAAGAAAGTGTGTTAAGCCGACATAAGGTGGTGTCATAGGTTGGAACACTTTCATTCTTTCCTAATTTAGAAGTTTTGTCTATAGGTGAACCCGTTGTGAGCTACTTTCGTTGAGTTATGAAGCCGAGTTTGATCTTTAGAGCTTTCTATATTCATATCATGCTTCTACACATGTAATCTCTTTTAGCTTAGTTCAATGCAATGTAAGGTTAATTTGACATAAGAAAGTGTGTTAAGCCGACATAAGGTGGTGTATAGGTTGGAACACAGTCATTCTTTCCTAATCTAGAAGTTTTGTCTATAGGAGAACCCGTCGTGAGCTACTTTCGTTGAGTTATGAAGTCGAGTTTGATCTTTAGAGCTTTCCATGTTCATATCATACTTCTACACATGTAATCTCTTTTAGCTTACTTCAATGCAATGTAAATGATGAGGACATCGGACCTAGCCAACCAACAGCAACCATTCCCGAAGTGCCTATTGGACCAATGACTCGACAAAGGGCTAGGGCACTCAGCTACAATTTTAGCAATCTCGTGGAACACATTATGAGCTTGGAGAGTGATGAGTTGGAGCTAGAGCATGGAGACCTTGGAGCTTGCAGCCGAGATCTTTTCTTTTCATCTAAGGTGCCTTGGGGACTTCTCACAACATCTACAGCAGCTTCTAGTGTGTTCACTATCCACAAAGAGTGAATATACAAAAGACTTGCTTGGGAATTGTGCTCTTTTCCCTTATCTCGGTTTTGTCCCATTGGGTTTTCCGGGAAAGGTTTTAGCGAGGCAACACCCCAAGTGAGCAGTCTAGGACCCGTCTCACTAGTTAGACAACAAATAAGGTCCTAGAACACTTAGTAGTTGCTTTTCTATTTTCGGTTTTTAAGTCTTAGACATCTTGCTGTTTTTGTTTAAGTTTTAAACTTCATGTTGTTTTCTCGTTTCTAAAACATCATGTAGTTTTCTTTTAGGGTTTTTGGAATCTATAAATACCCAAAATCAGATCATGAATAATACAACTTATCTTTCTTTCAAACCAAAAACGTGCCCTAGTTTACCAAATTCACAACTTCCCTAGTTTGAATTGCAACTTCGATTCTACAAGCTTTGAGAACTTGTACTCGGCTTCTAGGATCCTTCTGGTGTATCACGAGCCTATTCATACCTCGTGTGGTCCAATACAACCCGCTGTGCTTCAACCAATTGAGCATCTCATTGGAAGATCACGAACACTCATCTTTGAGAGGCAGCATTCGGTTCGTGACCTAGATTGCATCAGTAAAGTTACATTGACATAAAAAAGTGTGTTAAGCCGATATAAGTTGCGTCAAAGGTTGGAACACGGTCATTCTTTCCTGAACCTAGAAGTTTTGTCTATAGGTGAACCCGTCGTGAGCTACTTTCGTTGAGTTATGAAGCCGAGTTTGATCCTTAGAGCTTTCTATGTTCATATCATACTTCTACACATGTAATTTCTTTTAGCTTAGTTTAATGCAATGTAAGGTTACTTTGACATAAGAAAGTGTGTTAAGCCGACATAAGGTGCGTCAAAGGTTGGAACACGGTCATTCTTTCCTTAATCTAGAAATTTTGTCTATAGGTGAACCCATCGTGAGCTACTTTCGTTGGGTTATGAAGCCGAGTTTGATCCTTAGAGCTTTCTATGTTCATATCATGCTTCTACACATGTAATCTCTTTGAGCTTAGTTCAATGCAATGTAAGGTTACTTTGAAATAAGAAAGTGTGTTAAGCCGACATAAGGTGGTGTCATAGGTTGGAACACAGTCATTGTTTCCTAATCTAGAAGTTTTGTCTATAGGTGAACCCGTCGTGAGCTACTTTCGTTGAGTTATGAAGCCGAGTTTGATCTTTAGAGCTTTCCATGTTCATATCATACTTCTACACATGTAATTTCTTTTTCCTTACTTCAATGCAATGTAAAGTTACATTGACATAAAAAAGTGTGTTAAGCCGATATAAGTTGCGTCAAAGGTTGGAACACGGTCATTCTTTCCTGAACCTAGAAGTTTTGTCTAAAGGTGAACCCGTCGTGAGCTACTTTCGTTGAGTTATGAAGCCGAGTTTGATCCTTAGAGCTTTCTATGTTCATATCATGCTTCTACACATGTAATCTCTTTTAGCTTAGTTCAATGCAATGTAAGGTTACTTTGAAATAAGAAAGTGTGTTAAGCCGACATAAGGTGGTGTCATAGGTTGGAACACTGTCATTCTTTCCTAATCTAGAAGTTTTGTCTAAAAGTGAACCCATCGTGAGCTATTTTCATTGAGTTATGAAGCCGAGTTTGATCTTTAAAGCTTTCTATGTTCATATCATGCTTTTACACATGTAATCTCTTTTAGCTTAGTTCAATGCAATGTAAGGTTACTTTAGCATAAGAAAGTGTGTTAAGCCGACATAAGGTGGTGTATAGGTTGGAACACAGTCATTCTTTCTTAATCTAGAAGTTTTGTCTATAAGTGAACCCGTCGTGAGCTACTTTCGTTGAGTTATGAAGCCGAGTTTGATTTTTAGAGCTTTCCATGTTCATATCATACTTCTACACATGTAATCTCTTTTAGCTTACTTCAATGCAATGTAAAGTTTCTTTGACATAAGAAAGTGTGTTAAGCCGACATAAGGTGGTGTCAAAGGTTAGAACACGGTCATTCTTTCCTTAATCTAGAAGTTTTGTCTATAGGTAAACCCGTCGTGAGCTACTTTCGTTGAGTTATGAAGCCGAGTTTGATCCTTAGAGCTTTCTACATATCATGCTTCTACACATGTAATTTCTTTTAGCATAGTTTAATGCAATGTAAGGTTACTTTGATATAAGAAAGTGTGTTAAGCCGACATAAGGTGGTGTCATAGGTGGGAACACTTTCATTCTTTCCTAATCTAGAAGTTTTGTCTATAGGTGAACCTGTCGTGAGCTACTTTCGTTGAGTTATGAAGCCGAGTTTTATCCTTAGAGCTCTATGTTCATATCATGCTTCTACACATGTAATCCTTTTAGCTTAGTTCAACGCAATGTAAGGTTACTTTGACATAAGAAAGTGTGTTAAGCCGACATAAGGTGGTGTCATAGGTTGGAACAAAGTCATTCTTTCCTAATCTAGAAGTTTTGTGTATAGGTGAACCCGTTGTGAGCTATTTTCGTTGAGTTATGAAGCCGAGTTTAATCTTTAGAGCTTTCCATGTTCATATCATGCTTCTACACATATAATCTCTTTTAGCTTAGTTCAATGCAATGTCAGGTTACTTTGACATAAGAAAGTGTGTTAAGCCGACATAAGGTGGTGTATAGGTTGGAACACTGTCATTCTTTCCTAATCTAGAAGTTTTGTCTATAGGTGAACCCGTTGTGAGCTACTTTCGTTGAGTTATGAAGCCGAGTTTGATCTTTAGAGCTTTCCATGTTCATATCATACTTCTACACATGTAATCTCTTTTAGCTTACTTCAATGTAATGTAAAGTTACTTTGACATAAGAAAGTGTGTTAAGCCGACATAAGGTGGTGTCAAAGGTTGGAACACGATCATTCTTTCCTTAATCTAGAAGTTTTGTCTATAGGTTAACCCGTCGTGAGCTATTTTCGTTGAGTTATGAAGCCGAGTTTGATCTTTAGAGCTTTCCATGTTCATATCATACTTCTACACATGTCATCTCTTTTAGCTTACTTCAATGCAATGTAAAGTTACTTTGACATAAGAAAGTGTGTTAAGCCGACATAAGGTGGTGTCAAAGGTTGGAACACGATCATTCTTTCCTTAATCTAGAAGTTTTGCCTATAGGTGAACCCGTCGTGAGCTAGTTTCGGTGAGTTATGAAGCCGAGTTTGATCTTTAGAGATTTCCACATTCATATCTTACTTCTACACATGTAATCTCTTTTAGCTTACTTCAATGCAATGTAGGTTTACTTTGACATAAGAAAGTGTGTTAAGCCGACATAAGGTGGTGTCAAAGGTTGGAACACGGTCATTCTTTCCTGAACCTAGAAGTTTTGTCTATAGGTGAACCCGTCGTGAGCTACTTTCGTTGAGTTATGAAGCCGAGTTTTATCCTTAGAGCTTTCTATGTTCATATCATGCTTCCACACATGTAATCTCTTTTAGCTTCGTTCAATGCAATGTAAGGTTACTTTGAAACAAGAAAGTGTGTTAAGCTGACATAAGGTGGTGTCATAGGTTGGAAGACAGTCATTCTTTACTAATCTAGAAGTTTTGTCTATAGGTAAACCCGTCGTGAGCTACATTCGTTGAGTTTTGAAGCCAAGTTTGATCCTTAGAGCTTTCCACGTTCATATCTAACTTCTACACATGTCATCTCTTTTAGCTTACTTCAATGCAATGTAAAGTTACTTTGACATAAGAAAGTGTGTTAAGCCGACATAAGGTGGTGTCATAGGTTGGAACACTTTCATTCTTTCCTAATTTAGAAGTTTTGTCTATAGGTGAACCCGTTGTGAGCTACTTTCGTTGAGTTATGAAGCCGAGTTTGATCTTTAGAGCTTTCTATATTCATATCATGCTTTTACACATGTAATCCTTTTAGCTTAGTTCAATGCAATGTAAGGTTACTTTGAAATAAGAAAGTGTGTTAAGCCGACATAAGGTGGTGTCATAGGTTGGAACACAGTCATTGTTTCCTAATCTAGAAGTTTTGTCTATAGGTGAACCCGTCGTGAGCTACTTTCGTTGAGTTATGAAGCCGAGTTTGATCTTTAGAGCTTTCCATGTTCATATTATACTTCTACACATGTAATTTCTTTTTCCTTACTTCAATGCAATGTAAAGTTACATTGACATAAAAAAGTGTGTTAAGCCGATATAAGTTGCGTCAAAGGTTGGAACACGGTCATTCTTTCCTGAACCTAGAAGTTTTGTCTATAGGTGAACCCGTCGTGAGCTACTTTCGTTGAGTTATGAAGCCGAGTTTGATCCTTAGAGCTTTCTATGTTCATATCATGCTTCTACACATGTAATCTCTTTTAGCTTAGTTCAATGCAATGTAAGGTTACTTTGAAATAAGAAAGTGTGTTAAGCCGACATAAGGTGGTGTCAAAGGTTGGAACACGATCATTCTTTCCTTAATCTAGAAGTTTTGTCTATAGGTTAACCCATCGTGAGCTATTTTCGTTGAGTTATGAAGCCGAGTCTGATCTTTAGAGCTTTCCATGTTCATATCATACTTCTACACATGTAATCTCTTTTAGCTTACTTCAATGCAATGTAAAGTTACTTTGACATAAGAAAGTGTGTTAAGCCGACATAAGGTGGTGTCAAAGGTTGGAACACGATCATTCTTTCCTTAATCTAGAAGTTTTGCCTATAGGTGAACCCGTCGTGAGCTAGTTTCGGTGAGTTATGAAGCCGAGTTTGATCTTTAGAGCTTTCCATGTTCATATCATACTTCTACACATGTAATCTCTTTTAGCTTACTTCAATGCAATGTAAAGTTACTTTGACATAAGAAAGTGTGTTAAGCCGACATAAGGTGGTGTCAAAGGTTGGAACACGGTCATTCTTTCCTTAATCTAGAAGTTTTGCCTATAGGTGAACCCGTCGTGAGCTAGTTTCGGTGAGTTATGAAGCTGAGTTTGATCCTTAGAGCTTTCTATGTTCATATCATGCTTCTACACATGTAATTTCTTTTAGCTTAGTTTAATGCAATGTAAGGTTACTTTGATATAAGAAAGTGTGTTAAGCCGACATAAGGTGGTGTCATAGGTTGGAACACTTTCATTCTTTCCAAATTTAGAAGTTTTTTCTATAGGTGAACCCGTTGTGAGCTACTTTCGTTGAGTTATGAAGCCGAGTTTTATCCTTAGAGATTTCTATGTTCATATCATGCTTCCACACATGTAATCTCTTTTAGCTTAGTTCAATGCAATGTAAGGTTACTTTGAAACAAGAAAGTGTGTTAAGCTGACATAAGGTGGTGTCATAGGTTGGAAGACAGTCATTCTTTACTAATCTAGAAGTTTTGTCTATAGGTAAACCCGTCGTGAGCTACATTCGTTGAGTTTTGAAGCCAAGTTTGATCCTTAGAGCTTTCCACGTTCATATCTAACTTCTACACATGTAATCTCTTTTAGCTTACTTCAATGCAATGTAAATTTACTTTTATTGATCAAGCTATTATCAAGCTTGAAGTTACTTTGGGCCAGAAACTGAATAAGGAAGCCAAATGGATCAGATGTGTGTTAACACTTTGGAGGAAGTTGGGCTGAGGTTATAAAGGCCCATGAATGTCTTCTAGAAGGAAAGAAGACTCCAAATGGTTCAATATAACCGTTGGAGGCTGAGAGAAGGTTAGGGAAGACATGTGACTCTGTTTGAACAAAAGAGGAAAGAGGCTCCATCTCCTTTTGTCTCAGCAGATTTTGCTGATCCATTTTAGGCAATTCTTGTCTCTTTGTGTTTGTCTTGTAGAATCTAGGGCAACCAATTGTATGCCTATATAAACCATGTAGCAACCATTTGTAATGTTAAGTGAGTGAATACACACTCTTCTTCTTCTTCATTCTCGCCCCCATTCTCTCTCTCTCTCTATGAGCTTTCTTCCATTAATTCTTCCATTCTTACATGGTATCAGAGCATTCTAAGATCCTAATCTCTCCTATTCTCTGTCATTTCTAAGCATTCTTCACCTATATTCTCCAACTCTAATTCCTTATTCTCTGTTCCAAGTCCATTCTCTGTTCTAAAACTCATCTCTTATTCTCTGTTTTGAACTTCATTCTCTCGGATTTAAACTCACACCATGGAGAACTCAAAGAATATGCTGATTCCTGTGATGTTGAAAGGTCCAAATTACTTGTTGTGGGCCAGAGCAGCAAGGATGATTCTCTGTAGCAAGGGAATGTGGAGGCACATAGTCTCATCTCGACCTGAAGAAGATGATGAAGCTGAGAGAGGAATGGTGTTGGCGGAAGACAGCAAGTGGTTTCAAGAGGACCAGACTGTTTTAGCCATTCTCACAAGCTCCCTTGATGCTCACCTCATTGAGTCTTACTCATTCTGTGACACAGCCAAAGATCTATGGGAAACTCTCAAAAAGGTTTTTGGGAATGTCTCTAATCTTACTCGAGTGTATGAAGTCAAGAAGGCTATCACATCCTTGAACCAAGAAGAAATGGAGTTCTCTGCCTACTTTGGAAAGCTCAGTTCTTTGTGGGCTGAACTAGATATGCTAAGGCCAGGAACTAATGATCCGTTGGTGATCAAGGAAAGACAAGAACAAGATAAGGTGTTCAAGCTGCTTGGTGGACTCAACTCAAACTTCAACGACCTCACTAAACATATTCTAAGGCAAGACAGAATCCCTAGTGTTGATGAGGTGTGCTCCCAAATCCTCAAAGAACAAGGCTCACACGGCTTGGTTAATAAAGGTGAGCTAGTCTCAGCAAATCAGGTGGAGCACGTCTCAGCTCATAGGGCATCTCTCACATATGAGGAAAGAAGGCGGTTGGTCTGTGAGCACTGCAAGAAGAAGGGGCATAGCAAGGACAAGTGCTGGATTCTTTATCCACACCTTAAACCAAACAAGTTTAAGGACCCAAAAGCAAACATCTCTCAGTCTGTGGCAGAAGGAGACCAAGCAGGGACGTCTAAACAAAGTGAAGGCGTGGCTATGACGGCTGTACCTGTGGATGATGTCATGAGAAAGTCAGATGTTGAAAAGCTTCTCAAGTCCATTGCCTCCCTAAAAGATTTCGGTATCACTTATTACTCTCAAAAACCGGTTGAATCTCTTATTATTGACTCAGGTGCTTCTCACCACATGATTAGCAATCCTAGGTTAATAGAGAATGTAGAACCGGCAGTAGGTAATGTTGTGATAGCCAATGGTACAAGAGTACCAATACAAGGTGTAGGAGACTTGAAGCTATTTGAGAAAACATCTAAAGCATTCTACATGCCTAAGTTTACTTCTAATTTGCTCTCGGTGAAGAAAGCAACCACTGATCTTGATTGTTTGGCTATATTTGGATCTGACAATGTTCATTTTCAGGATATTAAGAGTGGAAAGATCCTTGGAGAAGGTGGAACCAAGGATGGGCTCTATGTGTTAGGAGATGTTGAACCAAGTTCTTTAGATTCACCCTCTTTTACTTCTAATGTTGTAGTTGCTTTAAATTCTGTTTGGCATGCTAGATTAGGTCATCCTCATGCTCGTGCTATTGAACTCATGTTGCCTAATATTAAGTTTGATCATTCTGTTTGTGAAGCTTGTATCTTGGGTAAACATTGTAAGGGTGTGTTTCCAAATTCATCTACAATCTATGATAATTGCTTCGATTTAGTTCACTCAGATGTTTGGACTTCTCCATGCGTTTCTAGGGATAATCTCAAGTATTTTGTGACATTCATAGATGAAAAATCAAAGTACACTTGGATTACATTACTTCCCTCTAAGGATCGTGTGTTTGATGCATTCTTAAACTTCCAAAACTATGTGACTAATCAATTCAATGCTAAAATTAAGGTACTAAGATCAGACAATGGTGGAGAATATACAAGCACCAAGTTCAAAGAGCACTTAGCAAAACACGGCATAATTCACCAAACAAGCTGCCCTTATACTCCACAACAAAATGGAGTGGCTGAGAGGAAGAACAGACATCTTATGGAAGTTGCACGATCAATGATGTTCCATGCAAATGTTCCAAGGAGATTTTGGGGAGATGCGGTTATGACAGCTTGTTACTTGATCAACCGAACCCCAACAAAAGTTCTCAAGGACCTTTCTCCATTTGAGGTACTAAACGGCATTAAGCCATCACTTGAACATCTAAAAGTTTTTGGATGTGTGTGTTTTGTGTTGGTTCCAGGTGAGTTGAGGAACAAGTTGGATCCAAAGAGCAATAGGTGTATGTTTATTGGGTATTCTACATCGCAAAAAGGATACAAGTGCATTGATCCCAACAATGGGAAAACATATGTTTCTCGAGATGTAAGGTTCATTGAAGAGAAGGGCTATTATGATAAGATAGAGTGGGAAGACTTGAAAGACTTGGCTCACTCAACCTCGGATAGATCGGCAAGTTTAAAGCAACTCTTAGAGAACCTTGGACTTGGTCAGGAGAAAGAGGCATCACGTACTCACCCAACTCCTCCGGATTCCTCCAAAGTAACACCAACACCTGAGTCACATGGGGAACCACAAGGCAACATTGAACCACAAGGTGAGGAGGAAGGTGAGCCGGCCATGCCTAATGAGGTCTCGGATGATCAACCCACCGAGGAAACTCTAAACCGGGCTGATAATGAGGGGGAGATTGCTGTCGCTCCACCCCTAAGAAGAAGTACTAGGCTACGCAAGGATCCTTCCAATTGGATCAACACAAGAGTCTACTACAACAATCAAGCTGTTGCTCATCCTATTCAAGCTGTGTGTTCGATCGCCCTTTTGCCATCAGATCATCAAGCTTTCCTTGGAAAGATTGAGGTGCACTCCATTCCGAACACCTATGAAGAAGCTAAGGACATCAAAGAATGGTGTGAGGCTATTGGTGCAGAAGTTAGTGCAATGGAAAAGAACCATACATGGGAAGAAGCTGAACTACCTAATGGAAAAAAAGCGGTCAGTTCCAAGTGGGTCTTCACCATTAAGTACCACAGCAATGGAGATATAGAGCGATACAAAGCCAGGCTGGTTGCTAGAGGGTTTACACAAACTTATGGAGAGGACTATACAGACACATTTGCTCCGGTTGCTAAGCTCCATACGGTAAGAGTCATTTTATCCTTAGCTACTAACCTATCTTGGGAGCTATGGCAGATGGATGTGAAAAACGCTTTCCTCCAAGGGGAATTAGATGAAGACGTCTATATGTATCCTCCTCCTGGTTTGGAAGCCTCCATTGCACCGGGAAAGGTACTCAAGTTGCGCAAGGCGATTTATGGACTCAAGCAGTCACCTAGAGCTTGGTACCATAAGCTTAGCTCAACTCTCAAAACCAGAGGATTTAGGAAATCCGAGGCTGATCACACACTCTTCACATTGCAAAGTTCCAGAGGTATTATCGTTGTGCTCATTTATGTTGATGATTTGATCATTTCTGGTAGTGACAAATCAGGTATTGCTGAAACTAAAGCTTTCCTTAAGAGTGTGTTTGATATCAAAGACCTTGGAGAACTTAAGTACTTCCTTGGAATAGAAGTGTGCCGCTCCTCGCATGGTCTCTTTCTATCCCAAAGGAAGTACGTGCTTGATCTTTTGAATGAGACAGGAAAGCTTGGAGCAAAGCCGGCCAAGACTCCCCTCGAAGATGGCTACAAGGTCGCTCGAAAGGGGGAGAAAGATGATACACCTTATGAAGATCCAGCTCAATACCGTCGTCTGGTTGGTAAGCTTATATACTTAACCATCACACGCCCTGACTTGTGTTTTGCTGTGAACCAGGTCAGTCAGCATATGCAGACCCCTACGGTGTACCATTGGAGTATGGTAGAACGGATTCTTCGATATCTCAAAGGAAGCCCAGGTCGTGGCATTTGGATGGGAAAGAATGAGAACACCGAGATCGTGGGTTACTGTGACGCAGACTGGGCTGGGGATAGGAATGATCGGAAATCCACAACAGGCTATTGCACATTCATTGGAGGAAACTTAGTCACGTGGAAAACAAAGAAGCAGAAGGTTGTATCTTGTTCGAGTGCGGAAGCGGAGTATAGGGCCATGAGGAAGCTAACTAATGAGTTAACATGGCTGAAGGCTCTTCTAAAAGACCTCGGCATAGAGTCTCCAAGACCAATTACTATGCATTGTGACAACCAAGCTGCCATTCACATTGCATCCAACTCAGTATTTCATGAGAGGACTAAGCATATTGAGATGGATTGTCACAAAGTACGTGAGAAGATCGAGGAAGGAGTAACCCTTCCATGCTATACAAAGAGTGAAGACCAGTTGGCGGACATCTTCACCAAAGCTGCAAGTCTCAAGGTGTGCGAACACATCAACAGCAAGTTGGGACTTGTAGACTTAACTCGCCCTTGATCTCATGTCCTCTAATCCGTGAGCTTCACACTCTTTTTCCCTTAACACTCTTTTCTCCCATGTGGTTTTTGGGTGGTAAGGTTTTTAATGAGGTGATGTCTTGCGGATTCCAAGCTTAGCTTTACTCCATATAGCTAAGCTTGAGGGGGAGTATTGATCAAGCTATTATCAAGCTTGAAGTTACTTTGGGCCAGAAACTGAATAAGGAAGCCAAATGGATCAGATGTGTGTTAACACTTTGGAGGAAGTTGGGCTGAGGTTATAAAGGCCCATGAATGTCTTCTAGAAGGAAAGAAGACTCCAAATGGTTCAATATAACCGTTGGAGGCTGAGAGAAGGTTAGGGAAGACATGTGACTTTGTTTGAACAAAAGAGGAAAGAGGCTCCATCTCCTTTTGTCTCAGCAGATTTTGCTGATCCATTTTAGGCAATTCTTGTCTCTTTGTGTTTGTCTTGTAGAATCTAGGGCAACCAATTGTATGCCTATATAAACCATGTAGCAACCATTTGTAATGTTAAGTGAGTGAATACACACTCTTCTTCTTCTTCATTCTCGCCCCCATTCTCTCTCTCTCTCTATGAGCTTTCTTCCATTAATTCTTCCATTCTTACAACTTTGACATAAGAAAGTGTGTTAAGCCGACATAAGGTGGTGTCAAAGGTTGGAACACGGTCATTCTTTCCTCAATCTAGAATTTTTGTCTATAGATGAACCCGTCGTGAGCTACTTTTGTTGAGTTATGAAGCCGAGTTTGATCCTTAGAGCTTTCTATGTTCATATCATGTTTCTACACATGTAATCCTTTTAGCTTAGTTCAATGCAATGTAAGGTTACTTTGACATAAGAAAGTGTGTTAAGCCGACATAAGGTGGTGTCATAGGTTGGAACACAGTCATTCTTTCCTAATCTAGAAGTTTTGTCTATAAGTGAACCCGTCATGAGCTATTTTCGTTGAGTTATGAAGCCGAGTTTGATCTTTAGGGCTTTCCATGTTCATATCATGCTTCTACACATATAATCTCTTTTACCTTAGTTCAATGCAATGTCAGGTTACTTTGACATAAGAAAGTGTGTTAAGCCGACATAAGGTGGTGTATAGGTTGGAACACAGTCATTCTTTCCTAATCTAGAAGTTTTGTCTATAGGTGAACCCGTTGTGAGCTACTTTCGTTGAGTTATGAAGCCGAGTTTGATCTTTAGAGCTTTCCATGTTCATATCATACTTCTACACATGTAATCTCTTTTAGCTTACTTCAATGTAATGTAAAGTTACTTTGACATAAGAAAGTGTGTTAAGCTGACATAAGGTGGTGTCAAAGGTTGGAACACGGTCATTCTTTCCTTAATCTAGAAGTTTTGTCTATAGGTTAACCCGTCGTGAGCTATTTTCGTTGAGTTATGAAGCCGAGTTTGATCTTTAGAGCTTTCCATGTTCATATCATACTTCTACACATGTAATCTCTTTTAGCTTACTTCAATGCAATGTAAAATTACTTTGACATAAGAAAGTGTGTTAAGCCGACATAAGGTGGTGTCAAAGGTTGGAACACGATCATTCTTTCCTTAATCTAGAAGTTTTTCCTATAGGTGAACCCGTCGTGAGCTAGTTTCGGTGAGTTATGAAGCTGAGTTTGATCCTTAGAGTTTCTATGTTCATATCATGCTTCTACACATGTAATTTCTTTTAGCTTAGTTTAATGCAATGTAAGGTTACTTTGATATAAGAAAGTGTGTTAAGCCGACATAAGGTGGTGTCATAGGTTGGAACACTTTCATTCTTTCCTAATTTAGAAGTTTTTTCTATAGGTGAACCCGTTGTGAGCTACTTTCGTTGAGTTATGAAGCCGAGTTTTATCCTTAGAGATTTCTATGTTCATATCATGCTTCCACACATATAATCTCTTTTAGCTTAGTTCAATGCAATGTCAGGTTACTTTGACATAAGAAAGTGTGTTAAGCTGACATAAGGTGGTGTCATAGGTTGGAAGACAGTCATTCTTTACTAATCTAGAAGTTTTGTCTATAGGTAAACCCGTCGTGAGCTACATTCGTTGAGTTTTGAAGCCAAGTTTAATCCTTAGAGCTTTCCACGTTCATATCTAACTTCTACACATGTAATCTCTTTTAGCTTACTTCAATGCAATGTAAGTTTACTTTGACATAAGAAAGTGTGTTAAGCCGACATAAGGTGGTGTCAAAGGTTGGAACACGGTCATTCTTTCCTCAATCTAGAATTTTTGTCTATAAGTGAACCCGTCGTGACCTACTTTCGTTGAGTTATGAAGCCGAGTTTGATCCTTAGAGCTTTCTATGTTCATATCATGCTTCTACACATGTAATCCTTTTAGCTTAGTTCAATGCAATGTAAGGTTACTTTGACATAAGAAAGTGTGTTAAGCCGACATAAGGTGGTGTCATAGGTTGGAACACAGTCATTCTTTCCTAATCTAGAAGTTTTGTCTATAAGTGAACCCGTCGTGAGCTATTTTCGTTGAGTTATGAAGCCGAGTTTGATCTTTAGAGCTTTCCATGTTCATATCATGCTTCTACACATATAATCTCTTTTAGCTTAGTTCAATGCAATGTCATGTTACTTTGACATAAGAAAGTGTGTTAAGCCGACATAAGGTGGTGTATAGGTTGGAACACAGTCATTCTTTCCTAATCTAGAAGTTTTGTCTATAGGTGAACCCGTCGTGAGCTACTTTCGTTGAGTTATGAAGCCGAGTTTGATCTTTAGAGCTTTCCATGTTCATATCATACTTCTACACATGTAATCTCTTTTAGCTTACTTCAATGTAATGTAAAGTTACTTTCACATAAGAAAGTGTGTTAAGCCGACATAAGGTGGTGTCAAAGGTTGGAACACGGTCATTCTTTCCTTAATCTAGAAGTTTTGTCTATAGGTGAACCCGTCGTGAGCTACTTTCGTTGGGTTATGAAGCCGAGTTTGATCTTTAGAGCTTTCCATGTTCATATCATACTTCTACACATGTAATCTCTTTTAGCTTACTTCAATGCAATGTAAAGTTACTTTGACATAAGAAAGTGTGTTAAGCCGACATAAGGTGGTGTCAAAGGTTGGAACACGGTCATTCTTTCCTTAATCTAGAAGTTTTGCCTATAGGTGAACCCGTCGTGAGCTAGTTTCGGTGAGTTATGAAGCTGAGTTTGATCCTTAGAGCTTTCTATGTTCATATCATGCTTCTACACATGTAATTTCT
This sequence comes from Lepidium didymum, assembly GCA_963920545.1. Taxonomy (NCBI): domain Eukaryota; kingdom Viridiplantae; phylum Streptophyta; class Magnoliopsida; order Brassicales; family Brassicaceae; genus Lepidium; species Lepidium didymum. Next base: position 11,507,516 of record OY986992.1, on the reverse strand, counting down.
TTTAGCTTAGTTTAATGCAATGTAAGGTTACTTTGATATAAGAAAGTGTGTTAAGCCGACATAAGGTGGTGTCATAGGTTGGAACACTTTCATTCTTTCCTAATTTAGAAGTTTTGTCTATAGGTGAACCTGTTGTGAGCTACTTTCGTTGAGTTATGAAGCCGAGTTTTATCCATAGAGATTTCTATGTTCATATCATGCTTCCACACATGTAATCTCTTTTAGCTTAGTTCAATGCAATGTAAGGTTACTTTGAAACAAGAAAGTGTGTTAAGCTGACATAAGGTGGTGTTATAGGTTGGAAGACAGTCATTCTTTACTAATCTAGAAGTTTTGTCTATAGGTGAACCCGTCGTGAGCTACATTCGTTGAGTTTTGAAGCCAAGTTTGATCCTTAGAGCTTTCCACGTTCATATCTAACTTCTACACATGTAATCTCTTTTAGCTTACTTCAATGCAATGTAAATTTACTTTGACATAAGAAAGTGTGTTAAGCCGACATAAGGTGGTGTCAAAGGTTGGAACACGGTCATTCTTTCCTCAATCTAGAATTTTTGTCTATAGATGAACCCGTCGTGAGCTACTTTTGTTGAGTTATGAAGCCGAGTTTGATCCTTAGAGCTTTCTATGTTCATATCATGTTTCTACACATGTAATCCTTTTAGCTTAGTTCAATGCAATGTAAGGTTACTTTGACATAAGAAAGTGTGTTAAGCCGACATAAGGTGGTGTCATAGGTTGGAACACAGTCATTCTTTCCTAATCTAGAAGTTTTGTCTATAAGTGAACCCGTCGTGAGCTATTTTCGTTGAGTTATGAAGCCGAGTTTGATCTTTAGAGCTTTCCATGTTCATATCATGCTTCTACACATATAATCTCTTTTAGCTTAGTTCAATGCAATGTCAGGTTACTTTGACATAAGAAAGTGTGTTAAGCCGACATAAGGTGGTGTATAGGTTGGAACACAGTCATTCTTTCCTAATCTAGAAGTTTTGTCTATAGGTGAACCCGTTGTGAGCTACTTTCGTTGAGTTATGAAGCCGAGTTTGATCTTTAGAGCTTTCCATGTTCATATCATACTTCTACACATGTAATCTCTTTTAGCTTACTTCAATGTAATGTAAAGTTACTTTGACATAAGAAAGTGTGTTAAGCCGACATAAGGTGGTGTCAAAGGTTGGAACACGGTCATTCTTTCCTTAATCTAGAAGTTTTGTCTATAGGTTAACCCGTCGTGAGCTATTTTCGTTGAGTTATGAAGCCGAGTTTGATCTTTAGAGCTTTCCATGTTCATATCATACTTCTACACATGTAATCTCTTTTAGCTTACTTCAATGCAATGTAAAGTTACTTTGACATAAGAAAGTGTGTTAAGCCGACATAAGGTGGTGTCAAAGGTTGGAACACGATCATTCTTTCCTTAATCTAGAAGTTTTGCCTATAGGTGAACCCGTCGTGAGCTAGTTTCGGTGAGTTATGAAGCTGAGTTTGATCCTTCGAGCTTTCTATGTTCATATCATGCTTCTACACATGTAATTTCTTTTAGCTTAGTTTAATGCAATGTAAGGTTACTTTGATATAAGAAAGTGTGTTAAGCCGACATAAGGTGGTGTCATAGGTTGGAACACTTTCATTCTTTCCTAATTTAGAAGTTTTGTCTATAGGTGAACCCGTTGTGAGCTACTTTCGTTGAGTTATGAAGCCGAGTTTTATCCTTAGAGATTTCTATGTTCATATCATGCTTCCACACATGTAATCTCTTTTAGCTTAGTTCAATGCAATGTCAGGTTACTTTGACATAAGAAAGTGTGTTAAGCTGACATAAGGTGGTGTCATAGGTTGGAAGACAGTCATTCTTTACTAATCTAGAAGTTTTGTCTATAGGTAAACCCGTCGTGAGCTACATTCGTTGAGTTTTGAAGCCAAGTTTAATCCTTAGAGCTTTCCACGTTCATATCTAACTTCTACACATGTAATCTCTTTTAGCTTACTTCAATGCAATGTAAGTTTACTTTGACATAAGAAAGTGTGTTAAGCCGACATAAGGTGGTGTCAAAGGTTGGAACACGGTCATTCTTTCCTCAATCTAGAATTTTTGTCTATAGGTGAACCCGTCGTGACCTACTTTCGTTGAGTTATGAAGCCGAGTTTGATCCTTAGAGCTTTCTATGTTCATATCATGCTTCTACACATGTAATCCTTTTAGCTTAGTTCAATGCAATGTAAGGTTACTTTGACATAAGAAAGTGTGTTAAGCCGACATAAGGTGGTGTCATAGGTTGGAACACAATCATTCTTTCCTAATCTAGAAGTTTTGTCTATAAGTGAACCCGTCGTGAGCTATTTTCGTTGAGTTATGAAGCCGAGTTTGATCTTTAGAGCTTTCCATGTTCATATCATGCTTCTACACATATAATCTCTTTTAGCTTAGTTCAATGCAATGTCAGGTTACTTTGACATAAGAAAGTGTGTTAAGCCGACATAAGGTGGTGTATAGGTTGGAACACAGTCATTCTTTCCTAATCTAGAAGTTTTGTCTATAGGTGAACCCGTTGTGAGCTACTTTCGTTGAGTTATGAAGCCGAGTTTGATCTTTAGAGCTTTCCATGTTCATATCATACTTCTACACATGTAATCTCTTTTAGCTTACTTCAATGTAATGTAAAGTTACTTTGACATAAGAAAGTGTGTTAAGCCGACATAAGGTGGTGTCAAAGGTTGGAACACGGTCATTCTTTCCTTAATCTAGAAGTTTTGTCTATAGGTGAACCCGTCGTGAGCTACTTTCGTTGAGTTATGAAGCCGATTTTGATCTTTAGAGCTTTCCATGTTCATATCATACTTCTACACATGTAATCTCTTTTAGCTTACTTCAATGCAATGTAAAGTTACTTTGACATAAGAAAGTGTGTTAAGCCGACATAAGGTGGTGTCAAAGGTTGGAACACGGTCATTCTTTCCTTAATCTAGAAGTTTTGCCTATAGGTGAACTCGTCGTGAGGTAGTTTCGGTGAGTTATGAAGCTGAGTTTGATCCTTAGAGCTTTCTATGTTCATATCATGCTTCTACACATGTAATTTCTTTTAGCTTAGTTTAATGCAATGTAAGGTTACTTTGATATAAGAAAGTGTGTTAAGCTGACATAAGGTGGTGTCATAGGTTGGAACACTTTCATTCTTTCCTAATTTAGAAGTTTTGTCTATAGGTGAACCCGTTGTGAGCTACTTTCGTTGAGTTATGAAGCCGAGTTTTATCCTTATATTAGTCAAGCATCCTCACTCGGTCACATGTAAACCTATCCAAGAGACCGAGTGACATATTTACTTGAGTAGCAAGGGAAGCAGAACAAGGATAGGCTCAGCTGTAGGGGATTGCTAGTGGATAAGAAGCAAAAGTGGTCCCAATGGTCCCCTCCACCCAGCTGGTCAATATGACCGTTGGAGACTAGTACCAAATGGTCCCCTCCTCCCAGCTGGCACTTCTCTTTCCTCTCTTATGCTTTTATGTACCTAGACAGAATTGTGTATTCATGATGTATCTAGGATAAGTCTATTTAAGCTAACTCATGTAACCATTTCGAAATTAATGAGAACATGATGGTTTCTTCACTATTCTACTCACTCTCTCTCTAAAATCTCTTAAAGCTTCCGCAGCCATAGTTCATGTTTTGATTCCAAAACCCAACATGGTATCAGAGCATTGATCTTTGGATCATTCTCTTCTCATTCTCCTGTTCTCATTCATCCATTCTCTGTTCTGTACTCACTCTTTTCTCATTAGCTCTATGTTCGCATTCAAGCTTTCAAAATCCAAACTTTGCTGCTAGTGGAGAAAGCTCACGTTTTTTTTTGTCAGAATCTCATCAAGCTTGCTCCTTTCTGGCGTTATTCACTCAAAGGTGTCACCTTTCTCAAGTTTCTTCAAAGAAAGTTCAGAACTTTCTCAAGAAAAACCTTAAAGCTTCAGCCTTTTTCAAATCTGCAAGGAAAGATTCGACCTTTCTCAAGATCTCATGGATACAACTAAGTTTCCGAGTGTTCCAATAACTCTCAAGGGTGTGAACTATCTTCTATGGGCCAGAACAGTGAAGACAACAATTTGCACTAGGAAAGGGTTTTGGGGCCATGTGGTGAAGGAAAGACCTCCAAAGGAACCTCAGTCCAGCGATGAAGAAGAAGAAGACCTTCTTGATGAAGATGATGAGTGGTTTCAAGTGGATCAAGCTGTCAAGTCCATCATCCAGAGCTCCCTAGATCCACAAATCCTTGAGGCATATTCATACTGTGAAACGGCAAAGGAGTTATGGGACACCTTGAAGAAGGTTTATGGTAACATTTCAAACTTAACAAGAGTATTTGAGGTTAAGAGAGCTCTGTCTAATCTTCTTCAAGAAGAAATGGAATTTACTGAATACTTTGGGAAGTTTAGATCATTATGGGCTGAGTTAGATATGTTAAGGCCAATGACTATGGATCCGAAGGTGATTAGGCAGAGGAATGAAGAGGATAAGGTCTTCGGCCTTATGATGAATCTGAACCCTGGATATAAGGATCTTGTGAAACATATCCTAAGGTCAGCTGCAAGCACTAGCTCTCTTCCCAGTCTTGAAGAAGTTTGTTCTCAAATCCAGAAGGAACAAGGGTCCATTGAGCTGTTTGAGGGAAACGGAAATTCTGGTCTTATAACAGCAAACAAAGCTCAAGGAAGGTTTGAAGATAGGAAGAAGCCCTTTTGTGACCATTGCAAGAAGAAGGGTCATGTTAAGGAAAAATGCTGGCTGCTCCATCCTCACCTTAAACCAGCCAAGTTCAAGGATTCAAAGGCCAATCTGTCTCATGAAGTCTTGCATGATCAAGGTTCCATGATAGGCTCAGCCGCTGCCTCTTCATCCAAGGACCAAGAGCACTTGACTGCAGCTGCTGCCTCATCATTTCATGGAGATGTCATCAAGAAATCGGACCTTGAAGCTCTCATCAACTCCCTCAAATCACTAAAGGATTCCGGTATCTGTTTTTATTCCCATAAGCTCTTTAAACCGATTGTTGTTGATTCTGGAGCTTCTCATCATATGATTAGTGATAAGAGCTTGATTAGCAACATAGAACCGGCTTTAGGGAGTGTTGTGATAGCAAATGGCAATAGGATATCGGTTAGTGGAGTAGGGAAGCTAGGCTTGTTTAACAAAAAAGTCTAGAGCTTTTTATATGCCGGAATTCACCTCTAATCTTCTCTCGGTTAGAAAGGCTGTTATGGACTTATATTGCAATGTTATTTTTGGACCTAACGATGTGAAGTTTCAGGATATTGAGACGGGAAGGTTACTTGGACAAGGGAGAGTGGAAAATGGGCTTTACATTCTTGAAGACCCAAAGTTTTTATCTTCGTTTTGTGGCAATATTGTGGCTGTTTCTAATTCGGCTGTTAGTAGTTTAAGTGACTATGTTTGGCATGCTAGAGCTGGCCACCCTCATTTTCGTGCCTTGAAACTTATGTTGCCTGATTTATCTTTTGACAATGTTGATTGTGAAGCTTGCATTCTTGGAAAACATTGCAAGGTAGTTTATCCTTTATCTTCTACCATTTATGAAAGTTGCTTTGATCTTGTGCACTCTGATGTTTGGACGTCTCCTTGTGCATCTAGGGATAATCATAGATACTTTGTCACTTTCATAGATGAGAAATCAAAATATACTTGGATAACTCTTATGCCATCAAAAGATAGAGTGTTTGATGCATTTAAAAATTTTGAAGCTTACATATCTAATCATTTTAACTCGAAATTGAAGGTACTTAGAACGGATAATGGAGGAGAATATATGAGCAAAGCGTTCCAAGAGCACTTAACTAAACAAGGAATACTACATCAAACTAGTTGCCCCTATAATCCACAACAAAACGGAGTGGCTGAGAGGAAGAATCGCCACCTAATGGAGGTTTCAAGATCTCTCATGTTCCACATGAATGTGCCAAAAAGATTTTGGGGTGATGCAGTCATGACGGCCTGCTACTTGATCAATAGAACTCCAACCAAAGTCCTCAAAGATGTGTCTCCATATAAGGTATTAAACAAAACTGAACCTTCCTTAGATCACTTAAGGGTGCTTGGTTGTGTGTGTTTTGTTCTAGTGCCCGGAGAGCTGAGGAACAAACTCGAAGCCAAGAGCAAGAAGTGTATGTTCATAGGTTACTCCTCTACTCAAAAGGGGTATAAGTGTTATGATCCGGAAATGAGACGAGTCCATGTATCCCGAGATGTGACATTTCGTGAAGATCGTGGATACTATGGTGAAAGGAATTGGGATGATCTTCAAGACCTACCTGAACCTGTCATGGATAGAGCCGCAAGTCTTCAATTCCTCCTCAACAAGCTTGGTGTCCCAACCACCCAAAACCACACTCCCTCGGATCAGACAACCTCGGAAACACCTCTGGATCATGTCAACAACATGCCACGGACTGAACCAAGGACTGATCAAGGGACTGCCCCATCAACACATTCGCCTCCAAGAACCTACACTCAAGATTGTAGCTCACCACAAGTGCTGGATCCGCAGAAGGAATCTGAGCCGGCCTCACAATCAGACCTAACGGGTTCAATAACTCCAAAGGCTCCTCGGACTGACTCTGAGTTGTGTGTGCCCCAAGCTCAACCTGATCAACCTGAGCCACCAACTCAACCCATGGAGCCACCCGCTGTGGTCCAACCTCTCAGACGTAGCACACGAGTCCGCAAAGATCCCTCTAATTGGAGGAACACAAGGGTCTATTACAATGCTCAAGCCGTGGCTCATCCCGTTACCACGGTATTTTCGATTGACCTCTTACCCTCTGAGTTCCATGCCTTTCTTGGTCGAATTGAAATGGATCAGGTACCTCAAAGCTATGATGAAGCTAAGCAAATCCAACATTGGTTGGATGCGGTGAAGGCTGAGATAGGGGCTATGGAAAAGAACCACACTTGGGATGAAGTAGATATGCCATTGGGAAAGAAGGCTGTCACCTCCAAGTGGGTCTTCACTATCAAGTACAAAAGCAATGGAGAGATTGAGCGCTACAAAGCAAGGCTTGTAGCTCGCGGTTTCACACAAACCTTTGGAGTTGATGACTACACGGATACATTTGCTCCGGTTGCCAAACTACATACGGTAAGGGTGGTTCTTTCATTAGCTACTAACTTGTCTTGGGAGTTATGGCAGATGGATGTCAAGAATGCCTTCCTTCAAGGGGAACTTGAGGAGGAGGTGTATATGACACCACCACCAGGCCTAGACTTGAAGGTTACTCCCGGGAAAGTATTGCGGCTAAGGAAAGCCATCTATGGTTTGAAGCAATCTCCAAGAGCATGGTACCACAAGCTCAGCCACACACTTAGAGATCGTGGCTTCCGCAAGTCTGAAGCTGACCATACCTTGTTCACACTCAAGAGTTCGAATGGTATTGTGGTTGTGTTGATATATGTTGATGACCTTATCATCTCCGGCGATGATAAGGAAGGTATAGCAGCCACTAAAGCATATCTTCACTCTGTTTTTGACATTAAAGATCTTGGCGAACTAAAGTATTTTCTAGGGATTGAGATTTGTCGTTCTTCGGAAGGATTATTTCTCTCTCAAAGAAAATACACTCTTGATTTGCTTCGTGAGACAGGTATGGAGACTAGTAGACCAGCCAAGACACCCCTTGCAGATGGTTACAAGGTCAATCGAAAGGGGGAGAAAGATGATGAGCCATTTGAAGATGTGTCCAAATACCGCCGATTAGTGGGTAAGCTCATTTATCTAACCATATCTAGACCAGACCTCTGTTTTGCTGTGAACCAGGTTAGTCAATTCATGCAAGCTCCAACAAAGTATCATTGGAGTATGGTTGAGCGGATCCTCAAGTATCTCAAAGGAAGCTCGAGCCAAGGCGTATGGATGGGAAAGAATGAGAGCTCGGATGTTGCTGGATATTGTGATGCTGATTGGGCTGGAGATAGGAATGATAGGAAGTCTACCACGGGTTATTGCACATTTGTTGGAGGTAACTTGGTTACTTGGAAGACCAAGAAGCAAAAGGTTGTGGCGTGTTCAAGTGCAGAAGAGGAGTATAGAGCTATGAGGAGGCTTACGGATGAGCTAGTGTGGCTGAGAGCTCTGCTCAAGGATCTAGGACGAGACACAAAGGATCCAATTACCATGCACTGTGACAACCAAGCAGCAATCCACATAGCCTCCAATCCGGTCTTTCATGAGAGAACTAAGCACGTAGAAGTAGACTGTCACAAAGTCCGAGAGCGTATAGAGGAAGGAGTAGTTCTTCCATGTTTCACACCAAGTGGAGATCAGTTGGCAGATATCTTCACTAAAGCTGCAAGTACCAAAGTTTGCAACCACATCTATGGTAAACTTGGACTTGTGAGCTTAGACCGCCCTTGACTTCATGTCCTCTAACCCGCGGTTTGCATACTCTTTTTCCCTCGGCAAGGTTTTGTCCCACGTGGTTTTCCTTATTGAGGTTTTTTAATGAGGTGTAGACTTCGGGTTTTTCAAGCTAAGCCTTCGGTCCTTTCGGCTTAGCTTGAGGGGGAGTATTAGTCAAGCATCCTCACTCGGTCACATGTAAACCTATCCAAGAGACCGAGTGACATATTTACTTGAGTAGCAAGGGAAGCAGAACAAGGATAGGCTCAGCTGTAGGGGATTGCTAGTGGATAAGAAGCAAAAGTGGTCCCAATGGTCCCCTCCACCCAGCTGGTCAATATGACCGTTGGAGACTAGTACCAAATGGTCCCCTCCTCCCAGCTGGCACTTCTCTTTCCTCTCTTATGCTTTTATGTACCTAGACAGAATTGTGTATTCATGATGTATCTAGGATAAGTCTATTTAAGCTAACTCATGTAACCATTTCGAAATTAATGAGAACATGATGGTTTCTTCACTATTCTACTCACTCTCTCTCTAAAATCTCTTAAAGCTTCCGCAGCCATAGTTCATGTTTTGATTCCAAAACCCAACACCTTAGAGATTTCTATGTTCATATCATGCTTCCACACATGTAATCTCTTTTAGCTTAGTTCAATGCAATGTAAGGTTACTTTGAAACAAGAAAGTGTGTTAAGCTGACATAAGGTGGTGTCATAGGTTGGAAGACAGTCATTCTTTACTAATCTAGAAGTTTTGTCTATAGGTAAACCCGTCGTGAGCTACATTCGTTGAGTTTTGAAGCCAAGTTTGATCCTTAGAGCTTTCCACGTTCATATCTAACTTCTACACATGTAATCTCTTTTAGCTTACTTCAATGCAATGTAAGTTTACTTTGACATAAGAAAGTGTGTTAAGCCGACATAAGGTGGTGTCAAAGGTTGGAACACGGTCATTCTTTCCTCAATCTAGAATTTTTGTCTATAGGTGAACCCGTCGTGAGCTATTTTCGTTGAGTTATGAAGCCGAGTTTGATCTTTAGAGCTTTCCATGTTCATATCATGCTTCTACACATATAATCTCTTTTAGCTTAGTTCAATGCAATGTCAGGTTACTTTGACATAAGAAAGTGTGTTAAGCCGACATAAGGTGGTGTATAGGTTGGAACACTGTCATTCTTTCCTAATCTATAAGTTTTGTCTATAGGTGAACCCGTTGTGAGCTACTTTCGTTGAGTTATTGATACACGTTCTGGTTGATTCAAAGCAAGCTATAACGCAAGGTGGTGTTTGTGGTCACAAGAGAGAAGCTCAGCTTGCTTTACACGATGCGGAAGGTGAATTGGACCACACGAGGGTGATGAACTCGTGATACACCAAGAGATTCTTCAAGGCTGAGTGCTAGTACTCAAAGACAAGAAGAATCGAAGCTTTCAGATCTAGAAAACGTGAAAGAGAAGGAGCTTTTTGGCTGCTAGGGTTTTTGGACGAAATTGTTGTGTCCTTATTCATCCATAAGCTTAGGTATTTATAGAACCCTAAGTCTTAAAACAACATGAAGTTTGAAACAAAAACAACAAGTAGTTTTAAAATAACAAAAAAACAACAAGATGTGCGTAAAAATAAACAAACGAATTCTTCAGCCTTCTAAGTGCTCTAGTGACTTGTGAATGATGTTCAACTTGTGAACAAGTCCTAGAATGCACACTTGGGGTGTTGCCTCGTTAAAACCTCTTTCAGGAAACCCATTGGGACAAAACCGAAAGTAGGAAAAAGAGTACAATTCCCAGGCATGTCTTTGTGTGTCTTTACTCTTGGATGATAGTAAAGACACTAGAAGCTGCTGTGTTGACATTGAGAAGTGCCCATGGCTCACTTGATGATGTAAACAAGCCATGATGGTCTGATAATGCGTGTGGTTCGTCATCTTCTCCTTGCTCTAGAATGTGCTCCACGAACTGGCTGAATTTGTGGCTGATTGCTCTTGCTTTGAGGGGTGTAAGTGGTCCACTTGGTACTTGAGGCACCATGACATCCGCAGCTACATGTTCAACATCGTCTATGTCCTCATCATTCCCTCCCCCTTCGCAACGTTTTGTCCTCAAAACTGGATCCTTACCTACATCAAACAATTCTAAGTCAGCAACATTGAATGTTGGAGAAACGTTAAACGTACCTGGCAGCTCCAGTTGATATGCGTTTTCATTTATCCTCTTTAGGACTCGAAAAGGTCCATCTCCCCGCGGTGCAAGCTTGCTCTTCCTCTTTTGTGGAAACCTTTCGGACCTAAAGTGCAACCAAACCCAATCTCCTTTCTTGAAGGTAACTTGTTTCCTTCCTTTGTTGGCTTGCTCTGCATAAGCTTTTGTTTTCTTTTCTATATTCTCCTTTGCTTTCTGATGAATCTTTTTGATGTATTCTGCCCTTGTTTCTCCCTCCAAGCTTACTACTTCGGCTGGTGGTAATGGTGTGAGTTCAAGAGGCGAGTTGGGATTGAATCCATAGACGATCTCAAAAGGAGACATTCTGGTGGCAGAATGCACAGCTCGGTTGTAAGCAAACTCGATGAATGGGATACATTCCAGCCACGTCTTCAAGTTCTTGCCAATGGTGGCTCTCAGCAATGTGGATAAAGTGCGATTCACCACTTCCGTTTGTCCATCTGTTTGGGGATGACATGTGGTGGAGAAGAGCAGCTTGGTTCCTAATTTCTTCCATAAAGCTCTCCAAAAGTGGCTGAGGAACTTGGTGTCACGATCTGATACTATGGTTCTCGGAATACCATGTAACCTCACTACTTCTTTAAAGAACAATGTTGCAGTTTGAGATGCATCGTTGGTCTTGGAACATGGTATGAAGTGAGCCATCTTCGAAAACCTGTCTACAACAACAAAAATGGAATCTTTGTGGTTTATCTTAGGCAAGCCTAGCACAAAGTCCATAGAAATGTCAGTCCAAGGAGTAGTAGGAATGGGCAAAGGCATGTATAAACCGTAAGGGTGTGCTCTGGATTTGGCCTTCCGACACACCAAGCACCTAGCACAGTGTGCTTCAACGTCACGCCTTTGATGAGGCCAATAGAAATATTTCCTCAACATGTCTAACGTTTTGTCAACTCCAAAGTACCCCATCAAGCTACCTCCATGTGCTTCCTTCAACAGCAAATCTCGTATAGAGCCTTTGGGAATGCACAGCCTCTTCTCTTTGAACAGGAACCCATCAAACAAGTAGAATTTGGTGTAAGCTCCTTTGCCGTGTTCCTTGAAGATCTCCTTGAAGTCTTCATCTACTGTGTATAGCTCCTTCATTAACTCAAATCCTAACACTTTGGCTTCCATAACCGAGATGAGAGTATGTCTTCTAGACAAGGCATCAGCTACAACATTTTCCTTTCCCTTCTTATACTTGATCACATAGGGAAATGTTTCGATGAATTCCAGCCAGCGTGCATGCCTCTTTTTCAGCTTAGTTTGACCCTTCAAATGCTGCAATGTCTGATGGTCCGTGTGTATAACACATTCCCTAGCCAACAAATAGTGTTGCCAAGACTCCATAGCCCTCACTAAAGCGTATAACTCTTTGTCATAGGTTGGGTAATTCAATGCTGCTCCACTTAGCTTCTCACTGAAGTAAGCTACTGGTCTGCCTCCTTGGGTTAGTACAACTCCTATTCCCACTCCAGATGCGTCACACTCTAGTTCAAATGTCTTGTTGAAGTCTGGTAGAGCTAAAACCGGTGCAGCTGTGAGTTTCTCTTTCAAGCGCTGAAATGCTTGCTCTTGTTCTTCTCCCCATTTGAACTCATTGTTCTTCTTAACTATGGACGTCAAGGGGCTGGCAATACTGCTGAAATCCTTTACAAACCGACGATAGAAGCTGGCCAAATCGTGAAAGCTTCTCACTTGGCTGATACTCGTTGGTGTTGGCCATTCTTTGATAGCTCGAATCTTGTCTTCATCAACCTGTAATCCCTGTGAACTAACAACAAAACCTAGGAAAACTACTTGATCAGTGCAGAATGTGCACTTCTTTAAGTTGGCAAACAATCCTTTCCTTCGAAGTGTTTGTAATACCAGCTCAAGATGTGTCACATGTTCAGAATAAGATGAGCTATAGATAAGTATATCATCAAAGTAAACAACAACAAACTTACTGATGTATGGCCTAAGTACATGGTTCATTAGGCGCATAAAGGTGCTGGGGGCATTAGACAAACCGAATGGCATGACCAGCCATTCATACAAACCGTGCTTGGTCTTGAAGGCTGTCTTCCACTCATCCCCTTCCCGCATTCTCACTTGATGATAACCACTCTTTAAATCAATTTTTGAGAATACGGTTGCTCCACTCAACTCGTCCAGCATGTCATCGAGTCGAGGTATGGGGTGCCGGTATTTGATTGTAATGTTGTTGATGGCTCGGCAATCTACACACATTCTCCAGCTGCCATCTTTCTTAGGCACGAGTAGAACTGGTACTGCACATGGGCTGAGACTCTCTCGGACATACCCTTGTGCCATCAGCTCTCTTACTTGCCGCTCAAGTTCTTTGGCTTCCTCTGGATTGACACGGTAAGCGGGTCTGTTTGGTAGCTGTGCTCCTGGAATGAAGTCAATGTTGTGTTCAATGCCTCTAACAGGCGGTAATCCAGGTGGTAGCTCTTCAGGAAATACATCCGCATACGTTTCCAACAACTTGTTAACTTCTGATGGTAGCTTGATATCTATATAATCTGCACTCAAAAGCTCTTTAAACACCATAAGAAAAATGTTAGTGTTGTTAGTAGCAATAGTCTTCCGAATAACACTAGATTTTACTAGGAAATTCTCTTTGCAGTTGCTTTTATCTTTAGCCATTTTGATTTGCATTTCGTGCACTTGCTGTGGTGATAATGGTGCTAGATTAATCCTGCGCTTATCATGAACAAAAGAATACAAGTTAGTACGTCCATTGTTTGTGGTTTCCTTATCAAACTGCCATGGACGTCCCAATAAGAGATGGCCAGCTTGCATTGGAACCACATCACACAACACTTGATCATTGTATCGGCCCACACTAAAGGAGACTTTTAATTGATCAATGATGCGTAACTCAGCCTTGTCATTGAGCCACCTTAGCTTATAAGGCTGAGGGTGTTTAGTTCTCTCTAGACCGAGTTTTTCTACCATATATAAACTAGCAACATTTGTGCAAGAACCACCATCGATAATTAAAGAGCAAACCTTTCCCTTGATGGTGCATCTAGTGTGAAAGATGTTTTCACGCTGTTCGGTTTCCGGCTCCACCATTGAGCTGAGAACACGCCTCATCATCAACATCTCTCCGGAATCCGGATACTCCACCTCATTACCATCATTTGGTTCTGGTTCGTCATCTCCCTCATCTTGTGATTCGTAATCACCTGTAGAGGTGAGAATCATCACCCGCTGGTTGGGGCAATCTCTTGACATGTGCCCTCTGCCTCTACATTTGAAGCACGTAATGTCTCTGGTCCGCTGTTGTTGTGGCAGCTGCGACGTTCCTTGTGTAGCACGCATAGGTGTTAGTGCGTTTTTAACTCCTTCGTTGGTTCTGGTTTTGAACCGTGAGTCGTTTGGTCCTCCATTGTTCCTTTCAACCTGTTTAGGGATAGAATTCCAGTTAGTCTTAGGTCTAGAAACAACATTAGATTGCTTACGCTTGTTTTGCTGTTCGATTTGGATGGCAAGGTGCAACAACTCTCCAAGATCATGGTATGGCTGCCGTTCCACTTTTCTTGCTATTTTCTCTTGCAATCCATCCAGAAATTGTGCCATGAGTGTTTCTGGTGAGTCCTCAAGCTCCAGCCTATTCCGCAGGTGCTCAAACTCCTCAAAATACTCCTCCACACTTTTGGTGCCCTGATTTAAACGTCTAAAACGTTTTTGTAACTCTCGGTGGAAATGTGGTGGCACATAGCGTCTCCTCATGATGTGTTTGAGATCTTCCCAAGCAGCTATCTGTCCATATCGATTTCTCCTCCTTTCAGCTACTTCTCTGTCCCACCAAGTAAGAGCATGGTCTGTGAACTGAGCTGCAGCTAGAACTACTCTTCTTGGGTCATCATATCGATAATATTCAAAGATATGCTCCATTCGTCTCTCCCAATCGAGGTATGCCTCTGGAACAACTCTTCCAGCAAAGGTTGGAGGTGTCAGCTTCACGTCAAGATGTGGCTGAGGTGGTGGTGGTGGTGGAAATCGAGTTGGCAGCTCTTCTTCCATCTGTTCTCTCATCCGCGGCTCATGTTGCATTGATGGAGGTGTTGGGGAACCGTCCGAGCCAGCAAATTCTCTCCTCAGCTCTTATCCCAGGTGAAGATCCCTCCATTCTGTTCATCCTAGCATTCATACTAGTGAGTTGTGCGTTGATTGTTGCCAGCATTTGGATCATGGCGTTTGTAGCTTCTTCATGGTCTGATTCCTCCGCCATATTGTTCCTAACACAAAAAGAAAGATGCAAATGAATCTGTAACAATTAAACAACAAATAAAAACGAAAGATATAAATTTAAAATGATTATGAATTGATTAAAAACGAAATTTAAATATGCTTTTTTTTTTTTTAATATGCTAAAAATCAGGATATGGTTAGCTAGAATTCAAAAAAAATTCAAAAAAATTCAAAAAAATTCGAAAAAAAAATAGGAAAAGATAAGGATAGGCTTAGGGTTTGTTTGGCTCAGAATTTTCGAAATCCTTTCTTCTTCTTCTTCCCCAATTCACGTTGACAGATCCTGCAAACAAAGAAAGCTCACAGAAAACAGATCAAGGATCACAAATAAAAATTGGTTGAAACAACACAACTTTTACAGCAACTCTAATAAGGCACGAAATTGATTGAAGAGACAATGAAAACAAACAATAAAATTAAGAGATAGGTTTAGACACTCCCTGTGATGGAACTTAAGCTCTGATACCAAAAGATGATACACGTTCTGGTTGATTCAAAGCAAGCTATAACGCAAGGTGGTGTTTGTGCTCACAAGAGAGAAGCTCAGCTTGCTTTACACGATGCGGAAGGTGAATTGGACCACACGAGGGTGATGAACTCGTGATACACCAAGAGATTCTTCAAGGCTGAGTGCTAGTACTCAAAGACAAGAAGAATCGAAGCTTTCAGATCTAGAAAACGTGAAAGAGAAGGAGCTTTTTGGCTGCTAGGGTTTTTGGACGAAATTGTTGTGTCCTTATTCATCCATAAGCTTAGGTATTTATAGAACCCTAAGTCTTAAAACAACATGAAGTTTGAAACAAAAACAACAAGTAGTTTTAAAATAACAAAAAAACAACAAGATGTGCGTAAAAATAAACAAACGAATTCTTCAGCCTTCTAAGTGCTCTAGTGACTTGTGAATGATGTTCAACTTGTGAACAAGTCCTAGAATGCACACTTGGGGTGTTGCCTCGTTAAAACCTCTTTCAGGAAACCCATTGGGACAAAACCGAAAGTAGGAAAAAGAGTACAATTCCCAAGCATGTCTTTGTGTGTCTTTACTCTTGGATGATAGTAAAGACACTAGAAGCTGCTGTGTTGACATTGAGAAGTGCCCATGGCTCACTTGATGATGTAAACAAGCCATGATGGTCTGATAATGCGTGTGGTTCGTCATCTTCTCCTTGCTCTAGAATGTGCTCCACGAACTGGCTGAATTTGTGGCTGATTGCTCTTGCTTTGAGGGGTGTAAGTGGTCCACTTGGTACTTGAGGCACCATTACATCCGCAGCTACATGTTCAACATCGTCTATGTCCTCATCAGTTATGAAGCCGAGTTTGATCTTTAGAGCTTTCCATGTTCATATCATACTTCTACACATGTAATCTCTTTTAGTTTACTTCAATGTAATGTAAAGTTACTTTGACATAAGAAAGTGTGTTAAGCCGACATAAGGTGGTGTCAAAGGTTGGAACACGGTCATTCTTTCCTTAATCTAGAAGTTTTGTCTATAGGTGAACCCGTCGTGAGCTACTTTCGTGGAGTTATGAAGCCGAGTTTGATCTTTAGAGCTTTCCATGTTCATATCATGCTTCTACACATGTAATCTCTTTTAGCTTACTTCAATGCAATGTAAAGTTACTTTGACATAAGAAAGTGTGTTAAGCCGACATAAGGTGGTGTCAAAGGTTTGAACACGGTCATTCTTTCCTTAATCTAGAAGTTTTGACTATAGGTGAACCCGTCGTGAGCTACTTTCATTGAGTTATGAAGCTGAGTTTGATCCTTAGAGCTTTCTATGTTCATATCATGCTTCTACACATGTAATCTCTTTTAGCTTACTTCAATGCAATGTAAGTTTACTTTGACATAAGAAAGTGTGTTAAGCCGACATAAGGTGGTGTCAAAGGTTGGAACACGGTCATTCTTTCCTCAATCTAGAATTTTTGTCTATAGGTGAACCCGTCGTGAGCTACTTTCATTGAGTTATGAAGCCGAGTTTGATCCTTAGAGCTTTCTATGTTCATATCATGCTTCTACACATGTAATCCTTTTAGCTTAGTTCAATGCAATGTAAGGTTATTTTGACATAAGAAAGTGTGTTAAGCCGACATAAGGTGGTGTCATAGGTTGGAACACAGTCATTCTTTCCTAATCTAGAAGTTTTATCTATAAGTGAACCCGTCGTGAGCTATTTTCGTTGAGTTATGAAGCCGAGTTTGATCTTTAGAGCCTTCCATGTTCATATCATACTTCTACACATGTAATCTCTTTTAGCTTACTTCAATGTAATGTAAAGTTACTTTGACATAAGAAAGTGTGTTAAGCCGACATAAGGTGGTGTCAAAGGTTGGAACACGGTCATTCTTTCCTTAATCTAGAAGTTTTGTCTATAGGTGAACCCGTCGTGAGCTACTTTCGTTGAGTTATGAAGCCGAGTTTGATCTTTAGAGCTTTCCATGTTCATATCATACTTCTACACATGTAATCTCTTTTAGCTTACTTCAATGTAATGTAAAGTTACTTTGACATAAGAAAGTGTGTTAAGCCGACATAAGGTGGTGTCAAAGGTTGGAACACGGTCATTCTTTTCTTAATCTAGAAGTTTTGTCTATAGGTGAACCCGTCGTGAGCTACTTTCGTTGGGTTATGAAGCCGAGTTTGATCTTTAGAGCTTTCCATGTTCATATCATACTTCTACACATGTAATCTCTTTTAGCTTACTTCAATGCAATGTAAAGTTACTTTGACATAAGAAAGTGTGTTAAGCCGACATAAGGTGGTGTCAAAGGTTGGAACACGGTCATTCTTTCCTTAATCTAGAAGTTTTGCCTATAGGTGAACCCGTCGTGAGCTAGTTTCGGTGAGTTATGAAGCTGAGTTTGATCCTTAGAGCTTTCTATGTTCATATCATGCTTCTACACATGTAATTTCTTTTAGCTTAGTTTAATGCAATGTAAGGTTACTTTGATATAAGAAAGTGTGTTAAGCCGACATAAGGTGGTGTCATAGGTTGGAACACTTTCATTCTTTCCTAATTTAGAAGTTTTGTCTATAGGTGAACCCGTTGTGAGCTACTTTCGTTGAGTTATGAAGCCGAGTTTTATCCTTAGAGATTTCTATGTTCATATCATGCTTCCACACATGTAATCTCTTTTAGCTTAGTTCAAAGCAATGTAAGGTTACTTTGAAACAAGAAAGTGTGTTAAGCTGACATAAGGTGGTGTCATAGGTTGGAAGACAGTCATTCTTTACTAATCTAGAAGTT
Source organism: Lepidium didymum (assembly GCA_963920545.1). NCBI lineage: Eukaryota > Viridiplantae > Streptophyta > Magnoliopsida > Brassicales > Brassicaceae > Lepidium > Lepidium didymum. The sequence goes on along the minus strand of OY986992.1, from coordinate 11,489,394 downwards.
TTGTCTATAGGTAAACCCGTCGTGAGCTACATTCGTTGAGTTTTGAAGCCAAGTTTGATCCTTAGAGCTTTCCACGTTCATATCTAACTTCTACACATGTAATCTCTTTTAGCTTACTTCAATGCAATGTAAGTTTACTTTGACATAAGAAAGTGTGTTAAGCCGACATAAGGTGGTGTCAAAGGTTGGAACACGGTCATTCTTTCCTCAATCTAGAATTTTTGTCTATAGGTGAACCCGTAGTGAGCTACTTTCGTTGAGTTATGAAGCCGAGTTTGATCCTTAGAGCTTTCTATGTTCATATCATGCTTCTACACATGTAATCCTTTTAGCTTAGTTCAATGCAATATAAGGTTACTTTGACATAAGAAAGTGTGTTAAGCCGACATAAGGTGGTGTCATAGGTTGGAACACAGTCATTCTTTCCTAATCTAGAAGTTTTGTCTATAAGTGAACCCGTCGTGAGCTATTTTCGTTGAGTTATGAAGCCGAGTTTGATCTTTATAGCTTTCCATGTTCATATCATGCTTCTACACATATAATCTCTTTTAGCTTAGTTCAATGCAATGTCAGGTTACTTTGACATAAGAAAGTGTGTTAAGCCGACATAAGGTGGTGTATAGGTTGGAACACAGTCATTCTTTCCTAATCTAGAAGTTTTGTCTATAGGTGAACCAGTTGTGAGCTACTTTCGTTGAGTTATGAAGCCGAGTTTGATCTTTAGAGCTTTCCATGTTCATATCATACTTCTACACATGTAATCTCTTTTAGCTTACTTCAATGTAATGTAAAGTTACTTTGACATAAGAAAGTGTGTTAAGCCGACATAAGGTGGTGTCAAAGGTTGGAACACGGTCATTCTTTCCTTAATCTAGAAGTTTTGTCTATAGGTGAACCCGTCGTGAGCTACTTTCGTGGAGTTATGAAGCCGAGTTTGATCTTTAGAGCTTTCCATGTTCATATCATACTTCTACACATGTAATCTCTTTTAGCTTACTTCAATGCAATGTAAAGTTACTTTGACATAAGAAAGTGTGTTAAGCCGACATAAGGTGGTGTCAAAGGTTGGAACACGGTCATTCTTTCCTTAATCTAGAAGTTTTGCCTATAGGTGAACCCGTCGTGAGCTAGTTTCGGTGAGTTATGAAGCTGAGTTTGATCCTTAGAGCTTTCTATGTTCATATCGTGCTTCTACACATGTAATTTCTTTTAGCTTTGTTTAATGCAATGTAAGGTTACTTTGATATAAGAAAGTGTGTTAAGCCGACATAAGGTGGTGTCATAGGTTGGAACACTTTCATTCTTTCCTAATTTAGAAGTTTTGTCTATAGGTGAACCCGTTGTGAGCTACTTTCGTTGAGTTATGAAGCCGAGTTTTATCCTTAGAGATTTCTATGTTCATATCATGCTTCCACACATGTAATCTCTTTTAGCTTAGTTCAATGCAATGTAAGGTTACTTTGAAACAAGAAAGTGTGTTAAGCTGACATAAGGTGGTGTCATAGGTTGGAAGACAGTCATTCTTTACTAATCTAGAAGTTTTGTCTATAGGTAAACCCGTCGTGAGCTACATTCGTTGAGTTTTGAAGCCAAGTTTGATCCTTAGAGCTTTCCACGTTCATATCTAACTTCTACACATGTAATCTCTTTTAGCTTACTTCAATGCAATGTAAGTTTACTTTGACATAAGAAAGTGTGTTAAGCCGACATAAGGTGGTGTCAAAGGTTGGAACACGGTCATTCTTTCCTAATCTAGAAGTTTTGTCTATAAGTGAACCCGTCGTGAGCTATTTTCGTTGAGTTATGAAGCCGAGTTTGATCTTTAGAGCTTTCCATGTTCATATCATGCTTCTACACATATAATCTCTTTTAGCTTAGTTCAATGCAATGTCAGGTTACTTTGACAAAAGAAAGTGTGTTAAGCCGACATAAGGTGGTGTCATAGGTTGGAACACAGTCATTCTTTCCTAATCTAGAAGTTTTGTCTATAAGTGAACCCGTCGTGAGCTATTTTCGTTGAGTTATGAAGCCGAGTTTGATCTTTAGAGCTTTCCATGTTCATATCATACTTCTACACATGTAATCTCTTTTAGCTTACTTCAATGCAATGTAAAGTTACTTTGACATAAGAAAGTGTGTTAAGCCGACATAAGGTGGTGTCAAAGGTTGGAACACGGTCATTCTTTCCTCAATCTAGAATTTTTGTCTATAGGTGAACCCGTCGTGAGCTACTTTCGTTGAGTTATGAAGCCGAGTTTGATCTTTAGAGCTTTCTATGTTCATATCATGCTTCTACACATATAATCTCTTTTAGCTTAGTTCAATGCAATGTCATGTTACTTTGACATAAGAAAGTGTGTTAAGCCGACATAAGGTGGTGTATAGGTTGGAACACAGTCATTCTTTCCTAATCTAGAAGTTTTGTCTATAGGTAAACCCGTTGTGAGCTACTTTCGTTGAGTTATGAAGCCGAGTTTGATCTTTAGAGCTTTCCATGTTCATATCATACTTCTACACATGTAATCTCTTTTAGCTTACTTCAATGTAATTTAAAGTTACTTTGACATAAGAAAGTGTGTTAAGCCGACATAAGGTGGTGTCAAAGGTTGGAACACGGTCATTCTTTCCTTAATCTAGAAGTTTTGTCTATAGGTGAACCCGTCGTGAGCTATTTTCGTTGAGTTATGAAGCCGAGTTTGATCTTTAGAGCTTTCCATGTTCATATCATACTTCTACACATGTAATCTCTTTTAGCTTACTTCAATGCAATGTAAAGTTACTTTGACATAAGAAAGTGTGTTAAGCCGACATAAGGTGGTGTCAAAGGTTGGAACACGGTCATTCTTTCCTTAATCTAGAAGTTTTGCCTATAGGTGAACCTGTCGTGAGCTAGTTTCGGTGAGTTATGAAGCTGAATTTGGTCCTCAGAGCTTTCTATGTTCATATCATGCTTCTACACATGTAATTTCTTTTAGCTTAGTTTAATGCAAGGTAAGGTTACTTTGATATAAGAAAGTGTCTTAAGCCGACATAAGGTGGTGTGATAGGTTGGAACACTTTCATTCTTTCCTAATTTAGAAGTTTTGTCTATAGGTGAACCCGTTGTGAGTTACTTTCGTTGAGTTATGAAGCCGAGTTTTATCCTTAGAGATTTCTATGTTCATATCATGCTTCCACACATGTAATCTCTTTTAGCTTAGTTCAATGCAATGTAAGGTTACTTTGAAACAAGAAAGTGTGTTAAGCTGACACAAGGTGGTGTCATAGGTTGGAAGACAGTCATTCTTTAATAATCTAGAAGTTTTGTCTATAGGTAAACCCGTCGTGAGCTACTTTCGTTGAGTTTTGAAGCCAAGTTTGATCCTTAGAGCTTTCCACGTTCATATCTAACTTCTACACATGTAATCTCTTTTAGCTTACTTCAATGCAATGTAAGTTTACTTTGACATAAGAAAGTGTGTTAAGCCGACATAAGGTGGTGTCAAAGGTTGGAACACGGTTATTCTTTCCTCAATCTAGAAATTTTGTCTATAGGTGAACCCGTCGTGAGCTACTTTCGTTGAGTTATGAAGCCGAGTTTGATCTTTAGAGCCTTCCATGTTCATATCATACTTCTACACATGTAATCTCTTTTAGCTTACTTCAATGTAATGTAAAGTTACTTTGACATAAGAAAGTGTGTTAAGCCGACATAAGGTGGTGTCAAAGGTTGGAACACGGTCATTCTTTCCTTAATCTAGAAGTTTTGTCTATAGGTGAACCCGTCGTGAGCTACTTTCGTTGAGTTATGAAGCCGAGTTTGATCTTTAGAGCTTTCCATGTTCATATCATACTTCTACACATGTAATCTCTTTTAGCTTACTTCAATGTAATGTAAAGTTACTTTGACATAAGAAAGTGTGTTAAGCCGACATAAGGTGGTGTCAAAGGTTGGAACACGGTCATTCTTTTCTTAATCTAGAAGTTTTGTCTATAGGTGAACCCGTCGTGAGCTACTTTCGTTGGGTTATGAAGCCGAGTTTGATCTTTAGAGCTTTCCATGTTCATATCATACTTCTACACATGTAATCTCTTTTAGCTTACTTCAATGCAATGTAAAGTTACTTTGACATAAGAAAGTGTGTTAAGCCGACATAAGGTGGTGTCAAAGGTTGGAACACGGTCATTCTTTCCTTAATCTAGAAGTTTTGCCTATAGGTGAACCCGTCGTGAGCTAGTTTCGGTGAGTTATGAAGCTGAGTTTGATCCTTAGAGCTTTCTATGTTCATATCATGCTTCTACACATGTAATTTCTTTTAGCTTAGTTTAATGCAATGTAAGGTTACTTTGATATAAGAAAGTGTGTTAAGCCGACATAAGGTGGTGTCATAGGTTGGAACACTTTCATTCTTTCCTAATTTAGAAGTTTTGTCTATAGGTGAACCCGTTGTGAGCTACTTTCGTTGAGTTATGAAGCCGAGTTTTATCCTTAGAGATTTCTATGTTCATATCATGCTTCCACACATGTAATCTCTTTTAGCTTAGTTCAAAGCAATGTAAGGTTACTTTGAAACAAGAAAGTGTGTTAAGCTGACATAAGGTGGTGTCATAGGTTGGAAGACAGTCATTCTTTACTAATCTAGAAGTTTTGTCTATAGGTAAACCCGTCGTGAGCTACATTCGTTGAGTTTTGAAGCCAAGTTTGATCCTTAGAGCTTTCCACGTTCATATCTAACTTCTACACATGTAATCTCTTTTAGCTTACTTCAATGCAATGTAAGTTTACTTTGACATAAGAAAGTGTGTTAAGCCGACATAAGGTGGTGTCAAAGGTTGGAACACGGTCATTCTTTCCTCAATCTAGAATTTTTGTCTATAGGTGAACCCGTAGTGAGCTACTTTCGTTGAGTTATGAAGCCGAGTTTGATCCTTAGAGCTTTCTATGTTCATATCATGCTTCTACACATGTAATCCTTTTAGCTTAGTTCAATGCAATATAAGGTTACTTTGACATAAGAAAGTGTGTTAAGCCGACATAAGGTGGTGTCATAGGTTGGAACACAGTCATTCTTTCCTAATCTAGAAGTTTTGTCTATAAGTGAACCCGTCGTGAGCTATTTTCGTTGAGTTATGAAGCCGAGTTTGATCTTTATAGCTTTCCATGTTCATATCATGCTTCTACACATATAATCTCTTTTAGCTTAGTTCAATGCAATGTCAGGTTACTTTGACATAAGAAAGTGTGTTAAGCCGACATAAGGTGGTGTATAGGTTGGAACACAGTCATTCTTTCCTAATCTAGAAGTTTTGTCTATAGGTGAACCAGTTGTGAGCTACTTTCGTTGAGTTATGAAGCCGAGTTTGATCTTTAGAGCTTTCCATGTTCATATCATACTTCTACACATGTAATCTCTTTTAGCTTACTTCAATGTAATGTAAAGTTACTTTGACATAAGAAAGTGTGTTAAGCCGACATAAGGTGGTGTCAAAGGTTGGAACACGGTCATTCTTTCCTTAATCTAGAAGTTTTGTCTATAGGTGAACCCGTCGTGAGCTACTTTCGTGGAGTTATGAAGCCGAGTTTGATCTTTAGAGCTTTCCATGTTCATATCATACTTCTACACATGTAATCTCTTTTAGCTTACTTCAATGCAATGTAAAGTTACTTTGACATAAGAAAGTGTGTTAAGCCGACATAAGGTGGTGTCAAAGGTTGGAACACGGTCATTCTTTCCTTAATCTAGAAGTTTTGCCTATAGGTGAACCCGTCGTGAGCTAGTTTCGGTGAGTTATGAAGCTGAGTTTGATCCTTAGAGCTTTCTATGTTCATATCGTGCTTCTACACATGTAATTTCTTTTAGCTTTGTTTAATGCAATGTAAGGTTACTTTGATATAAGAAAGTGTGTTAAGCCGACATAAGGTGGTGTCATAGGTTGGAACACTTTCATTCTTTCCTAATTTAGAAGTTTTGTCTATAGGTGAACCCGTTGTGAGCTACTTTCGTTGAGTTATGAAGCCGAGTTTTATCCTTAGAGATTTCTATGTTCATATCATGCTTCCACACATGTAATCTCTTTTAGCTTAGTTCAATGCAATGTAAGGTTACTTTGAAACAAGAAAGTGTGTTAAGCTGACATAAGGTGGTGTCATAGGTTGGAAGACAGTCATTCTTTACTAATCTAGAAGTTTTGTCTATAGGTAAACCCGTCGTGAGCTACATTCGTTGAGTTTTGAAGCCAAGTTTGATCCTTAGAGCTTTCCACGTTCATATCTAACTTCTACACATGTAATCTCTTTTAGCTTACTTCAATGCAATGTAAGTTTACTTTGACATAAGAAAGTGTGTTAAGCCGACATAAGGTGGTGTCAAAGGTTGGAACACGGTCATTCTTTCCTAATCTAGAAGTTTTGTCTATAAGTGAACCCGTCGTGAGCTATTTTCGTTGAGTTATGAAGCCGAGTTTGATCTTTAGAGCTTTCCATGTTCATATCATGCTTCTACACATATAATCTCTTTTAGCTTAGTTCAATGCAATGTCAGGTTACTTTGACAAAAGAAAGTGTGTTAAGCCGACATAAGGTGGTGTCATAGGTTGGAACACAGTCATTCTTTCCTAATCTAGAAGTTTTGTCTATAAGTGAACCCGTCGTGAGCTATTTTCGTTGAGTTATGAAGCCGAGTTTGATCTTTAGAGCTTTCCATGTTCATATCATACTTCTACACATGTAATCTCTTTTAGCTTACTTCAATGCAATGTAAAGTTACTTTGACATAAGAAAGTGTGTTAAGCCGACATAAGGTGGTGTCAAAGGTTGGAACACGGTCATTCTTTCCTCAATCTAGAATTTTTGTCTATAGGTGAACCCGTCGTGAGCTACTTTCGTTGAGTTATGAAGCCGAGTTTGATCTTTAGAGCTTTCTATGTTCATATCATGCTTCTACACATATAATCTCTTTTAGCTTAGTTCAATGCAATGTCATGTTACTTTGACATAAGAAAGTGTGTTAAGCCGACATAAGGTGGTGTATAGGTTGGAACACAGTCATTCTTTCCTAATCTAGAAGTTTTGTCTATAGGTAAACCCGTTGTGAGCTACTTTCGTTGAGTTATGAAGCCGAGTTTGATCTTTAGAGCTTTCCATGTTCATATCATACTTCTACACATGTAATCTCTTTTAGCTTACTTCAATGTAATTTAAAGTTACTTTGACATAAGAAAGTGTGTTAAGCCGACATAAGGTGGTGTCAAAGGTTGGAACACGGTCATTCTTTCCTTAATCTAGAAGTTTTGTCTATAGGTGAACCCGTCGTGAGCTATTTTCGTTGAGTTATGAAGCCGAGTTTGATCTTTAGAGCTTTCCATGTTCATATCATACTTCTACACATGTAATCTCTTTTAGCTTACTTCAATGCAATGTAAAGTTACTTTGACATAAGAAAGTGTGTTAAGCCGACATAAGGTGGTGTCAAAGGTTGGAACACGGTCATTCTTTCCTTAATCTAGAAGTTTTGCCTATAGGTGAACCTGTCGTGAGCTAGTTTCGGTGAGTTATGAAGCTGAATTTGGTCCTCAGAGCTTTCTATGTTCATATCATGCTTCTACACATGTAATTTCTTTTAGCTTAGTTTAATGCAAGGTAAGGTTACTTTGATATAAGAAAGTGTCTTAAGCCGACATAAGGTGGTGTGATAGGTTGGAACACTTTCATTCTTTCCTAATTTAGAAGTTTTGTCTATAGGTGAACCCGTTGTGAGTTACTTTCGTTGAGTTATGAAGCCGAGTTTTATCCTTAGAGATTTCTATGTTCATATCATGCTTCCACACATGTAATCTCTTTTAGCTTAGTTCAATGCAATGTAAGGTTACTTTGAAACAAGAAAGTGTGTTAAGCTGACACAAGGTGGTGTCATAGGTTGGAAGACAGTCATTCTTTAATAATCTAGAAGTTTTGTCTATAGGTAAACCCGTCGTGAGCTACTTTCGTTGAGTTTTGAAGCCAAGTTTGATCCTTAGAGCTTTCCACGTTCATATCTAACTTCTACACATGTAATCTCTTTTAGCTTACTTCAATGCAATGTAAGTTTACTTTGACATAAGAAAGTGTGTTAAGCCGACATAAGGTGGTGTCAAAGGTTGGAACACGGTTATTCTTTCCTCAATCTAGAAATTTTGTCTATAGGTGAACCCGTCGTGAGCTACTTTCGTTGAGTTATGAAGCCGAGTTTGATCCTTAGAGCTTTCTATGTTCATATCATGCTTCTACACATGTAATCCTTTTAGCCTAGTTCAATGCAATGTAAGGTTACTTTGATATAAGAAAGTGTGTTAAGCCGACATAAGGTGGTGTCAAAGGTTGGAACACGGTCATTCTTTCCTTAATCTAGAAGTTTTGTCTATAGGTTAACCCATCGTGAACTACTTTCGTTGAGTTATGAGGCCGAGTTTGATCTTTAGAGCTTTCCATGTTCATATCATACTTCTACACATGTAATCTCTTTTAGCTTACTTCCATGCAATGTAAAGTTACTTTGACATAAGAAAGTGTGTTAAGCCGACATAAGGTGGTGTCAAAGGTTGGAACACGGTCATTCTTTCCTTAATCTAGAAGTTTTGCCTATAGGTGAACCCGTCGTGAGCTAGTTTCGGTGAGTTATGAAGCCGAATTTGGTCCTTAGAGCTTTCTATGTTCATATCGTGCTTCTACACATGTAATTTCTTTTAGCTTAGTTTAATGCAATGTAAGGTTACTTTGATATAAGAAAGTGTGTTAAGCCGACATAAGGTGGTGTGATAGGTTGGAACACTTTCATTCTTTCCTAATTTAGAAGTTTTGTCTATAGGTGAACCCGTTGTGAGTTACTTTCGTTGAGTTATGAAGCCGAGTTTTATCCTTAGAGATTTCTATGTTCATATCATGCTTCCACACATGTAATCTCTTTTAGCTTAGTTCAATGCAATGTAAGGTTACTTTGAAACAAGAAAGTGTGTTAAGCTGACATAAGGTGGTGTCATAGGTTGGAAGACAGTCATTCTTTAATAATCTAGAAGTTTTGTCTATAGGTAAACCCGTCGTGAGCTACTTTCATTGAGTTTTGAAGCCAAGTTTGATCCTTAGAGCTTTCCACGTTCATATCTAACTTCTACACATGTAATCTCTTTTAGCTTACTTCAATGCAATGTAAGTTTACTTTGACATAAGAAAGTGTGTTAATCCGACATAAGGTGGTGTCAAAGGTCGGAACACGGTCATTCTTTCCTCAATCTAGAAGTTTTGTCTATAGGTGAACCCGTCGTGAGCTACTTTCGTTGAGTTATGAAGCCGAGTTTGATCCTTAGAGCTTTCTATGTTCATATCATTCTTCTACACATGTAATCTCTTTTAGCTTAGTTCAATGCAATGTAAGGTTACTTTGACATAAGAAAGTGTGTTAAGCCGACATAAGGTGGTGTCAAAGGTTGGAACACAGTCATTCTTTCCTTAATCTAGAAGTTTTGTCTATAGGTTAACCCATCGTGAACTACTTTCGTTGAGTTATGAAGCCGAGTTTGATCTTTAGAGCTTTCCATGTTCATATCATACTTCTACACATGTAATCTCTTTTAGCTTACTTCAATGCAATGTAAAGTTACTTTGACATAAGAAAGTGTGTTAAGCCGACATAAGGTGGTGTCAAAGGTTGGAACACGGTCATTCTTTCCTCAATCTAGAATTTTTGTCTATAGGTGAACCCGTCGTGAGCTACTTTCGTTGAGTTATGAAGCTGAGTTTGATCTTTAGAGCTTTCTATGTTCATATCATGCTTCTACACATATAATCTCTTTTAGCTTAGTTCAATGCAATGTCATGTTACTTTGACATAAGAAAGTGTGTTAAGCCGACATAAGGTGGTGTATAGGTTGGAACACAGTCATTCTTTCCTAATCTAGAAGTTTTGTCTATAGGTAAACCCGTTGTGAGCTACTTTCGTTGAGTTATGAAGCCGAGTTTGATCTTTAGAGCTTTCCATGTTCATATCATACTTCTACACATGTAATCTCTTTTAGCTTACTTCATTGCAATGTAAAGTTACTTTGACATAAGAAAGTGTGTTAAGCCGACATAAGGTGGTGTCAAAGGTTGGAACACGGTCATTCTTTCCTTAATCTAGAAGTTTTGCCTATAGGTGAACCCGTCGTGAGCTAGTTTCGGTGAGTTATGAAGCCGAATTTGGTCCTTAGAGCTTTCTATGTTCATATCATGCTTCTACACATGTAATTTCTTTTAGCTTAGTTTAATGCAATGTAAGGTTACTTTGACATAAGAAAGTGTGTTAAGCCGACATAAGGTGGTGTCAAAGGTTGGAACACAGTCATTCTTTCCTTAATCTAGAAGTTTTGTCTATAGGTTAACCCATCGTGAACTACTTTCGTTGAGTTATGAAGCCGAGTTTGATCTTTAGAGCTTTCCATGTTCATATCATACTTCTACACATGTAATCTCTTTTAGCTTACTTCAATGCAATGTAAAGTTACTTTGACATAAGAAAGTGTGTTAAGCCGACATAAGGTGGTGTCAAAGGTTGGAACACGGTCATTCTTTCCTTAATCTAGAAGTTTTGCCTATAGGTGAACCCGTCGTGAGCTAGTTTCGTTGAGTTATGAAGCCGAGTTTGATCTTTAGAGCTTTCCATGTTCATATCATACTTCTACACATGTAATCTCTTTTAGCTTACTTCATTGCAATGTAAAGTTACTTTGACATAAGAAAGTGTGTTAAGCCGACATAAGGTGGTGTCAAAGGTTGGAACACGGTCATTCTTTCCTTAATCTAGAAGTTTTGTCTATAGGTGAACCCGTCGTGAGCTATTTTCGTTGAGTTATGAAGCCGAGTTTGATCTTTAGAGCTTTCCATGTTCATATCATACTTCTACACATGTAATCTCTTTTAGCTTACTTCAATGCAATGTAAAGTTACTTTGACATAAGAAAGTGTGTTAAGCCGACATAAGGTGGTGTCAAAGGTTGGAACACGGTCATTCTTTCCTTAATCTAGAAGTTTTGCCTATAGGTGAACCCGTCGTGAGCTACTTTCGTTGAGTTATGAAGCCGAGTTTGATCTTTAGAGCTTTCCATGTTCATATCATACTTCTACACATGTAATCTCTTTTAGCTTACTTCAATGTAATGTAAAGTTACTTTGACATAAGAAAGTGTGTTAAGCCGACATAAGGTGGTGTCAAAGGTTGGAACACGGTCATTCTTTCCTTAATCTAGAAGTTTTGTCTATAGGTGAACCCGTCGTGAGCTATTTTCGTTGAGTTATGAAGCCGAGTTTGATCTTTAGAGCTTTCCATGTTCATATCATACTTCTACACATGTAATCTCTTTTAGCTTACTTCAATGCAATGTAAAGTTACTTTGACATAAGAAAGTGTGTTAAGCCGACATAAGGTGGTGTCAAAGGTTGGAACACGGTCATTCTTTCCTTAATCTAGAAGTTTTGCCTATAGGTGAACCTGTCGTGAGCTAGTTTCGGTGAGTTATGAAGCCGAATTTGGTCCTCAGAGCTTTCTATGTTCATATCATGCTTCTACACATGTAATTTCTTTTAGCTTAGTTTAATGCAATGTAAGGTTACTTTGATATAAGAAAGTGTCTTAAGCCGACATAAGGTGGTGTGATAGGTTGGAACACTTTCATTCTTTCCTAATTTAGAAGTTTTGTCTATAGGTGAACCCGTTGTGAGTTACTTTCGTTGAGTTATGAAGCCGAGTTTTATCCTTAGAGATTTCTATGTTCATATCATGCTTCCACACATGTAATCTCTTTTAGCTTAGTTCAATGCAATGTAAGGTTACTTTGAAACAAGAAAGTGTGTTAAGCTGACATAAGGTGGTGTCATAGGTTGGAAGACAGTCATTCTTTAATAATCTAGGAGTTTTGTCTATAGGTAAACCCGTCGTGAGCTACTTTCGTTGAGTTTTGAAGCCAAGTTTGATCCTTAGAGCTTTCCACGTTCATATCTAACTTCTACACATGTAATCTCTTTTAGCTTACTTCAATGCAATGTAAGTTTACTTTGACATAAGAAAGTGTGTTAAGCCGACATAAGGTGGTGTCAAAGGTTGGAACACGGTTATTCTTTCCTCAATCTAGAATTTTTGTCTATAGGTGAACCCGTCGTGAGCTACTTTCGTTGAGTTATGAAGCCGAGTTTGATCCTTAGAGCTTTCTATGTTCATATCATGCTTCTACACATGTAATCCTTTTAGCCTAGTTCAATGCAATGTAAGGTTACTTTGATATAAGAAAGTGTGTTAAGCCGACATAAGGTGGTGTCAAAGGTTGGAACACAGTCATTCTTTCCTAATCTAGAAGTTTTGTCTATAGGAGAACCCGTCGTGAGCTACTTTCGTTGAGTTATGAAGCCGAGTTTGATCTTTAGAGCTTTCCATGTTCATATCATACTTCTACACATGTAATCTCTTTTAGCTTACTTCAATGCAATGTAAAGTTACTTTGACATAAGAAAGTGTGTTAAGCCGACATAAGGTGGTGTCAAAGGTTGGAACACGGTCATTCTTTCCTTAATCTAGAAGTTTTGTCTATAGGTTAACCCATCGTGAACTACTTTCGTTGAGTTATGAAGCCGAGTTTGATCTTTAGAGCTTTCCATGTTCATATCATACTTCTACACATGTAATCTCTTTTAGCTTACTTCCATGCAATGTAAAGTTACTTTGACATAAGAAAGTGTGTTAAGCCGACATAAGGTGGTGTGATAGGTTGGAACACTTTCATTCTTTCCTAATTTAGAAGTTTTGTCTATAGGTGAACCTGTTGTGAGTTACTTTCGTTGAGTTATGAAGCCGAGTTTTATCCTTAGAGATTTCTATGTTCATATCATGCTTCCACACATGTAATCTCTTTTAGCTTAGTTCAATGCAATGTAAGGTTACTTTGAAACAAGAAAGTGTGTTAAGCTGACATAAGGTGGTGTCATAGGTTGGAAGACAGTCATTCTTTAATAATCTAGAAGTTTTGTCTATAGGTAAACCCGTCGTGAGCTACTTTCATTGAGTTTTGAAGCCAAGTTTGATCCTTAGAGCTTTCCACGTTCATATCTAACTTCTACACATGTAATCTCTTTTAGCTTACTTCAATGCAATGTAAGTTTACTTTGACATAAGAAAGTGTGTTAAGCCGACATAAGGTGGTGTCAAAGGTTGGAACACAGTCATTCTTTCCTAATCTAGAAGTTTTGTCTATAGGAGAACCCGTCGTGAGCTACTTTCGTTGAGTTATGAAGCCGAGTTTGATCTTTAGAGCTTTCCATGTTCATATCATACTTCTACACATGTAATCTCTTTTAGCTTACTTCAATGTAATGTAAAGTTACTTTGACATAAGAAAGTGTGTTAAGCCGACATAAGGTGGTGTCAAAGGTTGGAACACGGTCATTCTTTCCTTAATCTAGAAGTTTTGTCTATAGGTGAACCCGTCGTGAGCTATTTTCGTTGAGTTATGAAGCCGAGTTTGATCTTTAGAGCTTTCCATGTTCATATCATACTTCTACACATGTAATCTCTTTTAGCTTACTTCAATGCAATGTAAAGTTACTTTGACATAAGAAAGTGTGTTAAGCCGACATAAGGTGGTGTCAAAGGTTGGAACACGGTCATTCTTTCCTTAATCTAGAAGTTTTGCCTATAGGTGAACCTGTCGTGAGCTAGTTTCGGTGAGTTATGAAGCCGAATTTGGTCCTCAGAGCTTTCTATGTTCATATCATGCTTCTACACATGTAATTTCTTTTAGCTTAGTTTAATGCAATGTAAGGTTACTTTGATATAAGAAAGTGTCTTAAGCCGACATAAGGTGGTGTGATAGGATGGAACACTTTCATTCTTTCCTAATTTAGAAGTTTTGTCTATAGGTGAACCTGTTGTGAGTTACTTTCGTTGAGTTATGAAGCCGAGTTTTATCCTTAGAGATTTCTATGTTCATATCATGCTTCCACACATGTAATCTCTTTTAGCTTAGTTCAATGCAATGTAAGGTTACTTTGAAACAAGAAAGTGTGTTAAGCTGACATAAGGTGGTGTCATAGGTTGGAAGACAGTCATTCTTTAATAATCTAGAAGTTTTGTCTATAGGTAAACCCGTCGTGAGCTACTTTCGTTGAGTTTTGAAGCCAAGTTTGATCCTTAGAGCTTTCCACGTTCATATCTAACTTCTACACATGTAATCTCTTTTAGCTTACTTCAATGCAATGTAAGTTTACTTTGACATAAGAAAGTGTGTTAAGCCGACATAAGGTGGTGTCAAAGGTTGGAACACGGTTATTCTTTCCTCAATCTAGAATTTTTGTCTATAGGTGAACCCGTCGTGAGCTACTTTCGTTGAGTTATGAAGCCGAGTTTGATCCTTAGAGCTTTCTATGTTCATATCATGCTTCTACACATGTAATCCTTTTAGCCTAGTTCAATGCAATGTAAGGTTACTTTGATATAAGAAAGTGTGTTAAGCCGACATAAGGTGGTGTCAAAGGTTGGAACACAGTCATTCTTTCCTAATCTAGAAGTTTTGTCTATAGGAGAACCCGTCGTGAGCTACTTTCGTTGAGTTATGAAGCCGAGTTTGATCTTTAGAGCTTTCCATGTTCATATCATACTTCTACACATGTAATCTCTTTTAGCTTACTTCAATGCAATGTAAAGTTACTTTGACATAAGAAAGTGTGTTAAGCCGACATAAGGTGGTGTCAAAGGTTGGAACACGGTCATTCTTTCCTTAATCTAGAAGTTTTGTCTATAGGTTAACCCATCGTGAACTACTTTCGTTGAGTTATGAAGCCGAGTTTGATCTTTAGAGCTTTCCATGTTCATATCATACTTCTACACATGTAATCTCTTTTAGCTTACTTCCATGCAATGTAAAGTTACTTTGACATAAGAAAGTGTGTTAAGCCGACATAAGGTGGTGTCAAAGGTTGGAACACGGTCATTCTTTCCTTAATCTAGAAGGTTTGCCTATAGGTGAACCCGTCGTAAGCTAGTTTCGGTGAGTTATGAAGCCGAATTTGGTCCTTAGAGCTTTCTATGTTCATATCATGCTTCTACACATGTAATTTCTTTTAGCTTAGTTTAATGCAATGTAAGGTTACTTTGATATAAGAAAGTGTGTTAAGCCGACATAAGGTGGTGTGATAGGTTGGAACACTTTCATTCTTTCCTAATTTAGAAGTTTTGTCTATAGGTGAACCTGTTGTGAGTTACTTTCGTTGAGTTATGAAGCCGAGTTTTATCCTTAGAGATTTCTATGTTCATATCATGCTTCCACACATGTAATCTCTTTTAGCTTAGTTCAATGCAATGTAAGGTTACTTTGAAACAAGAAAGTGTGTTAAGCAGACATAAGGTGGTGTCATAGGTTGGAAAACAGTCATTCTTTAATAATCTAGAAGTTTTGTCTATAGGTAAACCCGTCGTGAGCTACTTTCATTGAGTTTTGAAGCCAAGTTTGATCCTTAGAGCTTTCCACGTTCATATCTAACTTCTACACATGTAATCTCTTTTAGCTTACTTCAATGCAATGTAAGTTTACTTTGACATAAGAAAGTGTGTTAAGCCGACATAAGGTGGTGTCAAAGGTTGGAACACAGTCATTCTTTCCTAATCTAGAAGTTTTGTCTATAGGAGAACCCGTCGTGAGCTACTTTCGTTGAGTTATGAAGCCGAGTTTGATCTTTAGAGCTTTCCATGTTCATATCATACTTCTACACATGTAATCTCTTTTAGCTTACTTCAATGTAATGTAAAGTTACTTTGACATAAGAAAGTGTGTTAATCCGACATAAGGTGGTGTCAAAGGTTGGAACACGGTCATTCTTTCCTTAATCTAGAAGTTTTGTCTATAGGTGAACCCGTCGTGAGCTATTTTCGTTGAGTTATGAAGCCGAGTTTGATCTTTAGAGCTTTCCATGTTCATATCATACTTCTACACATGTAATCTCTTTTAGCTTACTTCAATGCAATGTAAAGTTACTTTGACATAAGAAAGTGTGTTAAGCCGACATAAGGTGGTGTCAAAGGTTGGAACACGGTCATTCTTTCCTTAATCTAGAAGTTTTGCCTATAGCTGAACCTGTCGTGAGCTAGTTTCGGTGAGTTATGAAGCCGAATTTGGTCCTCAGAGCTTTCTATGTTCATATCATGCTTCTACACATGTAATTTCTTTTAGCTTAGTTTAATGCAATGTAAGGTTACTTTGATATAAGAAAGTGTCTTAAGCCGACATAAGGTGGTGTGATAGGATGGAACACTTTCATTCTTTCCTAATTTAGAAGTTTTGTCTATAGGTGAACCCGTTGTGAGTTACTTTCGTTGAGTTATGAAGCCGAGTTTTATCCTTAGAGATTTCTATGTTCATATCATGCTTCCACACATGTAATCTCTTTTAGCTTAGTTCAATGCAATGTAAGGTTACTTTGAAACAAGAAAGTGTGTTAAGCTGACATAAGGTGGTGTCATAGGTTGGAAGACAGTCATTCTTTAATAATCTAGAAGTTTTGTCTATAGGTAAACCCGTCGTGAGCTACTTTCGTTGAGTTTTGAAGCCAAGTTTGATCCTTAGAGCTTTCCACGTTCATATCTAACTTCTACACATGTAATCTCTTTTAGCTTACTTCAATGCAATGTAAGTTTACTTTGACATAAGAAAGTGTGTTAAGCCGACATAAGGTGCTGTCAAAGGTTGGAACACGGTTATTCTTTCCTCAATCTAGAATTTTTGTCTATAGGTGAACCCGTCGTGAGCTACTTTCGTTGAGTTATGAAGCCGAGTTTGATCCTTAGAGCTTTCTATGTTCATATCATGCTTCTACACATGTAATCCTTTTAGCCTAGTTCAATGCAATGTAAGGTTACTTTGATATAAGAAAGTGTGTTAAGCCGACATAAGGTGGTGTCAAAGGTTGGAACACGGTCATTCTTTCCTTAATCTAGAAGTTTTGTCTATAGGTTAACCCATCGTGAACTACTTTCGTTGAGTTATGAAGCCGAGTTTGATCTTTAGAGCTTTCCATGTTCATATCATACTTCTACACATGTAATCTCTTTTAGCTTACTTCCATGCAATGTAAAGTTACTTTGACATAAGAAAGTGTGTTAAGCCGACATAAGGTGGTGTCAAAGGTTGGAACACGGTCATTCTTTCCTTAATCTAGAAGTTTTGCCTATAGGTGAACCCGTCGTGAGCTAGTTTCGGTGAGTTATGAAGCCGAATTTGGTCCTTAGAGCTTTCTATGTTCATATCATGCTTCTACACATGTAATTTCTTTTAGCTTAGTTTAATGAAATGTAAGGTTACTTTGATATAAGAAAGTGTGTTAAGCCGACATAAGGTGGTGTGATAGGTTGGAACACTTTCATTCTTTCCTAATTTAGAAGTTTTGTCTATAGGTGAACCCGTTGTGAGTTACTTTCGTTGAGTTATGAAGCCGAGTTTTATCCTTAGAGATTTCTATGTTCATATCATGCTTCCACACATGTAATCTCTTTTAGCTTAGTTCAATGCAATGTAAGGTTACTTTGAAACAAGAAAGTGTGTTAAGCTGACATAAGGTGGTGTCATAGGTTGGAAGACAGTCATTCTTTAATAATCTAGAAGTTTTGTCTATAGGTAAACCCGTCGTGAGCTACTTTCATTGAGTTTTGAAGCCAAGTTTGATCCTTAGAGCTTTCCACGTTCATATCTAACTTCTACACATGTAATCTCTTTTAGCTTACTTCAATGCAATGTAAGTTTACTTTGACATAAGAAAGTGTGTTAAGCCGACATAAGGTGGTGTCAAAGGTTGGAACACAGTCATTCTTTCCTAATCTAGAAGTTTTGTCTATAGGAGAACCCGTCGTGAGCTACTTTCGTTGAGTTATGAAGCCGAGTTTGATCTTTAGAGCTTTCCATGTTCATATCATACTTCTACACATGTAATCTCTTTTAGCTTACTTCAATGCAATGTAAAGTTACTTTGACATAAGAAAGTGTGTTAAGCCGACATAAGGTGGTGTCAAAGGTTGGAACACGGTCATTCTTTCCTTAATCTAGAAGTTTTGCCTATAGGTGAACCTGTCGTGAGCTAGTTTCGTTGAGTTATGAAGCCGAGTTTGATCTTTAGAGCTTTCCATGTTCATATCATACTTCTACACATGTAATCTCTTTTAGCTTACTTCATTGCAATGTAAAGTTACTTTGACATAAGAAAGTGTGTTAAGCCGACATAAGGTGGTGTCAAAGGTTGGAACACGGTCATTCTTTTCTTAATCTAGAAGTTTTGCCTATAGGTGAACCCGTCGTGAGCTAGTTTCGGTGAGTTATGAAGCCGAATTTGGTCCTTAGAGCTTTCTATGTTCATATCATGCTTCTACACATGTAATTTCTTTTAGCTTAGTTTAATGCAATGTAAGGTTACTTTGATATAAGAAAGTGTGTTAAGCCGACATAAGGTGGTGTCATAGGTTGGGACACGGTCATTCTTTCCTAATCTAAAAGTTTTGTCTATAGGTAAACCCGTCGTGAGCTACTTTTGTTGAGTTATGAAGCCGAGTTTTATCCTTAGAGCTTTTCTATGTTCATATCATGCTTCCACACATGTAATAGCTTTTAGCTTAGTTCAATGCAATTTAAGGTTACTTTGAAACAAGAAAGTGTGTTAACCTGACATAAGGTGGTTTCATAGGTTGGAAGACAGTCATTCTTTACTAATCTAGAAGTTTTGTCTATAGGTGAACCCGTCGTGAGCTACTTTCGTTGAGTTATGAAGCCGAGTTTGATCTTTAGAGCTTTCCATGTTCATATCATACTTCTACACATGTAATCTCTTTTAGTTTACTTCAATGCAATGTAAAGTTACTTTGACATAAGAAAGTTTGTTAAGCCGACATAAGGTGGTGTCAAAGGTTGGAACACGTTCATTCTTTCCTTAATCTAGAATTTTTGTGTATAGGTGAACCCGTCGTGAGCTACTTTTGTTGAGTTATGAAGCCGAGTTTGATCCTTAGAGCTTTCTATGTTCATATCATGCTTCTACACATGTAATCCTTTTAGGTTAGTTCAATGCAATGTAAGGTTACTTTGACATAAGAAAGTGTGTTAAGCCGACATAAGGTGGTGTTATAGGTTGGAACACAGTCATTCTTTCCTAATCTAGAAGTTTTGTCTATAAGTGAACCCGTCGTGAGCTATTTTCGTTGACTTATGAAGCCGAGTTTGATCTTTAGAGCTTTCCATGTTCATATCATGCTTCTACACATGTAATCTCTTTTAGCTTAGTTCAATGCAATGTAAGGTTACTTTGAAATAAGAAAGTGTGTTAAGCTGACATAAGGTGGTGTCATAGGTTGGAACACAGTCATTCTTTCCTAATCTAGAAGTTTTGTCTATAGGTGAACCCATCGTGAGCTACTTTCGTTGAGTTATGAAGCCAAGTTTGATCTTTAGAACTTTCCATGTTCATATCATACTTCTACACATGTAATCTCTTTTAGCTTACTTCAATGCAATGTAAAGTTACTTTGACATAAGAAAGTGTGTTAAGTCGACATAAGGTGGCGTCAAAGGTTGGAACACGGTCATTCTTTCCTTATTCTAGAAGTTTTGTCTAGAGGTGAACCTGTCGTGAGATACTTTCGGTGAGTTATGAAGCCGAGTTTGATCCTTAGAGCTTTCTATGTTCATATCATGCTTCTACACATGTAATCCTTTTAGCTTAGTTCAATGCAATGTAAGGTTACTTTGAAACAAGAAAGTGTGTTAACCTGACATACGGTGGTTTCATAGGTTGGAACACAGTCATTCTTTACTAATCTAGAAGTTTTGTCTATAGGTGAACCCGTCGTGAGCTACTTTCGTTGAGTTATGAAGCCAAGTTTGATCTTTAGAACTTTCCATGTTCATATCATACTTCTACACATGTAATCTCTTTTAGCTTACTTCAATGCAATGTAAAGTTACTTTGACATAAGAAAGTGTGTTAAGTCGACATAAGGTGGCGTCAAAGGTTGGAACACGGTCATTCTTTCCTTATTCTAGAAGTTTTGTCTAGAGGTGAACCTGTCGTGAGATACTTTCGGTGAGTTATGAAGCCGAGTTTGATCCTTAGAGCTTTCTATGTTCATATCATGCTTCTACACATGTAATCCTTTTAGCTTAGTTCAATGCAATGTAAGGTTACTTTGAAACAAGAAAGTGTGTTAACCTGACATAAGGTGGTTTCATAGGTTGGAACACAGTCATTCTTTACTAATCTAGAAGTTTTGTCTATAGGTGAACCCGTCGTGAGCTACTTTCGTTGAGTTATGAAGCCGAGTTTGATCTTTAGAGCTTTCCATGTTCATATCATACTTCTACACATGTAATCTCTTTTAGCTTACTTCAATGCAATGTAAAGTTACTTTGACATAAGAAAGTGTGTTAAGCCGACATAAGGTGGTGTCAAAGGTTGGAACACGGTCATTCTTTCCTTAATCTAGAAGTTTTGCCTATAGGTGAACCCGTCGTGAGCTAGTTTCGGTGAGTTATTGATAAGATCCTAGGAGGAGGATCAAGCAGTTGTGTTCACCAAGAGCTCAAGAGACGTGATGCAACACTTCATGACTTCCAGATCTGACCCATGGAAGATGAACAGACAGTTTGAGTGTTGAGATCGAGTGCGTCCACGAGAGTGCTTGGAATTGATTGAAACTTCCGCAGTGGAAAGAGGAGAGGTTGATGAATTGGATGACAAAGTTTGAGCTCGATCCGACGAATGAAGGCGGGTAAACGAGTACGAAGATGAAGACGCGATTTCTGGTGATTTGGAAGGGAACAATGGGTGGAATCGAACTACCAAGAGATGTGAGAGTCTCTTAGTCTTCAAACTCGAAATCCCTTTGGATATTACACACACAAAGGTAGATCAAGGGTGATCAAACAAAGAAAGAGTGTTTGTAGAAAATGTTTGATGAAATAGAAGGGGAAGAGTTGTGGAGTACATATAGGGGAACCCACTAGGGTTTTGTCTTAATGGGCTACTTAACAAAGAACCTAAGCCCATGAACTCAAAAGATAAATCTCAGCCCAAAAATTTAAAGAGTCTAAATGGGCTGAGAATAGAATGGTCCAAAACATAACATAAACACAAAACAACATAAAAGACTTAGTCAAATCTCGGTCCCCTTCTTCCTAGCTTGTCGTCAATGGGGTTGATGAAAAAAATGTGTGTTAATTTGCCTCGTTAAAAACTTTAGTCTAGAAAACCCAATGGGACAAAACTAGACACAAGGAAAAGAGTGCAAGAACACACACCTCCCATTGACAACCCTTAGTCGGCTTGAATCAAAACCAATGTGGTTTGATTAGCCATTGGACTAAGGTTGCGTTCAGCCTGAATTAGCATTGTACTAATGGCTTGTTCAAGTAACTTGGCTTTAGCTCGAGTAATAGGCCCCTTTGGTAGCTCAAAAGCTTGTTGTATTCCTTCTGGTCCAATCTCCAAAAGATCTTCATGTTCCAACGTTTGTTGCTTATCCATTATCACATCATCCTCTCCCTCTTGAAAAGGATTTGACCTCAAATCCAAATTGTCTGCAACAAAAGGAACTAAGTCAGCAACATTGAAGCTATTACTCACAGTGTACTTACCTTGTAGATCCAGCTGGTAGGCATTATCATTGATCTTCTTAATAATCTTGAATGGACCATCTATTCTTCGCATTAATTTTGACTTCCTCTCATTTGGAAACCTGTCCTTCCTTAGGTGTAGCCACACGAGATCTCCTTCATTAAAAACCACCTCCTTTCGGCTCTTGTTAGCTTGTTCTGCATACTTCTTCGTTTTCTCCTCAATATTGACTCTGGCTTTCTCGTGGACCTGCTTGACATACTCGGCTTTCTTCTGTCCATCCATGCTAAGTCTCTCACTCAAAGGTAAAGGCATTAGATCCAAAGGAGAGATGGGATTAAACCCATATACGATTTGAAACGGTGAAAACTTAGAAGCTGAATGCACAGAATGGTTATATGCAAACTCAACATGTGGCAAACAATCCTCCCAAGTTTTAAGGTTTCTTTTAATTAACGCCCTAAGAAGCGTAGACAAAGTTCTATTTACTACTTCCGTCTGTCCATCAGTTTGTGGGTGGCAAGTAGTGGAGAACAACAATTTAGTGCCTAGCTTAGACCACAAAGTTTTCCAAAAATAACTAAGAAACTTAGCATCACGATCTGAAACTATGGTCTTAGGCATTCCATGGAGTCTAACTATTTCCCTAAAGAACAAGCTAGCAACATGCACAGCATCATCAGTTTTGTGACAGGGTATGAAATGTGCCATTTTAGAGAAACGATCTACTACCACAAAGATTGAGTCTCGGCCATGCCTAGTTGTAGGTAAACCTAGCACGAAATCCATAGAGATATCATGCCAAGGGTGCAAGGGGATAGGGAGAGGAGTATACAAACCATGAGGCTGTGCCTTAGCCTTAGCCATCTTACATGTTGGACATCTAGCACAATACCTTTCTACATCTCGTTTCATATGTGGCCAATGGAAGTGTTCTTGCATGATCTGCAATGTTTTAGCCACTCCAAAGTGTCCCATTAGTCCTCCTGCATGAGCTTCCTTGACAAACAATTCTCGTAAAGAAGAGTTAGGCACACACAAACGGTTATCATAAAACAAAAACCCCTCATGTCTATAGTATTTGCCAACAGCAAACTTATCACACGCAGCAAAGGTTTCCTTAAAATCAGAGTCATCAGTGTATAGAGCTTTTATGTGTTCAAAACCCAGCAATTTAACTTCAAGAGTAGCAAGTAGGGTATACCTTCTGGATAATGCATCGGCCACTACATTATCTTTACCTTTCTTATACTTAATGATGTATGGGAAGGTCTCTATGAATTCAACCCACTTGGCATGCCTCTTGTTAAGTTTCTGCTGACCCTTTAGATGCTTCAGTGACTCATGATCAGTGTGAATGACAAACTCCTTAGGCCATAAGTAGTGTTGCCACGTTTGGAGTGACCTCACAAGCGCATAAAGTTCTTTGTCATATGTTGGGTAATTGAGAGTTGCTCCCCCTAGCTTCTCACTGAAATAAGCTATAGGCTTTCTATCTTGCATTAGAACCGCCCCAATTCCTACACCAGAAGCATCACACTCGATCTCAAAAGTCTTAGTAAAATCAGGAAGAGATAATATAGGAGCGTTAGTAAGCTTCTCTTTTAGAGCCTGAAAAGCCTCCTCTTGTTGTAACTCCCATTTAAAGCCCACATCCTTCTTTATTACTTCTGTAAGAGGTGCAGCCAAGGTGCTAAAGTCTTTCACAAAACGCCTAGAGAACCCAGCTAGTCCATGGAAGCTGCGGACTTCACTAACAGAGCTAGGACTTGGCCAATCCTTAATCGCCTTGATCTTCTCCTCATCCACTCTAACTCCATCTGCACTCACAACAAAACCTAAAAAGACAAGGTTATCTGTTCCAAAGGTACATTTTTTTAAATTAGCAAAAAGTTTTTCCTTCCTAAGCACGTCTAAAACCTTCTTAATATGTTCAACATGCTCTCCTAGACTCTTGCTAAAAACCAGAATGTCATCAAAATACACCACAACAAATACACATATGAATGACCTCAAGACATGATTCATAAGCCTCATGAATGTACTAGGAGCATTGGTAAGACCAAATGGCATAACTAACCACTCATATAAGCCCTGTTTCGTTTTAAAAGCGGTTTTCCACTCATCCCCTTCTTTCATCCTAATCTGGTGATAGCCACTCTTTAAATCAATTTTAGAGAATATTTTACACCCATGCAGCTCGTCTAACATATCATCTAGCCTAGGAATGGGATGGCGATACTTCACCGTAATGTTGTTAATTGCACGACAGTCTACACACATCCTCCAACTCTTGTCCTTTTTGGGTACAAGGAGAACGGGTACAGCACACGGGCTCATGCTCTCTCTAATTAATCCTTTCCCCAGCAGTTCAGCTACTTGTTTCTCCAATTCCTTGGTTTCCACGGGATTCGTCCTATAAGCTGGTTTGTTAGGCAAGACAGCTCCTGGAACAAAATCAATCTGATGCTCAATCCCACGAATTGGTGGAAGACCTTCAGGATTCTCCTCTGGGAATACATCCTTATAATCCTGCAAAAGACTAACAATGATACTCGGAAGCTCCGGCTCTAGTTCAGCAACTGTTAGTAAATTCTCTTTAAAAAGGACTAAAGCATTAGGTGTAGCACTCCCTTTTGTTTTTGCTTTGGGAGGTTGAGTAGTGACTGATGTATCCTTTCGTCTCATTAGGAATTGATCCAGATATACTTCATGTGGAGACATTGGTAAAAGAGTAGTCTTTTTGCCATTGAACTCAAAGCTGTGTTTGTTTGAGAAACCATCATGAATCACACGACGATCAGACTGCCAAGGTCGTCCAAGCAGAAGGTGACAAGCTTCCATAGGTAAGACATCACAAAGAATCTCATCGTGATACTTCCCTATATTGATAGGTACTCGGACTTGCTTTTTTACGTGCAATTCACCATCATCATTCAACCACTGCAGCTTATATGGTCGCGGATGTGATAATTCTTCGAGTTTAAGCTTCTGAACCATAGTCTTACTAGCCACATTAGTACAGCTTCCTCCATCTATGATTACACTACAAATCTTGTCTTTCACCATGCAGCGAGTGTGAAACAAATTCTCTCTTTGCTCTTGTTCAGAATCCTTAGTAATGACGCTGAGAGCTCTCATGGTGACAAGAAGAGGGCCCTTAAGTGGTGGTAATTCACCTTCAGTATCTGATGGCTCATCTGAATTTTCATCTTCTGATTCGAACTCTCCATCAGCTCTTAATAGGATTACACGGTTGTTGGGGCATGCACTGGCATAATGACCCAAACCATGGCATTTGAAACACTTAAGATCTCTAGCTCGTGTATTGGGCTTGGCTGGTTCTTTGAAATCTTTGGAACTATTGGACTTGAATTCCTTAGAAGCAGCAGGTTTATTGTCAGCCTTATCTTGCAATTTGAAGTCTTTTTGAAAACCTGTTCTTGAATCCTTAGCATAATTCGATCTGTTGGCAGTGTAGCTCGATCGAGTACCTTTTCTCTTGAGCTATTTTTCACACATCACAGCTTTGTGCAGCAGCTCTTCTATATCCAGATAGTCACACACCTCCAGAAGGTCAATAAGGTCTCGGTTAAGCCCTCCCAAAAATCTAGACATAGTAGCCTCATTGCTTTCTTGAATATCAGCTCGCAACATTAGTGTTTCCAGCTTCTGATAGTACTCATCTACGGACTTAGTTCCTTGATTAAGGTTTCTCAACCTTGTGTGGAGCTCACGGTGATAGTGGCTGGGCACAAACCTCTTGCGGAGCAGCTGCTTCAGTTTTCTCCAACTCCGAATAGGCAATTCACCATTCTTCCTTCTGGTGGTTACAAGTTGATCCCACCAGCTCAACGCATAGTCATAAAACTCTGTGGCAGCATATCTCACTTTACTTTCCTCAGTGTAGTACTGACATTCGAACACTAGTTCGATTTTCTTTTCCCATTCAAGGTAAGCATCCGGATCGCTCTTGCCATGAAACGCTGGAATCTTAACCTTCAGCCCGTGAGGAGGATTTGCTTGCTGCAGAACTTCTGGTCTTGCTCGCCTATTACTGTGATGAGTATGTCTAGAACGATCACTACCATAATAGTCAGTAGTTTCTTCATCATGTCTAGAGTGAGCTCGACCATTTTCTGGTGCTAATGGTGGTGGATTGTTGTTGCTGTTATTGGTTCTATTACCCTCAGCCATATATGGAGTTGGTGGTGTTTCTCTTCGAAAATCATTGAGCTTGTCCTCAACTATTTTACTAAACCGAGCTGTGATAGCTTCAATGTAAAGCTTGTCCAGCCGAGTGTCTCCAGCCTCTGGATCATCTGATTCCACCATGTTCCTGAAAAGAAATCAAAAGACAAACAAGTAACCTAGTCCAACAAACACTAGAACTTATCAGATTGAAATGTTAACAACTCGTTTTACTAATAACTAATTCAAAAACAGAGAAATGATAGAAGAACACAAGGGATGGTGTGTTGATTTGCAGTTCCGGATTCGATTAGTGACAGATCGAGGATCTAAACAACTTAAAGTAAGCAGTTTCAATCGATCTAACACTTTGGTATTCAACAAAAACGTGATAGTATAGATCCAACAATTTTCAGATGGAAACAGTTCAAAAATGGAAAGAAGTTGAAGAGTTTTTGACACAACCTGACTTGATTTGGCTCTGATACCACATGATAAGATCCTAGGAGGAGGATCAAGCAGTTGTGTTCACCAAGAGCTCAAGAGACGTGATGCAACACTTCATGACTTCCAGATCTGACCCATGGAAGATGAACAGACAGTTTGAGTGTTAAGATCGAGTGCGTCCACGAGAGTGCTTGGAATTGATTGAAACTTCCGCAGTGGAAAGATGAGAGGTTGATGAATTGGATGACAAAGTTTGAGCTCGATCCGACGAATGAAGGCGGGTAAACGAGTACGAAGATGAAGACGCGATTTCTGGTGATTTGGAAGGGAACAATGGGTGGAATCGAACTACCAAGAGATGTGAGAGTCTCTTAGTCTTCAAACTCGAAATCCCTTTGGATATTACACACACAAAGGTAGATCAAGGGTGATCAAACAAAGAAAGAGTGTTTGTAGAAAATGTTTGATGAAATAGAAGGGGAAGAGTTGTGGAGTACATATAGGGGAACCCACTAGGGTTTTGTCTTAATGGGCTACTTAACAAAGAACCTAAGCCCATGAACTCAAAAGATAAATCTCAGCCCAAAAATTTAAAGAGTCTAAATGGGCTGAGAATAGAATGGTCCAAAACATAACATAAACACAAAACAACATAAAAGACTTAGTCAAATCTCGGTCCCCTTCTTCCTAGCTTGTCGTCAATGGGGTTGATGAAAAAAATGTGTGTTAATTTGCCTCGTTAAAAACCTTAGTCTAGAAAACCCAATGGGACAAAACTAGACACAAGGAAAAGAGTGCAAGAACACACACCTCCCATTGACAACCCTTAGTCGGCTTGAATCAAAACCAATGTGGTTTGATTAGCCATTGGACTAATGTTGCGTTCAGCCTGAATTAGCATTGTACTAATGGCTTGTTCAAGTAACTTGGCTTTAGCTCGAGTAATAGGCCCCTTTGGTAGCTCAAAAGCTTGTTGTATTCCTTCTGGTCCAATCTCCAAAAGATCTTCATGTTCCAACATTTGTTGCTTATCCATTATCGCATCAGTTATGAAGCCGAATTTGGTCCTTAGAGCTTTCTATGTTCATATCATGCTTCTACACATGTAATTTCTTTTAGCTTAGTTTAATGCAATGTAAGGTTACTTTGATATAAGAAAGTGTGTTAAGCCGACATAACGTGGTGTCATAGGTTGGAACACTTTCATTCTTTCCTAATTTAGAAGTTTTGTCTATAGGTGAACCCGTTGTGAGCTACTTTCGTTGAGTTATGAAGCCGAGTTTTATCCTTAGAGATTTCTATGTTCATATCATGCTTCCACACATGTAATCTCTTTTAGCTTAGTTCAATGCAATGTAAGGTTACTTTGAAACAAGAAAGTGTGTTAAGCTGACATAAGGTGGTGTCATAGTTTGGAAGACAGTCATTCTTTAATAATCTAGAAGTTTTGTCTATAGGTAAACCCGTCGTGAGCTACTTTCGTTGAGTTTTGAAGCCAAGTTAGATCCTTAGAGCTTTCCACGTTCATATCTAACTTCTACACATGTAATCTCTTTTAGCTTACTTCAATGCAATGTAAGTTTACTTTGACATAAGAAAGTGTGTTAAGCCGACATAAGGTGGTGTCAAAGGTTGGAACACGGTCATTCTTTCCTCAATCTAGAATTTTTGTCTATAGGTGAACCCGTCGTGAGCTACTTTCGTTGAGTTTTGAAGCCGAGTTTGATCCTTAGAGCTTTCTATGTTCATATCATGCTTCTACACATGTAATCCTTTTAGCTTAGTTCAATGCAATGTAAGGTTACCTTGACATAAGAAAGTGTGTTAAGCCGACATAAGGTGGTGTCATAGGTTGGAACACAGTTCTTTTTTCCTAATCTAGAAGTTTTGTCTATAAGTGAACCCGTCGTGAGCTATTTTCGTTGAGTTATGAAGCCGAGTTTGATCTTTAGAGCTTTCCATGTTCATATCATGCTTCTACACATATAATCTCTTTTAGCTTAGTTCAATGCAATGTCATGTTACTTTGACATAAGAAAGTGTGTTAAGCCGACGTAAGGTGGTGTATAGGTTGGAACGCAGTCATTCTTTCCTAATCTAGAATTTTTGTCTATAGGTGAACCCGTCGTGAGCTACTTTCGTTGAGTTATGAAGCTGAGTTTGATCTTTAGAGCTTTCCATGTTCATATCATACTTCTACACATGTAATCTCTTTTAGCTTACTTCAATGCAATGTAAAGTTACTTTGACATAAGAAAGTGTGTTAAGCCGACATAAGGTGGTGTCAAAGGTTGGAACACGGTCATTCTTTCCTTAATCTAGAAGTTTTGCCTATAGGTGAACCCGTCGTGAGCTAGTTTCGGTGAGTTATGAAGCCGAGTTTGATCCTTAGAGCTTTCTATGTTCATATCATGCTTCTACACATGTAATTTCTTTTAACTTAGTTTAATGCAATGTAAGGTTACTTTGATATAAGAAAGTGTGTTAAGCCGACATAAGGTGGTGTCATAGGTTGGAACACTGTCATTCTTTCCTAATCTAAAAGTTTTGTCTATAGGTGAACCCGTCGTGAGCTACTTTCGTTGAGTTATGAAGCCGAGTTTTATCCTTAGAGCTTTCTATGTTCATATCATGCTTCCACACATGTAATATCTTTTAGCTTAGTTCAATGCAATGTAAGGTTACTTTGAAACAAGAAAGTGTGTTAACCTGACATAAGGTGGTTTCATAGGTTGGAAGACAGTCATTCTTTACTAATCTAGAAGTTTTGTCTATAGGTGAACCCGTCGTGAGCGACTTTCGTTGAGTTATGAAGTCGAGTTTGATCTTTAGAGCTTTCCATGTTCATATCATACTTCTACACATGTAATCTCTTTTAGCTTACTTCAATGCAATGTAAAGTTACTTTGACATAAGAAAGTGTGTTAAGCCGACATAAGGTGGTGTCTAAGGTTGGAACACGGTCATTCTTTCCTTAATCTAGAAGTTTTGCCTATAGGTGAACCCGTCGTGAGCTAGTTTCGGTGAGTTATGATGCCGAGTTTGATCCTTAGAGCTTTCTATGTTCATATCATGCTTCTACACATGTAATTTCTTTTAACTTAGTTTAATGCAATGTAAGGTTACTTTGACATAAGAAAGTGTGTTAAGCCGACATAAGGTGGTGTATAGGTTCGAACACAGTCATTCTTTCCTAATCTAAAAGTTTTGTCTATAGGTGAACCCGTCGTGAGCTACTTTCGTTGAGTTATGAAGCCGAGTTTTATCCTTAGAGCTTTCTATGTTCATATCATGCTTCCACACATGTAATATCTTTTACCTTAGTTCAATGCAATGTAAGGTTACTTTGAAACAAGAAAGTGTGTTAACCTGACATAAGGTGGTTTCATAGGTTGGAAGTGTAAGAATGGAAGAATTAATGGAAGAAAGCTCATAGAGAGAGAGAGAAAATGGGGGCGAGAATGAAGAAGAAGAAGAGTGTGTATTTACTCACTTAACATTACAAATGGTTGCTACATGGTTTATATAGGCATACAATTGGTTGCCCTAGATTCTACAAGACAAACACAAAGAGACAAGAATTGCCTAAAATGGATCAGCAAAATCTGCTGAGACAAAAGGAGATGGAGCCTCTTTCCTCTTTTGTTCAAACAGAGTCACATGTCTTCCCTAACCTTCTCTCAGCCTCCAACGGTTATATTGAACCATTTGGAGTCTTCTTTCCTTCTAGAAGACATTCATGGGCCTTTATAACCTCAGCCCAACTTCCTCCAAAGTGTTAACACACATCTGATCCATTTGGCTTCCTTATTCAGTTTCTGGCCCAAAGTAACTTCAAGCTTGATAATAGCTTGATCAATAGGAAGACAGTCATTCTTTACTAATCTAGAAGTTTTGTCTATAGGTGAACCCGTCGTGAGCTACTTTCGTTGAGTTATGAAGCCGAGTTTGATCTTTAGAGCTTTCCATGTTCATATCATGCTTCTACACATGTAATCTCTTTTAGCTTAGTTCAAAGCAATGTAAGGTTACTTTGACATAAGAAAGTGTGTTAAGCCGACATAAGGTGGTGTATAGGTTGGAACACAGTCATTCTTTCCTAATCTAGAAGTTTTGTCTATAGGAGAACCCGTCGTGAGCTACTTTCGTTGAGTTATGAAGCCGAGTTTGATCTTTAGAGCTTTCCATGTTCATATCATACTTCTACACATGTAATCTCTTTTAGTTTACTTCAATGCAATGTAAAGTTACTTTGAAACAAGAAAGTGTGTTAAGCTGACATAAGGTGGTTTCATTGGTTGGAAGACAGTCATTCTTTACAAATCTAGAAGTTTTGTCTATAGGTGAACCCGTCGTGAGCTACTTTCGTTAAGTTTTGAAGCCAAGTTTGATCCTTAGAGTTTTCCACGTTCATATCTTACTTCTACACATGTAATCTCTTTTAGCTTACTTCAATGCAATGTAAGTTTACTTTGACATAAGAAAGTGTGTTAAGCCGACATAAGGTGGTGTCAAAGGTTGGAACACGGTCATTCTTTCCTTAATCTAGAAGTTTTGCCTATAGGTGAACCCGTCGTGAGCTAGTTTCCGTGAGTTATGAAGCCGAGTTTGATCCTTAGAGCTTTCTATGTTCATATCATGCTTCTACACATGTAATCCTTTTCGCTTAGTTCAATGCAATGTAAGGTTACTTTGACATAAGAAAGTGTGTTAAGCCGACATAAGGTGGTGTCATAGGTTGGAACATAGTCATACTTTCCTAATCTAGAAGTTTTGTCTATAAGTAACCCGTCGTGAGCTATTTTCGTTGATTATGAAGCCGAGTTTGATCTTTAGAGCTTTCCATGTTCATATCATACTTCTACACATGTAATCTCTTTTAGTTTACTTCAATGCAATGTAAAGTTACTTTGACATAAGAAAGTGTGTTAAGTCGACATAAGGTGGTGTCAAAGGTTGGAACACGGTCATTCTTTCCTTAATCTAGAAGTTTTGTCTAAAGGTGAACCCGTCGTGAGCTACTTTCGTTGAGTTATGAAGCCGAGTTTGATCCTTAGAGCTTTCTATGTTCATATCATGCTTTTACACATATAATCACTTTTAGCTTAGTTCAATGCAATGTAAGGTTACTTTGACATAAGAAAGTGTGTTAAGCCGACATAAGGTGGTGTATAGGTTCGAACACAGTCATTCTTTCCTAATCTAGAAGTTTTGTCTATAGGTGAACCCGTCGTGAGCTACTTTCGTTGAGTTATGAAGCCGAGATTTATCCTTAGAGCTTTCTATGTTCATATCATGCTTCCACACATGTAATATCTTTTAGCTTAGTTCAATGCAATGTAAGGTTACTTTGAAACAAGAAAGTGTGTTAACCTGACATAAGGTGGTTTCATAGGTTGGAAGTGTAAGAATGGAAGAATTAATGGAAGAAAGCTCATAGAGAGAGAGAGAAAATGGGGGCGAGAATGAAGAAGAAGAAGAGTGTGTATTTACTCACTTAACATTACAAATGGTTGCTACATGGTTTATATAGGCATACAATTGGTTGCCCTAGATTCTACAAGACAAACACAAAGAGACAAGAATTGCCTAAAATGGATCAGCAAAATCTGCTGAGACAAAAGGAGATGGAGCCTCTTTCCTCTTTTGTTCAAACAGAGTCACATGTCTTCCCTAACCTTCTCTCAGCCTCCAACGGTTATATTGAACCATTTGGAGTCTTCTTTCCTTCTAGAAGACATTCATGGGCCTTTATAACCTCAGCCCAACTTCCTCCAAAGTGTTAACACACATCTGATCCATTTGGCTTCCTTATTCAGTTTCTGGCCCAAAGTAACTTCAAGCTTGATAATAGCTTGATCAATAGGAAGACAGTCATTCTTTACTAATCTAGAAGTTTTGTCTATAGGTGAACCCGTCGTGAGCTACTTTCGTTGAGTTATGAAGCCGAGTTTGATCTTTAGAGCTTTCCATGTTCATATCATGCTTCTACACATGTAATCTCTTTTAGCTTAGTTCAAAGCAATGTAAGGTTACTTTGACATAAGAAAGTGTGTTAAGCCGACATAAGGTGGTGTATAGGTTGGAACACAGTCATTCTTTCCTAATCTAGAAGTTTTGTCTATAGGAGAACCCGTCGTGAGCTACTTTCGTTGAGTTATGAAGCCGAGTTTGATCTTTAGAGCTTTCCATGTTCATATCATACTTCTACACATGTAATCTCCTTTAGTTTACTTCAATGCAATGTAAAGTTACTTTGAAACAAGAAAGTGTGTTAAGCTGACATAAGGTGGTTTCATTGGTTGGAAGACAGTCATTCTTTACAAATCTAGAAGTTTTGTCTATAGGTGAACCCGTCGTGAGCTACTTTCGTTAAGTTTTGAAGCCGAGTTTGATCCTTAGAGCTTTCTATGTTCATATCATGCTTCTACATATATAATCACTTTTAGCTTAGTTCAATGCAATGTAAGGTTACTTTGACATAAGAGAGTGTGTTAAGCCGACATAAGGTGGTGTATAAGGTTGGAACACGGTCATTCTTTCCTTAATCTAGAAGTTTTGCCTATAGGTGAACCCGTCGTGAGCTAGTTTCGGTGAGTTATGAAGCCGAGTTTGATCCTTAGAGCTTTCTATGTTCATATCATGCTTCTACACATGTAATTTCTTTTAACTTAGTTTAATGCAATGTAAGGTTACTTTGATATAAGAAAGTGTGTTAAGCCGACATAAGGTGGTGTCATAGGTTGGAACACTGTCATTCTTTCCTAATCTAAAAGTTTTGTCTATAGGTGAACCCGTCGTGAGCTACTTTCGTTGAGTTATGAAGCCGAGTTTTATCCTTAGAGCTTTCTATGTTCATATCATGCTTCCACACATGTAATATCTTTTAGCTTAGTTCAATGCAATGTAAGGTTACTTTGAAACAAGAAAGTGTGTTAACCTGACATAAGGTGGTTTCATAGGTTGGAAGACAGTCATTCTTTACTAATCTAGAAGTTTTGTCTATAGGTGAACCCGTCGTGAGCGACTTTCGTTGAGTTATGAAGTCGAGTTTGATCTTTAGAGCTTTCCATGTTCATATCATACTTCTACACATGTAATCTCTTTTAGCTTACTTCAATGCAATGTAAAGTTACTTTGACATAAGAAAGTGTGTTAAGCCGACATAAGGTGGTGTCTAAGGTTGGAACACGGTCATTCTTTCCTTAATCTAGAAGTTTTGCCTATAGGTGAACCCGTCGTGAGCTAGTTTCGGTGAGTTATGATGCCGAGTTTGATCCTTAGAGCTTTCTATGTTCATATCATGCTTCTACACATGTAATTTCTTTTAACTTAGTTTAATGCAATGTAAGGTTACTTTGACATAAGAAAGTGTGTTAAGCCGACATAAGGTGGTGTATAGGTTCGAACACAGTCATTCTTTCCTAATCTAAAAGTTTTGTCTATAGGTGAACCCGTCGTGAGCTACTTTCGTTGAGTTATGAAGCCGAGTTTTATCCTTAGAGCTTTCTATGTTCATATCATGCTTCCACACATGTAATATCTTTTACCTTAGTTCAATGCAATGTAAGGTTACTTTGAAACAAGAAAGTGTGTTAACCTGACATAAGGTGGTTTCATAGGTTGGAAGTGTAAGAATGGAAGAATTAATGGAAGAAAGCTCATAGAGAGAGAGAGAAAATGGGGGCGAGAATGAAGAAGAAGAAGAGTGTGTATTTACTCACTTAACATTACAAATGGTTGCTACATGGTTTATATAGGCATACAATTGGTTGCCCTAGATTCTACAAGACAAACACAAAGAGACAAGAATTGCCTAAAATGGATCAGCAAAATCTGCTGAGACAAAAGGAGATGGAGCCTCTTTCCTCTTTTGTTCAAACAGAGTCACATGTCTTCCCTAACCTTCTCTCAGCCTCCAACGGTTATATTGAACCATTTGGAGTCTTCTTTCCTTCTAGAAGACATTCATGGGCCTTTATAACCTCAGCCCAACTTCCTCCAAAGTGTTAACACACATCTGATCCATTTGGCTTCCTTATTCAGTTTCTGGCCCAAAGTAACTTCAAGCTTGATAATAGCTTGATCAATAGGAAGACAGTCATTCTTTACTAATCTAGAAGTTTTGTCTATAGGTGAACCCGTCGTGAGCTACTTTCGTTGAGTTATGAAGCCGAGTTTGATCTTTAGAGCTTTCCATGTTCATATCATGCTTCTACACATGTAATCTCTTTTAGCTTAGTTCAAAGCAATGTAAGGTTACTTTGACATAAGAAAGTGTGTTAAGCCGACATAAGGTGGTGTATAGGTTGGAACACAGTCATTCTTTCCTAATCTAGAAGTTTTGTCTATAGGAGAACCCGTCGTGAGCTACTTTCGTTGAGTTATGAAGCCGAGTTTGATCTTTAGAGCTTTCCATGTTCATATCATACTTCTACACATGTAATCTCCTTTAGTTTACTTCAATGCAATGTAAAGTTACTTTGAAACAAGAAAGTGTGTTAAGCTGACATAAGGTGGTTTCATTGGTTGGAAGACAGTCATTCTTTACAAATCTAGAAGTTTTGTCTATAGGTGAACCCGTCGTGAGCTACTTTCGTTAAGTTTTGAAGCCGAGTTTGATCCTTAGAGCTTTCTATGTTCATATCATGCTTCTACATATATAATCACTTTTAGCTTAGTTCAATGCAATGTAAGGTTACTTTGACATAAGAAAGTGTGTTAAGCCGACATAAGGTGGTGTATAAGGTTGGAACACGGTCATTCTTTCCTTAATCTAGAAGTTTTGCCTATAGGTGAACCCGTCGTGAGCTAGTTTCGGTGAGTTATGAAGCCGAGTTTGATCCTTAGAGCTTTCTATGTTCATATCATGCTTCTACACATGTAATTTCTTTTAACTTAGTTTAATGCAATGTAAGGTTACTTTGATATAAGAAAGTGTGTTAAGCCGACATAAGGTGGTGTCATAGGTTGGAACACTGTCATTCTTTCCTAATCTAAAAGTTTTGTCTATAGGTGAACCCGTCGTGAGCTACTTTCGTTGAGTTATGAAGCCGAGTTTTATCCTTAGAGCTTTCTATGTTCATATCATGCTTCCACACATGTAATATCTTTTAGCTTAGTTCAATGCAATGTAAGGTTACTTTGAAACAAGAAAGTGTGTTAACCTGACATAAGGTGGTTTCATAGGTTGGAAGACAGTCATTCTTTACTAATCTAGAAGTTTTGTCTATAGGTGAACCCGTCGTGAGCGACTTTCGTTGAGTTATGAAGTCGAGTTTGATCTTTAGAGCTTTCCATGTTCATATCATACTTCTACACATGTAATCTCTTTTAGCTTACTTCAATGCAATGTAAAGTTACTTTGACATAAGAAAGTGTGTTAAGCCGACATAAGGTGGTGTCTAAGGTTGGAACACGGTCATTCTTTCCTTAATCTAGAAGTTTTGCCTATAGGTGAACCCGTCGTGAGCTAGTTTCGGTGAGTTATGATGCCGAGTTTGATCCTTAGAGCTTTCTATGTTCATATCATGCTTCTACACATGTAATTTCTTTTAACTTAGTTTAATGCAATGTAAGGTTACTTTGACATAAGAAAGTGTGTTAAGCCGACATAAGGTGGTGTATAGGTTCGAACACAGTCATTCTTTCCTAATCTAAAAGTTTTGTCTATAGGTGAACCCGTCGTGAGCTACTTTCGTTGAGTTATGAAGCCGAGTTTTATCCTTAGAGCTTTCTATGTTCATATCATGCTTCCACACATGTAATATCTTTTACCTTAGTTCAATGCAATGTAAGGTTACTTTGAAACAAGAAAGTGTGTTAACCTGACATAAGGTGGTTTCATAGGTTGGAAGTGTAAGAATGGAAGAATTAATGGAAGAAAGCTCATAGAGAGAGAGAGAAAATGGGGGCGAGAATGAAGAAGAAGAAGAGTGTGTATTTACTCACTTAACATTACAAATGGTTGCTACATGGTTTATATAGGCATACAATTGGTTGCCCTAGATTCTACAAGACAAACACAAAGAGACAAGAATTGCCTAAAATGGATCAGCAAAATCTGCTGAGACAAAAGGAGATGGAGCCTCTTTCCTCTTTTGTTCAAACAGAGTCACATGTCTTCCCTAACCTTCTCTCAGCCTCCAACGGTTATATTGAACCATTTGGAGTCTTCTTTCCTTCTAGAAGACATTCATGGGCCTTTATAACCTCAGCCCAACTTCCTCCAAAGTGTTAACACACATCTGATCCATTTGGCTTCCTTATTCAGTTTCTGGCCCAAAGTAACTTCAAGCTTGATAATAGCTTGATCAATAGGAAGACAGTCATTCTTTACTAATCTAGAAGTTTTGTCTATAGGTGAACCCGTCGTGAGCTACTTTCGTTGAGTTATGAAGCCGAGTTTGATCTTTAGAGCTTTCCATGTTCATATCATGCTTCTACACATGTAATCTCTTTTAGCTTAGTTCAAAGCAATGTAAGGTTACTTTGACATAAGAAAGTGTGTTAAGCCGACATAAGGTGGTGTATAGGTTGAAACACAGTCATTCTTTCCTAATCTAGAAGTTTTGTCTATAGGAGAACCCGTCGTGAGCTACTTTCGTTGAGTTATGAAGCCGAGTTTGATCTTTAGAGCTTTCCATGTTCATATCATACTTCTACACATGTAATCTCTTTTAGTTTACTTCAATGCAATGTAAAGTTACTTTGAAACAAGAAAGTGTGTTAAGCTGACATAAGGTGGTTTCATTGGTTGGAAGACAGTCATTCTTTACAAATCTAGAAGTTTTGTCTATAGGTGAACCCGTCGTGAGCTACTTTCGTTAAGTTTTGAAGCCAAGTTTGATCCTTAGAGTTTTCCACGTTCATATCTTACTTCTACACATGTAATCTCTTTTAGCTTACTTCAATGCAATGTAAGTTTACTTTGACATAAGAAAGTGTGTTAAGCCGACATAAGGTGGTGTATAAGGTTGGAACACGGTCATTCTTTCCTTAATCTAGAAGTTTTGCCTATAGGTGAACCCGTCGTGAGCTAGTTTCGGTGAGTTATGAAGCCGAGTTTGATCCTTAGAGTTTTCTATGTTCATATCATGCTTCCACACATGTAATATCTTTTAGCTTAGTTCAATGCAATGTAAGGTTACTTTGAAACAAGAAAGTGTGTTAACCTGACATAAGGTGGTTTCATAGGTTGGAAGTGTAAGAATGGAAGAATTAATGGAAGAAAGCTCATAGAGAGAGAGAGAAAATGGGGGCGAGAATGAAGAAGAAGAAGAGTGAGTATTTACTCACTTAACATTACAAATGGTTGCTACATGGTTTATATAGGCATACAATTGGTTGCCCTAGATTCTACAAGACAAACACAAAGAGACAAGAATTGCCTAAAATGGATCAGCAAAATCTGCTGAGACAAAAGGAGATGGAGCCTCTTTCCTCTTTTGTTCAAACAGAGTCACATGTCTTCCCTAACCTTCTCTCAGCCTCCAACGGTTATATTGAACCATTTGGAGTCTTCTTTCCTTCTAGAAGACATTCATGGGCCTTTATAACCTCAGCCCAACTTCCTCCAAAGTGTTAACACACATCTGATCCATTTGGCTTCCTTATTCAGTTTCTGGCCCAAAGTAACTTCAAGCTTGATAATAGCTTGATCAATAGGAAGACAGTCATTCTTTACTAATCTAGAAGTTTTGTCTATAGGTGAACCCGTCGTGAGCTACTTTCGTTGAGTTATGAAGCCGAGTTTGATCTTTAGAGCTTTCCATGTTCATATCATGCTTCTACACATGTAATCTCTTTTAGCTTAGTTCAAAGCAATGTAAGGTTACTTTGACATAAGAAAGTGTGTTAAGCCGACATAAGGTGGTGTATAGGTTGGAACACAGTCATTCTTTCCTAATCTAGAAGTTTTGTCTATAGGAGAACCCGTCGTGAGCTACTTTCGTTGAGTTATGAAGCCGAGTTTGATCTTTAGAGCTTTCCATGTTCATATCATACTTCTACACATGTAATCTCCTTTAGTTTACTTCAATGCAATGTAAAGTTACTTTGAAACAAGAAAGTGTGTTAAGCTGACATAAGGTGGTTTCATTGGTTGGAAGACAGTAATTCTTTACAAATCTAGAAGTTTTGTCTATAGGTGAACCCGTCGTGAGCTACTTTCGTTAAGTTTTGAAGCCAAGTTTGATCCTTAGAGTTTTCCACGTTCATATCTTACTTCTACACATGTAATCTCTTTTAGCTTACTTCAATGCAATGTAAGTTTACTTTGACATAAGAAAGTGTGTTAAGCCGACATAAGGTGGTGTCAAAGGTTGGAACACGGTCATTCTTTCCTTAATCTAGAAGTTTTGCCTATAGGTGAACCCGTCGTGAGCTAGTTTCCGTGAGTTATGAAGCCGAGTTTGATCCTTAGAGCTTTCTATGTTCATATCATGCTTCTACACATGTAATTTCTTTTAGCTTAGTTTAATGCAATGTAAGGTTACATTGATATAAGAAAGTGTGTTAATCCGACATAAGGTGGTGTCATAGGTTGGAACACTGTCATTCTTTCCTAATCTAAAAGTTTTGTCTATAGGTGAACCCGTCATGAGCTACTTTCGTTGAGTTATGAAGCCGAGTTTTATCCTTAGAGCTTTCTATGTTCATATCATGCTTCCACACATGTAATCTCTTTTAGCTTAGTTCAATGCAATGTAAGGTTACTTTGAAACAAGAAAGTGTGTTAAGCCGACATAAGGTGGTGTATAGGTTCTAACACAGTCATTCTTTCCTAATCTAGAAGTTTTGTCTATAGGTGAACCCGTCGTGAGCTACTTTCGTTAAGTTTTGAAGCCAAGTTTGATCCTTAG
Organism: Lepidium didymum; assembly: GCA_963920545.1. Classification (NCBI taxonomy): domain Eukaryota; kingdom Viridiplantae; phylum Streptophyta; class Magnoliopsida; order Brassicales; family Brassicaceae; genus Lepidium; species Lepidium didymum. The sequence continues at coordinate 11,450,274 of OY986992.1, read as the reverse complement.
AGTTTTCCACGTTCATATCTTACTTCTACACATGTAATCTCTTTTAGCTTAGTTTAATGCAATGTAAGGTTACATTGATATAAGAAAGTGTGTTAATCCGACATAAGGTGGTGTCATAGGTTGGAACACTGTCATTCTTTCCTAATCTAAAAGTTTTGTCTATAGGTGAACCCGTCATGAGCTACTTTCGTTGAGTTATGAAGCCGAGTTTTATCCTTAGAGCTTTCTATGTTCATATCATGCTTCCACACATGTAATCTCTTTTAGCTTAGTTCAATGCAATGTAAGGTTACTTTGAAACAAGAAAGTGTGTTAAGCTGACATAAGGTGGTTTCATAGGTTGGAAGACAGTCATTCTTTACTAATCTAGAAGTTTTGTCTATAGGTGAACCCGTCGTGAGCTACTTTCGTTAAGTTTTGAAGCCAAGTTTGATCCTTAGAGTTTTCCACGTTCATATCTTACTTCTACACATGTAATCTCTTTTAGCTTAGTTTAATGCAATGTAAGGTTACATTGATATAAGAAAGTGTGTTAATCCGACATAAGGTGGTGTCATAGGTTGGAACACTGTCATTCTTTCCTAATCTAAAAGTTTTGTCTATAGGTGAACCCGTCGTGAGCTACTTTCGTTGAGTTATGAAGCCGAGTTTTATCCTTAGAGCTTTCTATGTTCATATCATGCTTCCACACATGTAATCTCTTTTAGCTTAGTTCAATGCAATGTAAGGTTACTTTGAAACAAGAAAGTGTGTTAAGCTGACATAAGATGGTTTCATAGGTTGGAACACAGTCATTCTTTCCTAATCTAGAAGTTTTGTCTATAAGTGAACCCGTCGTGAGCTATTTTCGTTGAGTTATGAAGGCGAGTTTGATCTTTAGAGCTTTCCATGTTCATATCATGCTTCTACACATATAATCACTTTTAGCTTAGTTCAATGCAATGTAAGGTTACTTTGACATAAGAAAGTGTGTTAAGCCGACATAAGGTGGTGTATAGGTTGGAACACAGTCATTCTTTCCTAATCTAGAAGTTTTGTCTATAGGTGAACCCGTCGTGAGCTACTTTCGTTGAGTTATGAAGCCGAGTTTGATCTTTAGAACTTTCCATGTTCATATCATACTTCTACACATGTAATTTCTTTTAACTTAGTTTAATGCAATGTAAGGTTACTTTGATATAAGAAAGTGTGTTAAGCCGACTAAGGTGGTGTCACAGGTTGGAACACTGTCATTCTTTCCTAATCTAAAAGTTTTGTCTATAGGTGAACCCGTCGTGAGCTACTTTCGTTGAGTTATGAAGCCGAGTTTTATCCTTAGAGCTTTCTATGTTCATATCATGCTTCCACACATGTAATATCTTTTAGCTTAGTTTAATGCAATGTAAGGTTACATTGACATAAGAAAGTGTGTTAAGCCGACATAAGGTGGTTTCATAGGTTGGAAGACAGTCATTCTTTACTAATCTAGAAGTATTGTCTATAGGTGAACCCGTCGTGAGCTACTTTCGTTGAGTTATGAAGCCGAGTTTGATCTTTAGAGCATTCCATGTTCATATCATACTTCTACACATGTAATCTCTTTTAGTTTACTTCAATGCAATGTAAAGTTACTTTGACATAAGAAAGTTTGTTAAGCCGACATAAGGTGGTGTCAAAGGTTGGAACACAGTCATTCTTTCCTTAATCTAGAATTTTTGTCTATAGGTGAACCCGTCGTGAGCTACTTTCATTGAGTTATGAAGCCGAGTTTGATCCTTAGAGCTTTCTATGTTAATATCATGCTTCTACACATGTAATCCTTTTAGCTTAGTTCAATGCAATGTAAGGTTACTTTGACATAAGAAAGTGTGTTAAGCCGACATAAGGTGGTGTCATAGGTTGGAACACAGTCATTCTTTCCTAATCTAGAAGTTTTGTCTATAAGTGAACCCGTCGTGAGCTGTTTTCGTTGAGTTATGAAGGCGAGTTTGATCTTTAGAGCTTTCCATGTTCATATCATGCTTCTACACATATAATCACTTTTAGCTTAGTTCAATGCAATGTAAGGTTACTTTGACATAAGAAAGTGTGTTAAGCCGACATAAGGTGGTGTATAGGTTGGAACACAGTCATTCTTTCCTAATCTAGAAGTTTTGTCTATAGGTGAACCCGTCGTGAGTTACTTTCGTTGAGTTATGAAGCCGAGTTTGATCTTTAGAGCTTTCCATGTTCATATCATACTTCTACACATGTAATCTCTTTTAGTTTACTTCAATGCAATGTAAAGTTACTTTGACATAAGAAAGTGTGTTAAGTCGACATAAGGTGGTGTCAAAGGTTGGAACACGGTCATTCTTTATGTTAATCTAGAAGTTTTGCCTATAGGTGAACCCGTCGTGAGCTAGTTTCCGTGAGTTATGAAGCCGAGTTTGATCCTTAGAGCTTTCTATGTTCATATCATGCTTCTACACATGTAATTTCTTTTAGCTTAGTTTAATGCAATGTAAGGTTACATTGATATAAGAAAGTGTGTTAATCCGACATAAGGTGGTGTCATAGGTTGGAACACTGTCATTCTTTCCTAATCTAAAAGTTTTGTCTATACGTGAACCAGTCGTGAGCTACTTTCGTTGAGTTATGAAGCCGAGTTTTATCCTTAGAGCTTTCTATGTTCATATCATGCTTCCACACATGTAATCTCTTTTAGCTTAGTTCAATGCAATGTAAGATTACTTTGAAACAAGAAAGTGTGTTAAGCTGACATAAGGTGGTTTCATAGGTTGGAACACAGTCATTCTTTCCTAATCTAGAAGTTTTGTCTATAAGTGAACCCGTCGTGAGCTATTTTCGTTGAGTTATGAAGCCGAGTTTGATCTTTAGAGCTTTCCATGTTCATATCATGCTTCTACACATGTAATCTCTTTTAGCTTAGTTCAATGCAATGTAAGGTTACTTTGAAATAAAAAAGTGTGTTAAGCTGACATAAGGTGGTGTCATAGGTTGGAACACTGTCATTCTTTCCTAATCTAAAAGTTTTGTCTATAGGTGAACCCGTCATGAGCTACTTTCGTTGAGTTATGAAGCCGAGTTTTATCCTTAGAGCTTTCTATGTTCATATCATGCTTCCACACATGTAATCTCTTTTAGCTTAGTTCAATGCAATGTAAGGTTACTTTGAAACAAGAAAGTGTGTTAAGCTGACATAAGGTGGTTTCATAGGTTGGAAGACAGTCATTCTTTACTAATCTAGAAGTTTTGTCTATAGGTGAACCCGTCGTGAGCTACTTTCGTTAAGTTTTGAAGCCAAGTTTGATCCTTAGAGCTTTCTATGTTCCTATCATGCTTCTACACATGTAATTTCTTTTAGCTTAGTTTAATGCAATGTAAGGTTACATTGATATAAGAAAGTGTGTTAATCCGACATAAGGTGGTGTCATAGGTTGGAACACTGTCATTCTTTCCTAATCTAGAATTTTTGTCTATAGGTGAACCCGTCGTGAGCTACTTTCATTGAGGTATGAAGCCGAGTTTGATCCTTAGAGCTTTCTATGTTCATATCATGCTTCTACACATGTAATCCTTTTAACTTAGTTCAATGATATGTAAGGTTACTTTGACATAAGAAAGTGTGTTAAGCCGACATAAGGTGGTGTCATAGGTTGGAACACAGTCATTCTTTCCTAATCTAGAAGTTTTGCCTATAAGTGAACCCGTCGTGAGCTATTTTCGTTGAGTTATGAAGCCGAGTTTGATCTTTAGAGCTTTCCATGTTCATATCATGCTTCTACACATATAATCACTTTTAGCTTAGTTCAATGCAATGTAAGGTTACTTTGACATAAGAAAGTGTGTTAAGCCGACATAAGGTGGTGTATAGGTTCGAACACAGTCATTCTTTCCTAATCTAGAAGTTTTGTCTATAGGTGAACCCGTCGTGAGCTACTTTCGTTGAGTTATGAAGCCGAGTTTAATCCTTAGAGCTTTCTATGTTCATATCATGCTTCCACACATGTAATATCTTTTAGCTTAGTTCAATGCAATGTAAGGTTACTTTGAAACAAGAAATTGTGTTAAGCTGACATAAGGTGGTTTCATAGGTTGGGAGACAGTCATTCTTTACTAATCTAGAAGTATTGTCTATAGGTGAACCTGTCGTGAGCTACTTTCGTTGAGTTATGAAGCCGAGTTTGATCTTTAGAGCATTCCATGTTCATATCATACTTCTACACATGTAATCTCTTTTAGTTTACTTCAATGCAATGTAAAGTTACTTTGACATAAGAAAGTTTGTTAAGCCGACATAAGGTGGTGTCAAAGGTTGGAACACGGTCATTCTTTCCTTAATCTAGAATTTGTGTCTATAGGTGAACCCGTCGTGAGCTACTTTCGTTGAGTGATGAAGCCGAGTTTGATCCTTAGAGCTTTCTATGTTAATATCATGCTTCTACACATGTAATCCTTTTAGCTTAGTTCAATGCAATGTAAGGTTACTTTGAAACAAGAAAGTGTGTTAAGCCGACATAAGGTGGTGTATAGGTTGGAACACAGTCATTCTTTCCTAATCTAGAAGTTTTGTCTATAGGTGAACCCGTCGTGAGCTACTTTCGTTGAGTTATGAAGCCGAGTTTTATCCTTAGAGCTTTCTATGTTCATATCATGCTTCCACACATGTAATATCTTTTAGCTTAGTTCAATGCAATGTAAGGTTACTTTGAAACAAGAAAGTGTGTTAAGCCGACATAAGGTGGTGTATAGGTTCTAACACAGTCATTCTTTCCTAATCTAGAAGTTTTGTCTATAGGTGAACCCGTCGTGAGCTACTTTCGTTGAGTTATGAAGCCGAGTTTTATCCTTAGAGCTTTCTATGTTCATATCATGCTTCCACACATGTAATATCTTTTAGCTTAGTTCAATGCAATGTAAGGTTACTTTGAAATAAGAAAGTGTGTTAACCTGACATAAGGTGGTTTCATAGGTTGGAAGACAGTCATTCTTTACTAATCTAGAAGTATTGTCTATAGGTGAACCCGTCGTGAGCTACTTTCGTTGAGTTATGAAGCCGAGTTTGATCTTTAGAGCATTCCATGTTCATATCATACTTCTACACATGTAATCTCTTTTAGTTTACTTCAATGCAATGTAAAGTTACTTTGACATAAGAAAGTTTGTTAAGCCGACATAAGGTGGTGTCAAAGGTTGGAACACGGTCATTCTTTCCTTAATCTAGAAATTTTGCCTATAGGTGAACCCGTCGTGAGCTATTTTCGTTGAGTTATGAAGCCGAGTTTGATCTTTAGAGCTTTCCATGTTCATATCATACTTCTACACATGTAATCTCTTTTAGCTTACTTCAATGCAATGTAAGTTTACTTTGACATAAGAAAGTGTGTTAAGCCGACATAAGGTGGTGTCAAAGGTTGGAACACGGTCATTCTTTCCTTAATCTAAAAGTTTTGCCTATAGGTGAACCCGTCGTGAGCTAGTTTCCGTGAGTTATGAAGCCGAGTTTGATCCTTAGAGCTTTCTATGTTCATATCATGCTTCTACACATGTAATTTCTTTTAGCTTAGTTTAATTCAATGTAAGGTTACATTGATATAAGAAAGTGTGTTAATCCGACATAAGGTGGTGTCATAGGTTGGAACACTGTCATTCTTTCCTAATCTAAAAGTTTTGTCTATAGGTGAACCCGTCATGAGCTACTTTCGTTGAGTTATGAAGCTGAGTTTTATCCTTAGAGCTTTCTATGTTCATATCATGCTTCCACACATGTAATCTCTTTTAGCTTAGTTCAATGCAATGTAAGGTTACTTTGAAACAAGAAAGTGTGTTAAGCTGACATAAGGTGGTTTCATAGGTTGGAAGACAGTCATTCTTTACTAATCTAGAAGTTTTGTCTATAGGTGAACCCGTCGTGAGCTACTTTCGTTAAGTTTTGAAGCCAAGTTTGATCCTTAGAGTTTTCCACGTTCATATCTTACTTCTACACATGTAATCTCTTTTAGCTTAGTTTAATGCAATGTAAGGTTACATTGATATAAGAAAGTGTGTTAATCCGACTTAAGGTGGTGTCATAGGTTGGAACAGTGTCATTCTTTCCTAATCTAAAAGTTTTGTCTATAGGTGAACCCGTCGTGAGCTACTTTCGTTGAGTTATGAAGCCGAGTTTTATCCTTAGAGCTTTCTATGTTCATATCATGCTTCCACACATGTAATCTCTTTTAGCTTAGTTCAATGCAATGTAAGGTTACTTTGACATAAGAAAGTGTGTTAAGCCGACATAAGGTGGTGTATAGGTTGGAACACAGTCATTCTTTCCTAATCTAGAAGTTTTGTCTATAGGTGAACCCGTCGTGAGCTACTTTCGTTGAGTTATGAAGCCGAGTTTGATCTTTAGAGCTTTCCATGTTCATATCATACTTCTACACATGTAATCTCTTTTAGTTTACTTCAATGCAATGTAAAGTTACTTTGACATAAGAAAGTGTGTTAAGTCGACATAAGGTGGTGTCAAACGTTGGAACACGGTCATTCTTTCCTTAATCTAGAAGTTTTGCCTATAGGTGAACCCGTCGTGAGCTAGTTTCCGTGAGTTATGAAGCCGAGTTTGATCCTTAGAGCTTTCTATGTTCATATCATGCTTCTACACATGTAATTTCTTTTAGCTTAGTTTAATGCAATGTAAGGTTACATTGATATAAGAAAGTGTGTTAAGCCGACATAAGGTGGTGTCATAGGTTGGAACACTGTCATTCTTTCCTAATCTAAAAGTTTTATCTATAGGTGAACCCGTCGTGAGCTACTTTCGTTGAGTTATGAAGCCGAGTTTTATCCTTAGAGCTTTCTATGTTCATATCATGCTTCCACACATGTAATCTCTTTTAGCTTAGTTCAATGCAATGTAAGGTTACTTTGAAACAAGAAAGTGTGTTAAGCTGACATAAGGTGGTTTCATAGGTTGGAACACAGTCATTCTTTCCTAATCTAGAAGTTTTGTCTATAAGTGAACCCGTCGTGAGCTATTTTCGTTGAGTTATGAAGCCGAGTTTGATCCTTAGAGCTTTCCATGTTCATATCATACTTCTACACATGTAATCTCTTTTAGCTTAGTTCAATGCAATGTAAGGTTACTTTGACATAAGAAAGTGTGTTAAGCCGACATAAGGTGGTGTCATAGGTTGGAACACAGTCATTCTTTCCTAATCTAGAAGTTTTGTCTATAAGTGAACCCGTCGTGAGCTGTTTTCGTTGAGTTATGAAGGCGAGTTTGATCTTTAGAGCTTTCCATGTTCATATCATGCTTCTAAACATATAATCACTTTTAGCTTAGTTCAATGCAATGTAAGGTTACTTTGACATAAGAAAGTGTGTTAAGCCGACATAAGGTGGTGTATAGGTTGGAACACAGTCATTCTTTCCTAATCTAGAAGTTTTGTCTATAGGTGAACCCGTCGTGAGCTACTTTCGTTGAGTTATGAAGTCGAGTTTGATCTTTAGAGCTTTCCATGTTCATATCATACTTCTACACATGTAATCTCTTTTAGTTTACTTCAATGCAATGTAAAGGTACTTTGACATAAGAAAGTGTGTTAAGTCGACATAAGGTGGTGTCAAAGGTTGGAACACGGTCATTCTTTCCTTAATCTAGAAGTTTTGCCTATAGGTGAACCCGTCGTGAGCTAGTTTCCGTGAGTTATGAAGCCGAGTTTGATCCTTAGAGCTTTCTATGTTCATATCATGCTTCTACACATGTAATTTCTTTTAGCTTAGTTGAATGCAATGTAAGGTTACATTGATATAAGAAAGTGTGTTAATCCGACATAAGGTGGTGTCATAGGTTGGAACACTGTCATTCTTTCCTAATCTAAAAGTTTTGTCTATAGGTGAACCCGTCGTGAGCTACTTTCGTTGAGTTATGAAGCCGAGTTTTATCCTTAGAGCTTTCTAAGTTCATATCATGCTTCCACACATGTAATCTCTTTTAGCTTAGTTCAATGCAATGTAAGGTTACTTTGAAACAAGAAAGTGTGTTAAGCTGACATAAGGTGGTTTCATAGGTTGGAACACAGTCATTCTTTCCTAATCTAGAAGTTTTGTCTATAAGTGAACCCGTCGTGAGCTATTTTCGTTGAGTTATGAAGCCGAGTTTGATCTTTAGAGCTTTCCATGTTCATATCATGCTTCTACACATGTAATCTCTTTTAGCTTACTTCAATGCAATGTAAGTTTATTTTGACATAAGAAAGTGTGTTAAGCCGACATAAGGTGGTGTCAAAGGTTGGAACACGGTCATTCTTTCCTTAATCTAGAAGTTTTGCCTATAGGTGAACCCGTCGTGAGCTAGTTTCCGTGAGTTATGAAGCCGAGTTTGATCCTTAGAGCTTTCTATGTTCATATCATGCTTCTACACATGTAATTTCTTTTAACTTAGTTTAATGCAATGTAAGGTTACTTTGATATAAGAAAGTGTGTTAAGCCGACATAAGGTGGTGTCATAGGTTGGAACACTGTCATTCTTTCCTAATCTAAAAGTTTTGTCTATAGGTGAACCCGTCGTGAGCTACTTTCGTTGAGTTATGAAGCCGAGTTTTATCCTTAGAGCTTTCTATGTTCATATCATGCTTCCACACATGTAATATCTTTTAGCTTAGTTCAATGCAATGTAAGGTTACTTTGAAACAAGAAAGTGTGTTAACCTGACATAAGGTGGTTTCATAGGTTGGAAGACAGTCATTCTTTACTAATCTAGAAGTATTGTCTATAGGTGAACCCGTCGTGAGCTACTTTCGTTGAGTTATGAAGCCGAGTTTGATCTTTAGAGCATTCCATGTTCATATCATACTTCTACACATGTAATCTCTTTTAGTTTACTTCAATGCAATGTAAAGTTACTTTGACATAAGAAAGTTTGTTAAGCCGACATAAGGTGGTGTCAAAGGTTGGAACACAGTCATTCTTTCCTAATCTAGAAGTTTTGTCTATAGGTGAACCCGTCGTGATCTACTTTCGTTGAGTTATGAAGCCGAGTTTTATCCTTAGAGCTTTCTATGTTCATATCATGCTTCCACACATGTAATCTCTTTTAGCTTAGTTCAATGCAATGTAAGGTTACTTTGAAACAAGAAAGTGTGTTAACCTGACATAAGGTGGTTTCATAGGTTGGAAGACAGTCATTCTTTACTAATCTAGAAGTTTTGTCTATAGGTGAACCCGTCGTGAGCGACTTTCGTTGAGTTATGAAGTCGAGTTTGATCTTTAGAGCTTTCCATGTTCATATCATACTTCTACACATGTAATCTCTTTTAGCTTACTTCAATGCAATGTAAAGTTACTTTGACATAAGAAAGTGTGTTAAGCCGACATAAGGTGGTGTCAAAGGTTGGAACACGGTCATTCTTTCCTTAATCTAGAAGTTTTGCCTATAGGTGAACCCGTCGTGAGCTAGTTTCCGTGAGTTATGAAGCCGAGTTTGATCCTTAGAGCTTTCTATATTCATATCATGCTTCTACACATGTAATTTCTTTTAGCTTAGTTTAATGCAATGTAAGGTTACATTGATATAAGAAAGTGTGTTAATCCGACATAAGGTGGTGTATAGGTTGGAACACTGTCATTCTTTCCTAATCTAAAAGTTTTGTCTATAGGTGAACCCGTCGTGAGCTACTTTCGTTGAGTTATGAAGCCGAGTTTTATCCTTAGAGCTTTCTATGTTCATATCATGCTTCCACACATGTAATCTCTTTTAGCTTAGTTCAATGCAATGTAAGGTTACTTTGAAACAAGAAAGTGTGTTAAGCTGACATAAGGTGGTTTCATAGGTTGGAACACAGTCATTCTTTCCTAATCTAGAAGTTTTGTCTATAAGTGAACCCGTCGTGAGCTATTTTCGTTGAGTTATGAAGCCGAGTTTGATCTTTAGAGCTTTCCATGTTCATATCATGCTTCTACACATGTAATCTCTTTTAGCTTAGTTCAATGCAATATAAGGTTACTTTGAAATAAAAAAGTGTGTTAAGCCGACATAAGGTGGTGTCAAAGGTTGGAACACAGTCATTCTTTCCTAATCTAGAAGTTTTGTCTATAAGTGAACCCGTCGTGAGCTATTTTCGTTGAGTTATGAAGCCGAGTTTGATCCTTAGAGCTTTCCATGTTCATATCATACTTCTACACATGTAATCTCTTTTAGCTTAGTTCAATGCAATGTAAGGTTACTTTGACATAAGAAAGTGTGTTAAGCCGACATAAGGTGGTGTCATAGGTTGGAACACAGTCATTCTTTCCTAATCTAGAAGTTTTGTCTATAAGTGAACCCGTCGTGAGCTGTTTTCGTTGAGTTATGAAGGCGAGTTTGATCTTTAGAGCTTTCCATGTTCATATCATGCTTCTAAACATATAATCACTTTTAGCTTAGTTCAATGCAATGTAAGGTTACTTTGACATAAGAAAGTGTGTTAAGCCGACATAAGGTGGTGTATAGGTTGGAACACAGTCATTCTTTCCTAATCTAGAAGTTTTGTCTATAGGTGAACCCGTCGTGAGCTACTTTCATTGAGTTATGAAGTCGAGTTTGATCTTTAGAGCTTTCCATGTTCATATCATACTTCTACACATGTAATCTCTTTTAGCTTACTTCAATGCAATGTAAAGTTACTTTGACATAAGAAAGTGTGTTAAGCCGACATAAGGTGGTGTCAAAGGTTGGAACACGGTCATTCTTTCCTTAATCTAGAAGTTTTGCCTATAGGTGAACCCGTCGTGAGCTAGTTTCCGTGAGTTATGAAGCCGAGTTTGATCCTTAGAGCTTTCTATATTCATATCATGCTTCTACACATGTAATTTCTTTTAGCTTAGTTTAATGCAATGTAAGGTTACATTGATATAAGAAAGTGGGTTAATCCGACATAAGGTGGTGTCATAGGTTGAAACACTGTCATTGTTTCCTAATCTAAAAGTTTTGTCTATAGGTGAACCCGTCGTGAGCTACTTTCGTTGAGTTATGAAGCCGAGTTTTATCCTTAGAGCTTTCTATGTTCATATCATGCTTCCACACATGTAATCTCTTTTAGCTTAGTTCAATGCAATGTAAGGTTACTTTGAAACAAGAAAGTGTGTTAAGCTGACATAAGGTGGTTTCATAGGTTGGAACACAGTCATTCTTTCCTAATCTAGAAGTTTTGTCTATAAGTGAACCCGTCGTGAGCTATTTTCGTTGAGTTATGAAGCCGAGTTTGATCTTTAGAGCTTTCCATGTTCATATCATGCTTCTACACATGTAATCTCTTTTAGCTTAGTTCAATGCAATGTAAGGTTACTTTGAAATAAAAAAGTGTGTTAAGCTGACATAAGGTGGTGTCATAGGTTGGAACACAGTCATTCTTTCCTAATCTAGAAGTTTTGTCTATAAGTGAACCCGTCGTGAGCTATTTTCGTTGAGTTATGAAGCCGAGTTTGATCTTTAGAGCTTTCCATGTTCATATCATACTTCTACACATGTAATCTCTTTTAGCTTACTTCAATGCAATGTAAGTTTATTTTGACATAAGAAAGTGTGTTAAGCCGACATAAGGTGGTGTCAAAGGTTGGAACACGGTCATTCTTTCCTTAATCTAGAAGTTTTGCCTATAGGTGAACCCGTCGTGAGCTAGTTTCCGTGAGTTATGAAGCCGAGTTTGATCCTTAGAGCTTTCTATGTTCATATCATGCTTCTACACATGTAATTTCTTTTAACTTAGTTTAATGCAATGTAAGGTTACTTTGATATAAGAAAGTGTGTTAAGCCGACATAAGGTGGTGTCATAGGTTGGAACACTGTCATTCTTTCCTAATCTAAAAGTTTTGTCTATAGGTGAACCCGTCGTGAGCTACTTTCGTTGAGTTATGAAGCCGAGTTTTATCCTTAGAGCTTTCTATGTTCATATCATGCTTCCACACATGTAATATCTTTTAGCTTAGTTCAATGCAATGTAAGGTTACTTTGAAACAAGAAAGTGTGTTAACCTGACATAAGGTGGTTTCATAGGTTGGAAGACAGTCATTCTTTACTAATCTAGAAGTATTGTCTATAAGTGAACCCGTCGTGAGCTACTTTCGTTGAGTTATGAAGCCGAGTTTGATCTTTAGAGCATTCCATGTTCATATCATACTTCTACACATGTAATCTCTTTTAGTTTACTTCAATGCAATGTAAAGTTACTTTGACATAAGAAAGTTTGTTAAGCCGACATAAGGTGGTGTCAAAGGTTGGAACACGGTCATTCTTTCCTTAATCTAGAATTTTTATCTATAGGTGAACCCGTCGTGAGCTACTTTCATTGAGTTATGAAGCCGAGTTTGATCTCTAGAGCTTTCCATGTTCATATCATACTTCTACACATGTAATCTCTTTTAGCTTACTTCAATGCAATGTAAAGTTACTTTGACATAAGAAAGTGTGTTAAGCCGACATAAGGTGGTGTCATAGGTTGGAACACAGTCATTCTTTCCTAATCTAGAAGTTTTGTCTATAGGTGAACCCGTCGTGATCTACTTTCGTTGAGTTATGAAGCCGAGTTTTATCCTTAGAGCTTTCTATGTTCATATCATGCTTCCACACATGTAATCTCTTTTAGCTTAGTTCAATGCAATGTAAGGTTACTTTGAAACAAGAAAGTGTGTTAACCTGACATAAGGTGGTTTCATAGGTTGGAAGACAGTCATTCTTTACTAATCTAGAAGTTTTGTCTATAGGTGAACCCGTCGTGAGCGACTTTCGTTGAGTTATGAAGTCGAGTTTGATCTTTAGAGCTTTCCATGTTCATATCATACTTCTACACATGTAATCTCTTTTAGTTTACTTCAATGCAATGTAAAGGTACTTTGACATAAGAAAGTGTGTTAAGTCGACATAAGGTGGTGTCAAAGGTTGGAACACGGTCATTCTTTCCTTAATCTAGAAGTTTTGCCTATAGGTGAACCCATCGTGAGCTAGTTTCCGTGAGTTATGAAGCCGAGTTTGATCCTTAGAGCTTTCTATATTCATATCATGCTTCTACACATGTAATTTCTTTTAACTTAGTTTAATGCAATGTAAGGTTACTTTGATATAAGAAAGTGTGTTAAGCCGACATAAGGTGGTGTCATAGGTTGGAACACTGTCATTCTTTCCTAATCTAAAAGTTTTGTCTATAGGTGAACCCGTCGTGAGCTACTTTCGTTGAGTTATGAAGCCGAGTTTTATCCTTAGAGCTTTCTATGTTCATATCATGCTTCCACACATGTAATATCTTTTAGCTTAGTTCAATGCAATGTAAGGTTACTTTGAAACAAGAAAGTGTGTTAACCTGACATAAGGTGGTTTCATAGGTTGGAAGACAGTCATTCTTTACTAATCTAGAAGTATTGTCTATAAGTGAACCCGTCGTGAGCTACTTTCGTTGAGTTATGAAGCCGAGTTTGATCTTTAGAGCATTCCATGTTCATATCATACTTCTACACATGTAATCTCTTTTAGTTTACTTCAATGCAATGTAAAGTTACTTTGACATAAGAAAGTTTGTTAAGCCGACATAAGGTGGTGTCAAAGGTTGGAACACGGTCATTCTTTCCTTAATCTAGAATTTTTATCTATAGGTGAACCCGTCGTGAGCTACTTTCATTGAGTTATGAAGCCGAGTTTGATCTCTAGAGCTTTCCATGTTCATATCATACTTCTACACATGTAATCTCTTTTAGCTTACTTCAATGCAATGTAAAGTTACTTTGACATAAGAAAGTGTGTTAAGCCGACATAAGGTGGTGTCATAGGTTGGAACACAGTCATTCTTTCCTAATCTAGAAGTTTTGTCTATAGGTGAACCCGTCGTGATCTACTTTCGTTGAGTTATGAAGCCGAGTTTTATCCTTAGAGCTTTCTATGTTCATATCATGCTTCCACACATGTAATCTCTTTTAGCTTAGTTCAATGCAATGTAAGGTTACTTTGAAACAAGAAAGTGTGTTAACCTGACATAAGGTGGTTTCATAGGTTGGAAGACAGTCATTCTTTACTAATCTAGAAGTTTTGTCTATAGGTGAACCCGTCGTGAGCGACTTTCGTTGAGTTATGAAGTCGAGTTTGATCTTTAGAGCTTTCCATGTTCATATCATACTTCTACACATGTAATCTCTTTTAGTTTACTTCAATGCAATGTAAAGGTACTTTGACATAAGAAAGTGTGTTAAGTCGACATAAGGTGGTGTCAAAGGTTGGAACACGGTCATTCTTTCCTTAATCTAGAAGTTTTGCCTATAGGTGAACCCATCGTGAGCTAGTTTCCGTGAGTTATGAAGCCGAGTTTGATCCTTAGAGCTTTCTATATTCATATCATGCTTCTACACATGTAATTTCTTTTAGCTTAGTTTAATGCAATGTAAGGTTACATTGATATAAGAAAGTGTGTTAATCCGACATAAGGTGGTGTATAGGTTGGAACACTGTCATTCTTTCCTAATCTAAAAGTTTTGTCTATAGGTGAACCCGTCGTGAGCTACTTTCGTTGAGTTATGAAGCCGAGTTTTATCCTTAGAGCTTTCTATGTTCATATCATGCTTCCACACATGTAATATCTTTTAGCTTAGTTCAATGCAATGTAAGGTTACTTTGAAACAAGAAAGTGTGTTAACCTGACATAAGGTGGTTTCATAGGTTGGAAGACAGTCATTCTTTACTAATCTAGAAGTATTGTCTATAAGTGAACCCGTCGTGAGCTACTTTCGTTGAGTTATGAAGCCGAGTTTGATCTTTAGAGCATTCCATGTTCATATCATACTTCTACACATGTAATCTCTTTTAGTTTACTTCAATGCAATGTAAAGTTACTTTGACATAAGAAAGTTTGTTAAGCCGACATAAGGTGGTGTCAAAGGTTGGAACACGGTCATTCTTTCCTTAATCTAGAATTTTTATCTATAGGTGAACCCGTCGTGAGCTACTTTCATTGAGTTATGAAGCCGAGTTTGATCTCTAGAGCTTTCCATGTTCATATCATACTTCTACACATGTAATCTCTTTTAGCTTACTTCAATGCAATGTAAAGTTACTTTGACATAAGAAAGTGTGTTAAGCCGACATAAGGTGGTGTCATAGGTTGGAACACAGTCATTCTTTCCTAATCTAGAAGTTTTGTCTATAGGTGAACCCGTCGTGATCTACTTTCGTTGAGTTATGAAGCCGAGTTTTATCCTTAGAGCTTTCTATGTTCATATCATGCTTCCACACATGTAATCTCTTTTAGCTTAGTTCAATGCAATGTAAGGTTACTTTGAAACAAGAAAGTGTGTTAACCTGACATAAGGTGGTTTCATAGGTTGGAAGACAGTCATTCTTTACTAATCTAGAAGTTTTGTCTATAGGTGAACCCGTCGTGAGCGACTTTCGTTGAGTTATGAAGTCGAGTTTGATCTTTAGAGCTTTCCATGTTCATATCATACTTCTACACATGTAATCTCTTTTAGTTTACTTCAATGCAATGTAAAGGTACTTTGACATAAGAAAGTGTGTTAAGTCGACATAAGGTGGTGTCAAAGGTTGGAACACGGTCATTCTTTCCTTAATCTAGAAGTTTTGCCTATAGGTGAACCCATCGTGAGCTAGTTTCCGTGAGTTATGAAGCCGAGTTTGATCCTTAGAGCTTTCTATATTCATATCATGCTTCTACACATGTAATTTCTTTTAACTTAGTTTAATGCAATGTAAGGTTACTTTGATATAAGAAAGTGTGTTAAGCCGACATAAGGTGGTGTCATAGGTTGGAACACTGTCATTCTTTCCTAATCTAAAAGTTTTGTCTATAGGTGAACCCGTCGTGAGCTACTTTCGTTGAGTTATGAAGCCGAGTTTTATCCTTAGAGCTTTCTATGTTCATATCATGCTTCCACACATGTAATATCTTTTAGCTTAGTTCAATGCAATGTAAGGTTACTTTGAAACAAGAAAGTGTGTTAACCTGACATAAGGTGGTTTCATAGGTTGGAAGACAGTCATTCTTTACTAATCTAGAAGTATTGTCTATAAGTGAACCCGTCGTGAGCTACTTTCGTTGAGTTATGAAGCCGAGTTTGATCTTTAGAGCATTCCATGTTCATATCATACTTCTACACATGTAATCTCTTTTAGTTTACTTCAATGCAATGTAAAGTTACTTTGACATAAGAAAGTTTGTTAAGCCGACATAAGGTGGTGTCAAAGGTTGGAACACGGTCATTCTTTCCTTAATCTAGAATTTTTATCTATAGGTGAACCCGTCGTGAGCTACTTTCATTGAGTTATGAAGCCGAGTTTGATCTCTAGAGCTTTCCATGTTCATATCATACTTCTACACATGTAATCTCTTTTAGCTTACTTCAATGCAATGTAAAGTTACTTTGACATAAGAAAGTGTGTTAAGCCGACATAAGGTGGTGTCATAGGTTGGAACACAGTCATTCTTTCCTAATCTAGAAGTTTTGTCTATAGGTGAACCCGTCGTGATCTACTTTCGTTGAGTTATGAAGCCGAGTTTTATCCTTAGAGCTTTCTATGTTCATATCATGCTTCCACACATGTAATCTCTTTTAGCTTAGTTCAATGCAATGTAAGGTTACTTTGAAACAAGAAAGTGTGTTAACCTGACATAAGGTGGTTTCATAGGTTGGAAGACAGTCATTCTTTACTAATCTAGAAGTTTTGTCTATAGGTGAACCCGTCGTGAGCGACTTTCGTTGAGTTATGAAGTCGAGTTTGATCTTTAGAGCTTTCCATGTTCATATCATACTTCTACACATGTAATCTCTTTTAGTTTACTTCAATGCAATGTAAAGGTACTTTGACATAAGAAAGTGTGTTAAGTCGACATAAGGTGGTGTCAAAGGTTGGAACACGGTCATTCTTTCCTTAATCTAGAAGTTTTGCCTATAGGTGAACCCATCGTGAGCTAGTTTCCGTGAGTTATGAAGCCGAGTTTGATCCTTAGAGCTTTCTATATTCATATCATGCTTCTACACATGTAATTTCTTTTAGCTTAGTTTAATGCAATGTAAGGTTACATTGATATAAGAAAGTGTGTTAATCCGACATAAGGTGGTGTATAGGTTGGAACACTGTCATTCTTTCCTAATCTAAAAGTTTTGTCTATAGGTGAACCCGTCGTGAGCTACTTTCGTTGAGTTATGAAGCCGAGTTTTATCCTTAGAGCTTTCTATGTTCATATCATGCTTCCACACATGTAATCTCTTTTAGCTTAGTTCAATGCAATGTAAGGTTACTTTGAAACAAGAAAGTGTGTTAAGCTGACATAAGGTGGTTTCATAGGTTGGAACACAGTCATTCTTTCCTAATCTAGAAGTTTTGTCTATAAGTGAACCCGTCGTGAGCTATTTTCGTTGAGTTATGAAGCCGAGTTTGATCTTTAGAGCTTTCCATGTTCATATCATGCTTCTACACATGTAATCTCTTTTAGCTTAGTTCAATGCAATATAAGGTTACTTTGAAATAAAAAAGTGTGTTAAGCCGACATAAGGTGGTGTCAAAGGTTGGAACACAGTCATTCTTTCCTAATCTAGAAGTTTTGTCTATAAGTGAACCCGTCGTGAGCTATTTTCGTTGAGTTATGAAGCCGAGTTTGATCCTTAGAGCTTTCCATGTTCATATCATACTTCTACACATGTAATCTCTTTTAGCTTAGTTCAATGCAATGTAAGGTTACTTTGACATAAGAAAGTGTGTTAAGCCGACATAAGGTGGTGTCATAGGTTGGAACACAGTCATTCTTTCCTAATCTAGAAGTTTTGTCTATAAGTGAACCCGTCGTGAGCTGTTTTCGTTGAGTTATGAAGGCGAGTTTGATCTTTAGAGCTTTCCATGTTCATATCATGCTTCTAAACATATAATCACTTTTAGCTTAGTTCAATGCAATGTAAGGTTACTTTGACATAAGAAAGTGTGTTAAGCCGACATAAGGTGGTGTATAGGTTGGAACACAGTCATTCTTTCCTAATCTAGAAGTTTTGTCTATAGGTGAACCCGTCGTGAGCTACTTTCGTTGAGTTATGAAGTCGAGTTTGATCTTTAGAGCTTTCCATGTTCATATCATACTTCTACACATGTAATCTCTTTTAGTTTACTTCAATGCAATGTAAAGGTACTTTGACATAAGAAAGTGTGTTAAGTCGACATAAGGTGGTGTCAAAGGTTGGAACACGGTCATTCTTTCCTTAATCTAGAAGTTTTGCCTATAGGTGAACCCGTCGTGAGCTAGTTTCCGTGAGTTATGAAGCCGAGTTTGATCCTTAGAGCTTTCTATGTTCATATCATGCTTCTACACATGTAATTTCTTTTAGCTTAGTTTAATGCAATGTAAGGTTACATTAATATAAGAAAGTGTGTTAATCCGACATAAGGTGGTGTCATAGGTTGGAACACTGTCATTCTTTCCTAATCTAAAAGTTTTGTCTATAGGTGAACCCGTCGTGAGCTACTTTCGTTGAGTTATGAAGCCGAGTTTTATCCTTAGAGCTTTCTATGTTCATATCATGCTTCCACACATGTAATCTCTTTTAGCTTAGTTCAATGCAATGTAAGGTTACTTTGAAACAAGAAAGTGTGTTAAGCTGACATAAGGTGGTTTCATAGGTTGGAACACAGTCATTCTTTCCTAATCTAGAAGTTTTGTCTATAAGTGAACCCGTCGTGAGCTATTTTCGTTGAGTTATGAAGCCGAGTTTGATCTTTAGAGCTTTCCATGTTCATATCATGCTTCTACACATGTAATCTCTTTTAGCTTAGTTCAATGCAATGTAAGGTTACTTTGAAATAAAAAAGTGTGTTAAGCTGACATAAGGTGGTGTCATAGGTTGGAACACAGTCATTCTTTCCTAATCTAGAAGTTTTGTCTATAAGTGAACCCGTCGTGAGCTATTTTCGTTGAGTTATGAAGCCGAGTTTGATCTTTAGAGCTTTCCATGTTCATATCATACTTCTACACATGTAATCTCTTTTAGCTTACTTCAATGCAATGTAAGTTTATTTTGACATAAGAAAGTGTGTTAAGCCGACATAAGGTGGTGTCAAAGGTTGGAACACGGTCATTCTTTCCTTAATCTAGAAGTTTTGCCTATAGGTGAACCCGTCGTGAGCTAGTTTCCGTGAGTTATGAAGCCGAGTTTGATCCTTAGAGCTTTCTATGTTCATATCATGCTTCTACACATGTAATTTCTTTTAACTTAGTTTAATGCAATGTAAGGTTACTTTGATATAAGAAAGTGTGTTAAGCCGACATAAGGTGGTGTCATAGGTTGGAACACTGTCATTCTTTCCTAATCTAAAAGTTTTGTCTATAGGTGAACCCGTCGTGAGCTACTTTCGTTGAGTTATGAAGCCGAGTTTTATCCTTAGAGCTTTCTATGTTCATATCATGCTTCCACACATGTAATATCTTTTAGCTTAGTTCAATGCAATGTAAGGTTACTTTGAAACAAGAAAGTGTGTTAACCTGACATAAGGTGGTTTCATAGGTTGGAAGACAGTCATTCTTTACTAATCTAGAAGTATTGTCTATAGGTGAACCCGTCGTGAGCTACTTTCGTTGAGTTATGAAGCCGAGTTTGATCTTTAGAGCATTCCATGTTCATATCATACTTCTACACATGTAATCTCTTTTAGTTTACTTCAATGCAATGTAAAGTTACTTTGACATAAGAAAGTTTGTTAAGCCGACATAAGGTGGTGTCAAAGGTTGGAACACGGTCATTCTTTCCTTAATCTAGAATTTTTATCTATAGGTGAACCCGTCGTGAGCTACTTTCATTGAGTTATGAAGCCGAGTTTGATCTCTAGAGCTTTCCATGTTCATATCATACTTCTACACATGTAATCTCTTTTAGCTTACTTCAATGCAATGTAAAGTTACTTTGACATAAGAAAGTGTGTTAAGCCGACATAAGGTGGTGTCATAGGTTGGAACACAGTCATTCTTTCCTAATCTAGAAGTTTTGTCTGTAGGTGAACCCGTCGTGATCTACTTTCGTTGAGTTATGAAGCCGAGTTTTATCCTTAGAGCTTTCTATGTTCATATCATGCTTCCACACATGTAATCTCTTTTAGCTTAGTTCAATGCAATGTAAGGTTACTTTGAAACAAGAAAGTGTGTTAACCTGACATAAGGTGGTTTCATAGGTTGGAAGACAGTCATTCTTTACTAATCTAGAAGTTTTGTCTATAGGTGAACCCGTCGTGAGCGACTTTCGTTGAGTTATGAAGTCGAGTTTGATCTTTAGAGCTTTCCATGTTCATATCATACTTCTACACATGTAATCTCTTTTAGTTTACTTCAATGCAATGTAAAGGTACTTTGACATAAGAAAGTGTGTTAAGTCGACATAAGGTGGTGTCAAAGGTTGGAACACGGTCATTCTTTCCTTAATCTAGAAGTTTTGCCTATAGGTGAACCCGTCGTGAGCTAGTTTCCGTGAGTTATGAAGCCGAGTTTGATCCTTAGAGCTTTCTATGTTCATATCATGCTTCTACACATGTAATTTCTTTTAGCTTAGTTTAATGCAATGTAAGGTTACATTGATATAAGAAAGTGTGTTAATCCGACATAAGGTGGTGTCATAGGTTGGAACACTGTCATTCTTTCCTAATCTAAAAGTTTTGTCTATAGGTGAACCCGTCGTGAGCTACTTTCGTTGAGTTATGAAGCCGAGTTTTATCCTTAGAGCTTTCTATGTTCATATCATGCTTCCACACATGTAATCTCTTTTAGCTTAGTTCAATGCAATGTAAGGTTACTTTGAAACAAGAAAGTGTGTTAAGCTGACATAAGGTGGTTTCATAGGTTGGAACACAGTCATTCTTTCCTAATCTAGAAGTTTTGTCTATAAGTGAACCCGTCGTGAGCTATTTTCGTTGAGTTATGAAGCCGAGTTTGATCTTTAGAGCTTTCCATGTTCATATCATGCTTCTACACATGTAATCTCTTTTAGCTTAGTTCAATGCAATGTAAGGTTACTTTGAAATAAAAAAGTGTGTTAAGCTGACATAAGGTGGTGTCATAGGTTGGAACACAGTCATTCTTTCCTAATCTAGAAGTTTTGTCTATAAGTGAACCCGTCGTGAGCTATTTTCGTTGAGTTATGAAGCCGAGTTTGATCTTTAGAGCTTTCCATGTTCATATCATACTTCTACACATGTAATCTCTTTTAGCTTACTTCAATGCAATGTAAGTTTATTTTGACATAAGAAAGTGTGTTAAGCCGACATAAGGTGGTGTCAAAGGTTGGAACACGGTCATTCTTTCCTTAATCTAGAAGTTTTGCCTATAGGTGAACCCGTCGTGAGCTAGTTTCCGTGAGTTATGAAGCCGAGTTTGATCCTTAGAGCTTTCTATGTTCATATCATGCTTCTACACATGTAATTTCTTTTAACTTAGTTTAATGCAATGTAAGGTTACTTTGATATAAGAAAGTGTGTTAAGCCGACATAAGGTGGTGTCATAGGTTGGAACACTGTCATTCTTTCCTAATCTAAAAGTTTTGTCTATAGGTGAACCCGTCGTGAGCTACTTTCGTTGAGTTATGAAGCCGAGTTTTATCCTTAGAGCTTTCTATGTTCATATCATGCTTCCACACATGTAATATCTTTTAGCTTAGTTCAATGCAATGTAAGGTTACTTTGAAACAAGAAAGTGTGTTAACCTGACATAAGGTGGTTTCATAGGTTGGAAGACAGTCATTCTTTACTAATCTAGAAGTATTGTCTATAGGTGAACCCGTCGTGAGCTACTTTCGTTGAGTTATGAAGCCGAGTTTGATCTTTAGAGCATTCCATGTTCATATCATACTTCTACACATGTAATCTCTTTTAGTTTACTTCAATGCAATGTAAAGTTACTTTGACATAAGAAAGTTTGTTAAGCCGACATAAGGTGGTGTCAAAGGTTGGAACACGGTCATTCTTTCCTTAATCTAGAATTTTTATCTATAGGTGAACCCGTCGTGAGCTACTTTCATTGAGTTATGAAGCCGAGTTTGATCTCTAGAGCTTTCCATGTTCATATCATACTTCTACACATGTAATCTCTTTTAGCTTACTTCAATGCAATGTAAAGTTACTTTGACATAAGAAAGTGTGTTAAGCCGACATAAGGTGGTGTCATAGGTTGGAACACAGTCATTCTTTCCTAATCTAGAAGTTTTGTCTATAGGGGAACCCGTCGTGATCTACTTTCGTTGAGTTATGAAGCCGAGTTTTATCCTTAGAGCTTTCTATGTTCATATCATGCTTCCACACATGTAATCTCTTTTAGCTTAGTTCAATGCAATGTAAGGTTACTTTGAAACAAGAAAGTGTGTTAAGCTGACATAAGGTGGTTTCATAGGTTGGAACACAGTCATTCTTTCCTAATCTAGAAGTTTTGTCTATAAGTGAACCCGTCGTGAGCTATTTTCGTTGAGTTATGAAGCCGAGTTTGATCTTTAGAGCTTTCCATGTTCATATCATGCTTCTACACATGTAATCTCTTTTAGCTTAGTTCAATGCAATGTAAGGTTACTTTGAAATAAAAAAGTGTGTTAAGCTGACATAAGGTGCTGTCATAGGTTGGAACACAATCATTCTTTCCTAATCTAGAAGTTTTGTCTATAAGTGAACCCGTCGTGAGCTATTTTCGTTGAGTTATGAAGCCGAGTTTGATCTTTAGAGCTTTCCATGTTCATATCATACTTCTACACACGTAATCTCTTTTAGCTTACTTCAATGCAATGTAAGTTTATTTTGACATAAGAAAGTGTGTTAAGCCGACATAAGGTGGTGTCAAAGGTTGGAACACGGTCATTCTTTCCTTAATCTAGAAGTTTTGCCTATAGGTGAACCCGTCGTGAGCTAGTTTCCGTGAGTTATGAAGCCGAGTTTGATCCTTAGAGCTTTCTATGTTCATATCATGCTTCTACACATGTAATTTCTTTTAACTTAGTTTAATGCAATGTAAGGTTACTTTGATATAAGAAAGTGTGTTAAGCCGACATAAGGTGGTGTCATAGGTTGGAACACTGTCATTCTTTCCTAATCTAAAAGTTTTGTCTATAGGTGAACCCGTCGTGAGCTACTTTCGTTGAGTTATGAAGCCGAGTTTTATCCTTAGAGCTTTCTATGTTCATATCATGCTTCCACACATGTAATATCTTTTAGCTTAGTTCAATGCAATGTAAGGTTACTTTGAAACAAGAAAGTGTGTTAACCTGACATAAGGTGGTTTCATAGGTTGGAAGACAGTCATTCTTTACTAATCTAGAAGTATTGTCTATAGGTGAACCCGTCGTGAGCTACTTTCGTTGAGTTATGAAGCCGAGTTTGATCTTTAGAGCATTCCATGTTCATATCATACTTCTACACATGTAATCTCTTTTAGTTTACTTCAATGCAATGTAAAGTTACTTTGACATAAGAAAGTTTGTTAAGCCGACATAAGGTGGTGTCAAAGGTTGGAACACGGTCATTCTTTCCTTAATCTAGAATTTTTATCTATAGGTGAACCCGTCGTGAGCTACTTTCATTGAGTTATGAAGCCGAGTTTGATCTCTAGAGCTTTCCATGTTCATATCATACTTCTACACATGTAATCTCTTTTAGCTTACTTCAATGCAATGTAAAGTTACTTTGACATAAGAAAGTGTGTTAAGCCGACATAAGGTGGTGTCATAGGTTGGAACACAGTCATTCTTTCCTAATCTAGAAGTTTTGTCTATAGGTGAACCCGTCGTGATCTACTTTCGTTGAGTTATGAAGCCGAGTTTTATCCTTAGAGCTTTCTATGTTCATATCATGCTTCCACACATGTAATCTCTTTTAGCTTAGTTCAATGCAATGTAAGGTTACTTTGAAACAAGAAAGTGTGTTAACCTGACATAAGGTGGTTTCATAGGTTGGAAGACAGTCATTCTTTACTAATCTAGAAGTTTTGTCTATAGGTGAACCCGTCGTGAGCGACTTTCGTTGAGTTATGAAGTCGAGTTTGATCTTTAGAGCTTTCCATGTTCATATCATACTTCTACACATGTAATCTCTTTTAGTTTACTTCAATGCAATGTAAAGGTACTTTGACATAAGAAAGTGTGTTAAGTCGACATAAGGTGGTGTCAAAGGTTGGAACACGGTCATTCTTTCCTTAATCTAGAAGTTTTGCCTATAGGTGAACCCGTCGTGAGCTAGTTTCCGTGAGTTATGAAGCCGAGTTTGATCCTTAGAGATTTCTATGTTCATATCATGCTTCTACACATGTAATTTCTTTTAACTTAGTTTAATGCAATGTAAGGTTACTTTGATATAAGAAAGTGTGTTAAGCCGACATAAGGTGGTGTCATAGGTTGGAACACAGTCATTCTTTCCTAATCTAGAAGTTTTGTCTATAAGTGAACCCGTCGTGAGCTATTTTCGTTGAGTTATGAAGCCGAGTTTGATCTTTAGAGCTTTCCATGTTCATATCATGCTTCTACACATGTAATCTCTTTTAGCTTAGTTCAATGCAATGTAAGGTTACTTTGAAATAAAAAAGTGTGTTAAGCTGACATAAGGTGCTGTCATAGGTTGGAACACAATCATTCTTTCCTAATCTAGAAGTTTTGTCTATAAGTGAACCCGTCGTGAGCTATTTTCGTTGAGTTATGAAGCCGAGTTTGATCTTTAGAGCTTTCCATGTTCATATCATACTTCTACACACGTAATCTCTTTTAGCTTACTTCAATGCAATGTAAGTTTATTTTGACATAAGAAAGTGTGTTAAGCCGACATAAGGTGGTGTCAAAGGTTGGAACACGGTCATTCTTTCCTTAATCTAGAAGTTTTGCCTATAGGTGAACCCGTCGTGAGCTAGTTTCCGTGAGTTATGAAGCCGAGTTTGATCCTTAGAGCTTTCTATGTTCATATCATGCTTCTACACATGTAATTTCTTTTAACTTAGTTTAATGCAATGTAAGGTTACTTTGATATAAGAAAGTGTGTTAAGCCGACATAAGGTGGTGTCATAGGTTGGAACACAGTCATTCTTTCCTAATCTAGAAGTTTTGTCTATAAGTGAACCCGTCGTGAGCTATTTTCGTTGAGTTATGAAGCCGAGTTTGATCTTTAGAGCTTTCCATGTTCATATCATGCTTCTACACATGTAATCTCTTTTAGCTTAGTTCAATGCAATGTAAGGTTACTTTGAAATAAAAAAGTGTGTTAAGCTGACATAAGGTGCTGTCATAGGTTGGAACACAATCATTCTTTCCTAATCTAGAAGTTTTGTCTATAAGTGAACCCGTCGTGAGCTATTTTCGTTGAGTTATGAAGCCGAGTTTGATCTTTAGAGCTTTCCATGTTCATATCATACTTCTACACACGTAATCTCTTTTAGCTTACTTCAATGCAATGTAAGTTTATTTTGACATAAGAAAGTGTGTTAAGCCGACATAAGGTGGTGTCAAAGGTTGGAACACGGTCATTCTTTCCTTAATCTAGAAGTTTTGCCTATAGGTGAACCCGTCGTGAGCTAGTTTCCGTGAGTTATGAAGCCGAGTTTGATCCTTAGAGCTTTCTATGTTCATATCATGCTTCTACACATGTAATTTCTTTTAACTTAGTTTAATGCAATGTAAGGTTACTTTGATATAAGAAAGTGTGTTAAGCCGACATAAGGTGGTGTCATAGGTTGGAACACTGTCATTCTTTCCTAATCTAAAAGTTTTGTCTATAGGTGAACCCGTCGTGAGCTACTTTCGTTGAGTTATGAAGCCGAGTTTTATCCTTAGAGCTTTCTATGTTCATATCATGCTTCCACACATGTAATATCTTTTAGCTTAGTTCAATGCAATGTAAGGTTACTTTGAAACAAGAAAGTGTGTTAACCTGACATAAGGTGGTTTCATAGGTTGGAAGACAGTCATTCTTTACTAATCTAGAAGTATTGTCTATAGGTGAACCCGTCGTGAGCTACTTTCGTTGAGTTATGAAGCCGAGTTTGATCTTTAGAGCATTCCATGTTCATATCATACTTCTACACATGTAATCTCTTTTAGTTTACTTCAATGCAATGTAAAGTTACTTTGACATAAGAAAGTTTGTTAAGCCGACATAAGGTGGTGTCAAAGGTTGGAACACGGTCATTCTTTCCTTAATCTAGAATTTTTATCTATAGGTGAACCCGTCGTGAGCTACTTTCATTGAGTTATGAAGCCGAGTTTGATCTCTAGAGCTTTCCATGTTCATATCATACTTCTACACATGTAATCTCTTTTAGCTTACTTCAATGCAATGTAAAGTTACTTTGACATAAGAAAGTGTGTTAAGCCGACATAAGGTGGTGTCATAGGTTGGAACACAGTCATTCTTTCCTAATCTAGAAGTTTTGTCTATAGGTGAACCCGTCGTGATCTACTTTCGTTGAGTTATGAAGCCGAGTTTTATCCTTAGAGCTTTCTATGTTCATATCATGCTTCCACACATGTAATCTCTTTTAGCTTAGTTCAATGCAATGTAAGGTTACTTTGAAACAAGAAAGTGTGTTAAGCTGACATAAGGTGGTTTCATAGGTTGGAAGACAGTCATTCTTTACTAATCTAGAAGTTTTGTCTATAGGTGAACCCGTCGTGAGCGACTTTCGTTGAGTTATGAAGTCGAGTTTGATCTTTAGAGCTTTCCATGTTCATATCATACTTCTACACATGTAATCTCTTTTAGTTTACTTCAATGCAATGTAAAGGTACTTTGACATAAGAAAGTGTGTTAAGTCGACATAAGGTGGTGTCAAAGGTTGGAACACGGTCATTCTTTCCTTAATCTAGAAGTTTTGCCTATAGGTGAACCCGTCGTGAGCTAGTTTCCGTGAGTTATGAAGCCGAGTTTGATCCTTAGAGCTTTCTATGTTCATATCATGCTTCTACACATGTAATTTCTTTTAGCTTAGTTTAATGCAATGTAAGGTTACATTGATATAAGAAAGTGTGTTAATCCGACATAAGGTGGTGTCATAGGTTGGAACACTGTCATTCTTTCCTAATCTAAAAGTTTTGTCTATAGGTGAACCCGTCGTGAGCTACTTTCGTTGAGTTATGAAGCCGAGTTTTATCCTTAGAGCTTTCTATGTTCATATCATGCTTCCACACATGTAATCTCTTTTAGCTTAGTTCAATGCAATGTAAGGTTACTTTGAAACAAGAAAGTGTGTTAAGCTGACATAAGGTGGTTTCATAGGTTGGAACACAGTCATTCTTTCCTAATCTAGAAGTTTTGTCTATAAGTGAACCTGTCGTGAGCTATTTTCGTTGAGTTATGAAGCCGAGTTTGATCTTTAGAGCTTTCCATGTTCATATCATGCTTCTACACATGTAATCTCTTTTAGCTTAGTTCAATGCAATGTAAGGTTACTTTGAAATAAAAAAGTGTGTTAAGCTGACATAAGGTGCTGTCATAGGTTGGAACACAGTCATTCTTTCCTAATCTAGAAGTTTTGTCTATAAGTGAACCCGTCGTGAGCTATTTTCGTTGAGTTATGAAGCCGAGTTTGATCTTTAGAGCTTTCCATGTTCATATCATACTTCTACACACGTAATCTCTTTTAGCTTACTTCAATGCAATGTAAGTTTATTTTGACATAAGAAAGTGTGTTAAGCCGACATAAGGTGGTGTCAAAGGTTGGAACACGGTCATTCTTTCCTTAATCTAGAAGTTTTGCCTATAGGTGAACCCGTCGTGAGCTAGTTTCCGTGAGTTATGAAGCCGAGTTTGATCCTTAGAGCTTTCTATGTTCATATCATGCTTCTACACATGTAATTTCTTTTAACTTAGTTTAATGCAATGTAAGGTTACTTTGATATAAGAAAGTGTGTTAAGCCGACATAAGGTGGTGTCATAGGTTGGAACACTGTCATTCTTTCCTAATCTAAAAGTTTTGTCTATAGGTGAACCCGTCGTGAGCTACTTTCGTTGAGTTATGAAGCCGAGTTTTATCCTTAGAGCTTTCTATGTTCATATCATGCTTCCACACATGTAATATCTTTTAGCTTAGTTCAATGCAATGTAAGGTTACTTTGAAACAAGAAAGTGTGTTAACCTGACATAAGGTGGTTTCATAGGTTGGAAGACAGTCATTCTTTACTAATCTAGAAGTATTGTCTATAGGTGAACCCGTCGTGAGCTACTTTCGTTGAGTTATGAAGCCGAGTTTGATCTTTAGAGCATTCCATGTTCATATCATACTTCTACACATGTAATCTCTTTTAGTTTACTTCAATGCAATGTAAAGTTACTTTGACATAAGAAAGTTTGTTAAGCCGACATAAGGTGGTGTCAAAGGTTGGAACACGGTCATTCTTTCCTTAATCTAGAATTTTTATCTATAGGTGAACCCGTCGTGAGCTACTTTCATTGAGTTATGAAGCCGAGTTTGATCTCTAGAGCTTTCCATGTTCATATCATACTTCTACACATGTAATCTCTTTTAGCTTACTTCAATGCAATGTAAAGTTACTTTGACATAAGAAAGTGTGTTAAGCCGACATAAGGTGGTGTCATAGGTTGGAACACAGTCATTCTTTCCTAATCTAGAAGTTTTGTCTATAGGTGAACCCGTCGTGATCTACTTTCGTTGAGTTATGAAGCCGAGTTTTATCCTTAGAGCTTTCTATGTTCATATCATGCTTCCACACATGTAATCTCTTTTAGCTTAGTTCAATGCAATGTAAGGTTACTTTGAAACAAGAAAGTGTGTTAACCTGACATAAGGTGGTTTCATAGGTTGGAAGACAGTCATTCTTTACTAATCTAGAAGTTTTGTCTATAGGTGAACCCGTCGTGAGCGACTTTCGTTGAGTTATGAAGTCGAGTTTGATCTTTAGAGCTTTCCATGTTCATATCATACTTCTACACATGTAATCTCTTTTAGCTTACTTCAATGCAATGTAAAGTTACTTTGACATAAGAAAGTGTGTTAAGCCGACATAAGGTGGTGTCAAAGGTTGGAACACGGTCATTCTTTCCTTAATCTAGAAGTTTTGCCTATAGGTGAACCCGTCGTGAGCTAGTTTCCGTGAGTTATGAAGCCGAGTTTGATCCTTAGAGCTTTCTATATTCATATCATGCTTCTACACATGTAATTTCTTTTAGCTTAGTTTAATGCAATGTAAGGTTACATTGATATAAGAAAGTGGGTTAATCCGACATAAGGTGGTGTCATAGGTTGAAACACTGTCATTGTTTCCTAATCTAAAAGTTTTGTCTATAGGTGAACCCGTCGTGAGCTACTTTCGTTGAGTTATGAAGCCGAGTTTTATCCTTAGAGCTTTCTATGTTCATATCATGCTTCCACACATGTAATCTCTTTTAGCTTAGTTCAATGCAATGTAAGGTTACTTTGAAACAAGAAAGTGTGTTAAGCTGACATAAGGTGGTTTCATAGGTTGGAACACAGTCATTCTTTCCTAATCTAGAAGTTTTGTCTATAAGTGAACCCGTCGTGAGCTATTTTCGTTGAGTTATGAAGCCGAGTTTGATCTTTAGAGCTTTCCATGTTCATATCATGCTTCTACACATGTAATCTCTTTTAGCTTAGTTCAATGCAATGTAAGGTTACTTTGAAATAAAAAAGTGTGTTAAGCTGACATAAGGTGGTGTCATAGGTTGGAACACAGTCATTCTTTCCTAATCTAGAAGTTTTGTCTATAAGTGAACCCGTCGTGAGCTATTTTCGTTGAGTTATGAAGCCGAGTTTGATCTTTAGAGCTTTCCATGTTCATATCATACTTCTACACATGTAATCTCTTTTAGCTTACTTCAATGCAATGTAAGTTTATTTTGACATAAGAAAGTGTGTTAAGCCGACATAAGGTGGTGTCAAAGATTGGAACACGGTCATTCTTTCCTTAATCTAGAAGTTTTGCCTATAGGTGAACCCGTCGTGAGCTAGTTTCCGTGAGTTATGAAGCCGAGTTTGATCCTTAGAGCTTTCTATGTTCATATCATGCTTCTACACATGTAATTTCTTTTAACTTAGTTTAATGCCATGTAAGGTTACTTTGATATAAGAAAGTGTGTTAAGCCGACATAAGGTGGTGTCATAGGTTGGAACACTGTCATTCTTTCCTAATCTAAAAGTTTTGTCTATAGTTGAACCCGTCGTGAGCTACTTTCGTTGAGTTATGAAGCCGAGTTTTATCCTTAGAGCTTTCTATGTTCATATCATGCTTCCACACATGTAATATCTTTTAGCTTAGTTCAATGCAATGTAAGGTTACTTTGAAACAAGAAAGTGTGTTAACCTGACATAAGGTGGTTTCATAGGTTGGAAGACAGTCATTCTTTACTAATCTAGAAGTATTGTCTATAGGTGAACCCGTCGTGAGCTACTTTCGTTGAGTTATGAAGCCGAGTTTGATCTTTAGAGCATTCCATGTTCATATCATACTTCTACACATGTAATCTCTTTTAGTTTACTTCAATGCAATGTAAAGTTACTTTGACATAAGAAAGTTTGTTAAGCCGACATAAGGTGGTGTCAAAGGTTGGAACACGGTCATTCTTTCCTTAATCTAGAATTTTTGTCTATAGGTGAACCCGTCGTGAGCTACTTTCATTGAGTTATGAAGCCGAGTTTGATCCTTAGAGCTTTCTATGTTCATATCATGCTTCTACACATGTAATTTCTTTTAGCTTAGTTTAATGCAATGTAAGGTTACATTGATATAAGAAAGTGTGTTAATCCGACATAAGGTGGTGTCATAGGTTGGAACACTGTCATTCTTTCCTAATCTAAAAGTTTTGTCTATAGGTGAACCCGTCCTGATCTACTTTCGTTGAGTTATGAAGCCGAGTTTTATCCTTAGAGCTTTCTATGTTCATATCATGCTTCCACACATGTAATATCTTTTAGCTTAGTTCAATGCAATGTAAGGTTACTTTGAAACAAGAAAGTGTGTTAAGCTGACATAAGGTGGTTTCATAGGTTGGAACACAGTCATTCTTTCCTAATCTAGAAGTTTTGTCTATAAGTGAACCCGTCGTGAGCTATTTTCGTTGAGTTATGAAGCCGAGTTTGATCTTTAGAGCTTTCCATGTTCATATCATGCTTCTACACATGTAATCTCTTTTAGCTTAGTTCAATGCAATATAAGGTTACTGTGAAATAAAAAAGTGTGTTAAGCTGACATAAGGTGGTGTCATAGGTTGGAACACAGTCATTCTTTCCTAATCTAGAAGTTTTGTCTATAAGTGAACCCGTCGTGAGCTATTTTCGTTGAGTTATGAAGCCGAGTTTGATCTTTAGAGCTTTCCATGTTCATATCATACTTCTACACATGTAATCTCTTTTAGCTTACTTCAATGCAATGTAAGTTTATTTTGACATAAGAAAGTGTGTTAAGCCGACATAAGGTGGTGTCAAAGGTTGGAACACGGTCATTCTTTCCTTAATCTAGAAGTTTTGCCTATAGGTGAACCCGTCGTGAGCTAGTTTCCGTGAGTTATGAAGCCGAGTTTGATCCTTAGAGCTTTCTATGTTCATATCATGCTTCTACACATGTAATCTCTTTTAGCTTAGTTCAATGCAATGTAAGGTTACTTTGAAATAAAAAAGTGTGTTAAGCTGACATAAGGTGGTGTCATAGGTTGGAACACAGTCATTCTTTCCTAATCTAGAAGTTTTGTCTATAAGTGAACCCGTCGTGAGCTATTTTCGTTGAGTTATGAAGCCGAGTTTGATCTTTAGAGCTTTCCATGTTCATATCATACTTCTACACATGTAATCTCTTTTAGCTTACTTCAATGCAATGTAAGTTTATTTTGACATAAGAAAGTGTGTTAAGCCGACATAAGGTGGTGTCAAAGGTTGGAACACGGTCATTCTTTCCTTAATCTAGAAGTTTTGCCTATAGGTGAACCCGTCGTGAGCTAGTTTCCGTGAGTTATGAAGCCGAGTTTGATCCTTAGAGCTTTCTATGTTCATATCATGCTTCTACACATGTAATCTCTTTTAGCTTAGTTCAATGCAATGTAAGGTTACTTTGAAATAAAAAAGTGTGTTAAGCTGACATAAGGTGGTGTCATAGGTTGGAACACAGTCATTCTTTCCTAATCTAGAAGTTTTGTCTATAAGTGAACCCGTCGTGAGCTATTTTCGTTGAGTTATGAAGCCGAGTTTGATCTTTAGAGCTTTCCATGTTCATATCATACTTCTACACATGTAATCTCTTTTAGCTTACTTCAATGCAATGTAAGTTTATTTTGACATAAGAAAGTGTGTTAAGCCGACATAAGGTGGTGTCAAAGGTTGGAACACGGTCATTCTTTCCTTAATCTAGAAGTTTTGCCTATAGGTGAACCCGTCGTGAGCTAGTTTCCGTGAGTTATGAAGCCGAGTTTGATCCTTAGAGCTTTCTATGTTCATATCATGCTTCTACACATGTAATTTCTTTTAACTTAGTTTAATGCCATGTAAGGTTACTTTGATATAAGAAAGTGTGTTAAGCCGACATAAGGTGGTGTCATAGGTTGGAACACTGTCATTCTTTCCTAATCTAAAAGTTTTGTCTATAGTTGAACCCGTCGTGAGCTACTTTCGTTGAGTTATGAAGCCGAGTTTTATCCTTAGAGCTTTCTATGTTCATATCATGCTTCCACACATGTAATATCTTTTAGCTTAGTTCAATGCAATGTAAGGTTACTTTGAAACAAGAAAGTGTGTTAACCTGACATAAGGTGGTTTCATAGGTTGGAAGACAGTCATTCTTTACTAATCTAGAAGTATTGTCTATAGGTGAACCCGTCGTGAGCTACTTTCGTTGAGTTATGAAGCCGAGTTTGATCTTTAGAGCATTCCATGTTCATATCATACTTCTACACATGTAATCTCTTTTAGTTTACTTCAATGCAATGTAAAGTTACTTTGACATAAGAAAGTTTGTTAAGCCGACATAAGGTGGTGTCAAAGGTTGGAACACGGTCATTCTTTCCTTAATCTAGAATTTTTGTCTATAGGTGAACCCGTCGTGAGCTACTTTCATTGAGTTATGAAGCCGAGTTTGATCCTTAGAGCTTTCTATGTTCATATCATGCTTCTACACATGTAATTTCTTTTAGCTTAGTTTAATGCAATGTAAGGTTACATTGATATAAGAAAGTGTGTTAATCCGACATAAGGTGGTGTCATAGGTTGGAACACTGTCATTCTTTCCTAATCTAAAAGTTTTGTCTATAGGTGAACCCGTCATGAGCTACTTTCGTTGAGTTATGAAGCCGAGTTTTATCCTTAGAGCTTTCTATGTTCATATCATGCTTCCACACATGTAATCTCTTTTAGCTTAGTTCAATGCAATGTAAGGTTACTTTGAAACAAGAAAGTGTGTTAAGCTGACATAAGGTGGTTTCATAGGTTGGAAGACAGTCATTCTTTACTAATCTAGAAGTTTTGTCTATAGGTGAACCCGTCGTGAGCTACTTTCGTTAAGTTTTGAAGCCAAGTTTGATCCTTAGAGTTTTCCACGTTCATATCTTACTTCTACACATGTAATCTCTTTTAGCTTAGTTTAATGCAATGTAAGGTTACATTGATATAAGAAAGTGTTTTAATCCGACATAAGGTGGTGTCATAGGTTGGAACACTGTCATTCTTTCCTTAATCTAGAAGTTTTGCCTATAGGTGAACCCGTCGTGAGCTAGTTTCCGTGAGTTATGAAGCCGAGTTTGATCCTTAGAGCTTTCTATGTTCATATCATGCTTCTACACATGTAATTTCTTTTAGCTTAGTTTAATGCAATGTAAGGTTACATTGATATAAGAAAGTGTGTTAATCCGACATAAGGTGGTGTCATAGGTTGGAACACTGTCATTCTTTCCTAATCTAAAAGTTTTGTCTATAGGTGAACCCGTCGTGATCTACTTTCGTTGAGTTATGAAGCCGAGTTTTATCCTTAGAGCTTTCTATGTTCATATCATGCTTCCACACATGTAATCTCTTTTAGCTTAGTTCAATGCAATGTAAGGTTACTTTGAAACAAGAAAGTGTGTTAAGCTGACATAAGGTGGTTTCATAGGTTGGAACACAGTCATTCTTTCCTAATCTAGAAGTTTTGTCTATAAGTGAACCCGTCGTGAGCTATTTTCGTTGAGTTATGAAGCCGAGTTTGATCTTTAGAGCTTTCCATGTTCATATCATGCTTCTACACATGTAATTTCTTTTAGTTTACTTCAATGCAATGTAAAGTTACTTTGACATAAGAAAGTGTGTTAAGTCGACATAAGGTGGTGTCAAAGGTTGGAACACGGTCATTCTTTCCTTAATCTAGAAGTTTTGCCTATAGGTGAACCCGTCGTGAGCTAGTTTCCGTGAGTTATGAAGCCGAGTTTGATCCTTAGAGCTTTCTATGTTCATATCATGCTTCTACACATGTAATTTCTTTTAACTTAGTTTAATGCAATGTAAGGTTACTTTGATATAAGAAAGTGTGTTAAGCCGACATAAGGTGGTGTCATAGGTTGGAACACTGTCATTCTTTCCTAATCTAAAAGTTTTGTCTATAGGTGAACCCGTCGTGAGCTACTTTCGTTGAGTTATGAAGCCGAGTTTTATCCTTAGAGCTTTCTATGTTCATATCATGCTTCCACACATGTAATATCTTTTAGCTTAGTTCAATGCAATGTAAGGTTACTTTGAAACAAGAAAGTGTGTTAACCTGATCTAAGGTGGTTTCATAGGTTGGAAGACAGTCATTCTTTACTAATCTAGAAGTATTGTCTATAGGTGAACCCGTCGTGAGCTACTTTCGTTGAGTTATAAAGCCGAGTTTGATCTTTAGAGCATTCCATGTTCATATCATACTTCTACACATGTAATCTCTTTTAGTTTACTTCAATGCAATGTAAAGTTACTTTGACATAAGAAAGTTTGTTAAGCCGACATAAGGTGGTGTCAAAGGTTGGAACACGGTCATTCTTTCCTTAATCTAGAATTTTTGTCTATAGGTGAACCCGTCGTGAGCTACTTTCATTGAGTTATGAAGCCGAGTTTGATCCTTAGAGCTTTCTATGTTCATATCATGCTTCTACACATGTAATTTCTTTTAGCTTAGTTTAATGCAATGTAAGGTTACATTGATATAAGAAAGTGTGTTAATCCGACATAAGGTGGTGTCATAGGTTGGAACACTGTCATTCTTTCCTAATCTAAAAGTTTTGTCTATAGGTGAACCCGTCATGAGCTACTTTCGTTGAGTTATGAAGCCGAGTTTGATCCTTAGAGCTTTCTATGTTCATATCATGCTTCTACACATGTAATTTCTTTTAACTTAGTTTAATGCAATGTAAGGTTACTTTGATATAAGAAAGTGTGTTAAGCCGACATAAGGTGGTGTCATAGGTTGGAACACTGTCATTCTTTCCTAATCTAAAAGTTTTGTCTATAGGTGAACCCGTCGTGAGCTACTTTCGTTGAGTTATGAAGCCGAGTTTTATCCTTAGAGCTTTGTATGTTCACATCATGCTTCCACACATGTAATATCTTTTAGCTTAGTTCAATGCAATGTAAGGTTACTTTGAAACAAGAAAGTGTGTTAACCTGACATAAGGTGGTTTCATAGGTTGGAAGACAGTCATTCTTTACTAATCTAGAAGTATTGTCTATAGGTGAACCCGTCGTGAGCTACTTTCGTTGAGTTATGAAGCCGAGTTTGATCTTTAGAGCTTTCCATGTTCATATCATACTTCTACACATGTAATCTCTTTTAGTTTACTTCAATGCAATGTAAAGTTACTTTGACATAAGAAAGTGTGTTAAGTCGACATAAGGTGGTGTCAAAGGTTGGAACACGGTCATTCTTTCCTTAATCTAGAATTTTTGTCTATAGGTGAACCCGTCGTGAGCTACTTTCATTGAGTTATGAAGCCGAGTTTGATCCTTAGAGCTTTCTATGTTCATATCATGCTTCTACACATGTAATTTCTTTTAGCTTAGTTTAATGCAATGTAAGGTTACATTGATATTAGAAAGTGTGTTAATCCGACATAAGGTGGTGTCAAAGGTTGGAACACGGTCATTCTTTCCTTAATCTAGAAGTTTTGCCTATAGGTGAACCCGTCGTGAGCTAGTTTCCGTGAGTTATGAAGCCGAGTTTGATCCTTAGAGCTTTCTATGTTCATATCATGCTTCTACACATGTAATTTCTTTTAACTTAGTTTAATGCAATGTAAGGTTACTTTGATATAAGAAAGTGTGTTAAGCCGACATAAGGTGGTGTCATAGGTTGGAACACTGTCATTCTTTCCTAATCTAAAAGTTTTGTCTATAGGTGAACCCGTCGTGAGCTACTTTCGTTGAGTTATGAAGCCGAGTTTTATCCTTAGAGCTTTATATGTTCATATCATGCTTCCACACATGTAATATCTTTTAGCTTAGTTCAATGCAATGTAAGGTTACTTTGAAACAAGAAAGTGTGTTAACCTGACATAAGGTGGTTTCATAGGTTGGAAGACAGTCATTCTTTACTAATCTAGAAGTATTGTCTATAGGTGAACCCGTCGTGAGCTACTTTCGTTGAGTTATGAAGCCGAGTTTGTTCTTTAGAGCATTCCATGTTCATATCATACTTCTACACATGTAATCTCTTTTAGTTTACTTCAATGCAATGTAAAGTTACTTTGACATAAGAAAGTTTGTTAAGCCGACATAAGGTGGTGTCAAAGGTTGGAACACGGTCATTCTTTCCTTAATCTAGAATTTTTGTCTATAGGTGAACCCGTCGTGAGCTACTTTCATTGAGTTATGAAGCCGAGTTTGATCCTTAGAGCTTTCTATGTTCATATCATGCTTCTACACATGTAATTTCTTTTAGCTTAGTTTAATGCAATGTAAGGTTACATTGATATAAGAAAGTGTGTTAATCCGACATAAGGTGGTGTCATAGGTTGGAACACTGTCATTCTTTCCTAATCTAAAAGTTTTGTCTATAGGTGAACCCGTCGTGATCTACTTTCGTTGAGTTATGAAGCCGAGTTTTATCCTTAGAGCTTTCTATGTTCATATCATGCTTCCACACATGTAATCTCTTTTAGCTTAGTTCAATGCAATGTAAGGTTACTTTGAAACAAGAAAGTGTGTTAAGCTGACATAAGGTGGTTTCATAGGTTGGAACACAGTCATTCTTTCCTAATCTAGAAGTTTTGTCT
Source organism: Lepidium didymum (assembly GCA_963920545.1). Classification (NCBI taxonomy): domain Eukaryota; kingdom Viridiplantae; phylum Streptophyta; class Magnoliopsida; order Brassicales; family Brassicaceae; genus Lepidium; species Lepidium didymum. The sequence continues at coordinate 11,413,121 of OY986992.1, read as the reverse complement.
ATAAGTGAACCCGTCGTGAGCTATTTTCGTTGAGTTATGAAGCCGAGTTTGATCTTTAGAGCTTTCCATGTTCATATCATGCTTCTACACATGTAATCTCTTTTAGCTTAGTTCAATGCAATGTAAGGTTACTTTGAAATAAAAAAGTGTGTTAAGCTGACATAAGGTGGTGTCATAGGTTGGAACACAGTCATTCTTTCCTAATCTAGAAGTTTTGTCTATAAGTGAACCCGTCGTGAGCTATTTTCGTTGAGTTATGAAGCCGAGTTTGATCTTTAGAGCTTTCCATGTTCATATCATACTTCTACACATGTAATCTCTTTTAGCTTACTTCAATGCAATGTAAGTTTATTTTGACATAAGAAAGTGTGTTAAGCCGACATAAGGTGGTGTCAAAGGTTGGAACACGGTCATTCTTTCCTTAATCTAGAAGTTTTGCCTATAGGTGAACCCGTCGTGAGCTAGTTTCCGTGAGTTATGAAGCCGAGTTTGATCCTTAGAGCTTTCTATGTTCATATCATGCTTCCACACATGTAATCTCTTTTAGCTTAGTTCAATGCAATGTAAGGTTACTTTGAAACAAGAAAGTGTGTTAAGCTGACATAAGGTGGTTTCATAGGTTGGAACACAGTCATTCTTTCCTAATCTAGAAGTTTTGTCTATAAGTGAACCCGTCGTGAGCTATTTTCGTTGAGTTATGAAGCCGAGTTTGATCTTTAGAGCTTTCCATGTTCATATCATGCTTCTACACATGTAATCTCTTTTAGCTTAGTTCAATGCAATGTAAGGTTACTGTGAAATAAAAAAGTGTGTTAAGCTGACATAAGGTGGTGTCATAGGTTGGAACACAGTCATTCTTTCCTAATCTAGAAGTTTTGTCTATAAGTGAACCCGTCGTGAGCTATTTTCGTTGAGTTATGAAGCCGAGTTTGATCTTTAGAGCTTTCCATGTTCATATCATACTTCTACACATGTAATCTCTTTTAGCTTACTTCAATGCAATGTAAGTTTATTTTGACATAAGAAAGTGTGTTAAGCCGACATAAGGTGGTGTCAAAGGTTGGAACACGGTCATTCTTTCCTTAATCTAGAAGTTTTGCCTATAGGTGAAACCGTCGTGAGCTAGTTTCCGTGAGTTATGAAGCCGAGTTTGATCCTTAGAGCTTTCTATGTTCATATCATGCTTCTACACATGTAATTTCTTTTAACTTAGTTTAATGCAATGTAAGGTTACTTTGATATAAGAAAATGTGTTAAGCCGACATAAGGTGGTGTCATAGGTTGGAACACTGTCATTCTTTCCTAATCTAAAAGTTTTGTCTATAGGTGAACCCGTCGTGAGCTACTTTCGTTGAGTTATGAAGCCGAGTTTTATCCTTAGAGCTTTCTATGTTCATATCATGCTTCCACACATGTAATATCTTTTAGCTTAGTTCAATGCAATGTAAGTTTATTTTGACATAAGAAAGTGTGTTAAGCCGACATAAGGTGGTGTCAAAGGTTGGAACACGGTCATTCTTTCCTTAATCTAGAAGTTTTGCCTATAGGTGAACCCGTCGTGAGCTAGTTTCCGTGAGTTATGAAGCCGAGTTTGATCCTTAGAGCTTTCTATGTTCATATCATGCTTCTACACATGTAATTTCTTTTAACTTAGTTTAATGCAATGTAAGGTTACTTTGATATAAGAAAGTGTGTTAAGCCGACATAAGGTGGTGTCATAGGTTGGAACACTGTCATTCTTTCCTAATCTAAAAGTTTTGTCTATAGTTGAACCCGTCGTGAGCTACTTTCGTTGAGTTATGAAGCCGAGTTTTATCCTTAGAGCTTTCTATGTTCATATCATGCTTCCACACATGTAATATCTTTTAGCTTAGTTCAATGCAATGTAAGGTTACTTTGAAACAAGAAAGTGTGTTAACCTGACATAAGGTGGTTTCATAGGTTGGAAGACAGTCATTCTTTACTAATCTAGAAGTATTGTCTATAGGTGAACCCGTCGTGAGCTACTTTCGTTGAGTTATGAAGCCGAGTTTGATCTTTAGAGCTTTCCATGTTCATATCATACTTCTACACATGTAATCTCTTTTAGTTTACTTCAATGCAATGTAAAGTTACTTTGACATAAGAAAGTGTGTTAAGTCGACATAAGGTGGTGTCAAAGGTTGGAACACGGTCATTCTTTCCTTAATCTAGAATTTTTGTCTATAGGTGAACCCGTCGTGAGCTACTTTCATTGAGTTATGAAGCCGAGTTTGATCCTTAGAGCTTTCTATGTTCATATCATGCTTCTACACATGTAATTTCTTTTAGCTTAGTTTAATGCAATGTAAGGTTACATTGATATAAGAAAGTGTGTTAATCCGACATAAGGTGGTGTCAAAGGTTTGAACACGGTCATTCTTTCCTTAATCTAGAAGTTTTGCCTATAGGTGAACCCGTCGTGAGCTAGTTTCCGTGAGTTATGAAGCCGAGTTTGATCCTTAGAGCTTTCTATGTTCATATCATGCTTCTACACATGTAATTTCTTTTAACTTAGTTTAATGCAATGTAAGGTTACTTTGATATAAGAAAGTGTGTTAAGCCGACATAAGGTGGTGTCATAGGTTGGAACACTGTCATTCTTTCCTAATCTAAAAGTTTTGTCTATAGGTGAACCCGTCGTGAGCTACTTTCGTTGAGTTATGAAGCCGAGTTTTATCCTTAGAGCTTTCTATGTTCATATCATGCTTCCACACATGTAATATCTTTTAGCTTAGTTCAATGCAATGTAAGGTTACTTTGAAACAAGAAAGTGTGTTAACCTGACATAAGGTGGTTTCATAGGTTGGAAGACAGTCATTCTTTACTAATCTAGAAGTATTGTCTATAGGTAAACCCGTCGTGAGCTACTTTCGTTGAGTTATGAAGCCGAGTTTGATCTTTAGAGCATTCCATGTTCATATCATACTTCTACACATGTAATCTCTTTTAGTTTACTTCAATGCAATGTAAAGTTACTTTGACATAAGAAAGTTTGTTAAGCCGACATAAGGTGGTGTCAAAGGTTGGAACACGGTCATTCTTTCCTTAATCTAGAATTTTTGTCTATAGGTGAACCCGTCGTGAGCTACTTTCATTGAGTTATGAAGCCGAGTTTGATCCTTAGAGCTTTCTATGTTCATATCATGCTTCTACACATGTAATTTCATTTAGCTTAGTTTAATGCAATGTAAGGTTACATTGATATAAGAAAGTGTGTTAATCCGACATAAGGTGGTGTCATAGGTTGGAACACTGTCATTCTTTCCTAATCTAAAAGTTTTGTCTATAGGTGAACCCGTCGTGATCTACTTTCGTTGAGTTATGAAGCCGAGTTTTATCCTTAGAGCTTTCTATGTTCATATCATGCTTCCACACATGTAATCTCTTTTAGCTTAGTTCAATGCAATGTAAGGTTACCTTGAAACAAGAAAGTGTGTTAAGCTGACATAAGGTGGTTTCATAGGTTGGAACACAGTCATTCTTTCCTAATCTAGAAGTTTTGTCTATAAGTGAACCCGTCGTGAGCTATTTTCGTTGAGTTATGAAGCTGAGTTTGATCTTTAGAGCTTTCCATGTTCATATCATGCTTCTACACATGTAATCTTTTTTAGCTTAGTTCAATGCAATGTAAGGTTACTGTGAAATAAAAAAGTGTGTTAAGCTGACATAAGGTGGTGTCATAGGTTGGAACACAGTCATTCTTTCCTAATCTAGAAGTTTTGTCTATAAGTGAACCCGTCGTGAGCTATTTTCGTTGAGTTATGAAGCCGAGTTTGATCTTTAGAGCTTTCCATGTTCATATCATACTTCTACACATGTAATCTCTTTTAGCTTACTTCAATGCAATGTAAGTTTATTTTGACATAAGAAAGTGTGTTAAGCCGACATAAGGTGGTGTCAAAGGTTGGAACACGGTCATTCTTTCCTTAATCTAGAAGTTTTGCCTATAGGTGAACCCGTCGTGAGCTAGTTTCCGTGAGTTATGAAGCCGAGTTTGATCCTTAGAGCTTTCTATGTTCATATCATGCTTCTACACATGTAATCTCTTTTAGCTTAGTTCAATGCAATGTAAGGTTACTTTGAAATAAAAAAGTGTGTTAAGCTGACATAAGGTGGTGTCATAGGTTGGAACACAGTCATTCTTTCCTAATCTAGAAGTTTTGTCTATAAGTGAACCCGTCGTGAGCTATTTTCGTTGAGTTATGAAGCCGAGTTTGATCTTTAGAGCTTTCCATGTTCATATCATACTTCTACACATGTAATCTCTTTTAGCTTACTTCAATGCAATGTAAGTTTATTTTGACATAAGAAAGTGTGTTAAGCCGACATAAGGTGGTGTCAAAGGTTGGAACACGGTCATTCTTTCCTTAATCTAGAAGTTTTGCCTATAGGTGAACCCGTCGTGAGCTAGTTTCCGTGAGTTATGAAGCCGAGTTTGATCCTTAGAGCTTTCTATGTTCATATCATGCTTCTACACATGTAATTTCTTTTAACTTAGTTTAATGCAATGTAAGGTTACTTTGATATAAGAAAGTGTGTTAAGCCGACATAAGGTGGTGTCATAGGTTGGAACACTGTCATTCTTTCCTAATCTAAAAGTTTTGTCTATAGTTGAACCCGTCGTGAGCTACTTTCGTTGAGTTATGAAGCCGAGTTTTATCCTTAGAGCTTTCTATGTTCATATCATGCTTCCACACATGTAATATCTTTTAGCTTAGTTCAATGCAATGTAAGGTTACTTTGAAACAAGAAAGTGTGTTAACCTGACATAAGGTGGTTTCATAGGTTGGAAGACAGTCATTCTTTACTAATCTAGAAGTATTGTCTATAGGTGAACCCGTCGTGAGCTACTTTCGTTGAGTTATGAAGCCGAGTTTGATCTTTAGAGCTTTCCATGTTCATATCATGCTTCTACACATGTAATCTCATTTAGCTTAGTTCAATGCAATGTAAGGTTACTTTGAAATAAAAAAGTGTGTTAAGCTGACATAAGGTGGTGTCATAGGTTGGAACACAGTCATTCTTTCCTAATCTAGAAGTTTTGTCTATAAGTGAACCCGTCGTGAGCTATTTTCGTTGAGTTATGAAGCCGAGTTTGATCTTTAGAGCTTTCCATGTTCATATCATACTTCTACACATGTAATCTCTTTTAGCTTACTTCAATGCAATGTAAGTTTATTTTGACATAAGAAGGTGTGTTAAGCCGACATAAGGTGGTGTCAAAGGTTGGAACACGGTCATTCTTTCCTTAATCTAGAAGTTTTGCCTATAGGTGAACCCGTCGTGAGCTAGTTTCCGTGAATTATGAAGCCGACTTTGATCCTTAGAGCTTTCTATGTTCATATCATGCTTCTACACATGTAATTTCTTTTAGCTTAGTTTAATGCAATGTAAGGTTACATTAATATAAGAAAGTGTGTTAATCCGACATAAGGTGGTGTCATAGGTTGGAACACTGTCATTCTTTCCTAATCTAAAAGTTTTGTCTATAGGTGAACCCGTCGTGAGCTACTTTTGTTGAGTTATGAAGCCGAGTTTGATCTTTAGAGCTTTCCATGTTCATATCATACTTCTACACATGTAATCTCTTTTAGCTTACTTCAATGCAATGTAAGTTTATTTTGACATAAGAAAGTGTGTTAAGCCGACATAAGGTGGTGTCAAAGGTTGGAACACGGTCATTCTTTCCTTAATCTAGAAGTTTTGCCTATAGGTGAACCCGTCGTGAGCTAGTTTCCGTGAGTTATGAAGCCGAGTTTGATCCTTAGAGCTTTCTATGTTCATATCATGCTTCTACACATGTAATCTCTTTTAGCTTAGTTCAATGCAATGTAAGGTTACTTTGAAATAAAAAAGTGTGTTAAGCTGACATAAGGTGGTGTCATAGGTTGGAACACAGTCATTATTTCCTAATCTAGAAGTTTTGTCTATAAGTGAACCCGTCGTGAGCTATTTTCGTTGAGTTATGAAGCCGAGTTTGATCTTTAGAGCTTTCCATGTTCATATCATACTTCTACACATGTAATCTCTTTTAGCTTACTTCAATGCAATGTAAGTTTATTTTGACATAAGAAAGTGTGTTAAGCCGACATAAGGTGGTGTCAAAGGTTGGAACACGGTCATTCTTTCCTTAATCTAGAAGTTTTGCCTATAGGTGAACCCGTCGTGAGCTAGTTTCCGTGAGTTATGAAGCCGAGTTTGATCCTTAGAGCTTTCTATGTTCATATCATGCTTCCACACATGTAATATCTTTTAGCTTAGTTCAATGCAATGTAAGGTTACTTTGAAACAAGAAAGTGTGTTAACCTGATCTAAGGTGGTTTCATAGGTTGGAAGACAGTCATTCTTTACTAATCTAGAAGTATTGTCTATAGGTGAACCCGTCGTGAGCTACTTTCGTTAAGTTTTGAAGCCGAGTTTGATCCTTAGAGCTTTCTATGTTCATATCATGCTTCTACATATATAATCACTTTTAGCTTAGTTCAATGCAATGTAAGGTTACTTTGAAACAAGAAAGTGTGTTAACCTGACATAAGGTGGTTTCATAGGTTGGAAGACAGTCATTCTTTACTAATCTAGAAGTATTGTCTATAGGTGAACCCGTCGTGAGCTACTTTCGTTGAGTTATGAAGCCGAGTTTGATCTTTAGAGCTTTCCATGTTCATATCATACTTCTACACATGTAATCTCTTTTAGTTTACTTCAATGCAATGTAAAGTTACTTTGACATAAGAAAGTGTGTTAAGTCGACATAAGGTGGTGTCAAAGGTTGGAACACGGTCATTCTTTCCTTAATCTAGAATTTTTGTCTATAGGTGAACCCGTCGTGAGCTACTTTCATTGAGTTATGAAGCCGAGTTTGATCCTTAGAGCTTTCTATGTTCATATTATGCTTCTACACATGTAATTTCTTTTAGCTTAGTTTAATGCAATGTAAGGTTACATTGATATAAGAAAGTGTGTTAATCCGACATAAGGTGGTGTCAAAGGTTGGAACACGGTCATTCTTTCCTTAATCTAGAAGTTTTGCCTATAGGTGAACCCGTCGTGAGCTAGTTTCCGTGAGTTATGAAGCCGAATTTGATCCTTAGAGCTTTCTATGTTCATATCATGCTTCTACACATGTAATTTCTTTTAACTTAGTTTAATGCAATGTAAGGTTACTTTGATATAAGAAAGTGTGTTAAGCCGACATAAGGTGGTGTCATAGGTTGGAACACTGTCATTCTTTCCTAATCTAAAAGTTTTGTCTATAGTTGAACCCGTCGTGAGCTACTTTCGTTGAGTTATGAAGCCGAGTTTTATCCTTAGAGCTTTCTATGTTCATATCATGCTTCCACACATGTAATATCTTTTAGCTTAGTTCAATGCAATGTAAGGTTACTTTGAAACAAGAAAGTGTGTTAACCTGACATAAGGTGGTTTCATAGGTTGGAAGACAGTCATTCTTTACTAATCTAGAAGTATTGTCTATAGGTGAACCCGTCGTGAGCTACTTTCGTTGAGTTATGAAGCCGAGTTTGATCTTTAGAGCTTTCCATGTTCATATCATACTTCTACACATGTAATCTCTTTTAGTTTACTTCAATGCAATGTAAAGTTACTTTGACATAAGAAAGTGTGTTAAGTCGACATAAGGTGGTGTCAAAGGTTGGAACACGGTCATTCTTTCCTTAATCTAGAACTTTTGTCTATAGGTGAACCCGTCGTGAGCTACTTTCATTGAGTTATGAAGCCGAGTTTGATCCTTAGAGCTTTCTATGTTCATATCATACTTCTACACATGTAATCTCTTTTAGCTTACTTCAATGCAATGTAAGTTTATTTTGACATAAGAAAGTGTGTTAAGCCGACATAAGGTGGTGTCAAAGGTTGGAACACGGTCATTCTTTCCTTAATCTAGAAGTTTTGCCTATAGGTGAACCCGTCGTGAGCTAGTTTCCGTGAATTATGAAGCCGACTTTGATCCTTAGAGCTTTCTATGTTCATATCATGCTTCTACACATGTAATTTCTTTTAGCTTAGTTTAATGCAATGTAAGGTTACATTAATATAAGAAAGTGTGTTAATCCGACATAAGGTGGTGTCATAGGTTGGAACACTGTCATTCTTTCCTAATCTAAAAGTTTTGTCTATAGGTGAACCCGTCGTGAGCTACTTTTGTTGAGTTATGAAGCCGAGTTTGATCTTTAGAGCTTTCCATGTTCATATCATACTTCTACACATGTAATCTCTTTTAGCTTACTTCAATGCAATGTAAGTTTATTTTGACATAAGAAAGTGTGTTAAGCCGACATAAGGTGGTGTCAAAGGTTGGAACACGGTCATTCTTTCCTTAATCTAGAAGTTTTGCCTATAGGTGAACCCGTCGTGAGCTAGTTTCCGTGAGTTATGAAGCCGAGTTTGATCCTTAGAGCTTTCTATGTTCATATCATGCTTCTACACATGTAATCTCTTTTAGCTTAGTTCAATGCAATGTAAGGTTACTTTGAAATAAAAAAGTGTGTTAAGCTGACATAAGGTGGTGTCATAGGTTGGAACACAGTCATTCTTTCCTAATCTAGAAGTTTTGTCTATAAGTGAACCCGTCGTGAGCTATTTTCGTTGAGTTATGAAGCCGAGTTTGATCTTTAGAGCTTTCCATGTTCATATCATACTTCTACACATGTAATCTCTTTTAGCTTACTTCAATGCAATGTAAGTTTATTTTGACATAAGAAAGTGTGTTAAGCCGACATAAGGTGGTGTCAAAGGTTGGAACACGGTCATTCTTTCCTTAATCTAGAAGTTTTGCCTATAGGTGAACCCGTCGTGAGCTAGTTTCCGTGAATTATGAAGCCGAGTTTGATCCTTAGAGCTTTCTATGTTCATATCATGCTTCTACACATGTAATTTCTTTTAACTTAGTTTAATGCAATGTAAGGTTACTTTGATATAAGAAAGTGTGTTAAGCCGACATAAGGTGGTGTGATAGGTTGGAACACTTTCATTCTTTCCTAATTTAGAAGTTTTGTCTATAGGTGAACCCGTTGTGAGTTACTTTCGTTGAGTTATGAAGCCGAGTTTTATCCTTAGAGATTTCTATGTTCATATCATGCTTCCACACATGTAATCTCTTTTAGCTTAGTTCAATGCAATGTAAGGTTACTTTGAAACAAGAAAGTGTGTTAAGCCGACATAAGGTGGTGTCATAGGTTGGAACACTGTCATTCTTTCCTAATCTAAAAGTTTTGTCTATAGTTGAACCCGTCGTGAGCTACTTTCGTTGAGTTATGAAGCCGAGTTTTATCCTTAGAGCTTTCTATGTTCATATCATGCTTCCACACATGTAATATCTTTTAGCTTAGTTCAATGCAATGTAAGGTTACTTTGAAACAAGAAAGTGTGTTAACCTGACATAAGGTGGTTTCATAGGTTGGAAGACAGTCATTCTTTACTAATCTAGAAGTATTGTCTATAGGTGAACCCGTCGTGAGCTACTTTCGTTGAGTTATGAAGCCGAGTTTGATCTTTAGAGCTTTCCATGTTCATATCATACTTCTACACATGTAATCTCTTTTAGTTTACTTCAATGCAATGTAAAGTTACTTTGACATAAGAAAGTGTGTTAAGTCGACATAAGGTGGTGTCAAAGGTTGGAACACGGTCATTCTTTCCTTAATCTAGAATTTTTGTCTATAGGTGAACCCGTCGTGAGCTACTTTCATTGAGTTATGAAGCCGAGTTTGATCCTTAGAGCTTTCTATGTTCATATTATGCTTCTACACATGTAATTTCTTTTAGCTTAGTTTAATGCAATGTAAGGTTACATTGATATAAGAAAGTGTGTTAATCCGACATAAGGTGGTGTCAAAGGTTGGAACACGGTCATTCTTTCCTTAATCTAGAAGTTTTGCCTATAGGTGAACCCGTCGTGAGCTAGTTTCCGTGAGTTATGAAGCCGAGTTTGATCCTTAGAGCTTTCTATGTTCATATCATGCTTCTACACATGTAATTTCTTTTAACTTAGTTTAATGCAATGTAAGGTTACTTTGATATAAGAAAGTGTGTTAAGCCGACATAAGGTGGTGTCATAGGTTGGAACACTGTCATTCTTTCCTAATCTAAAAGTTTTGTCTATAGTTGAACCCGTCGTGAGCTACTTTCGTTGAGTTATGAAGCCGAGTTTTATCCTTAGAGCTTTCTATGTTCATATCATGCTTCCACACATGTAATATCTTTTAGCTTAGTTCAATGCAATGTAAGGTTACTTTGAAACAAGAAAGTGTGTTAACCTGACATAAGGTGGTTTCATAGGTTGGAAGACAGTCATTCTTTACTAATCTAGAAGTATTGTCTATAGGTGAACCCGTCGTGAGCTACTTTCGTTGAGTTATGAAGCCGAGTTTGATCTTTAGAGCTTTCCATGTTCATATCATACTTCTACACATGTAATCTCTTTTAGTTTACTTCAATGCAATGTAAAGTTACTTTGACATAAGAAAGTGTGTTAAGTCGACATAAGGTGGTGTCAAAGGTTGGAACACGGTCATTCTTTCCTTAATCTAGAATTTTTGTCTATAGGTGAACCCGTCGTGAGCTACTTTCATTGAGTTATGAAGCCGAGTTTGATCCTTAGAGCTTTCTATGTTCATATTATGCTTCTACACATGTAATTTCTTTTAGCTTAGTTTAATGCAATGTAAGGTTACATTGATATAAGAAAGTGTGTTAATCCGACATAAGGTGGTGTCAAAGGTTGGAACACGGTCATTCTTTCCTTAATCTAGAAGTTTTGCCTATAGGTGAACCCGTCGTGAGCTAGTTTCCGTGAGTTATGAAGCCGAGTTTGATCCTTAGAGCTTTCTATGTTCATATCATGCTTCTACACATGTAATTTCTTTTAACTTAGTTTAATGCAATGTAAGGTTACTTTGATATAAGAAAGTGTGTTAAGCCGACATAAGGTGGTGTCATAGGTTGGAACACTGTCATTCTTTCCTAATCTAAAAGTTTTGTCTATAGTTGAACCCGTCGTGAGCTACTTTCGTTGAGTTATGAAGCCGAGTTTTATCCTTAGAGCTTTCTATGTTCATATCATGCTTCCACACATGTAATATCTTTTAGCTTAGTTCAATGCAATGTAAGGTTACTTTGAAACAAGAAAGTGTGTTAACCTGACATAAGGTGGTTTCATAGGTTGGAAGACAGTCATTCTTTACTAATCTAGAAGTATTGTCTATAGGTGAACCCGTCGTGAGCTACTTTCGTTGAGTTATGAAGCCGAGTTTGATCTTTAGAGCTTTCCATGTTCATATCATACTTCTACACATGTAATCTCTTTTAGTTTACTTCAATGCAATGTAAAGTTACTTTGACATAAGAAAGTGTGTTAAGTCGACATAAGGTGGTGTCAAAGGTTGGAACACGGTCATTCTTTCCTTAATCTAGAATTTTTGTCTATAGGTGAACCCGTCGTGAGCTACTTTCATTGAGTTATGAAGCCGAGTTTGATCCTTAGAGCTTTCTATGTTCATATCATACTTCTACACATGTAATCTCTTTTAGCTTACTTCAATGCAATGTAAGTTTATTTTGACAAAAGAAAGTGTGTTAAGCCGACATAAGGTGGTGTCAAAGGTTGGAACACGGTCATTCTTTCCTTAATCTAGAAGTTTTGCCTATAGGTGAACCCGTCGTGAGCTAGTTTCCGTGAATTATGAAGCCGACTTTGATCCTTAGAGCTTTCTATGTTCATATCATGCTTCTACACATGTAATTTCTTTTAGCTTAGTTTAATGCAATGTAAGGTTACATTAATCTAAGAAAGTGTGTTAATCCGACATAAGGTGGTGTCATAGGTTGGAACACTGTCATTCTTTCCTAATCTAAAAGTTTTGTCTATAGGTGAACCCGTCGTGAGCTACTTTTGTTGAGTTATGAAGCCGAGTTTGATCTTTAGAGCTTTCCATGTTCATATCATACTTCTACACATGTAATCTCTTTTAGGTTACTTCAATGCAATGTAAGTTTATTTTGACATAAGAAAGTGTGTTAAGCCGACATAAGGTGGTGTCAAAGGTTGGAACACGGTCATTCTTTCCTTAATCTAGAAGTTTTGCCTATAGGTGAACCCGTCGTGAGCTAGTTTCCGTGAGTTATGAAGCCGAGTTTGATCCTTAGAGCTTTCTATGTTCATATCATGCTTCTACACATGTAAACTCTTTTAGCTTAGTTCAATGCAATGTAAGGTTACTTTGAAATAAAAAAGTGTGTTAAGCTGACATAAGGTGGTGTCATAGGTTGGAACACAGTCATTCTTTCCTAATCTAGAAGTTTTGTCTATAAGTGAACCCGTCGTGAGCTATTTTCGTTGAGTTATGAAGCCGAGTTTGATCTTTAGAGCTTTCCATGTTCATATCATACTTCTACACATGTAATCTCTTTTAGCTTACTTCAATGCAATGTAAGTTTATTTTGACATAAGAAAGTGTGTTAAGCCGACATAAGGTGGTGTCAAAGGTTGGAACACGGTCATTCTTTCCTTAATCTAGAAGTTTTGCCTATAGGTGAACCCGTCGTGAGCTAGTTTCCGTGAGTTATGAAGCCGAGTTTGATCCTTAGAGCTTTCTATGTTCATATCATGCTTCTACACATGTAATTTCTTTTAACTTAGTTTAATGCAATGTAAGGTTACTTTGATATAAGAAAGTGTGTTAAGCCGACATAAGGTGGTGTCATAGGTTGGAACACTGTCATTCTTTCCTAATCTAAAAGTTTTGTCTATAGTTGAACCCGTCGTGAGCTACTTTCGTTGAGTTATGAAGCCGAGTTTTATCCTTAGAGCTTTCTATGTTCATATCATGCTTCTACACATGTAAACTCTTTTAGCTTAGTTCAATGCAATGTAAGGTTACTTTGAAATAAAAAAGTGTGTTAAGCTGACATAAGGTGGTGTCATAGGTTGGAACACAGTCATTCTTTCCTAATCTAGAAGTTTTGTCTATAAGTGAACCCGTCGTGAGCTATTTTCGTTGAGTTATGAAGCCGAGTTTGATCTTTAGAGCTTTCCATGTTCATATCATACTTCTACACATGTAATCTCTTTTAGCTTACTTCAATGCAATGTAAGTTTATTTTGACATAAGAAAGTGTGTTAAGCCGACATAAGGTGGTGTCAAAGGTTGGAACACGGTCATTCTTTCCTTAATCTAGAAGTTTTGCCTATAGGTGAACCCGTCGTGAGCTAGTTTCCGTGAGTTATGAAGCCGAGTTTGATCCTTAGAGCTTTCTATGTTCATATCATGCTTCTACACATGTAATTTCTTTTAACTTAGTTTAATGCAATGTAAGGTTACTTTGATATAAGAAAGTGTGTTAAGCCGACATAAGGTGGTGTCATAGGTTGGAACACTGTCATTCTTTCCTAATCTAAAAGTTTTGTCTATAGTTGAACCCGTCGTGAGCTACTTTCGTTGAGTTATGAAGCCGAGTTTTATCCTTAGAGCTTTCTATGTTCATATCATGCTTCCACACATGTAATATCTTTTAGCTTAGTTCAATGCAATGTAAGGTTACTTTGAAACAAGAAAGTGTGTTAACCTGACATAAGGTGGTTTCATAGGTTGGAAGACAGTCATTCTTTACTAATCTAGAAGTATTGTCTATAGGTGAACCCGTCGTGAGCTACTTTCGTTGAGTTATGAAGCCGAGTTTGATCTTTAGAGCTTTCCATGTTCATATCATACTTCTACACATGTAATCTCTTTTAGTTTACTTCAATGCAATGTAAAGTTACTTTGACATAAGAAAGTGTGTTAAGTCGACATAAGGTGGTGTCAAAGGTTGGAACACGGTCATTCTTTCCTTAATCTAGAATTTTTGTCTATAGGTGAACCCGTCGTGAGCTACTTTCATTGAGTTATGAAGCCGAGTTTGATCCTTAGAGCTTTCTATGTTCATATTATGCTTCTACACATGTAATTTCTTTTAGCTTAGTTTAATGCAATGTAAGGTTACATTGATATAAGAAAGTGTGTTAATCCGACATAAGGTGGTGTCAAAGGTTGGAACACGGTCATTCTTTCCTTAATCTAGAAGTTTTGCCTATAGGTGAACCCGTCGTGAGCTAGTTTCCGTGAGTTATGAAGCCGAGTTTGATCCTTAGAGCTTTCTATGTTCATATCATGCTTCTACACATGTAATTTCTTTTAACTTAGTTTAATGCAATGTAAGGTTACTTTGATATAAGAAAGTGTGTTAAGCCGACATAAGGTGGTGTCATAGGTTGGAACACTGTCATTCTTTCCTAATCTAAAAGTTTTGTCTATAGTTGAACCCGTCGTGAGCTACTTTCGTTGAGTTATGAAGCCGAGTTTTATCCTTAGAGCTTTCTATGTTCATATCATGCTTCCACACATGTAATATCTTTTAGCTTAGTTCAATGCAATGTAAGGTTACTTTGAAACAAGAAAGTGTGTTAACCTGACATAAGGTGGTTTCATAGGTTGGAAGACAGTCATTCTTTACTAATCTAGAAGTATTGTCTATAGGTGAACCCGTCGTGAGCTACTTTCGTTGAGTTATGAAGCCGAGTTTGATCTTTAGAGCTTTCCATGTTCATATCATACTTCTACACATGTAATCTCTTTTAGTTTACTTCAATGCAATGTAAAGTTACTTTGACATAAGAAAGTGTGTTAAGTCGACATAAGGTGGTGTCAAAGGTTGGAACACGGTCATTCTTTCCTTAATCTAGAATTTTTGTCTATAGGTGAACCCGTCGTGAGCTACTTTCATTGAGTTATGAAGCCGAGTTTGATCCTTAGAGCTTTCTATGTTCATATTATGCTTCTACACATGTAATTTCTTTTAGCTTAGTTTAATGCAATGTAAGGTCACATTGATATAAGAAAGTGTGTTAATCCGACATAAGGTGGTGTCAAAGGTTGGAACACGGTCATTCTTTCCTTAATCTAGAAGTTTTGCCTATAGGTGAACCCGTCGTGAGCTAGTTTCCGTGAGTTATGAAGCCGAGTTTGATCCTTAGAGCTTTCTATGTTCATATCATGCTTCTACACATGTAATTTCTTTTAACTTAGTTTAATGCAATGTAAGGTTACTTTGATATAAGAAAGTGTGTTAAGCCGACATAAGGTGGTGTCATAGGTTGGAACACTGTCATTCTTTCCTAATCTAAAAGTTTTGTCTATAGGTGAACCCGTCGTGAGCTACTTTCGTTGAGTTATGAAGCCGAGTTTTATCCTTAGAGCTTTCTATGTTCATATCATGCTTCCACACATGTAATATCTTTTAGCTTAGTTCAATGCAATGTAAGGTTACTTTGAAACAAGAAAGTGTGTTAACCTGACATAAGGTGGTTTCATAGGTTGGAAAACAGTCATTCTTTACTAATCTAGAAGTATTGTCTATAGGTGAACCCGTCGTGAGCTACTTTCGTTGAGTTATGAAGCCGAGTTTGATCTTTAGAGCATTCCATGTTCATATCATACTTCTACACATGTAATCTCTTTTAGTTTACTTCAATGCAATGTAAAGTTACTTTGACATAAGAACGTTTCTTAAGCCGACATAAGGTGGTGTCAAAGGTTGGAACACGGTCATTCTTTCCTTAATCTAGAATTTTTGTCTATAGGTGAACCCGTCGTGAGCTACTTTCATTGAGTTATGAAGCCGAGTTTGATTCTTAGAGCTTTCTATGTTCATATCATGCTTCTACACATGTAATTTCTTTTAGCTTAGTTTAATGCAATGTAAGGTTACATTGATATAAGAAAGTGTGTTAATCCGACATAAGGTGGTGTCAAAGGTTGGAACACTGTCATTCTTTCCTAATCTAAAAGTTTTGTCTATAGGTGAACCCGTCGTGATCTACTTTCGTTGAGTTATGAAACCGAGTTTTATCCTTAGAGCTTTCTATGTTCATATCATGCTTCCACACATGTAATCTCTTTTAGCTTAGTTTAATGCAATGTAAGGTTACCTTGAAACAAGAAAGTGTGTTAAGCTGACATAAGGTGGTTTCATAGGTTGGAACACAGTCATTCTTTCCTAATCTAGAAGTTTTGTCTATAAGTGAACCCGTCGTGAGCTATTTTCGTTGAGTTATGAAGCCGAGTTTGATCTTTAGAGCTTTCCATGTTCATATCATACTTCTACACATGTAATCTCTTTTAGTTTACTTTAATGCAATGTAAAGTTACTTTGACATAAGAAAGTTTGTTAAGCCGACATAAGGTGGTGTCAAAGGTTGGAACACGGTCATTCTTTCCTTAATCTAGAATTTTTGTCTATAGGTGAACCCGTCGTGAGCTACTTTCATTGAGTTATGAAGCCGAGTTTGATCCTTAGAGCTTTCTATGTTCATATCATGCTTCTACACATGTAATTTCTTTTAGCTTAGTTTAATGCAATGTAAGGTTACATTGATATAAGAAAGTGTGTTAAGCCGACATAAGGTGGTGTCATAGGTTGGAACACTGTCATTCTTTCCTAATCTAAAAGTTTTGTCTATAGGTGAACCCGTCGTGAGCTACTTTCGTTGAGTTATGAAGCCGAGTTTTATCCTTAGAGCTTTCTATGTTCATATCATGCTTCCACACATGTAATATCTTTTAGCTTAGTTCAATGCAATGTAAGGTTACTTTGAAACAAGAAAGTGTGTTAACCTGACATAAGGTGGTTTCATAGGTTGGAAGACAGTCATTCTTTACTAATCTAGAAGTATTGTCTATAGGTGAACCCGTCGTGAGCTACTTTCGTTGAGTTATGAAGCTGAGTTTGATCTTTAGAGCTTTCCATGTTCATATCATGCTTCTACACATGTAATCTCTTTTAGCTTAGTTCAATGCAATGTAAGGTTACTTTGAAATAAAAAAGTGTGTTAAGCTGACATAAGGTGGTGTCATAGGTTGGAACACAGTCATTCTTTCCTAATCTAGAAGTTTTGTCTATAAGTGAACCCGTCGTGAGCTATTTTCGTTGAGTTATGAAGCCGAGTTTGATCTTTAGAGCTTTCCATGTTCATATCATACTTCTACACATGTAATCTCTTTTAGCTTACTTCAATGCAATGCAAGTTTATTTTGACATAAGAAAGTGTGTTAAGCCGACATAAGGTGGTGTCAAAGGTTGGAACACGGTCATTCTTTCCTTAATCTAGAAGTTTTGCCTATAGGTGAACCCGTCGTGAGCTAGTTTCCGTGAGTTATGAAGCCGAGTTTGATCCTTAGAGCTTTCTATGTTCATATCATGCTTCTACACATGTAATTTCTTTTAACTTAGTTTAATGCAATGTAAGGTTACTTTGATATAAGAAAGTGTGTTAAGCCGACATAAGGTGGTGTCATAGGTTGGAACACTGTCATTCTTTCCTAATCTAAAAGTTTTGTCTATAGGTGAACCCGTCGTGAGCTACTTTCGTTGAGTTATGAAGCCGAGTTTTATCCTTAGAGCTTTCTATGTTCATATCATGCTTCCACACATGTAATATCTTTTAGCTTAGTTCAATGCAATGTAAGGTTACTTTGAAACAAGAAAGTGTGTTAACCTGACATAAGGTGGTTTCATAGGTTGAAAGACAGTCATTCTTTACTAATCTAGAAGTATTGTCTATAGGTGAACCCGTCGTGAGCTACTTTCGTTGAGGTATGAAGCCGAGTTTGATCTTTAGAGCATTCCATGTTCATATCATACTTCTACACATGTAATCTCTTTTAGTTTACTTTAATGCAATGTAAAGTTACTTTGACATAAGAAAGTTTGTTAAGCCGACATAAGGTGGTGTCAAAGGTTGGAACACGGTCATTCTTTCCTTAATCTAGAATTTTTGTCTATAGGTGAACCCGTCGTGAGCTACTTTCATTGAGTTATGAAGCCGGGTTTGATCCTTAGACCTTTCTATGTTCATATCATGCTTCTACACATGTAATCCTTTTAGCTTAGTTCAATGCAATGTAAGGTTACTTTGACATAAGAAAGTGTGTTAAGCCGACATAAGGTGGTGTCATAGGTTGGAACACAGTCATTCTTTCCTAATCTAGAAGTTTTGTCTATAAGTGAACCCGTCGTGAGCTATTTTCGTTGAGTTATGAAGCCGAGTTTGATCTTTAGAGCTTTCCATGTTCATATCATGCTTCTACACATATAATCACTTTTAGCTTAGTTCAATGCAATGTAAGGTTACTTTGACATAAGAAAGTGTGTTAAGCCGACATAAGGTGGTGTATAGGTTGGAACACAGTCATTCTTTCCTAATCTAGAAGTTTTGTCTATAGGTGAACCCGTCGTGAGCTACTTTCGTTGAGTTATGAAACCGAGTTTGATCTTTAGAGCTTTCCATGTTCATATCATACTTCTACACATGTAATCTCTTTTAGTTTACTTCAATGCAATGTAAAGTTACTTTGACATAAGAAAGTTTGTTAAGCCGACATAAGGTGGTGTCAAAGGTTGGAACACGGTCATTCTTTCCTTAATCTAGAATTTTTGTCTATAGGTGAACCCGTCGTGAGCTACTTTCATTGAGTTATGAAGCCGAGTTTGATCCTTAGAGCTTTCTATGTTCATATTATGCTTCTACACATGTAATTTCTTTTAGCTTAGTTTAATGCAATGTAAGGTTACATTGATATAAGAAAGTGTGTTAATCCGACATAAGGTGGTGTCAAAGGTTGGAACACGGTCATTCTTTCCTTAATCTAGAAGTTTTGCCTATAGGTGAACCCGTCGTGAGCTAGTTTCCGTGAGTTATGAAGCCGAGTTTGATCCTTAGAGCTTTCTATGTTCATATCATGCTTCTACACATGTAATTTCTTTTAACTTAGTTTAATGCAATGTAAGGTTACTTTGATAGAAGAAAGTGTGTTAAGCCGACATAAGGTGGTGTCATAGGTTGGAACACTGTCATTCTTTCCTAATCTAAAAGTTTTGTCTATAGGTGAACCCGTCGTGAGCTACTTTCGTTGAGTTATGAAGCCGAGTTTTATCCTTAGAGCTTTCTATGTTCATATCATGCTTCCACACATGTAATATCTTTTAGCTTAGTTCAATGCAATGTAAGGTTACTTTGAAACAAGAAAGTGTGTTAACCTGACATAAGGTGGTTTCATAGGTTGGAAGACAGTCATTCTTTACTAATCTAGAAGTATTGTCTATAGGTGAACCCGTCGTGAGCTACTTTCGTTGAGTTATGAAGCCGAGTTTGATCTTTAGAGCATTCCATGTTCATATCATACTTCTACACATGTAATCTCTTTTAGTTTACTTCAATGCAATGTAAAGTTACTTTGACATAAGAAAGTTTGTTAAGCCGATATAAGGTGGTGTCAAAGGTTGGAACACGGTCATTCTTTCCTTAATCTAGAATTTTTGTCTATAGGTGAACCCGTCGTGAGCTACTTTCATTGAGTTATGAAGCCGGGTTTGATCCTTAGACCTTTCTATGTTCATATCATGCTTCTACACATGTAATCTCTTTTAGCTTACTTCAATGCAATGTAAGTTTATTTTGACATAAGAAAGTGTGTTAAGCCGACATAAGGTGATGTCAAAGGTTGGAACACGGTCATTCTTTCCTTAATCTAGAAGTTTTGCCTATAGGTGAACCCGTCGTGAGCTAGTTTCCGTGAGTTATGAAGCCGAGTTTGATCCTTAGAGCTTTCTATGTTCATATCATGCTTCTACACATGTAATTTCTTTTAACTTAGTTTAATGCAATGTAAGGTTACTTTGATAGAAGAAAGTGTGTTAAGCCGACATAAGGTGGTGTCATAGGTTGGAACACTGTCATTCTTTCCTAATCTAAAAGTTTTGTCTATAGGTGAACCCGTCGTGAGCTACTTTCGTTGAGTTATGAAGCCGAGTTTTATCCTTAGAGCTTTCTATGTTCATATCATGCTTCCACACATGTAATATCTTTTAGCTTAGTTCAATGCAATGTAAGGTTACTTTGAAACAAGAAAGTGTGTTAACCTGACATAAGGTGGTTTCATAGGTTGGAAGACAGTCATTCTTTACTAATCTAGAAGTATTGTCTATAGGTGAACCCGTCGTGAGCTACTTTCGTTGAGTTATGAAGCTGAGTTTGATCTTTAGAGCTTTCCATGTTCATATCATGCTTCTACACATGTAATCTCTTTTAGCTTAGTTCAATGCAATGTAAGGTTACTTTGAAATAAAAAAGTGTGTTAAGCTGACATAAGGTGGTGTCATAGGTTGGAACACAGTCATTCTTTCCTAATCTAGAAGTTTTGTCTATAAGTGAACCCGTCGTGAGCTATTTTCGTTGAGTTATGAAGCCGAGTTTGATCTTTAGAGCTTTCCATGTTCATATCATACTTCTACACATGTAATCTCTTTTAGCTTACTTCAATGCAATGTAAGTTTATTTTGACATAAGAAAGTGTGTTAAGCCGACATAAGGTGGTGTCAAAGGTTGGAACACGGTCATTCTTTCCTTAATCTAGAAGTTTTGCCTATAGGTGAACCCGTCGTGAGCTAGTTTCCGTGAGTTATGAAGCCGAGTTTGATCCTTAGAGCTTTCTATGTTCATATCATGCTTCTACACATGTAATTTCTTTTAACTTAGTTTAATGCAATGTAAGGTTACTTTGATATAAGAAAGTGTGTTAAGCCGACATAAGGTGGTGTCATAGGTTGGAACACTGTCATTCTTTCCTAATCTAAAAGTTTTGTCTATAGGTGAACCCGTCGTGAGCTACTTTCGTTGAGTTATGAAGCCGAGTTTTATCCTTAGAGCTTTCTATGTTCATATCATGCTTCCACACATGTAATATCTTTTAGCTTAGTTCAATGCAATGTAAGGTTACTTTGAAACAAGAAAGTGTGTTAACCTGACATAAGGTGGTTTCATAGGTTGAAAGACAGTCATTCTTTACTAATCTAGAAGTATTGTCTATAGGTGAACCCGTCGTGAGCTAGTTTCCGTGAGTTATGAAGCCGAGTTTGATCCTTAGAGCTTTCTATGTTCATATCATGCTTCTACACATGTAATTTCTTTTAACTTAGTTTAATGCAATGTAAGGTTACTTTGATATAAGAAAGTGTGTTAAGCCGACATAAGGTGGTGTCATAGGTTGGAACACTGTCATTCTTTCCTAATCTAAAAGTTTTGTCTATAGGTGAACCCGTCGTGAGCTACTTTCGTTGAGTTATGAAGCCGAGTTTTATCCTTAGAGCTTTCTATGTTCATATCATGCTTCCACACATGTAATCTCTTTTAGCTTAGTTCAATGCAATGTAAGGTTACTTTGAAACAAGAAAGTGTGTTAAGCTGACATAAGGTGGTTTCATAGGTTGGAACACAGTCATTCTTTCCTAATCTAGAAGTTTTGTCTATAAGTGAACCCGTCGTGAGCTATTTTCGTTGAGTTATGAAGCCGAGTTTGATCTTTAGAGCTTTCCATGTTCATATCATGCTTCTACACATATAATCACTTTTAGCTTAGTTCAATGCAATGTAAGGTTACTTTGACATAAGAAAGTGTGTTAAGCCGACATAAGGTGGTGTATAGGTTGGAACACAGTCATTCTTTCCTAATCTAGAAGTTTTGTCTATAGGTGAACCCGTCGTGAGCTACTTTCGTTGAGTTATGAAGCCGAGTTTGATCTTTAGAGCTTTCCATGTTCATATCATACTTCTACACATGTAATCTCTTTTAGTTTACTTCAATGCAATGTAAAGTTACTTTGACATAAGAAAGTTTGTTAAGCCGACATAAGGTGGTGTCAAAGGTTGGAACACGGTCATTCTTTCCTTAATCTAGAATTTTTGTCTATAGGTGAACCCGTCGTGAGCTACTTTCATTGAGTTATGAAGCCGAGTTTGATCCTTAGAGCTTTCTATGTTCATATTATGCTTCTACACATGTAATTTCTTTTAGCTTAGTTTAATGCAATGTAAGGTTACATTGATATAAGAAAGTGTGTTAATCCGACATAAGGTGGTGTCAAAGGTTGGAACACGGTCATTCTTTCCTTAATCTAGAAGTTTTGCCTATAGGTGAACCCGTCGTGAGCTAGTTTCCGTGAGTTATGAAGCCGAGTTTGATCCTTAGAGCTTTCTATGTTCATATCATGCTTCTACACATGTAATTTCTTTTAACTTAGTTTAATGCAATGTAAGGTTACTTTGATAGAAGAAAGTGTGTTAAGCCGACATAAGGTGGTGTCATAGGTTGGAACACTGTCATTCTTTCCTAATCTAAAAGTTTTGTCTATAGGTGAACCCGTCGTGAGCTACTTTCGTTGAGTTATGAAGCCGAGTTTTATCCTTAGAGCTTTCTATGTTCATATCATGCTTCCACACATGTAATATCTTTTAGCTTAGTTCAATGCAATGTAAGGTTACTTTGAAACAAGAAAGTGTGTTAACCTGACATAAGGTGGTTTCATAGGTTGGAAGACAGTCATTCTTTACTAATCTAGAAGTATTGTCTATAGGTGAACCCGTCGTGAGCTACTTTCGTTGAGTTATGAAGCCGAGTTTGATCTTTAGAGCATTCCATGTTCATATCATACTTCTACACATGTAATCTCTTTTAGTTTACTTCAATGCAATGTAAAGTTACTTTGACATAAGAAAGTTTGTTAAGCCGATATAAGGTGGTGTCAAAGGTTGGAACACGGTCATTCTTTCCTTAATCTAGAATTTTTGTCTATAGGTGAACCCGTCGTGAGCTACTTTCATTGAGTTATGAAGCCGGGTTTGATCCTTAGACCTTTCTATGTTCATATCATGCTTCTACACATGTAATCCTTTTAGCTTAGTTTAATGCAATGTAAGGTTACTTTGACATAAGAAAGTGTGTTAAGCCGACATAAGGTGGTGTCATAGGTTGGAACACAGTCATTCTTTCCTAATCTAGAAGTTTTGTCTATAAGTGAACCCGTCGTGAGCTATTTTCGTTGAGTTATGAAGCCGAGTTTGATCTTTAGAGCTTTCCATGTTCATATCATGCTTCTACACATATAATCACTTTTAGCTTAGTTCAATGCAATGTAAGGTTACTTTGACATAAGAAAGTGTGTTAAGCCGACATAAGGTGGTGTATAGGTTGGAACACAGTCATTCTTTCCTAATCTAGAAGTTTTGTCTATAGGTGAACCCGTCGTGAGCTACTTTCGTTGAGTTATGAAGCCGAGTTTGATCTTTAGAGCTTTCCATGTTCATATCATACTTCTACACATGTAATCTCTTTTAGTTTACTTCAATGCAATGTAAAGTTACTTTGACATAAGAAAGTTTGTTAAGCCGACATAAGGTGGTGTCAAAGGTTGGAACACGGTCATTCTTTCCTTAATCTAGAATTTTTGTCTATAGGTGAACCCGTCGTGAGCTACTTTCATTGAGTTATGAAGCCGAGTTTGATCCTTAGAGCTTTCTATGTTCATATTATGCTTCTACACATGTAATTTCTTTTAGCTTAGTTTAATGCAATGTAAGGTTACATTGATATAAGAAAGTGTGTTAATCCGACATAAGGTGGTGTCAAAGGTTGGAACACGGTCATTCTTTCCTTAATCTAGAAGTTTTGCCTATAGGTGAACCCGTCGTGAGCTAGTTTCCGTGAGTTATGAAGCCGAGTTTGATCCTTAGAGCTTTCTATGTTCATATCATGCTTCTACACATGTAATTTCTTTTAACTTAGTTTAATGCAATGTAAGGTTACTTTGATAGAAGAAAGTGTGTTAAGCCGACATAAGGTGGTGTCATAGGTTGGAACACTGTCATTCTTTCCTAATCTAAAAGTTTTGTCTATAGGTGAACCCGTCGTGAGCTAGTTTCGTTGAGTTATGAAGCCGAGTTTTATCCTTAGAGCTTTCTATGTTCATATCATGCTTCCACACATGTAATATCTTTTAGCTTAGTTCAATGCAATGTAAGGTTACTTTGAAACAAGAAAGTGTGTTAACCTGACATAAGGTGGTTTCATAGGTTGGAAGACAGTCATTCTTTACTAATCTAGAAGTATTGTCTATAGGTGAACCCGTCGTGAGCTGCTTTCGTTGAGTTATGAAGCCGAGTTTGATCTTTAGAGCATTCCATGTTCATATCATACTTCTACACATGTAATCTCTTTTAGTTTACTTCAATGCAATGTAAAGTTACTTTGACATAAGAAAGTTTGTTAAGCCGACATAAGGTGGTGTCAAAGGTTGGAACACGGTCATTCTTTCCTTAATCTAGAATTTTTGTCTATAGGTGAACCCGTCGTGAGCTACTTTCATTGAGTTATGAAGCCGGGTTTGATCCTTAGACCTTTCTATGTTCATATCATGCTTCTACACATGTAATCCTTTTAGCTTAGTTCAATGCAATGTAAGGTTACTTTGACATAAGAAAGTGTGTTAAGCCGACATAAGGTGGTGTCATAGGTTGGAACACAGTCATTCTTTCCTAATCTAGAAGTTTTGTCTATAAGTGAACCCGTCGTGAGCTATTTTCGTTGAGTTATGAAGCCGAGTTTGATCTTTAGAGCTTTCCATGTTCATATCATGCTTCTACACATATAATCACTTTTAGCTTAGTTCAATGCAATGTAAGGTTACTTTGACATAAGAAAGTGTGTTAAGCCGACATAAGGTGGTGTATAGGTTGGAACACAGTCATTCTTTCCTAATCTAGAAGTTTTGTCTATAGGTGAACCCGTCGTGAGCTACTTTCGTTGAGTTATGAAGCCGAGTTTGATCTTTAGAGCTTTCCATGTTCATATCATACTTCTACACATGTAATCTCTTTTAGTTTACTTCAATGCAATGTAAAGTTACTTTGACATAAGAAAGTTTGTTAAGCCGACATAAGGTGGTGTCAAAGGTTGGAACACGGTCATTCTTTCCTTAATCTAGAATTTTTGTCTATAGGTGAACCCGTCGTGAGCTACTTTCATTGAGTTATGAAGCCGAGTTTGATCCTTAGAGCTTTCTATGTTCATATTATGCTTCTACACATGTAATTTCTTTTAGCTTAGTTTAATGCAATGTAAGGTTACATTGATATAAGAAAGTGTGTTAATCCGACATAAGGTGGTGTCAAAGGTTGGAACACGGTCATTCTTTCCTTAATCTAGAAGTTTTGCCTATAGGTGAACCCGTCGTGAGCTAGTTTCCGTGAGTTATGAAGCCGAGTTTGATCCTTAGAGCTTTCTATGTTCATATCATGCTTCTACACATGTAATTTCTTTTAACTTAGTTTAATGCAATGTAAGGTTACTTTGATAGAAGAAAGTGTGTTAAGCCGACATAAGGTGGTGTCATAGGTTGGAACACTGTCATTCTTTCCTAATCTAAAAGTTTTGTCTATAGGTGAACCCGTCGTGAGCTAGTTTCGTTGAGTTATGAAGCCGAGTTTTATCCTTAGAGCTTTCTATGTTCATATCATGCTTCCACACATGTAATATCTTTTAGCTTAGTTCAATGCAATGTAAGGTTACTTTGAAACAAGAAAGTGTGTTAACCTGACATAAGGTGGTTTCATAGGTTGGAAGACAGTCATTCTTTACTAATCTAGAAGTATTGTCTATAGGTGAACCCGTCGTGAGCTGCTTTCGTTGAGTTATGAAGCCGAGTTTGATCTTTAGAGCATTCCATGTTCATATCATACTTCTACACATGTAATCTCTTTTAGTTTACTTCAATGCAATGTAAAGTTACTTTGACATAAGAAAGTTTGTTAAGCCGACATAAGGTGGTGTCAAAGGTTGGAACACGGTCATTCTTTCCTTAATCTAGAATTTTTGTCTATAGGTGAACCCGTCGTGAGCTACTTTCATTGAGTTATGAAGCCGGGTTTGATCCTTAGACCTTTCTATGTTCATATCATGCTTCTACACATGTAATCCTTTTAGCTTAGTTCAATGCAATGTAAGGTTACTTTGACATAAGAAAGTGTGTTAAGCCGACATAAGGTGGTGTCATAGGTTGGAACACAGTCATTCTTTCCTAATCTAGAAGTTTTGTCTATAAGTGAACCCGTCGTGAGCTATTTTCGTTGAGTTATGAAGCCGAGTTTGATCTTTAGAGCTTTCCATGTTCATATCATGCTTCTACACATATAATCACTTTTAGCTTAGTTCAATGCAATGTAAGGTTACTTTGACATAAGAAAGTGTGTTAAGCCGACATAAGGTGGTGTATAGGTTGGAACACAGTCATTCTTTCCTTAATCTAGAAGTTTTGCCTATAGGTGAACCCGTCGTGAGCTAGTTTCCGTGAGTTATGAAGCCGAGTTTGATCCTTAGAGCTTTCTATGTTCATATCATGCTTCTACACATGTAATTTCTTTTAACTTAGTTTAATGCAATGTAAGGTTACTTTGATATAAGAAAGTGTGTTAAGCCGACATAAGGTGGTGTCATAGGTTGGAACACTGTCATTCTTTCCTAATCTAAAAGTTTTGTCTATAGGTGAACCCGTCGTGAGCTACTTTCGTTGAGTTATGAAGCCGAGTTTTATCCTTAGAGCTTTCTATGTTCATATCATGCTTCCACACATGTAATATCTTTTAGCTTAGTTCAATGCAATGTAAGGTTACTTTGAAACAAGAAAGTGTGTTAACCTGACATAAGGTGGTTTCATAGGTTGGAAGACAGTCATTCTTTACTAATCTAGAAGTATTGTCTATAGGTGAACCCGTCGTGAGCTACTTTCGTTGAGTTATGAAGCCGAGTTTGATCTTTAGAGCTTTCCATGTTCATATCATGCTTCTACACATGTAATCTCTTTTAGCTTAGTTCAATGCAATGTAAGGTTACTTTGAAATAAAAAAGTGTGTTAAGCTGACATAAGGTGGTGTCATAGGTTGGAACACAGTCATTCTTTCCTAATCTAGAAGTTTTGTCTATAAGTGAACCCGTCGTGAGCTATTTTCGTTGAGTTATGAAGCCGAGTTTGATCTTTAGAGCTTTCCATGTTCATATCATACTTCTACACATGTAATCTCTTTTAGCTTACTTCAATGCAATCTAAGTTTATTTTGACATAAGAAAGTGTGTTAAGCCGACATAAGGTGGTGTCAAAGGTTGGAACACGGTCATTCTTTCCTTAATCTAGAAGTTTTGCCTATAGGTGAACCCGTCGTGAGCTAGTTTCCGTGAGTTATGAAGCCGAGTTTGATCCTTAGAGCTTTCTATGTTCATATCATGCTTCTACACATGTAATCTCTTTTAACTTAGTTCAATGCAATGTAAGGTTACTTTGAAATAAAAAAGTGTGTTAAGCTGACATAAGGTGGTGTCATAGGTTGGAACACAGTCATTCTTTCCTAATCTAGAAGTTTTGTCTATAAGTGAACCCGTCGTGAGCTATTTTCGTTGAGTTATGAAGCCGAGTTTGATCTTTAGTGCTTTCCATGTTCATATCATACTTCTATACATGTAATCTCTTTTAGCTTACTTCAATGCAATGTAAGTTTATTTTGACATAAGAAAGTGTGTTAAGCCGACATAAGGTGGTGTCAAAGGTTGGAACACGGTCATTCTTTCCTTAATCTAGAAGTTTTGCCTATAGGTGAAGCCGTCGTGAGCTAGTTTCCGTGAGTTATGAAGCCGAGTTTGATCCTTAGAGCTTTCTATGTTCATATCATGCTTCTACACATGTAATTTCTTTTAACTTAGTTTAATGCAATGTAAGGTTACTTTGATATAAGAAAGTGTGTTAAGCCGACATAAGGTGGTGTCATAGGTTGGAACACTGTCATTCTTTCCTAATCTAAAAGTTTTGTCTATAGTTGAACCCGTCGTGAGCTACTTTCGTTGAGTTATGAAGCCGAGTTTGATCTTTAGAGCTTTCCATGTTCATATCATGCTTCTACACATGTAATCTCTTTTACCTTAGTTCAATGCAATGTAAGGTTACTTTGAAATAAAAAAGTGTGTTAAGCTGACATAAGGTGGTGTCATAGGTTGGAACACAGTCATTCTTTCCTAATCTAGAAGTTTTGTCTATAAGTGAACCCGTCGTGAGCTATTTTCGTTGAGTTATGAAGCCGAGTTTGATCTTTAGAGCTTTCCATGTTCATATCATACTTCTACACATGTAATCTCTTTTAGCTTACTTCAATGCAATGTAAGTTTATTTTGACATAAGAAAGTGTGTTAAGCCGACATAAGGTGGTGTCAAAGGTTGGAACACGGTCATTCTTTCCTTAATCTAGAAGTTTTGCCTATAGGTGAACCCGTCGTGAGCTAGTTTCCGTGAATTATGAAGCCGACTTTGATCCTTAGAGCTTTCTATGTTCATATCATGCTTCTACACATGTAATTTCTTTTAGCTTAGTTTAATGCAATGTAAGGTTACATTAATATAAGAAAGTGTGTTAATCCGACATAAGGTGGTGTCATAGGTTGGAACACTGTCATTCTTTCCTAATCTAAAAGTTTTGTCTATAGGTGAACCCGTCGTGAGCTACTTTTGTTGAGTTATGAAGCCGAGTTTGATCTTTAGAGCTTTCCATGTTCATATCATACTTCTACACATGTAATCTCTTTTAGCTTACTTCAATGCAATGTAAGTTTATTTTGACATAAGAAAGTGTGTTAAGCCGACATAAGGTGGTGTCAAAGGTTGGAACACGGTCATTCTTTCCTTAATCTAGAAGTTTTGCCTATAGGTGAACCCGTCGTGAGCTAGTTTCCGTGAGTTATGAAGCCGAGTTTGATCCTTAGAGCTTTCTATGTTCATATCATGCTTCTACACATGTAATCTCTTTTAGCTTAGTTCAATGCAATGTAAGGTTACTTTGAAATAAAAAAGTGTGTTAAGCTGACATAAGGTGGTGTCATAGGTTGGAACACAGTCATTCTTTCCTAATCTAGAAGTTTTGTCTATAAGTGAACCCGTCGTGAGCTATTTTCGTTGAGTTATGAAGCCGAGTTTGATCTTTAGAGCTTTCCATGTTCATATCATACTTCTACACATGTAATCTCTTTTAGCTTACTTCAATGCAATGTAAGTTTACTTTGACATAAGAAAGTGTGTTAAGCCGACATAAGGTGGTGTCAAAGGTTGGAACACGGTCATTCTTTCCTTAATCTAGAAGTTTTGCCTATAGGTGAACCCGTCGTGAGCTAGTTTCCGTGAGTTATGAAGCCGAGTTTGATCCTTAGAGCTTTCTATGTTCATATCATGCTTCTACACATGTAATTTCTTTTAACTTAGTTTAATGCAATGTAAGGTTACTTTGATATAAGAAAGTGTGTTAAGCCGACATAAGGTGGTGTCATAGGTTGGAACACTGTCATTCTTTCCTAATCTAAAAGTTTTGTCTATAGTTGAACCCGTCGTGAGCTACTTTCGTTGAGTTATGAAGCCGAGTTTTATCCTTAGAGCTTTCTATGTTCATATCATGCTTCCACACATGTAATATCTTTTAGCTTAGTTCAATGCAATGTAAGGTTACTTTGAAACAAGAAAGTGTGTTAACCTAACATAAGGTGGTTTCATAGGTTGGAAGACAGTCATTCTTTACTAATCTAGAAGTATTGTCTATAGGTGAACCCGTCGTGAGCTACTTTCGTTGAGTTATGAAGCCGAGTTTGATCTTTAGAGCTTTCCATGTTCATATCATACTTCTACACATGTAATCTCTTTTAGTTTACTTCAATGCAATGTAAAGTTACTTTGACATAAGAAAGTGTGTTAAGTCGACATAAGGTGGTGTCAAAGGTTGGAACACGGTCATTCTTTCCTTAATCTAGAATTTTTGTCTATAGGTGAACCCGTCGTGAGCTACTTTCATTGAGTTATGAAGCCGAGTTTGATCCTTAGAGCTTTCTATGTTCATATTATGCTTCTACACATGTAATTTCTTTTAGCTTAGTTTAATGCAATGTAAGGTTACATTGATATAAGAAAGTGTGTTAATCCGACATAAGGTGGTGTCAAAGGTTGGAACACGGTCATTCTTTCCTTAATCTAGAAGTTTTGCCTATAGGTGAACCCGTCGTGAGCTAGTTTCCGTGAGTTATGAAGCCGAGTTTGATCCTTAGAGCTTTCTATGTTCATATCATGCTTCTACACATGTAATTTCTTTTAACTTAGTTTAATGCAATGTAAAGTTACTTTGATATAAGAAAGTGTGTTAAGCCGACATAAGGTGGTGTCATAGGTTGGAACACTGTCATTCTTTCCTAATCTAAAAGTTTTGTCTATAGGTGAACCCGTCGTGATCTACTTTCGTTGAGTTATGAAGCCGAGTTTTATCCTTAGAGCTTTCTATGTTCATATCATGCTTCCACACATGTAATCTCTTTTAGCTTAGTTCAATGCAATGTAAGGT
This sequence comes from Lepidium didymum, assembly GCA_963920545.1. Classification (NCBI taxonomy): domain Eukaryota; kingdom Viridiplantae; phylum Streptophyta; class Magnoliopsida; order Brassicales; family Brassicaceae; genus Lepidium; species Lepidium didymum. Next base: position 11,382,805 of record OY986992.1, on the reverse strand, counting down.
TACCTTGAAACAAGAAAGTGTGTTAAGCTGACATAAGGTGGTTTCATAGGTTGGAACACAGTCATTCTTTCCTAATCTAGAAATTTTGTCTATAAGTGAACCCGTCGTGAGCTATTTTCGTTGAGTTATGAAGCCGAGTTTGATCTTTAGAGCTTTCCATGTTAATATCATACTTCTACACATGTAATCTCTTTTAGTTTACTTTAATGCAATGTAAAGTTACTTTGACATAAGAAAGTTTGTTAAGCCGACATAAGGTGGTGTCAAAGGTTGGAACACAGTCATTCTTTCCTTAATCTAGAATTTTTGTCTATAGGTGAACCCGTCGTGAGCTACTTTCATTGAGTTATGAAGCCGAGTTTGATCCTTAGAGCTTTCTATGTTCATATCATGCTTCTACACATGTAATTTCTTTTAGCTTAGTTTAATGCAATGTAAGGTTACATTGATATAAGAAAGTGTGTTAAGCCGACATAAGGTGGTGTCATAGGTTGGAACACTGTCATTCTTTCCTAATCTAAAAGTTTTGTCTATAGGTGAACCCGTCGTGAGCTACTTTCGTTGAGTTATGAAGCCGAGTTTTATCCTTAGAGCTTTCTATGTTCATATCATGCTTCCACACATGTAATATCTTTTAGCTTAGTTCAATGCAATGTAAGGTTACTTTGAAACAAGAAAGTGTGTTAACCTGACATAAGGTGGTTTCATAGGTTGGAAGACAGTCATTCTTTACTAATCTAGAAGTATTGTCTATAGGTGAACCCGTCGTGAGCTACTTTCGTTGAGTTATGAAGCTGAGTTTGATCTTTAGAGCTTTCCATGTTCATATCATGCTTCTACACATGTAATCTCTTTTAGCTTAGTTCAATGCAATGTAAGGTTACTTTGAAATAAAAAAGTGTGTTAAGCTGACATAAGGTGGTGTCATAGGTTGGAACACGGTCATTCTTTCCTTAATCTAGAAGTTTTGCCTATAGGTGAACCCGTCGTGAGCTAGTTTTCGTGAGTTATGAAGCCGAGTTTGATCCTTAGAGCTTTCTATGTTCATATCATGCTTCTACACATGTAATTTCTTTTAACTTAGTTTAATGCAATGTAAGGTTACTTTGATATAAGAAAGTGTGTTAAGCCGACATAAGGTGGTGTCATAGGTTGGAACACTGTCATTCTTTCCTAATCTAAAAGTTTTGTCTATAGGTGAACCCGTCGTGAGCTACTTTCGTTGAGTTATGAAGCCGAGTTTTATCCTTAGAGCTTTCTATGTTCATATCATGCTTCCACACATGTAATATCTTTTAGCTTAGTTCAATGCAATGTAAGGTTACTTTGAAACAAGAAAGTGTGTTAACCTGACATAAGGTGGTTTCATAGGTTGAAAGACAGTCATTCTTTACTAATCTAGAAGTATTGTCTATAGGTGAACCCGTCGTGAGCTACTTTCGTTGAGTTATGAAGCCGAGTTTGATCTTTAGAGCATTCCATGTTCATATCATACTTCTACACATGTAATCTCTTTTAGTTTACTTTAATGCAATGTAAAGTTACTTTGACATAAGAAAGTTTGTTAAGCCGACATAAGGTGGTGTCAAAGGTTGGAACACGGTCATTCTTTCCTTAATCTAGAATTTTTGTCTATAGGTGAACCCGTCGTGAGCTACTTTCATTGAGTTATGAAGCCGGGTTTGATCCTTAGACCTTTCTATGTTCATATCATGCTTCTACACATGTAATCCTTTTAACTTAGTTCAATGCAATGTAAGGTTACTTTGACATAAGAAAGTGTGTTAAGCCGACATAAGGTGGTGTCATAGGTTGGAACACAGTCATTCTTTCCTAATCTAGAAGTTTTGTCTATAAGTGAACCCGTCGTGAGCTATTTTCGTTGAGTTATGAAGCCGAGTTTGATCTTTAGAGCTTTCCATGTTCATATCATGCTTCTACACATATAATCACTTTTAGCTTAGTTCAATGCAATGTAAGGTTACTTTGACATAAGAAAGTGTGTTAAGCCGACATAAGGTGGTGTATAGGTTGGAACACAGTCATTCTTTCCTAATCTAGAAGTTTTGTCTATAGGTGAACCCGTCGTGAGCTACTTTCGTTGAGTTATGAAGCCTAGTTTGATCTTTAGAGCTTTCCATGTTCATATCAGACTTCTACACATGTAATCTCTTTTAGTTTACTTCAATGCAATGTAAAGTTACTTTGACATAAGAAAGTTTGTTAAGCCGACATAAGGTGGTGTCAAAGGTTGGAACACGGTCATTCTTTCCTTAATCTAGAATTTTTGTCTATAGGTGAACCCGTCGTGAGCTACTTTCATTGAGTTATGAAGCCGAGTTTGATCCTTAGAGCTTTCTATGTTCATATTATGCTTCTACACATGTAATTTCTTTTAGCTTAGTTTAATGCAATGTAAGGTTACATTGATATAAGAAAGTGTGTTAATCCGACATAAGGTGGTGTCAAAGGTTGGAACACGGTCATTCTTTCCTTAATCTAGAAGTTTTGCCTATAGGTGAACCCGTCGTGAGCTAGTTTCCGTGAGTTATGAAGCCGAGTTTGATCCTTAGAGCTTTCTATGTTCATATCATGCTTCTACACATGTAATTTCTTTTAACTTAGTTTAATGCAATGTAAGGTTACTTTGATAGAAGAAAGTGTGTTAAGCCGACATAAGGTGGTGTCATAGGTTGGAACACTGTCATTCTTTCCTAATCTAAAAGTTTTGTCTATAGGTGAACCCGTCGTGAGCTACTTTCGTTGAGTTATGAAGCCGAGTTTTATCCTTAGAGCTTTCTATGTTCATATCATGCTTCCACACATGTAATATCTTTTAGCTTAGTTCAATGCAATGTAAGGTTACTTTGAAACAAGAAAGTGTGTTAACCTGACATAAGGTGGTTTCATAGGTTGGAAGACAGTCATTCTTTACTAATCTAGAAGTATTGTCTATAGGTGAACCCGTCGTGAGCTACTTTCGTTGAGTTATGAAGCCGAGTTTGATCTTTAGAGCATTCCATGTTCATATCATACTTCTACACATGTAATCTCTTTTAGTTTACTTCAATGCAATGTAAAGTTACTTTGACATAAGAACGTTTGTTAAGCCGACATAAGGTGGTGTCAAAGGTTGGAACACGGTCATTCTTTCCTTAATCTAGAATTTTTGTCTATAGGTGAACCCGTCGTGAGCTACTTTCATTGAGTTATGAAGCCGAGTTTGATCCTTAGAGCTTTCTATGTTCATATCATGCTTCTACACATGTAATTTCTTTTAGCTTAGTTTAATGCAATGTAAGGTTACATTGATATAAGAAAGTGTGTTAATCCGACATAAGGTGGTGTCATAGGTTGGAACACTGTCATTCTTCCCTAATCTAAAAGTTTTGTCTATAGGTGAACCCGTCGTGATCTACTTTCGTTGAGTTATGAAACCGAGTTTTATCCTTAGAGCTTTCTATGTTCATATCATGCTTCCACACATGTAATCTCTTTTAGCTTAGTTCAATGCAATGTAAGGTTACCTTGAAACAAGAAAGTGTGTTAAGCTGACATAAGGTGGTTTCATAGGTTGGAACACAGTCATTCTTTCCTAATCTAGAAGTTTTGTCTATAAGTGAACCCGTCGTGACCTATTTTCGTTGAGTTATGAAGCCGAGTTTGATCTTTAGAGCTTTCCATGTTCATATCATGCTTCTACACATGTAATCTCTTTTAGCTTAGTTCAATGCAATGTAAGGTTACTGTGAAATAAAAAAGTGTGTTAAGCTGACATAAGGTGGTGTCATAGGTTGGAACACAGTCATTCTTTCCTAATCTATAAGTTTTGTCTATAAGTGAACCCGTCGTGAGCTATTTTCGTTGAGTTATGAAGCCGAGTTTGATCTTTAGAGCTTTCCATGTTCATATCATAATTCTACACATGTAATCTCTTTTAGCTTACTTCAATGCAATGTAAGTTTATTTTGACATAAGAAAGTGTGTTAAGCCGACATAAGGTGGTGTCAAAGGTTGGAACACGGTCATTCTTTCCTTAATCTAAAAGTTTTGCCTATAGGTGAACCCGTCGTGAGCTAGTTTCCGTGAGTTATGAAGCCGAGTTTGATCCTTAGAGCTTTCTATGTTCATATCATGCTTCTACACATGTAATCTCTTTTAGCTTAGTTCAATGCAATGTAAGGTTACTTTGAAATAAAAAAGTGTGTTAAGCTGACATAAGGTGGTGTCATAGGTTGGAACACAGTCATTCTTTCCTAATCTAGAAGTTTTGTCTATAAGTGAACCCGTCGTGAGCTATTTTCGTTGAGTTATGAAGCCGAGTTTGATCTTTAGGGCTTTCCATGTTCATATCATACTTCTACACATGTAATCTCTTTTAGCTTACTTCAATGCAATGTAAGTTTATTTTGACATAAGAAAGTGTGTTAAGCCGACATAAGGTGGTGTCAAAGGTTGGAACACGGTCATTCTTTCCTTAATCTAGAAGTTTTGCCTATAGGTGAACCCGTCGTGAGCTAGTTTCCGTGAGTTATGAAGCCGAGTTTGATCCTTAGAGCTTTCTATGTTCATATCATGCTTCTACACATGTAATTTCTTTTAACTTAGTTTAATGCAATGTAAGGTTACTTTGATATAAGAAAGTGTGTTAAGCCGACATAAGGTGGTGTCATAGGTTGGAACACTGTCATTCTTTCCTAATCTAAAAGTTTTGTCTATAGGTGAACCCGTCGTGAGCTACTTTCGTTGAGTTATGAAGCCGAGTTTTATCCTTAGAGCTTTCTATGTTCATATCATGCTTCCACACATGTAATATCTTTTAGCTTAGTTCAATGCAATGTAAGGTTACTTTGAAACAAGAAAGTGTGTTAACCTGACATAAGGTGGTTTCATAGGTTGAAAGACAGTCATTCTTTACTAATCTAGAAGTATTGTCTATAGGTGAACCCGTCGTGAGCTACTTTCGTTGAGTTATGAAGCCGAGTTTGATCTTTAGAGCATTCCATGTTCATATCATACTTCTACACATGTAATCTCTTTTAGTTTACTTTAATGCAATGTAAAGTTACTTTGACATAAGAAAGTTTGTTAAGCCGACATAAGGTGGTGTCAAAGGTTGGAACACGGTCATTCTTTCCTTAATCTAGAATTTTTGTCTATAGGTGAACCCGTCGTGAGCTACTTTCATTGAGTTATGAAGCCGAGTTTGATCCTTAGAGCTTTCTATGTTCATATCATGCTTTTACACATGTAATCCTTTTAGCTTAGTTCAATGCAATGTAAGGTTACTTTGACATAAGAAAGTGTGTTAAGCCGACATAAGGTGGTGTCATAGGTTGGAACACAGTCATTCTTTCCTAATCTAGAAGTTTTGTCTATAAGTGAACCCGTCGTGAGCTATTTTCGTTGAGTTATGAAGCCGAGTTTGATCTTTAGAGCATTCCATGTTCATATCATGCTTCTACACATATAATCACTTTTAGCTTAGTTCAATGCAATGTAAGGTTACTTTGACATAAGAAAGTGTGTTAAGCCGACATAAGGTGGTGTATAGGTTGGAACACAGTCATTCTTTCCTAATCTAGAAGTTTTGTCTATAGGTGAACCCGTCGTGAGCTACTTTCGTTGAGTTATGAAGCCGAGTTTGATCTTTAGAGCTTTCCATGTTCATATCATACTTCTACACATGTAATCTCTTTTAGTTTACTTCAATGCAATGTAAAGTTACTTTGACATAAGAAAGTTTGTTAAGCCGACATAAGGTGGTGTCAAAGGTTGGAACACGGTCATTCTTTCCTTAATCTAGAATTTTTGTCTATAGGTGAACCCGTCGTGAGCTACTTTCATTGAGTTATGAAGCCGAGTTTGATCCTTAGGGCTTTCTATGTTCATATCATGCTTCTACACATGTAATCCTTTTAGCTTAGTTCAATGCAATGTAAGGTTACTTTGACATAAGAAAGTGTGTTAAGCCGACATAAGGTGGTGTCAAAGGTTGGAACACGGTCATTCTTTCCTTAATCTAGAATTTTTGTCTATAGGTGAACCCGTCGTGAGCTACTTTCATTGAGTTATGAAGCCGAGTTTGATCCTTAGGGCTTTCTATGTTCATATCATGCTTCTACACATGTAATCCTTTTAGCTTAGTTCAATGCAATGTAAGGTTACTTTGACATAAGAAAGTGTGTTAAGCCGACATAAGTTGGTGTCATAGGTTGGAACACAGTCATTCTTTCCTAATCTAGAAGTTTTGTCTATAAGTGAACCCGTCGTGAGCTGTTTTCGTTGAGTTATGAAGGCGAGTTTGATCTTTAGAGCTTTCCATGTTCATATCATGCTTCTACACATATAATCACTTTTAGCTTAGTTCAATGCAATGTAAGGTTACTTTCACATAAGAAAGTGTGTTAAGCCGACATAAGGTGGTGTATAGGTTGGAACACAGTCATTCTTTCCTAATCTAGAAGTTTTGTCTATAGGTGAACCCGTCGTGAGCTACTTTCGTTGAGTTATGAAGCCGAGTTTGATCTTTAGAGCTTTCCATGTTCATATCATACTTTTACACATGTAATCTCTTTTAGTTTACTTCAATGCAATGTAAAGTTACTTTGACATAAGAAAGTTTGTTAAGCCGACATAAGGTGGTGTCAAAGGTTGGAACACGGTCATTCTTTCCTTAATCTAGAATTTTTGTCTATAGGTGAACCCGTCGTGAGCTACTTTCATTGAGTTATGAAGCCGAGTTTGATCCTTAGGGCTTTCTATGTTCATATCATGCTTCTACACATGTAATCCTTTTAGCTTAGTTCAATGCAATGTAAGGTTACTTTGACATAAGAAAGTGTGTTAAGCCGACATAAGGTGGTGTCAAAGGTTGGAACACGGTCATTCTTTCCTTAATCTAGAATTTTTGTCTATAGGTGAACCCGTCGTGAGCTACTTTCATTGAGTTATGAAGCCGAGTTTGATCCTTAGGGCTTTCTATGTTCATATCATGCTTCTACACATGTAATCCTTTTAGCTTAGTTCAATGCAATGTAAGGTTACTTTGACATAAGAAAGTGTGTTAAGCCGACATAAGTTGGTGTCATAGGTTGGAACACAGTCATTCTTTCCTAATCTAGAAGTTTTGTCTATAAGTGAACCCGTCGTGAGCTGTTTTCGTTGAGTTATAAAGGCGAGTTTGATCTTTAGAGCTTTCCATGTTCATATCATGCTTCTACACATATAATCACTTTTAGCTTAGTTCAATGCAATGTAAGGTTACTTTCACATAAGAAAGTGTGTTAAGCCGACATAAGGTGGTGTATAGGTTGGAACACAGTCATTCTTTCCTAATCTAGAAGTTTTGTCTATAGGTGAACCCGTCGTGAGCTACTTTCGTTGAGTTATGAAGCCGAGTTTGATCTTTAGAGCTTTCCATGTTCATATCATACTTCTACACATGTAATCTCTTTTAGTTTACTTCAATGCAATGTAAAGTTACTTTGACATAAGAAAGTTTGTTAAGCCGACATAAGGTGGTGTCAAAGGTTGGAACACGGTCATATCTTTCCTTAATCTAGAATTTTTGTCTATAGGTGAACCCGTCGTGAGCTACTTTCATTGAGTTATGAAGCCGAGTTTGATCCTTAGGGCTTTCTATGTTCATATCATGCTTCTACACATGTAATCCTTTTAGCTTAGTTCAATGTAATGTAAGGTTACTTTGACATAAGAAAGTGTGTTAAGCCGACATAAGGTGGTGTCAAAGGTTGGAATACGGTCATTCTTTCCTTAATCTAGAATTTTTGTCTATAGGTGAACCCGTCGTGAGCTACTTTCATTGAGTTATGAAGCCGAGTTTGATCCTTAGGGCTTTCTATGTTCATATCATGCTTCTACACATGTAATCCTTTTAGCTTAGTTCAATGCAATGTAAGGTTACTTTGACATAAGAAAGTGTGTTAAGCCGACATAAGGTGGTGTATAGGTTGGAACACAGTCATTCTTTCCTAATCTAGAAGTTTTGTCTATAGGTGAACCCGTCGTGAGCTACTTTCGTTGAGTTATGAAGCCGAGTTTGATCTTTAGAGCTTTCCATGTTCATATCATACTTTTACACATGTAATCTCTTTTAGTTTACTTCAATGCAATGTAAAGTTACTTTGACATAAGAAAGTTTGTTAAGCCGACATAAGGTGGTGTCAAAGGTTGGAACACGGTCATTCTTTCCTTAATCTAGAATTTTTGTCTATAGGTGAACCCGTCGTGAGCTACTTTCATTGAGTTATGAAGCCGAGTTTGATCCTTAGGGCTTTCTATGTTCATATCATGCTTCTACACATGTAATCCTTTTAGCTTAGTTCAATGCAATGTAAGGTTACTTTGACATAAGAAAGTGTGTTAAGCCGACATAAGGTGGTGTCAAAGGTTGGAACACGGTCATTCTTTCCTTAATCTAGAATTTTTGTCTATAGGTGAACCCGTCGTGAGCTACTTTCATTGAGTTATGAAGCCGAGTTTGATCCTTAGGGCTTTCTATGTTCATATCATGCTTCTACACATGTAATCCTTTTAGCTTAGTTCAATGCAATGTAAGGTTACTTTGACATAAGAAAGTGTGTTAAGCCGACATAAGTTGGTGTCATAGGTTGGAACACAGTCATTCTTTCCTAATCTAGAAGTTTTGTCTATAAGTGAACCCGTCGTGAGCTGTTTTCGTTGAGTTATAAAGGCGAGTTTGATCTTTAGAGCTTTCCATGTTCATATCATGCTTCTACACATATAATCACTTTTAGCTTAGTTCAATGCAATGTAAGGTTACTTTCACATAAGAAAGTGTGTTAAGCCGACATAAGGTGGTGTATAGGTTGGAACACAGTCATTCTTTCCTAATCTAGAAGTTTTGTCTATAGGTGAACCCGTCGTGAGCTACTTTCGTTGAGTTATGAAGCCGAGTTTGATCTTTAGAGCTTTCCATGTTCATATCATACTTCTACACATGTAATCTCTTTTAGTTTACTTCAATGCAATGTAAAGTTACTTTGACATAAGAAAGTTTGTTAAGCCGACATAAGGTGGTGTCAAAGGTTGGAACACGGTCATATCTTTCCTTAATCTAGAATTTTTGTCTATAGGTGAACCCGTCGTGAGCTACTTTCATTGAGTTATGAAGCCGAGTTTGATCCTTAGGGCTTTCTATGTTCATATCATGCTTCTACACATGTAATCCTTTTAGCTTAGTTCAATGCAATGTAAGGTTACTTTGACATAAGAAAGTGTGTTAAGCCGACATAAGTTGGTGTCATAGGTTGGAACACAGTCATTCTTTCCTAATCTAGAAGTTTTGTCTATAAGTGAACCCGTCGTGAGCTGTTTTCGTTGAGTTATAAAGGCGAGTTTGATCTTTAGAGCTTTCCATGTTCATATCATGCTTCTACACATATAATCACTTTTAGCTTAGTTCAATGCAATGTAAGGTTACTTTCACATAAGAAAGTGTGTTAAGCCGACATAAGGTGGTGTATAGGTTGGAACACAGTCATTCTTTCCTAATCTAGAAGTTTTGTCTATAGGTGAACCCGTCGTGAGCTACTTTCGTTGAGTTATGAAGCCGAGTTTGATCTTTAGAGCTTTCCATGTTCATATCATACTTCTACACATGTAATCTCTTTTAGTTTACTTCAATGCAATGTAAAGTTACTTTGACATAAGAAAGTTTGTTAAGCCGACATAAGGTGGTGTCAAAGGTTGGAACACGGTCATATCTTTCCTTAATCTAGAATTTTTGTCTATAGGTGAACCCGTCGTGAGCTACTTTCATTGAGTTATGAAGCCGAGTTTGATCCTTAGGGCTTTCTATGTTCATATCATGCTTCTACACATGTAATCCTTTTAGCTTAGTTCAATGTAATGTAAGGTTACTTTGACATAAGAAAGTGTGTTAAGCCGACATAAGGTGGTGTCAAAGGTTGGAATACGGTCATTCTTTCCTTAATCTAGAATTTTTGTCTATAGGTGAACCCGTCGTGAGCTACTTTCATTGAGTTATGAAGCCGAGTTTGATCCTTAGGGCTTTCTATGTTCATATCATGCTTCTACACATGTAATCCTTTTAGCTTAGTTCAATGCAATGTAAGGTTACTTTGACATAAGAAAGTGTGTTAAGCCGACATAAGGTGGTGTCATAGGTTGGAACACAGTCATTCTTTCCTAATCTAGAAGTTTTGTCTATAAGTGAACCCGTCGTGAGCTGTTTTCGTTGAGTTATGAAGCCGAGTTTGATCCTTAGGGCTTTCTATGTTCATATCATGCTTCTACACATGTAATCCTTTTAGCTTAGTTCAATGCAATGTAAGGTTACTTTGACATAAGAAAGTGTGTTAAGCCGACATAAGGTGGTGTATAGGTTGGAACACAGTCATTCTTTCCTAATCTAGAAGTTTTGTCTATAGGTGAACCCGTCGTGAGCTACTTTCGTTGAGTTATGAAGCCGAGTTTGATCTTTAGAGCTTTCCATGTTCATATCATACTTCTACACATGTAATCTCTTTTAGTTTACTTCAATGCAATGTAAAGTTACTTTGACATAAGAAAGTGTGTTAAGTCGACATAAGGTGGTGTCAAAGGTTGGAACACGGTCATTCTTTCCTTAATCTAGAAGTTTTGCCTATAGGTGAACCCGTCGTGAGCTAGTTTCCGTGAGTTATGAAGCCGAGTTTGATCCTTAGAGCTTTCTATGTTCATATCATGCTTCTACACATGTAATCCTTTTAGCTTAGTTCAATGTAATGTAAGGTTACTTTGACATAAGAAAGTGTGTTAAGCCGACATAAGGTGGTGTCAAAGGTTGGAATACGGTCATTCTTTCCTTAATCTAGAATTTTTGTCTATAGGTGAACCCGTCGTGAGCTACTTTCATTGAGTTATGAAGCCGAGTTTGATCCTTAGGGCTTTCTATGTTCATATCATGCTTCTACACATGTAATCCTTTTAGCTTAGTTCAATGCAATGTAAGGTTACTTTGACATAAGAAAGTGTGTTAAGCCGACATAAGGTGGTGTCATAGGTTGGAACACAGTCATTCTTTCCTAATCTAGAAGTTTTGTCTATAAGTGAACCCGTCGTGAGCTGTTTTCGTTGAGTTATGAAGCCGAGTTTGATCCTTAGGGCTTTCTATGTTCATATCATGCTTCTACACATGTAATCCTTTTAGCTTAGTTCAATGCAATGTAAGGTTACTTTGACATAAGAAAGTGTGTTAAGCCGACATAAGGTGGTGTATAGGTTGGAACACAGTCATTCTTTCCTAATCTAGAAGTTTTGTCTATAGGTGAACCCGTCGTGAGCTACTTTCGTTGAGTTATGAAGCCGAGTTTGATCTTTAGAGCTTTCCATGTTCATATCATACTTCTACACATGTAATCTCTTTTAGTTTACTTCAATGCAATGTAAAGTTACTTTGACATAAGAAAGTGTGTTAAGTCGACATAAGGTGGTGTCAAAGGTTGGAACACGGTCATTCTTTCCTTAATCTAGAAGTTTTGCCTATAGGTGAACCCGTCGTGAGCTAGTTTCCGTGAGTTATGAAGCCGAGTTTGATCCTTAGAGCTTTCTATGTTCATATCATGCTTCTACACATGTAATTTCTTTTAGCTTAGTTTAATGCAATGTAAGGTTACATTGATATAAGAAAGTGTGTTAATCCGACATAAGGTGGTGTCATAGGTTGGAACACTGTCATTCTTTCCTAATCTAAAAGTTTTGTCTATAGGTTATTAGTCTTGAGTCATCACTAGGCCACACATTCCCTATCCAAGAGGCCTAGTGACTTATCCATCCATTGAGAAGAAGTCGTGCATAGTCTGTCTTCGGTGTAAGCATTCGGTCTGTAGTATCAGTAGAAAGGCCGAATGCCTTTGGGCTGAATAAGGAGGAAGAGGAGTCTTGTTTATGGTCCATAAAGCCCATGTGGAGCTGCTTCTAGCCGTTGGAATAAAGATAAGGATCAGCTGAGCTGTGTCCTTATTGTACAATAAAGCAGATTCAGCTTTTGGACCACATAGGACCGTTGGGACCACATAGGACCGTTGGGACCACATTGGGCTGGTTCCTTGAACCTAGACACATGATTCAAATCTCTCTTCTTCTATATATTGTATTCAGACTGTAAAAACAAAAAAATATAGAAAAATGAGTTTTCTCTCTCTATTCTTCTCTCTAAGCATTCTCTTATTCTGCTCATGTTTTGTTACCAAATCTAACATGGTATCAGAGCATTGATCTTTGGATCATTCTCTGTTTATTCTTCAGTCCTCATTCTCTAATTCTCTGGTTCGTTACTCTCTCAAATCGCTTCCATTCTGTCAACTTTGATTAAAGCGTTTCTCGGTTTGAATCTGCTGAAGAAAAGCCTCAAACTTTCAGTAAGATTTCTCTCAAGCAGGCCTCTGCCGTGTGTTGGTATGTTAAAGGCCTCCCTTTCTCTCAAGTTTCTTCTAAGAAAGGCTGAAACTTTCTCAAGAAACCTCAAAGTTTCAAGCTTGTCAAGTCGGCAAAGAAAAGTTTCAAACTTTGTCAAGATACAATGGATGTATCAAAGTTCCCTTCAGTCCCAATAACTCTCAAAGGTGTGAACTACCTTCTTTGGGCTAGAACTGTGAAGACTACTATCTGCACTAGAAAGGGGTTTTGGAGCCATGTGGTGAAAGAAAGACCTCCAAAAGAAGAGCAGTCTAGTGAAGAAGAAGACGATGAACTTCTTGATGAAGATGATGAATGGTTTCAAGTAGACCAAGCTGTGAAGTCGATCATCCAAAACTCCCTTGATCCGCAGATCCTAGAAGCTTATTCCTACTGTGAAACGGCAAAAGAATTGTGGGACACCTTGAAAAAGGTCTATGGCAACCTATCTAACATTACTCGGGTTTTTGAGGTAAAGAAAGCTCTGTCTAATCTTCTTCAAGAGGAAATGGAGTTCACTGAGTACTTTGGTAAGTTTAGGTCATTGTGGGCTGAGTTAGACATGCTAAGGCCAATGACCATGGACCCAAAGGTGATCCGGCAGAGAAATGAAGAAGATAAAGTGTTCGGCTTGATGATGAATCTAAACCCGGGTTACAAGGATCTCGTGAAGCATATCTTGAGGTCTGCTGCTAGCACAAGTACTTTACCAAGTCTTGAGGAGGTGTGTGCTCAAATCCAGAAGGAGCAAGGGTCCATTGAGCTGTTTGATGGAAAGAGGAGTTTGGACCTAGTAACTGCAAACAAAGCCCATGGTCGAATGGAGGATAGAAAGAAGCTGATTTGTGATCATTGCAAGAAGAAGGGGCATGTGAAAGAGAAGTGCTGGTTGCTCCATCCTCATCTCAAACCCGCCAAGTTCAAAGACTCTAGAGCCAATCTATCCCATGAGGCTGCGGTAGAATCTATTTCAAACCCGTCTGCTGCTTCTTCATCTAGGGATCAAGAGAGCTTAACTGCAGCTGCAGTCTCTTCGTTTCATGGCGATGTGATCAAAAAGTCAGACCTTGAAGCACTAATCAACTCCCTCAAATCACTAAAGGAGTCTGGTATCTGTTTCTATTCTCATGAGCTATTTAAACCGATTATTGTTGATTCTGGAGCTTCTCATCATATGATTAGTGATAAGAGCTTGATTAGCAACATAGAACCGGCTTTAGGAAGTGTTGTGATAGCTAATGGCAATAGGATATCGGTTAGAGGAGTAGGAAAATTAGGCTTGTTTAACAAAAAGTCTAGAGCTTTCTATATGCCCGAATTCACCTCTAATTTACTCTCTGTTAGAAAGGCTGTTATGGATTTATATTGCAATGTTATCTTTGGTCCTAATGATGTGAAGTTTCAGGATATTAAGACGGGAAGGATAATCGGACAAGGAAGAGTGGAAAATGGACTTTACATCCTTAAAGACCCAAAGTTTCTATCTTTTTGTGGCAGTAGTGTAGCTAATTCGGTTGCTAGTTCAAGTAGTTCAGTTTGGCATGCTAGAGTTGGCCACCCTCATTTTCGTGCCTTAAAACTGATGTTACCTAATTTATCTTTTGACAAGGTTGATTGTGAAGCTTGCATACTTGGCAAACATTGCAAAGCGGTTTATCCATTATCTTCTACTATTTATGAAAGTTGCTTTGATCTTGTGCATTCTGATGTGTGGACATCTCCTTGTGCATCTAGGGATAATCATAGATACTTTGTCACTTTCATAGATGAAAAATCAAAATACACTTGGATAACCTTAATGCCATCAAAAGATAGAGTGTTTGATGCATTTAAAAATTTTGAAGCTTACATATCTAATCAATTTAATTCAAAATTGAAGGTACTTAGAACAGATAATGGTGGAGAATATATGAGCAAAGCCTTCCAAGAACACTTGACAAAACAAGGAATTATACACCAAACAAGCTGTCCTTACAACCCACAACAAAATGGTGTTGCTGAAAGGAAAAATCGCCATCTAATGGAGGTCTCTCGGTCCATCATGTTTCACATGAATGTGCCAAAGCGTTTTTGGGGAGATGCAGTCATGACAGCATGCTATTTGATCAATAGAACCCCAACCAAAGTTCTAAGCGATACTTCTCCATACAAGGTATTAAACAAAACTGAACCTCCCTTAGATCACTTACGGGTGTTTGGTTGTGTGTGTTTTGTTTTAGTGCCCGGAGAGCTAAGGAATAAGCTTGAACCCAAGAGCAAGAAGTGTATGTTCATAGGTTACTCTTCCACTCAAAAGGGCTACAAGTGCTTTGACCCGGAAACAAGACGTGTACATGTATCTCGGGATGTTAAGTTCATTGAAGATTGCGGGTTCCATGGGGAGAAGAACTGGGATGAGTTAAAGGATTTATCGGACCAAGCTATGGATAGAGCAGCAAGCCTTGAGTTCCTTCTACGGCAGTTAGGCGTTTCCACTGGTCCGGACACTTCCGGCATTTCTTCGGACATATCCAACAACTCCTCGGACTCGTCCAATATTCCCGAACCAGTCCACAACACTCCCGACACTCGTGACACTCAGTTGGGACATACCACCGACCCGAGTATCCCTCCGGACATTCCTAGCACTTCGGAGCGCCCTCCTCTCACCCCGACCCGCACTCAAGAACATGATCCAGTTCCTGTCCCGCGTGGTCCGTCGGACTCAACTGCAGCCCCTACGTCGGGCTTGCCTTGTGCTCCCGAGCCGGTTGCGGTTCCCATCCCACCTCCAGACCAACCAGTCCAACCACTCCGTCGCAGCACTCGCATCCGTAAAGACCCCTCTAATTGGCGGAATACAAGGGTCTATTACAATGCCCAAGCTGTGGCTCATCCTCTCACTACGGTATTTTCCATTGACCTTCTACCATCTGAATTTCACGCTTTCCTTGGTCGTCTTGAGTTGGATCAGGTACCCCAAAGCTATGATGAAGCAAAACAAATCCAACATTGGCTGGATGCCGTGGAGGCTGAAGTAGGGGCTATGGAAAAGAACCAAACTTGGGATGAGGCTGATCTACCTCTAGGCAAGAAGGCAGTCACTTCCAAATGGGTTTTCACAATTAAGTACAAGAGCAATGGGGATATTGAACGATACAAAGCTCGTCTAGTTGCTCGTGGATTCACACAGACTTATGGTGTTGACTACAGGGATACCTTTGCTCCGGTTGCCAAACTTCACACGGTAAGAGTAATTCTTTCCCTCGCTACTAACTTATCTTGGGATTTATGGCAGATGGATGTCAAGAATGCCTTCCTTCAAGGCGAGCTTGAGGAGGAGGTTTACATGACACCACCGCCCGGTCTAGAATCCAAGGTCACTCCCGGGAAAGTATTGCGGCTGAGGAAAGCCATTTATGGTTTGAAGCAATCTCCAAGAGCTTGGTACCACAAGCTAAGCCATACACTCCGTGACAAAGGCTTCCGCAAGTCCGAGGCTGACCATACATTATTCACGCTCACAACCTCAAATGGGATTGTGGTAGTGCTTATTTATGTAGATGACCTTATCATCTCCGGCGATGATAAGGAAGGTATTGCTGCCACTAAATCCTATCTTCATTCGGTTTTTGATATCAAAGATCTTGGAGAATTAAAGTATTTCCTAGGAATAGAGATATGCCGCTCTTCGGAAGGCCTATTTCTATCTCAAAGGAAATACACTCTTGATCTTCTTCATGAGACAGGTATGGAGACATGTAGACCAGCCAAGACGCCCCTTGAGGATGGGTATAAGGTCAATCGAAAGGGGGAGAAGGATGATGAGCCGTTTGAAGATATATCCAAGTACCGTCGATTAGTGGGTCAGCTAATCTATTTAACCATTTCTAGACCAGACTTGTGCTTTGCTGTGAATCAGGTTAGCCAACACATGCAAGCTCCAACCAAATATCATTGGAGTATGGTGGAGCGGATCCTTAAATACCTAAGGGGGAGTACGGGTCAAGGCATTTGGATGGGAAGGAATGAAAGCTCAGATGTAGCTGGGTATTGTGATGCTGATTGGGCTGGGGATAGAAATGATCGGAAGTCAACCACGGGTTATTGCACTTTTGTGGGAGGTAATCTAGTCACGTGGAAGACCAAGAAGCAGAAGGTTGTGGCATGTTCTAGTGCTGAAGCGGAGTATAGGGCTATGAGAAGGCTTACTGATGAGCTTGTGTGGCTGAAGGCTCTACTCAAAGATCTAGGGCGAGACACAACAGAGCCGATTACTATGCATTGTGACAACCAAGCTGCAATTCATATAGCATCCAATCCGGTCTTTCATGAGAGAACCAAGCATGTAGAAGTAGACTGTCACAAAGTCCGAGAGCGTATGGAGGAAGGAGTAGTTCTTCCATGTTTCACACCAAGTGGAGATCAACTGGCGGATATATTCACTAAAGCCGCAAGTACCAAAGTTTGCAACCACATCTATGGCAAGCTTGGACTTGTGAGCTTAGACCGCCCTTGACTTCATGTCCTCTAAACCAGCGGGTCTGCATACTCTTTTTCCCTCTGTAAGGTTTTGTCCCACGTGGTTTTTCCTTATCAAGGTTTTTAATGAGGTGTAGGCTTCTGGTTTTCCAAGCTAAGCCTCTGTTCCTTGCGGCTTAGCTTGAGGGGGAGTATTAGTCTTGAGTCATCACTAGGCCACACATTCCCTATCCAAGAGGCCTAGTGACTTATCCATCCATTGAGAAGAAGTCGTGCATAGTCTGTCTTCGGTGTAAGCATTCGGTCTGTAGTATCAGTAGAAAGGCCGAATGCCTTTGGGCTGAATAAGGAGGAAGAGGAGTCTTGTTTATGGTCCATAAAGCCCATGTGGAGCTGCTTCTAGCCGTTGGAATAAAGATAAGGATCAGCTGAGCTGTGTCCTTATTGTACAATAAAGCAGATTCAGCTTTTGGACCACATAGGACCGTTGGGACCACATAGGACCGTTGGGACCACATTGGGCTGGTTCCTTGAACCTAGACACATGATTCAAATCTCTCTTCTTCTATATATTGTATTCAGACTGTAAAAACAAAAAAATATAGAAAAATGAGTTTTCTCTCTCTATTCTTCTCTCTAAGCATTCTCTTATTCTGCTCATGTTTTGTTACCAAATCTAACATAGGTGACCCGTCGTGAGCTACTTTCGTTGAGTTATGAAGCCGAGTTTTATCCTTAGAGCTTTCTATGTTCATATCATGCTTCCACACATGTAATCTCTTTTAGCTTAGTTCAATGCAATGTAAGGTTACTTTGAAACAAGAAAGTGTGTTAAGCTGACATAAGGTGGTTTCATAGGTTGGAACACAGTCATTCTTTCCTAATCTAGAAGTTTTGTCTATAAGTGAACCCGTCGTGAGCTATTTTCGTTGAGTTATGAAGCCGAGTTTGATCTTTAGAGCTTTCCATGTTCATATCATGCTTCTACACATGTAATCTCTTTTAGCTTAGTTCAATGCAATGTAAGGTTACTTTGAAATAAAAAAGTGTGTTAAGCTGACATAAGGTGGTGTCATAGGTTGGAACACAGTCATTCTTTCCTAATCTAGAAGTTTTGTCTATAAGTGAACCCGTCGTGAGCTATTTTCGTTGAGTTATGAAGCCGAGTTTGATCTTTAGAGCTTTCCATGTTCATATCATACTTCTACACATGTAATCTCTTTTAGCTTATTTCAATGCAATGTAAGTTTACTTTGACATAAGAAAGTGTGTTAAGCCGACATAAGGTGGTGTCAAAGGTTGGAACACGGTCATTCTTTCCTTAATCTAGAAGTTTTGCCTATAGGTGAACCCGTCGTGAGCTAGTTTCCGTGAGTTATGAAGCCGAGTTTGATCCTTAGAGCTTTCTATGTTCATATCATGCTTCTACACATGTAATTTCTTTTAACTTAGTTTAATGCAATGTAAGGTTACTTTGATATAAGAAAGTGTGGTAAGCCGACATAAGGTGGTGTCATAGGTTGGAACATTGTCATTCTTTCCTAATCTAAAAGTTTTGTCTATAGGTGAATCCGTCGTGAGCTACTTTCGTTGAGTTATGAAGCCGAGTTTTATCCTTAGAGCTTTCTATGTTCATATCATGCTTCCACACATGTAATATCTTTTAGCTTAGTTCAATGCAATGTAAGGTTACTTTGAAACAAGAAAGTGTGTTAACCTGACATAAGGTGGTTTCATAGGTTGGAAGACAGTCATTCTTTACTAATCTAGAAGTATTGTCTATAGGTGAACCCGTCGTGAGCTACTTTCGTTGAGTTATGAAGCCGAGTTTGATCTTTAGAGCATTCCATGTTCATATCATACTTCTACACATGTAATCTCTTTTATTTTACTTCAATGCAATGTAAAGTTACTTTGACATAAGAAAGTTTGTTAAGCCGACATAAGGTGGTGTCAAAGGTTGGAACACGGTCATTCTTTCCTTAATCTAGAATTTTTGTCTATAGGTGAACCCGTCGTGAGCTACTTTCATTGAGTTATGAAGCCGAGTTTGATCCTTAGAGCTTTCTATGTTAATATCATGCTTCTACACATGTAATCTCTTTTAGCTTAGTTCAATGCAATGTAAGGTTACTTTGAAATAAAAAAGTGTGTTAAGCTGACATAAGGTGGTGTCATAGGTTGGAACACAGTCATTCTTTCCTAATCTAGAAGTTTTGTCTATAAGTGAACCCGTCGTGAGCTATTTTCGTTGAGTTATGAAGCCAAGTTTGATCTTTAGAGCTTTCCATGTTCATATCATACTTCTACACATGTAATCTCTTTTAGCTTACTTCAATGCAATGTAAGTTTATTTTGACATAAGAAAGTGTGTTAAGCCGACATAAGGTGGTGTCAAAGGTTGGAACACGGTCATTCTTTCCTTAATCTAGAAGTTTTGCCTATAGGTGAACCCGTCGTGAGCTAGTTTCCGTGAGTTATGAAGCCTAGTTTGATCCTTAGAGCTTTCTATGTTCATATCATGCTTCTACACATGTAATTTCTTTTAACTTAGTTTAATGCAATGTAAGGTTACTTTGATATAAGAAAGTGTGTTAAGCCGACATAAGGTGGTGTCATAGGTTGGAACACTGTCATTCCTTCCTAATCTAAAAGTTTTGTCTATAGGTGAACCCGTCGTGAGCTACTTTCGTTGAGTTATGAAGCCGAGTTTTATCCTTAGAGCTTTCTATGTTCATATCATGCTTCCACACATGTAATATCTTTTAGCTTAGTTCAATGCAATGTAAGGTTACTTTGAAACAAGAAAGTGTGTTAACCTGACATAAGGTGGTTTCATAGGTTGGAAGACAGTCATTCTTTACTAATCTAGAAGTATTGTCTATAGGTGAACCCGTCGTGAGCTACTTTCGTTGAGTTATGAAGCCGAGTTTGATCTTTAGAGCATTCCATGTTCATATCATACTTCTACACATGTAATCTCTTTTAGTTTACTTCAATGCAATGTAAGTTTACTTTGACATAAGAAAGTGTGTTAAGCCGACATAAGGTGGTGTCAAAGGTTGGAACACGGTCATTCTTTCCTTAATCTAGAAGTTTTGCCTATAGGTGAACCCGTTGTGAGCTAGTTTCCGTGAGTTATGAAGCCGAGTTTGATCCTTAGAGCTTTCTATGTTCATATCATACTTCTACACATGTAATCTCTTTTAGTTTACTTCAATGCAATGTAAAGTTACTTTGACATAAGAAAGTTTGTTAAGCCGACATAAGGTGGTGTCAAAGGTTGGAACACGGTCATTCTTTCCTTAATCTAGAATTTTTGTCTATAGGTGAACCCGTCGTGAGCTACTTTCATTGAGTTATGAAGCCGAGTTTGATCCTTAGAGGTTTCTATGTTCATATCATGCTTCTATACATGTAATCCTTTTAGCTTAGTTCAATGCAATGTAAGGTTACTTTGACATAAGAAAGTGTGTTATGCCGACATAAGGTGGTGTCATATGTTGGAACACAGTCATTCTTTCCTAATCTAGAAGTTTTGTCTATAAGTGAACCCGTCGTGAGCTGTTTTCGTTGAGTTATGAAGGCGAGTTTGATCTTTAGAGCTTTCCATGTTCATATCATACTTCTACACATGTAATCTCTTTTAGTTTACTTCAATGCCATGTAAAGTTACTTTGACATAAGAAAGTTTGTTAAGCCGACATAAGGTGGTGTCAAAGGTTGGAACACGGTCATTCTTTCCTTAATCTAGAATTTTTGTCTATAGGTGAACCCGTCGTGAGCTACTTTCATTGAGTTATGAAGCCGAGTTTGATCCTTAGAGCTTTCTATGTTCATATCATGTTTCTACACATGTAATTTCTTTTAGCTTAGTTTAATGCAATGTAAGGTTACATTGATATAAGAAAGTGTGTTAATCCGACATAAGGTGGTGTCATAGGTTGGAACACAGTCATTCTTTCCTAATCTAGAAGTTTTGTCTATAAGTGAACCCGTCGTGAGCTATTTTCGTTGAGTTATGAAGCCGAGTTTGATCTTTAGAGCTTTCCATGTTCATATCATGCTTCTACACATATAATCACTTTTAGCTTAGTTCAATGCAATGTAAGGTTACTTTGACATAAGAAAGTGTGTTAAGCCGACATAAGGTGGTGTATAGGTTGGAACACAGTCATTCTTTCCTAATCTAGAAGTTTTGTCTATAGGTGAACCCGTCGTGAGCTACTTTCGTTGAGTTATGAAGCCGAGTTTGATCTTTAGAGCTTTCCATGTTCATATCATACTTCTACACATGTAATCTCTTTTAGTTTACTTCAATGCAATGTAAAGTTACTTTGACATAAGAAAGTGTGTTAAGTCGACATAAGGTGGTGTCATAGGTTGGAACACGGTCATTCTTTCCTAATCTAGAAGTTTTCCATATAGGTGAACCCGTCGTGAGCTACTTTCGTTGAGTTATGAAGCCGAATTTTATCCTTAGAGCTTTCTATGTTCATATCATGCTTCCACACATGTAATCTCTTTTAGCTTAGTTCAATGCAATGTAAGGTTACTTTGAAACAAGAAAGTGTGTTAAGCTGACATAAGGTGGTTTCATAGGTTGGAAGACAGTCATTCTTTACTAATCTAGAAGTTTTGTCTATAAGTGAACCCGTCGTGAGCTATTTTCGTTGAGTTATGAAGCCGAGTTTGATCTTTAGACCTTTCCATGTTCATATCATACTTTTACACATGTAATCTGTTTTAGCTTACTTCAATGCAATGTAAGTTTACTTTTACATAAGAAAGTGTGTTCAGGTGACATAAGGTGGTGTCAAAGGTTGGAACACGGTCATTCTTTCTTTAACCTAGAAGTTTTGTCTATAAGTGAACCCGTCGTGAGCTACTTTCGTTGAGTTATGAAGCCGAGTTTGATCTTTAGAGCTTTCCATGTTCATATCATGCTTCTACACATGTAATCTCTTTTAGCTTAGTTCAATGCAATGTAAGGTTACTATGACATAAGAAAGTGTGTTAAGCCGACATAAGGTGGTGTATAGGTTGGAACACAGTCATTCTTTCCTAATCTAGAAGTTTTGTCTATAGGAGAACCTGTCGTGAGCTACTTTCGTTGAGTTATGAAGCCGAGTTTGATCTTTAGAGCTTTCCATGTTCATATCATACTTCTACACATGTAATCTCTTTTAGTTTACTTCAATGCAATGTAAAATTACTTTGACATAAGAAAGTTTGTTAAGCCGACATAAGGTGGTGTCAAAGGTTGGAACACGGTTATTCTTTCCTTAATCTAGAAGTTTCGTCTATAGGTGAACCCGTCGTGAGCTACCTTCGTTGAGTTATGAAGCCGAGTTTTATCTTTAGAGCTTTCCATGTTCATATCATGCTTCTACACATGTAATCTCTTTTAGCTTAGTTCAATGCAATGTAAGGTTACTTTGACATAAGAAAGTGTGTTAAGCCGACATAAGGTGGTGTATAGGTTGGAACACAGTCATTCTTTCCTAATCTAGAAGTTTTGTCTATAGGAGAACCCGTCGTGAGCTACTTTCGTTGAGTTATGAAGCCAAGTTTTATCCTTAGAGCTTTCTATGTTCATATCATGCTTCCACACATGTAATCTCTTTTAGCTTAGTTCAATGCAATGTAAGGTTACTTTGAAACAAGAAAGTGTGTTAAGCTGACATAAGGTGGTGTCATAGGTTGGAACACAGTCATTCTTTCCTAATCTAGAAGTTTTGTCTATAAGTGAACTCGTCGTGAGCTATTTTCGTTGAGTTATGAAGCCGAGTTTGATCTTTAGAGCTTTCCATGTTCATATCATGCTTCTACACATATAATCACTTTTAGCTTAGTTCAATGCAATGTAAGGTTACTTTGACATAAGAAAGTGTGTTAAGCCGACATAAGGTGGTGTATAGGTTGGAACACAGTCATTCTTTCCTAATCTAGAAGTTTTGTCTATAGGTGAACCCGTCGTGAGCTACTTTCGTTGAGTTATGAAGCCGAGTTTGATCTTTAGAGCTTTCCATGTTCATATCATACTTCTACACATGTAATCTCTTTTAGTTTACTTCAATGCAATGTAAAGTTACTTTGACATAAGAAAGTTTGTTAAGCCGACATAAGGTGGTGTCAAAGGTTGGAACACGGTCATTCTTTCCTTAATCTAGAATTTTTGTCTATAGGTGAACCCGTCGTGAGCTACTTTCATTGAGTTATGAAGCCGAGTTTGATCCTTAGGGCTTTCTATGTTCATATCATGCTTCTACACATGTAATCCTTTTAGCTTAGTTCAATGCAATGTAAGGTTACTTTGACATAAGAAAGTGTGTTAAGCCGACATAAGGTGGTGTCATAGGTTGGAACACAGTCATTCTTTCCTAATCTAGAAGTTTTGTCTATAAGTGAACCCGTCGTGAGCTGTTTTCGTTGAGTTATGAAGGCGAGTTTGATCTTTAGAGCTTTCCATGTTCATATCATGCTTCTACACATATAATCACTTTTAGCTTAGTTCAATGCAATGTAAAGTTACTTTGAAACAAGAAAGTGTGTTAAGCTGACATAAGGTGGTTTCATAGGTTGGAAGACAGTTATTCTTTACTAATCTAGAAGTTTTGTCTATAGGTGAACCCGTCGTGAGCTACTTTCGTTAAGTTTTGAAGCCAAGTTTGATCCTTAGAGTTTTCCACGTTCATATCTTACTTCTACACATGTAATCTCTTTTAGCTTAGTTCAATGCAATGTAAGGTTACTTTGACATAAGAAAGTGTGTTAAGCCGACATAAGGTGGTGTCATAGGTTGGAACACAGTCATTCTTTCCTAATCTAGAAGTTTTGTCTATAAGTGAACTCGTCGTGAGCTATTTTCGTTGAGTTATGAAGCCGAGTTTGATCTTTAGAGCTTTCCATGTTCATATCATGCTTCTACACATATAATCACTTTTAGCTTAGTTCAATGCAATGTAAGGTTACTTTGACATAAGAAAGTGTGTTAAGCCGACATAAGGTGGTGTATAGGTTGGAACACAGTCATTCTTTCCTAATCTAGAAGTTTTGTCTATAGGTGAACCCGTCGTGAGCTACTTTCGTTGAGTTATGAAGCCGAGTTTGATCTTTAGAGCTTTCCATGTTCATATCATACTTCTACACATGTAATCTCTTTTAGTTTACTTCAATGCAATGTAAAGTTACTTTGACATAAGAAAGTTTGTTAAGCCGACATAAGGTGGTGTCAAAGGTTGGAACACGGTCATTCTTTCCTTAATCTAGAATTTTTGTCTATAGGTGAACCCATCGTGAGCTACTTTCATTGAGTTATGAAGCCGAGTTTGATCCTTAGGGCTTTCTATGTTCATATCATGCTTCTACACATGTAATCCTTTTAGCTTAGTTCAATGCAATGTAAGGTTACTTTGACATAAGAAAGTGTGTTAAGCCGACATAAGGTGGTGTCATAGGTTGGAACACAGTCATTCTTTCCTAATCTAGAAGTTTTGTCTATAAGTGAACTCGTCGTGAGCTATTTTCGTTGAGTTATGAAGCCGAGTTTGATCTTTAGAGCTTTCCATGTTCATATCATGCTTCTACACATATAATCACTTTTAGCTTAGTTCAATGCAATGTAAGGTTACTTTGACATAAGAAAGTGTGTTAAGCCGACATAAGGTGGTGTCATAGGTTGGAACACGGTCATTCTTTCCTAATCTAGAAGTTTTGTCTATAAGTGAACCCGTCGTGAGCTGTTTTCGTTGAGTTATGAAGGCGAGTTTGATCTTTAGAGCTTTCCATGTTCATATCATGCTTCTACACATATAATCACTTTTAGCTTAGTTCAATGCAATGTAAAGTTACTTTGAAACAAGAAAGTGTGTTAAGCTGACATAAGGTGGTTTCATAGGTTGGAAGACAGTTATTCTTTCCTTAATCTAGAAGTTTTGTCTATAGGTGAACCCGTCGTGAGCTACTTTCGTTAAGTTTTGAAGCCAAGTTTGATCCTTAGAGTTTTCCACGTTCATATCTTACTTCTACACATGTAATCTCTTTTAGCTTAGTTCAATGCAATGTAAGGTTACTTTGACATAAGAAAGTGTGTTAAGCCGACATAAGGTGGTGTCATAGGTTGGAACACAGTCATTCTTTCCTAATCTAGAAGTTTTGTCTATAAGTGAACTCGTCGTGAGCTATTTTCGTTGAGTTATGAAGCCGAGTTTGATCTTTAGAGCTTTCCATGTTCATATCATGCTTCTACACATATAATCACTTTTAGCTTAGTTCAATGCAATGTAAGGTTACTTTGACATAAGAAAGTGTGTTAAGCCGACATAAGGTGGTGTATAGGTTGGAACACAGTCATTCTTTCCTAATCTAGAAGTTTTGTCTATAGGTGAACCCGTCGTGAGCTACTTTCATTGAGTTATGAAGCCGAGTTTGATCTTTAGAGCTTTCCATGTTCATATCATACTTCTACACATGTAATCTCTTTTAGTTTACTTCAATGCAATGTAAAGTTACTTTGACATTAGAAAGTTTGTTAAGCCGACATAAGGTGGTGTCAAAGGTTGGAACACGGTCATTCTTTCCTTAATCTAGAATTTTTGTCTATAGGTGAACCCGTCGTGAGCTACTTTCATTGAGTTATGAAGCCGAGTTTGATCCTTAGGGCTTTCTATGTTCATATCATGCTTCTACACATGTAATCCTTTTAGCTTAGTTCAATGCAATGTAAGGTTACTTTGACATAAGAAAGTGTGTTAAGCCGACATAAGGTGGTGTCATAGGTTGGAACACAGTCATTCTTTCCTAATCTAGAAGTTTTGTCTATAAGTGAACCCGTCGTGAGCTGTTTTCGTTGAGTTATGAAGGCGAGTTTGATCTTTAGAGCTTTCCATGTTCATATCATGCTTCTACACATATAATCACTTTTAGCTTAGTTCAATGCAATGTAAAGTTACTTTGAAACAAGAAAGTGTGTTAAGCTGACATAAGGTGGTTTCATAGGTTGGAAGACAGTTATTCTTTACTAATCTAGAAGTTTTGTCTATAGGTGAACCCGTCGTGAGCTACTTTCGTTAAGTTTTGAAGCCAAGTTTGATCCTTAGAGTTTTCCACGTTCATATCTTACTTCTACACATGTAATCTCTTTTAGCTTAGTTCAATGCAATGTAAGGTTACTTTGACATAAGAAAGTGTGTTAAGCCGACATAAGGTGGTGTCATAGGTTGGAACACAGTCATTCTTTCCTAATCTAGAAGTTTTGTCTATAAGTGAACTCGTCGTGAGCTATTTTCGTTGAGTTATGAAGCCGAGTTTGATCTTTAGAGCTTTCCATGTTCATATCATGCTTCTACACATATAATCACTTTTAGCTTAGTTCAATGCAATGTAAGGTTACTTTGACATAAGAAAGTGTGTTAAGCCGACATAAGGTGGTGTATAGGTTGGAACACAGTCATTCTTTCCTAATCTAGAAGTTTTGTCTATAGGTGAACCCGTCGTGAGCTACTTTCGTTGAGTTATGAAGCCGAGTTTGATCTTTAGAGCTTTCCATGTTCATATCATACTTCTACACATGTAATCTCTTTTAGTTTACTTCAATGCAATGTAAAGTTACTTTGACATAAGAAAGTTTGTTAAGCCGACATAAGGTGGTGTCAAAGGTTGGAACACGGTCATTCTTTCCTTAATCTAGAATTTTTGTCTATAGGTGAACCCATCGTGAGCTACTTTCATTGAGTTATGAAGCCGAGTTTGATCCTTAGGGCTTTCTATGTTCATATCATGCTTCTACACATGTAATCCTTTTAGCTTAGTTCAATGCAATGTAAGGTTACTTTGACATAAGAAAGTGTGTTAAGCCGACATAAGGTGGTGTCATAGGTTGGAACACAGTCATTCTTTCCTAATCTAGAAGTTTTGTCTATAAGTGAACTCGTCGTGAGCTATTTTCGTTGAGTTATGAAGCCGAGTTTGATCTTTAGAGCTTTCCATGTTCATATCATGCTTCTACACATATAATCACTTTTAGCTTAGTTCAATGCAATGTAAGGTTACTTTGACATAAGAAAGTGTGTTAAGCCGACATAAGGTGGTGTCATAGGTTGGAACACGGTCATTCTTTCCTAATCTAGAAGTTTTGTCTATAAGTGAACCCGTCGTGAGCTGTTTTCGTTGAGTTATGAAGGCGAGTTTGATCTTTAGAGCTTTCCATGTTCATATCATGCTTCTACACATATAATCACTTTTAGCTTAGTTCAATGCAATGTAAAGTTACTTTGAAACAAGAAAGTGTGTTAAGCTGACATAAGGTGGTTTCATAGGTTGGAAGACAGTTATTCTTTACTAATCTAGAAGTTTTGTCTATAGGTGAACCCGTCGTGAGCTACTTTCGTTAAGTTTTGAAGCCAAGTTTGATCCTTAGAGTTTTCCACGTTCATATCTTACTTCTACACATGTAATCTCTTTTAGCTTAGTTCAATGCAATGTAAGGTTACTTTGACATAAGAAAGTGTGTTAAGCCGACATAAGGTGGTGTCATAGGTTGGAACACAGTCATTCTTTCCTAATCTAGAAGTTTTGTCTATAAGTGAACTCGTCGTGAGCTATTTTCGTTGAGTTATGAAGCCGAGTTTGATCTTTAGAGCTTTCCATGTTCATATCATGCTTCTACACATATAATCACTTTTAGCTTAGTTCAATGCAATGTAAGGTTACTTTGACATAAGAAAGTGTGTTAAGCCGACATAAGGTGGTGTATAGGTTGGAACACAGTCATTCTTTCCTAATCTAGAAGTTTTGTCTATAGGTGAACCCGTCGTGAGCTACTTTCGTTGAGTTATGAAGCCGAGTTTGATCTTTAGAGCTTTCCATGTTCATATCATACTTCTACACATGTAATCTCTTTTAGTTTACTTCAATGCAATGTAAAGTTACTTTGACATAAGAAAGTTTGTTAAGCCGACATAAGGTGGTGTCAAAGGTTGGAACACGGTCATTCTTTCCTTAATCTAGAATTTTTGTCTATAGGTGAACCCGTCGTGAGCTACTTTCATTGAGTTATGAAGCCGAGTTTGATCCTTAGGGCTTTCTATGTTCATATCATGCTTCTACACATGTAATCCTTTTAGCTTAGTTCAATGCAATGTAAGGTTACTTTGACATAAGAAAGTGTGTTAAGCCGACATAAGGTGGTGTCATAGGTTGGAACACAGTCATTCTTTCCTAATCTAGAAGTTTTGTCTATAAGTGAACCCGTCGTGAGCTGTTTTCGTTGAGTTATGAAGGCGAGTTTGATCTTTAGAGCTTTCCATGTTCATATCATGCTTCTACACATATAATCACTTTTAGCTTAGTTCAATGCAATGTAAAGTTACTTTGAAACAAGAAAGTGTGTTAAGCTGACATAAGGTGGTTTCATAGGTTGGAAGACAGTTATTCTTTACTAATCTAGAAGTTTTGTCTATAGGTGAACCCGTCGTGAGCTACTTTCGTTAAGTTTTGAAGCCAAGTTTGATCCTTAGAGTTTTCCACGTTCATATCTTACTTCTACACATGTAATCTCTTTTAGCTTAGTTCAATGCAATGTAAGGTTACTTTGACATAAGAAAGTGTGTTAAGCCGACATAAGGTGGTGTCATAGGTTGGAACACAGTCATTCTTTCCTAATCTAGAAGTTTTGTCTATAAGTGAACTCGTCGTGAGCTATTTTCGTTGAGTTATGAAGCCGAGTTTGATCTTTAGAGCTTTCCATGTTCATATCATGCTTCTACACATATAATCACTTTTAGCTTAGTTCAATGCAATGTAAGGTTACTTTGACATAAGAAAGTGTGTTAAGCCGACATAAGGTGGTGTATAGGTTGGAACACAGTCATTCTTTCCTAATCTAGAAGTTTTGTCTATAGGTGAACCCGTCGTGAGCTACTTTCGTTGAGTTATGAAGCCGAGTTTGATCTTTAGAGCTTTCCATGTTCATATCATACTTCTACACATGTAATCTCTTTTAGTTTACTTCAATGCAATGTAAAGTTACTTTGACATAAGAAAGTTTGTTAAGCCGACATAAGGTGGTGTCAAAGGTTGGAACACGGTCATTCTTTCCTTAATCTAGAATTTTTGTCTATAGGTGAACCCATCGTGAGCTACTTTCATTGAGTTATGAAGCCGAGTTTGATCCTTAGGGCTTTCTATGTTCATATCATGCTTCTACACATGTAATCCTTTTAGCTTAGTTCAATGCAATGTAAGGTTACTTTGACATAAGAAAGTGTGTTAAGCCGACATAAGGTGGTGTCATAGGTTGGAACACAGTCATTCTTTCCTAATCTAGAAGTTTTGTCTATAAGTGAACCCGTCGTGAGCTGTTTTCGTTGAGTTATGAAGGCGAGTTTGATCTTTAGAGCTTTCCATGTTCATATCATGCTTCTACACATATAATCACGTTTAGCTTAGTTCAATGCAATGTAAGGTTACTTTGACATAAGAAAGTGTGTTAAGCCGACATAAGGTGGTGTATAGGTTGGAACACAGTCATTCTTTCCTAATCTAGAAGTTTTGTCTATAAGTGAACTCGTCGTGAGCTATTTTCGTTGAGTTATGAAGCCGAGTTTGATCTTTAGAGCTTTCCATGTTCATATCATGCTTCTACACATATAATCACTTTTAGCTTAGTTCAATGCAATGTAAGGTTACTTTGACATAAGAAAGTGTGTTAAGCCGACATAAGGTGGTGTCATAGGTTGGAACACGGTCATTCTTTCCTAATCTAGAAGTTTTGTCTATAAGTGAACCCGTCGTGAGCTGTTTTCGTTGAGTTATGAAGGCGAGTTTGATCTTTAGAGCTTTCCATGTTCATATCATGCTTCTACACATATAATCACTTTTAGCTTAGTTCAATGCAATGTAAAGTTACTTTGAAACAAGAAAGTGTGTTACGCTGACATAAGGTGGTTTCATAGGTTGGAAGACAGTTATTCTTTACTAATCTAGAAGTTTTGTCTATAGGTGAACCCGTCGTGAGCTACTTTCGTTAAGTTTTGAAGCCAAGTTTGATCCTTAGAGTTTTCCACGTTCATATCTTACTTCTACACATGTAATCTCTTTTAGCTTAGTTCAATGCAATGTAAGGTTACTTTGACATAAGAAAGTGTGTTAAGCCGACATAAGGTGGTGTCATAGGTTGGAACACAGTCATTCTTTCCTAATCTAGAAGTTTTGTCTATAAGTGAACTCGTCGTGAGCTATTTTCGTTGAGTTATGAAGCCGAGTTTGATCTTTAGAGCTTTCCATGTTCATATCATGCTTCTACACATATAATCACTTTTAGCTTAGTTCAATGCAATGTAAGGTTACTTTGACATAAGAAAGTGTGTTAAGCCGACATAAGGTGGTGTATAGGTTGGAACACAGTCATTCTTTCCTAATCTAGAAGTTTTGTCTATAGGTGAACCCGTCGTGAGCTACTTTCGTTGAGTTATGAAGCCGAGTTTGATCTTTAGAGCTTTCCATGTTCATATCATACTTCTACACATGTAATCTCTTTTAGTTTACTTCAATGCAATGTAAAGTTACTTTGACATAAGAAAGTTTGTTAAGCCGACATAAGGTGGTGTCAAAGGTTGGAACACGGTCATTCTTTCCTTAATCTAGAATTTTTGTCTATAGGTGAACCCGTCGTGAGCTACTTTCATTGAGTTATGAAGCCGAGTTTGATCCTTAGGGCTTTCTATGTTCATATCATGCTTCTACACATGTAATCCTTTTAGCTTAGTTCAATGCAATGTAAGGTTACTTTGACATAAGAAAGTGTGTTAAGCCGACATAAGGTGGTGTCATAGGTTGGAACACAGTCATTCTTTCCTAATCTAGAAGTTTTGTCTATAAGTGAACCCGTCGTGAGCTGTTTTCGTTGAGTTATGAAGGCGAGTTTGATCTTTAGAGCTTTCCATGTTCATATCATGCTTCTACACATATAATCACTTTTAGCTTAGTTCAATGCAATGTAAGGTTACTTTGACATAAGAAAGTGTGTTAAGCCGACATAAGGTGGTGTATAGGTTGGAACACAGTCATTCTTTCCTAATCTAGAAGTTTTGTCTATAAGTGAACTCGTCGTGAGCTATTTTCGTTGAGTTATGAAGCCGAGTTTGATCTTTAGAGCTTTCCATGTTCATATCATGCTTCTACACATATAATCACTTTTAGCTTAGTTCAATGCAATGTAAGGTTACTTTGACATAAGAAAGTGTGTTAAGCCGACATAAGGTGGTGTCATAGGTTGGAACACGGTCATTCTTTCCTAATCTAGAAGTTTTGTCTATAAGTGAACCCGTCGTGAGCTGTTTTCGTTGAGTTATGAAGGCGAGTTTGATCTTTAGAGCTTTCCATGTTCATATCATGCTTCTACACATATAATCACTTTTAGCTTAGTTGATGAGGACATCAGTAGCAGCCCAACCAGTATCATCCCAACAATGCCAAGTGGTCCATTAACTCGTCAAAAAGCTAGGAAGCTTAGCTACAAATTCAGCAACTTGGTAGAACACGTTTTGGAGCTTGAGGAGGACGAGTTGGAACTAGAAGCATCGGACGCAGCTAGTA
Organism: Lepidium didymum; assembly: GCA_963920545.1. Taxonomy (NCBI): domain Eukaryota; kingdom Viridiplantae; phylum Streptophyta; class Magnoliopsida; order Brassicales; family Brassicaceae; genus Lepidium; species Lepidium didymum. The sequence continues at coordinate 11,351,302 of OY986992.1, read as the reverse complement.
GCAATGGAGCTGACACTTTCTTATCTATATGTATGCCCTGTACGCTTCTAAGGGCATCAAACGCAGCTTCTAGTGTGTTCACTATCCATCCAGAGTGAACACACAAAAGACTTGCTTGAGAATTGTGCTCTTTTCCCTACTTTCGGTTTTGTCCCATTGGGTTTTCCGGGAGAGGTTTTAGCGAGGCAATACCTCAAGTGAGCACTCGAAGACCAGCCTCACTAGTTAGGCAACAAATAAGGTCTTAGAAACACTTAGAAGTTTGCATTCTAATTTTCGATTTCTTTTGTTTAAAACACTATGTTGTTTTTGTTTAAGTTTTAGACTTCATGTTGTTTTGTCGTTTCTAAAACAACATGTAGTTTATGTTTAGGGTTGGGGATATTATAAATACCCAACACTTGTTCAATAAGAGACACAACTTTTCTGAATCAAAACCCTAGCATCGAAATCTCTTGTCTTCTCGAACTAGTCACTAAGTCTTGAAGCATTCGATCTTTCAACCTTGAGGTTGGTCCTCGGCTGAACAAGGTCATTCTTAGGTGTATCACGGTTGAAACCCTGACCGTGTGGTCCTTTCCATCCGCTGTGCTTGCTCCAAGTCGAGACTCTCCTTGAGTGATCACGACACAACTCCTTCGTTAGTCATCATCGGCCCACGTATCACATCATCTGGTATCAGAGCCGAAGATCTAATAAGGGAAGTGTATAAACCTATCCCTTTTGCTTTTAATTTTCGTTTTTATCATTATAGGCTTAGAAGTTTTCGATTTCTTTTCAAATTTTGTGTCAAAGGGCTGTGTTGTATCAACCACCCTATAGTCTTAACGTGTGTGTTGAGTCCCATTGTTGCAGGTTCCATCGAGTTTAGCTAGAGGAAGGAGAGAAAACGTGGCTTGGAGAAGAAGAAGAAAGATTTTGACAATCTTATCCAAACAATAAGCTTCCTTCTTATCCTTATCTCTTAATTCTGTTTTATCTTTTCCTAGTCTTTAGGATTTATTTAAAATTGAATTTTGCTGAGTTTAGTTAGTTTAAATTTAAAATTTTCGGTTTAGTAACTCTAGGATTAATTTCTTTTAAAATTCATAACCGATTTCCCTAAACCACAATTGTTGTTTGGCTTTCTTGTTGTGCAAGGTACTCGGTACCATGTCCGAAAGTTCGGACCCTGTTGAGGCTCAAGCCGCGATGTTGCAAATGTTAGCCAACATTAGCAATCAGCTAGCGAGGATGAATGAACAGATGGAGCAGAATCGCTCTCGTTCACCTCAAAGACGAGCAGACAGACCTGAGCCCTCTCAAAGACCGCATGAACGTGGGCAAGATAGGTCGCCTACACCACATTCAGTTCGGCCTGAACCAACAAGACTCTATCCAGACGAAGAGCGGTACCAACGGCCACCTCCTCCACCTCCACAGCAGCAGCAATACCCGGACGTGAAACTCACGCCACCTACCTTTGCTGGACGAGTCGATCCAGAAGCTTACTTGGATTGGGAGAGGAGGATGGAGCATATCTTCGAATACTACAACTACACCGACCCAAGGAAAGTTGCATTGGCTGCAGCTCAATTCACGGACCATGCACTAACGTGGTGGGATCGAGAAGTTGCTGAGAGGATTCGACATAGATATGGACAGATTGCAGCTTGGGAAGATCTCAAACATATCATGAGAAGCCGATTTGTACCACCTCACTTCACACGAGAACTACAAAAGAGGTTCAGGAGATTAACTCAAGGCAGCAAAAGTGTAGAAGAATACTTCGAAGAGTTTGAGTATCTTCGAAATAGATTGGAGAGTGAGGAATCTCCAGAGGCTTTGATGGCACAATTTCTCGATGGACTTCAAGAAAGAATTGCACGTAAAGTGGAGAGACAGCCATATCGAGATCTTGGAGAATTGCTGCACATAGCAACTCAGATTGAACAGCAAAACAAACGTAAGGTTTCTAACACAACAAATAGAGTTAGAACTAATTGGAATGTTCCATCTAAGCAGGAAAACAGGGCTAAAGAAGTTCAAAGTGACCCACGGTTCAAAAACAGAACCCAGGATCAGCCCAATACCGCACCAAACAGCTCGCGGAACGCTCCCAGCAACCCGCGGCAAGCACCAAATCCTACGGTTCAACCTCCAGGCCAACCACGGACCAGAGACATGGCGTGTTTCAAATGTAGAGGTCGTGGACATATGGCACGTGAATGTCCGAACCAGCGTGTGATGATACTCACACCTTCAGGAGACTATGAGTCCGAGGATGACAAAGAAGAGTGTGAGGTGCCTTTTGATGAGGAAGTAGAGTATCCAGACTCTGGAGAATTGCTAATGATGAGAAGAGTGCTTAGCACTTCAATCAATGTGGACGAGATAGAACAGAGGGAAAACATCTTCCACACTCGGTGTACCATAAAGGGCAAGGTATGTAATCTAATAATCGATGGAGGCTCTTGCACTAACGTTGCTAGTGTTTACATGGTGGAAAAGCTAGGTTTGGAAAGGTATAAGCACGCACAGCCATATAAGCTGAGATGGCTGAACAACAAAACGGAGCTAAGTGTGACCGAGCAGGTGAAGGTGTCTTTCAGCATTGGACGGTACCATGACCAAGTCACATGCGACGTAGTACCCATGCAGGCTGGACATTTGCTGCTAGGTCGTCCATGGCAATTTGACAAAGAGTCAACGCACAATGGAAGAACCAACCATTACTCTTTTGTCCATGAAAAGCGCAGAATTAGCTTGGCACCACTCTCACCTCAACAAGTGAGGGAAGCACAAGTTAAGATGGCCAAAGAAAAGGACCAGAACAGCCACGCCAACAGGGAGTCTTTATTCATTAAGTCTAATCACATACATAAGTTTATTGGTACTAACAAGACTAATGTGATTATGATGTTGTTTAAAGAAGTCTTTAGTGCAGATCATACAGATATGAAATTGCCATCTGAAATCGATTCACTACTTAAGACTTATGCCGATGTCTTTCCTGAAGAGCTTCCACCCGGGTTACCTCCAATCCGTGGAATTGAGCATCAGATTGACTTCGTGCCTGGTGCCCAACTACCAAACAGAGCCGCCTATAGGGTCAATCCGGACGAGGCTAAGGAGTTGGAAAAACAAGTTAGAGAGCTCCTGGAGCAAGGCTATGTGCGTGAGAGCCTTAGTCCTTGTGCGGTTCCGGTTCTGCTCGTGCCAAAGAAAGATGGCAAGTGGAGAATGTGTGTGGACTGCAGGGCGATAAACAACATTACTATCAAGTATAGACATCCTATACCACGCCTAGATGACATGCTGGACGAGCTAAGCGGAGCAACGGTCTTCTCAAAGATCGATCTCAAATCAGGTTACCATCAAGTCAGACTTAGAGAAGGTGATGAATGGAAGACGGCATTCAAAACCAAGCAAGGGCTCTACGAATGGTTGGTAATGCCATTCGGACTGTCAAACGCTCCCAGCACGTTTATGCGTCTAATGAACCATGTTCTTAGAGCATACATCAGTAAGTTCGTTGTTGTGTATTTTGATGATATTCTCATTTATAGTGCTTCTTTAACTGACCATGTGACACATCTTGAGCAAGTACTGCAAACACTTCGTAAAGAAGGATTGTATGCAAATCTCAAGAAGTGCACATTCTGCACTGATAAGGTAGTTTTCCTAGGTTTTGTTGTAAGTTCGCAGGGATTACAGGTGGATGACGACAAAATCAAAGCTATTAGAGAATGGCCGACGCCAACTAACTCAAGTCAGGTCCGAAGCTTCCATGGATTAGCAAGCTTTTACAGACGCTTCGTGAAGGATTTTAGCAGCATAGCTAGCCCGTTAACTTCAATTCTAAGGAAGAATCAAGCGTTTGAATGGAAAACAGAGCAAGAAGAGGCGTTTCAAAGGTTGAAGGACAGCCTTATTTCAGCGCCTGTTCTAACACTTCCAGACTTCAACAGGACGTTCGAAGTGGAGTGTGATGCTTCTGGAATTGGCATAGGAGCTGTGCTAACACAAGGAGGCAAGCCGGTTGCTTTCTTCAGCGAAAAATTGAGTGGAGCAGTACTTAACTATCCAACCTATGACAAGGAGCTGTATGCACTAGTCCGAGCTATGGAGACTTGGCAACATTACCTGCTGGCTCGTGAGTGTGTGATTCATACCGATCATCAAACACTGCAGCACCTTAAGGGTCAGACTAAGCTGAAAAGAAGACATGCCAAATGGTTGGAGTTCATAGAGATGTTTCCTTATGTTATCAAATACAAGAAAGGAAAAGAGAATGTGGTCGCAGATGCTTTGTCAAGACGATACAGCCTCATCACCGTTATGCAATCTAAGGTCTTCGGGTTTGAGCTAGTCAAAGAGCTATATGCAGAAGATGAGGACTTCAAGGAGCCATTCACAGAACATGGTAAAGGAATTTATAACAAGTATTATCTGTTCGATGGTTTTCTTTTCAGGGAAAAGAGATTGTGCATTCCAAAAGGATCAATTCGAGAGCTACTAACTCGAGAAGCACATGGGGGAGGTCTCATGGGTCATTTCGGAGTTGAGAAAACGCTGAACATGCTCAAGGAACACTTCCACTGGCCGCATATGAAGAAGGATGTGGAAGCACATTGTGCACGGTGCTTGACCTGCAAGCAAGCGAAATCAAGAGTCCATCCATACGGGTTATATCTTCCCTTACCTATTCCTACTACTCCTTGGACTGACATTTCCATGGACTTTGTGCTAGGGTTACCTAAGCAAAACCACAAAGATTCCATTTTTGTTGTTGTAGACAGGTTTTCGAAGATGGCACACTTCATACCGTGTGCTAAAACCAATGATGCCACGCAAACTGCAGCCTTGTTCTTCAAAGAGGTTGTGCGACTTCATGGTATTCCAAGGACGATTGTATCAGACCGTGACACCAAGTTCTTGTCACACTTTTGGCGTGCACTGTGGAGAAAGCTAGGGACGAAGCTCCTCTTCTCAACTACATGCCATCCGCAAACTGATGGACAGACAGAAGTAGTCAATCGTACCTTGTCTACACTCCTAAGAGCTACAATTGGAAAGAACCTAAAGACATGGTTGGAATGCTTGCCATTCATTGAATTTGCTTATAACCGAGGAGTGCATTCAGCAACCAAGATGTCCCCATTTGAAGTGGTTTATGGATTCAACCCAAACTCACCATTGGACCTCACGCCATTACCTCCTGCTGAAGCTGTGAGTTTAGAGGGTGAATCAAAGGCAGAATTTGTCAAGAAACTCCATCAAAAAGTGAAAGACAACTTAGAGAAGAAGACAGCTGCATATGAACAACAACACAACAAGGGTCGAAAGTCGGTTGTGTTTAAGAAAGGCGATTGGGTGTGGCTGCACTTCAGGCCAGAAAGATTTCCACACAAGAGGAAAAGCAAGTTGTCACCAAGGGGAGATGGTCCCTTCCGTGTCCTAAGAAGGATAAACGACAATGCATATCAATTGGAGCTGCCAGGTGAGTTTAACGTTTCTTCTACTTTCAATGTTGCTGACTTGGAACGTTTTGATGCAGGTATTGATCCAGTTTTGAGGACAAAACGTCTACAAGAGGGAGGGAATGATGAGGACATCAGTAGCAGCCCAACCAGTATCATCCCAACAATGCCAAGTGGTCCATTAACTCGTCAAAAAGCTAGGAAGCTTAGCTACAAATTCAGCAACTTGGTAGAACACGTTTTGGAGCTTGAGGAGGACGAGTTGGAACTAGAAGCATCGGACGCAGCTAGTAGCAATGGAGCTGACACTTTCTTATCTATATGTATGCCCTGTACGCTTCTAAGGGCATCAAACGCAGCTTCTAGTGTGTTCACTATCCATCCAGAGTGAACACACAAAAGACTTGCTTGAGAATTGTGCTCTTTTCCCTACTTTCGGTTTTGTCCCATTGGGTTTTCCGGGAGAGGTTTTAGCGAGGCAATACCTCAAGTGAGAGCACTCGAAGACCAGCCTCACTAGTTAGGCAACAAATAAGGTCTTAGAAACACTTAGAAGTTTGCATTCTAATTTTCGATTTCTTTTGTTTAAAACACTATGTTGTTTTTGTTTAAGTTTTAGACTTCATGTTGTTTTGTCGTTTCTAAAACAACATGTAGTTTATGTTTAGGGTTGGGGATATTATAAATACCCAACACTTGTTCAATAAGAGACACAACTTTTCTGAATCAAAACCCTAGCATCGAAATCTCTTGTCTTCTCGAACTAGTCACTAAGTCTTGAAGCATTCGATCTTTCAACCTTGAGGTTGGTCCTCGGCTGAACAAGGTCATTCTTAGGTGTATCACGGTTGAAACCCTGACCGTGTGGTCCTTTCCATCCGCTGTGCTTGCTCCAAGTCGAGACTCTCCTTGAGTGATCACGACACAACTCCTTCGTTAGTCATCATCGGCCCACGTATCACATCATTAGTTCAATGCAATGTAAAGTTACTTTGAAACAAGAAAGTGTGTTAAGCTGACATAAGGTGGTTTCATAGGTTGGAAGACAGTTATTCTTTACTAATCTAGAAGTTTTGTCTATAGGTGAACCCGTCGTGAGCTACTTTCGTTAAGTTTTGAAGCCAAGTTTGATCCTTAGAGTTTTCCACGTTCATATCTTACTTCTACACATGTAATCTCTTTTAGCTTAGTTCAATGCAATGTAAGGTTACTTTGACATAAGAAAGTGTGTTAAGCCGACATAAGGTGGTGTCATAGGTTGGAACACAGTCATTCTTTCCTAATCTAGAAGTTTTGTCTATAAGTGAACTCGTCGTGAGCTATTTTCGTTGAGTTATGAAGCCGAGTTTGATCTTTAGAGCTTTCCATGTTCATATCATGCTTCTACACATATAATCACTTTTAGCTTAGTTCAATGCAATGTAAGGTTACTTTGACATAAGAAAGTGTGTTAAGCCGACATAAGGTGGTGTATAGGTTGGAACACAGTCATTCTTTCCTAATCTAGAAGTTTTGTCTATAGGTGAACCCGTCGTGAGCTACTTTCGTTGAGTTATGAAGCCGAGTTTGATCTTTAGAGCTTTCCATGTTCATATCATACTTCTACACATGTAATCTCTTTTAGTTTACTTCAATGCAATGTAAAGTTACTTTGACATAAGAAAGTTTGTTAAGCCGACATAAGGTGGTGTCAAAGGTTGGAACACGGTCATTCTTTCCTTAATCTAGAATTTTTGTCTATAGGTGAACCCGTCGTGAGCTACTTTCATTGAGTTATGAAGCCGAGTTTGATCCTTAGGGCTTTCTATGTTCATATCATGCTTCTACACATGTAATCCTTTTAGCTTAGTTCAATGCAATGTAAGGTTACTTTGACATAAGAAAGTGTGTTAAGCCGACATAAGGTGGTGTCATAGGTTGGAACACAGTCATTCTTTCCTAATCTAGAAGTTTTGTCTATAAGTGAACCCGTCGTGAGCTGTTTTCGTTGAGTTATGAAGGCGAGTTTGATCTTTAGAGCTTTCCATGTTCATATCATGCTTCTACACATATAATCACTTTTAGCTTAGTTCAATGCAATGTAAGGTTACTTTGACATAAGAAAGTGTGTTAAGCCGACATAAGGTGGTGTATAGGTTGGAACACAGTCATTCTTTCCTAATCTAGAAGTTTTGTCTATAAGTGAACTCGTCGTGAGCTATTTTCGTTGAGTTATGAAGCCGAGTTTGATCTTTAGAGCTTTCCATGTTCATATCATGCTTCTACACATATAATCACTTTTAGCTTAGTTCAATGCAATGTAAGGTTACTTTGACATAAGAAAGTGTGTTAAGTCGACATAAGGTGGTGTCATAGGTTGGAACACGGTCATTCTTTCCTAATCTAGAAGTTTTCCATATAGGTGAACCCGTCGTGAGCTACTTTCGTTGAGTTATGAAGCCGAATTTTATCCTTAGAGCTTTCTATGTTCATATCATGCTTCCACACATGTAATCTCTTTTAACTTAGTTCAATGCAATGTAAGGTTACTTTGAAACAAGAAAGTGTGTTAAGCTGACATAAGGTGGTTTCATAGGTTGGAAGACAGTCATTCTTTACTAATCTAGAAGTTTTGTCTATAGGAGAACCTGTCGTGAGCTACTTTCGTTGAGTTATGAAGCCGAGTTTGATCTTTAGAGCTTTCCATGTTCATATCATACTTCTACACATGTAATCTCTTTTAGTTTACTTCAATGCAATGTAAAATTACTTTGACATAAGAAAGTTTGTTAAGCCGACATAAGGTGGTGTCAAAGGTTGGAACACGGTTATTCTTTCCTTAATCTAGAAGTTTCGTCTATAGGTGAACCCGTCGTGAGCTACCTTCGTTGAGTTATGAAGCCGAGTTTTATCTTTAGAGCTTCCCATGTTCATATCATGCTTCTACACATGTAATCTCTTTTAGCTTAGTTCAATGCAATGTAAGGTTACTTTGACATAAGAAAGTGTGTTAAGCCGACATAAGGTGGTGTATAGGTTGGAACACAGTCATTCTTTCCTAATCTAGAAGTTTTGTCTATAGGAGAACCCGTCGTGAGCTACTTTCGTTGAGTTATGAAGCCAAGTTTTATCCTTAGAGCTTTCTATGTTCATATCATGCTTCCACACATGTAATCTCTTTTAGCTTAGTTCAATGCAATGTAAGGTTACTTTGAAACAAGAAAGTGTGTTAAGCTGACATAAGGTGGTGTCATAGGTTGGAACACAGTCATTCTTTCCTAATCTAGAAGTTTTGTCTATAAGTGAACTCGTCGTGAGCTATTTTCGTTGAGTTATGAAGCCGAGTTTGATCTTTAGAGCTTTCCATGTTCATATCATGCTTCTACACATATAATCACTTTTAGCTTAGTTCAATGCAATGTAAGGTTACTTTGACATAAGAAAGTGTGTTAAGCCGACATAAGGTGGTGTCATAGGTTGGAACACAGTCATTCTTTCCTAATCTAGAAGTTTTGTCTATAAGTGAACTCGTCGTGAGCTATTTTCGTTGAGTTATGAAGCCGAGTTTGATCTTTAGAGCTTTCCATGTTCATATCATGCTTCTACACATATAATCACTTTTAGCTTAGTTCAATGCAATGTAAGGTTACTTTGACATAAGAAAGTGTGTTAAGCCGACATAAGGTGGTGTATAGGTTGGAACACAGTCATTCTTTCCTAATCTAGAAGTTTTGTCTATAGGTGAACCCGTCGTGAGCTACTTTCGTTGAGTTATGAAGCCGAGTTTGATCTTTAGAGCTTTCCATGTTCATATCATACTTCTACACATGTAATCTCTTTTAGTTTACTTCAATGCAATGTAAAGTTACTTTGACATAAGAAAGTTTGTTAAGCCGACATAAGGTGGTGTCAAAGGTTGGAACACGGTCATTCTTTCCTTAATCTAGAATTTTTGTCTATAGGTGAACCCGTCGTGAGCTACTTTCATTGAGTTATGAAGCCGAGTTTGATCCTTAGGGCTTTCTATGTTCATATCATGCTTCTACACATGTAATCCTTTTAGCTTAGTTCAATGCAATGTAAGGTTACTTTGACATAAGAAAGTGTGTTAAGCCGACATAAGGTGGTGTCATAGGTTGGAACACAGTCATTCTTTCCTAATCTAGAAGTTTTGTCTATAAGTGAACCCGTCGTGAGCTGTTTTCGTTGAGTTATGAAGGCGAGTTTGATCTTTAGAGCTTTCCATGTTCATATCATGCTTCTACACATATAATCACTTTTAGCTTAGTTCAATGCAATGTAAGGTTACTTTGACATAAGAAAGTGTGTTAAGCCGACATAAGGTGGTGTATAGGTTGGAACACAGTCATTCTTTCCTAATCTAGAAGTTTTGTCTATAAGTGAACTCGTCGTGAGCTATTTTCGTTGAGTTATGAAGCCGAGTTTGATCTTTAGAGCTTTCCATGTTCATATCATGCTTCTACACATATAATCACTTTTAGCTTAGTTCAATGCAATGTAAGGTTACTTTGACATAAGAAAGTGTGTTAAGCCGACATAAGGTGGTGTCATAGGTTGGAACACGGTCATTCTTTCCTAATCTAGAAGTTTTGTCTATAAGTGAACCCGTCGTGAGCTGTTTTCGTTGAGTTATGAAGGCGAGTTTGATCTTTAGAGCTTTCCATGTTCATATCATGCTTCTACACATATAATCACTTTTAGCTTAGTTCAATGCAATGTAAAGTTACTTTGAAACAAGAAAGTGTGTTAAGCTGACATAAGGTGGTTTCATAGGTTGGAAGACAGTTATTCTTTACTAATCTAGAAGTTTTGTCTATAGGTGAACCCGTCGTGAGCTACTTTCGTTAAGTTTTGAAGCCAAGTTTGATCCTTAGAGTTTTCCACGTTCATATCTTACTTCTACACATGTAATCTCTTTTAGCTTAGTTCAATGCAATGTAAGGTTACTTTGACATAAGAAAGTGTGTTAAGCCGACATAAGGTGGTGTCATAGGTTGGAACACAGTCATTCTTTCCTAATCTAGAAGTTTTGTCTATAAGTGAACTCGTCGTGAGCTATTTTCGTTGAGTTATGAAGCCGAGTTTGATCTTTAGAGCTTTCCATGTTCATATCATGCTTCTACACATATAATCACTTTTAGCTTAGTTCAATGCAATGTAAGGTTACTTTGACATAAGAAAGTGTGTTAAGCCGACATAAGGTGGTGTATAGGTTGGAACACAGTCATTCTTTCCTAATCTAGAAGTTTTGTCTATAGGTGAACCCGTCGTGAGCTACTTTCGTTGAGTTATGAAGCCGAGTTTGATCTTTAGAGCTTTCCATGTTCATATCATACTTCTACACATGTAATCTCTTTTAGTTTACTTCAATGCAATGTAAAGTTACTTTGACATAAGAAAGTTTGTTAAGCCGACATAAGGTGGTGTCAAAGGTTGGAACACGGTCATTCTTTCCTTAATCTAGAATTTTTGTCTATAGGTGAACCCGTCGTGAGCTACTTTCATTGAGTTATGAAGCCGAGTTTGATCCTTAGGGCTTTCTATGTTCATATCATGCTTCTACACATGTAATCCTTTTAGCTTAGTTCAATGCAATGTAAGGTTACTTTGACATAAGAAAGTGTGTTAAGCCGACATAAGGTGGTGTCATAGGTTGGAACACAGTCATTCTTTCCTAATCTAGAAGTTTTGTCTATAAGTGAACCCGTCGTGAGCTGTTTTCGTTGAGTTATGAAGGCGAGTTTGATCTTTAGAGCTTTCCATGTTCATATCATGCTTCTACACATATAATCACTTTTAGCTTAGTTCAATGCAATGTAAGGTTACTTTGACATAAGAAAGTGTGTTAAGCCGACATAAGGTGGTGTATAGGTTGGAACACAGTCATTCTTTCCTAATCTAGAAGTTTTGTCTATAAGTGAACTCGTCGTGAGCTATTTTCGTTGAGTTATGAAGCCGAGTTTGATCTTTAGAGCTTTCCATGTTCATATCATGCTTCTACACATATAATCACTTTTAGCTTAGTTCAATGCAATGTAAGGTTACTTTGACATAAGAAAGTGTGTTAAGCCGACATAAGGTGGTGTATAGGTTGGAACACAGTCATTCTTTCCTAATCTAGAAGTTTTGTCTATAGGTGAACCCGTCGTGAGCTACTTTCGTTGAGTTATGAAGCCGAGTTTGATCTTTAGAGCTTTCCATGTTCATATCATACTTCTACACATGTAATCTCTTTTAGTTTACTTCAATGCAATGTAAAATTACTTTGACATAAGAAAGTTTGTTAAGCCGACATAAGGTGGTGTCAAAGGTTGGAACACGGTTATTCTTTCCTTAATCTAGAAGTTTCGTCTATAGGTGAACCCGTCGTGAGCTACCTTCGTTGAGTTATGAAGCCGAGTTTTATCTTTAGAGCTTTCCATGTTCATATCATGCTTCTACACATGTAATCTCTTTTAGCTTAGTTCAATGCAATGTAAGGTTACTTTGACATAAGAAAGTGTGTTAAGCCGACATAAGGTGGTGTATAGGTTGGAACACAGTCATTCTTTCCTAATCTAGAAGTTTTGTCTATAGGAGAACCCGTCGTGAGCTACTTTCGTTGAGTTATGAAGCCAAGTTTTATCCTTAGAGCTTTCTATGTTCATATCATGCTTCCACACATGTAATCTCTTTTAGCTTAGTTCAATGCAATGTAAGGTTACTTTGAAACAAGAAAGTGTGTTAAGCTGACATAAGGTGGTGTCATAGGTTGGAACACAGTCATTCTTTCCTAATCTAGAAGTTTTGTCTATAAGTGAACTCGTCGTGAGCTATTTTCGTTGAGTTATGAAGCCGAGTTTGATCTTTAGAGCTTTCCATGTTCATATCATGCTTCTACACATATAATCACTTTTAGCTTAGTTCAATGCAATGTAAGGTTACTTTGACATAAGAAAGTGTGTTAAGCCGACATAAGGTGGTGTATAGGTTGGAACACAGTCATTCTTTCCTAATCTAGAAGTTTTGTCTATAGGTGAACCCGTCGTGAGCTACTTTCGTTGAGTTATGAAGTTGAGTTTGATCTTTAGAGCTTTCCATGTTCATATCATACTTCTACACATGTAATCTCTTTTAGTTTACTTCAATGCAATGTAAAGTTACTTTGACATAAGAAAGTTTGTTAAGCCGACATAAGGTGGTGTCAAAGGTTGGAACACGGTCATCCTTTCCTTAATCTAGAATTTTTGTCTATAGGTGAACCCGTCGTGAGCTACTTTCATTGAGTTATGAAGCCGAGTTTGATCCTTAGGGCTTTCTATGTTCATATCATGCTTCTACACATGTAATCCTTTTAGCTTAGTTCAATGCAATGTAAGGTTACTTTGACATAAGAAAGTGTGTTAAGCCGACATAAGGTGGTGTCATAGGTTGGAACACAGTCATTCTTTCCTAATCTAGAAGTTTTGTCTATAAGTGAACCCGTCGTGAGCTGTTTTCGTTGAGTTATGAAGGCGAGTTTGATCTTTAGAGCTTTCCATGTTCATATCATGCTTCTACACATATAATCACTTTTAGCTTAGTTCAATGCAATGTAAAGTTACTTTGAAACAAGAAAGTGTGTTAAGCTGACATAAGGTGGTTTCATAGGTTGGAAGACAGTTATTCTTTACTAATCTAGAAGTTTTGTCTATAGGTGAACCCGTCGTGAGCTACTTTCGTTAAGTTTTGAAGCCAAGTTTGATCCTTAGAGTTTTCCACGTTCATATCTTACTTCTACACATGTAATCTCTTTTAGCTTAGTTCAATGCAATGTAAGGTTACTTTGACATAAGAAAGTGTGTTAAGCCGACATAAGGTGGTGTCATAGGTTGGAACACAGTCATTCTTTCCTAATCTAGAAGTTTTGTCTATAAGTGAACTCGTCGTGAGCTATTTTCGTTGAGTTATGAAGCCGAGTTTGATCTTTAGAGCTTTCCATGTTCATATCATGCTTCTACACATATAATCACTTTTAGCTTAGTTCAATGCAATGTAAAGTTACTTTGAAACAAGAAAGTGTGTTAAGCTGACATAAGGTGGTTTCATAGGTTGGAAGACAGTTATTCTTTACTAATCTAGAAGTTTTGTCTATAGGTGAACCCGTCGTGAGCTACTTTCGTTAAGTTTTGAAGCCAAGTTTGATCCTTAGAGTTTTCCACGTTCATATCTTACTTCTACACATGTAATCTCTTTTAGCTTAGTTCAATGCAATGTAAGGTTACTTTGACATAAGAAAGTGTGTTAAGCCGACATAAGGTGGTGTCATAGGTTGGAACACAGTCATTCTTTCCTAATCTAGAAGTTTTGTCTATAAGTGAACTCGTCGTGAGCTATTTTCGTTGAGTTATGAAGCCGAGTTTGATCTTTAGAGCTTTCCATGTTCATATCATGCTTCTACACATATAATCACTTTTAGCTTAGTTCAATGCAATGTAAGGTTACTTTGACATAAGAAAGTGTGTTAAGCCGACATAAGGTGGTGTATAGGTTGGAACACAGTCATTCTTTCCTAATCTAGAAGTTTTGTCTATAGGTGAACCCGTCGTGAGCTACTTTCGTTGAGTTATGAAGCCGAGTTTGATCTTTAGAGCTTTCCATGTTCATATCATACTTCTACACATGTAATCTCTTTTAGTTTACTTCAATGCAATGTAAAGTTACTTTGACATAAGAAAGTTTGTTAAGCCGACATAAGGTGGTGTCAAAGGTTGGAACACGGTCATTCTTTCCTTAATCTAGAATTTTTGTCTATAGGTGAACCCGTCGTGAGCTACTTTCATTGAGTTATGAAGCCGAGTTTGATCCTTAGGGCTTTCTATGTTCATATCATGCTTCTACACATGTAATCCTTTTAGCTTAGTTCAATGCAATGTAAGGTTACTTTGACATAAGAAAGTGTGTTAAGCCGACATAAGGTGGTGTCATAGGTTGGAACACAGTCATTCTTTCCTAATCTAGAAGTTTTGTCTATAAGTGAACCCGTCGTGAGCTGTTTTCGTTGAGTTATGAAGGCGAGTTTGATCTTTAGAGCTTTCCATGTTCATATCATGCTTCTACACATATAATCACTTTTAGCTTAGTTCAATGCAATGTAAGGTTACTTTGACATAAGAAAGTGTGTTAAGCCGACATAAGGTGGTGTATAGGTTGGAACACAGTCATTCTTTCCTAATCTAGAAGTTTTGTCTATAAGTGAACTCGTCGTGAGCTATTTTCGTTGAGTTATGAAGCCGAGTTTGATCTTTAGAGCTTTCCATGTTCATATCATGCTTCTACACATATAATCACTTTTAGCTTAGTTCAATGCAATGTAAGGTTACTTTGACATAAGAAAGTGTGTTAAGTCGACATAAGGTGGTGTCATAGGTTGGAACACGGTCATTCTTTCCTAATCTAGAAGTTTTCCATATAGGTGAACCCGTCGTGAGCTACTTTCGTTGAGTTATGAAGCCGAATTTTATCCTTAGAGCTTTCTATGTTCATATCATGCTTCCACACATGTAATCTCTTTTAACTTAGTTCAATGCAATGTAAGGTTACTTTGAAACAAGAAAGTGTGTTAAGCTGACATAAGGTGGTTTCATAGGTTGGAAGACAGTCATTCTTTACTAATCTAGAAGTTTTGTCTATAGGAGAACCTGTCGTGAGCTACTTTCGTTGAGTTATGAAGCCGAGTTTGATCTTTAGAGCTTTCCATGTTCATATCATACTTCTACACATGTAATCTCTTTTAGTTTACTTCAATGCAATGTAAAATTACTTTGACATAAGAAAGTTTGTTAAGCCGACATAAGGTGGTGTCAAAGGTTGGAACACGGTTATTCTTTCCTTAATCTAGAAGTTTCGTCTATAGGTGAACCCGTCGTGAGCTACCTTCGTTGAGTTATGAAGCCGAGTTTTATCTTTAGAGCTTCCCATGTTCATATCATGCTTCTACACATGTAATCTCTTTTAGCTTAGTTCAATGCAATGTAAGGTTACTTTGACATAAGAAAGTGTGTTAAGCCGACATAAGGTGGTGTATAGGTTGGAACACAGTCATTCTTTCCTAATCTAGAAGTTTTGTCTATAGGAGAACCCGTCGTGAGCTACTTTCGTTGAGTTATGAAGCCAAGTTTTATCCTTAGAGCTTTCTATGTTCATATCATGCTTCCACACATGTAATCTCTTTTAGCTTAGTTCAATGCAATGTAAGGTTACTTTGAAACAAGAAAGTGTGTTAAGCTGACATAAGGTGGTGTCATAGGTTGGAACACAGTCATTCTTTCCTAATCTAGAAGTTTTGTCTATAAGTGAACTCGTCGTGAGCTATTTTCGTTGAGTTATGAAGCCGAGTTTGATCTTTAGAGCTTTCCATGTTCATATCATGCTTCTACACATATAATCACTTTTAGCTTAGTTCAATGCAATGTAAGGTTACTTTGACATAAGAAAGTGTGTTAAGCCGACATAAGGTGGTGTCATAGGTTGGAACACAGTCATTCTTTCCTAATCTAGAAGTTTTGTCTATAAGTGAACTCGTCGTGAGCTATTTTCGTTGAGTTATGAAGCCGAGTTTGATCTTTAGAGCTTTCCATGTTCATATCATGCTTCTACACATATAATCACTTTTAGCTTAGTTCAATGCAATGTAAGGTTACTTTGACATAAGAAAGTGTGTTAAGCCGACATAAGGTGGTGTATAGGTTGGAACACAGTCATTCTTTCCTAATCTAGAAGTTTTGTCTATAGGTGAACCCGTCGTGAGCTACTTTCGTTGAGTTATGAAGCCGAGTTTGATCTTTAGAGCTTTCCATGTTCATATCATACTTCTACACATGTAATCTCTTTTAGTTTACTTCAATGCAATGTAAAGTTACTTTGACATAAGAAAGTTTGTTAAGCCGACATAAGGTGGTGTCAAAGGTTGGAACACGGTCATTCTTTCCTTAATCTAGAATTTTTGTCTATAGGTGAACCCGTCGTGAGCTACTTTCATTGAGTTATGAAGCCGAGTTTGATCCTTAGGGCTTTCTATGTTCATATCATGCTTCTACACATGTAATCCTTTTAGCTTAGTTCAATGCAATGTAAGGTTACTTTGACATAAGAAAGTGTGTTAAGCCGACATAAGGTGGTGTCATAGGTTGGAACACAGTCATTCTTTCCTAATCTAGAAGTTTTGTCTATAAGTGAACCCGTCGTGAGCTGTTTTCGTTGAGTTATGAAGGCGAGTTTGATCTTTAGAGCTTTCCATGTTCATATCATGCTTCTACACATATAATCACTTTTAGCTTAGTTCAATGCAATGTAAGGTTACTTTGACATAAGAAAGTGTGTTAAGCCGACATAAGGTGGTGTATAGGTTGGAACACAGTCATTCTTTCCTAATCTAGAAGTTTTGTCTATAAGTGAACTCGTCGTGAGCTATTTTCGTTGAGTTATGAAGCCGAGTTTGATCTTTAGAGCTTTCCATGTTCATATCATGCTTCTACACATATAATCACTTTTAGCTTAGTTCAATGCAATGTAAGGTTACTTTGACATAAGAAAGTGTGTTAAGCCGACATAAGGTGGTGTCATAGGTTGGAACACGGTCATTCTTTCCTAATCTAGAAGTTTTGTCTATAAGTGAACCCGTCGTGAGCTGTTTTCGTTGAGTTATGAAGGCGAGTTTGATCTTTAGAGCTTTCCATGTTCATATCATGCTTCTACACATATAATCACTTTTAGCTTAGTTCAATGCAATGTAAAGTTACTTTGAAACAAGAAAGTGTGTTAAGCTGACATAAGGTGGTTTCATAGGTTGGAAGACAGTTATTCTTTACTAATCTAGAAGTTTTGTCTATAGGTGAACCCGTCGTGAGCTACTTTCGTTAAGTTTTGAAGCCAAGTTTGATCCTTAGAGTTTTCCACGTTCATATCTTACTTCTACACATGTAATCTCTTTTAGCTTAGTTCAATGCAATGTAAGGTTACTTTGACATAAGAAAGTGTGTTAAGCCGACATAAGGTGGTGTCATAGGTTGGAACACAGTCATTCTTTCCTAATCTAGAAGTTTTGTCTATAAGTGAACTCGTCGTGAGCTATTTTCGTTGAGTTATGAAGCCGAGTTTGATCTTTAGAGCTTTCCATGTTCATATCATGCTTCTACACATATAATCACTTTTAGCTTAGTTCAATGCAATGTAAGGTTACTTTGACATAAGAAAGTGTGTTAAGCCGACATAAGGTGGTGTATAGGTTGGAACACAGTCATTCTTTCCTAATCTAGAAGTTTTGTCTATAGGTGAACCCGTCGTGAGCTACTTTCGTTGAGTTATGAAGCCGAGTTTGATCTTTAGAGCTTTCCATGTTCATATCATACTTCTACACATGTAATCTCTTTTAGTTTACTTCAATGCAATGTAAAGTTACTTTGACATAAGAAAGTTTGTTAAGCCGACATAAGGTGGTGTCAAAGGTTGGAACACGGTCATTCTTTCCTTAATCTAGAATTTTTGTCTATAGGTGAACCCGTCGTGAGCTACTTTCATTGAGTTATGAAGCCGAGTTTGATCCTTAGGGCTTTCTATGTTCATATCATGCTTCTACACATGTAATCCTTTTAGCTTAGTTCAATGCAATGTAAGGTTACTTTGACATAAGAAAGTGTGTTAAGCCGACATAAGGTGGTGTCATAGGTTGGAACACAGTCATTCTTTCCTAATCTAGAAGTTTTGTCTATAAGTGAACCCGTCGTGAGCTGTTTTCGTTGAGTTATGAAGGCGAGTTTGATCTTTAGAGCTTTCCATGTTCATATCATGCTTCTACACATATAATCACTTTTAGCTTAGTTCAATGCAATGTAAGGTTACTTTGACATAAGAAAGTGTGTTAAGCCGACATAAGGTGGTGTATAGGTTGGAACACAGTCATTCTTTCCTAATCTAGAAGTTTTGTCTATAAGTGAACTCGTCGTGAGCTATTTTCGTTGAGTTATGAAGCCGAGTTTGATCTTTAGAGCTTTCCATGTTCATATCATGCTTCTACACATATAATCACTTTTAGCTTAGTTCAATGCAATGTAAGGTTACTTTGACATAAGAAAGTGTGTTAAGTCGACATAAGGTGGTGTCATAGGTTGGAACACGGTCATTCTTTCCTAATCTAGAAGTTTTCCATATAGGTGAACCCGTCGTGAGCTACTTTCGTTGAGTTATGAAGCCGAATTTTATCCTTAGAGCTTTCTATGTTCATATCATGCTTCCACACATGTAATCTCTTTTAACTTAGTTCAATGCAATGTAAGGTTACTTTGAAACAAGAAAGTGTGTTAAGCTGACATAAGGTGGTTTCATAGGTTGGAAGACAGTCATTCTTTACTAATCTAGAAGTTTTGTCTATAGGAGAACCTGTCGTGAGCTACTTTCGTTGAGTTATGAAGCCGAGTTTGATCTTTAGAGCTTTCCATGTTCATATCATACTTCTACACATGTAATCTCTTTTAGTTTACTTCAATGCAATGTAAAATTACTTTGACATAAGAAAGTTTGTTAAGCCGACATAAGGTGGTGTCAAAGGTTGGAACACGGTTATTCTTTCCTTAATCTAGAAGTTTCGTCTATAGGTGAACCCGTCGTGAGCTACCTTCGTTGAGTTATGAAGCCGAGTTTTATCTTTAGAGCTTCCCATGTTCATATCATGCTTCTACACATGTAATCTCTTTTAGCTTAGTTCAATGCAATGTAAGGTTACTTTGACATAAGAAAGTGTGTTAAGCCGACATAAGGTGGTGTATAGGTTGGAACACAGTCATTCTTTCCTAATCTAGAAGTTTTGTCTATAGGAGAACCCGTCGTGAGCTACTTTCGTTGAGTTATGAAGCCAAGTTTTATCCTTAGAGCTTTCTATGTTCATATCATGCTTCCACACATGTAATCTCTTTTAGCTTAGTTCAATGCAATGTAAGGTTACTTTGAAACAAGAAAGTGTGTTAAGCTGACATAAGGTGGTGTCATAGGTTGGAACACAGTCATTCTTTCCTAATCTAGAAGTTTTGTCTATAAGTGAACTCGTCGTGAGCTATTTTCGTTGAGTTATGAAGCCGAGTTTGATCTTTAGAGCTTTCCATGTTCATATCATGCTTCTACACATATAATCACTTTTAGCTTAGTTCAATGCAATGTAAGGTTACTTTGACATAAGAAAGTGCGTTAAGCCGACATAAGGTGGTGTATAGGTTGGAACACAGTCATTCTTTCCTAATCTAGAAGTTTTGTCTATAGGTGAACCCGTCGTGAGCTACTTTCGTTGAGTTATGAAGCCGAGTTTGATCTTTAGAGCTTTCCATGTTCATATCATACTTCTACACATGTAATCTCTTTTAGTTTACTTCAATGCAATGTAAAGTTACTTTGACATAAGAAAGTTTGTTAAGCCGACATAAGGTGGTGTCAAAGGTTGGAACACGGTCATTCTTTCCTTAATCTAGAATTTTTGTCTATAGGTGAACCCGTCGTGAGCTACTTTCATTGAGTTATGAAGCCGAGTTTGATCCTTAGGGCTTTCTATGTTCATATCATGCTTCTACACATGTAATCCTTTTAGCTTAGTTCAATGCAATGTAAGGTTACTTTGACATAAGAAAGTGTGTTAAGCCGACATAAGGTGGTGTCATAGGTTGGAACACAGTCATTCTTTCCTAATCTAGAAGTTTTGTCTATAAGTGAACCCGTCGTGAGCTGTTTTCGTTGAGTTATGAAGGCGAGTTTGATCTTTAGAGCTTTCCATGTTCATATCATGCTTCTACACATATAATCACTTTTAGCTTAGTTCAATGCAATGTAAAGTTACTTTGAAACAAGAAAGTGTGTTAAGCTGACATAAGGTGGTTTCATAGGTTGGAAGACAGTTATTCTTTACTAATCTAGAAGTTTTGTCTATAGGTGAACCCGTCGTGAGCTACTTTCGTTAAGTTTTGAAGCCAAGTTTGATCCTTAGATTTTTCCACGTTCATATCTTACTTCTACACATGTAATCTCTTTTAGCTTAGTTCAATGCAATGTAAGGTTACTTTGACATAAGAAAGTGTGTTAAGCCGACATAAGGTGGTGTCATAGGTTGGAACACAGTCATTCTTTCCTAATCTAGAAGTTTTGTCTATAAGTGAACTCGTCGTGAGCTATTTTCGTTGAGTTATGAAGCCGAGTTTGATCTTTAGAGCTTTCCATGTTCATATCACGCTTCTACACATATAATCACTTTTAGCTTAGTTCAATGCAATGTAAGGTTACTTTGACATAAGAAAGTGTGTTAAGTCGACATAAGGTGGTGTCATAGGTTGGAACATGGTCATTCTTTCCTAATCTAGAAGTTTTCCATATAGGTGAACCCGTCGTGAGCTACTTTCGTTGAGTTATGAAGCCGAATTTTATCCTTAGAACTTTCTATGTTCATATCATGCTTCCACACATGTAATCTCTTTTAGCTTAGTTCAATGCAATGTAAGGTTACTTTGAAACAAGAAAGTGTGTTAAGCTGACATAAGGTGGTTTCATAGGTTGGAAGACAGTCATTCTTTACTAATCTAGAAGTTTTGTCTATAGGAGAACCCGTCGTGAGCTATTTTCGTTGAGTTATGAAGCCGAGTTAGATCTTTAGAGCTTTCCATGTTCATATCATGCTTCTACACATATAATCACTTTTAGCTTAGTTCAATGCAATGTAAGGTTACTTTGACATAAGAAAGTGTGTTAAGCCGACATAAGGTGGTGTCAAAGGTTGGAACACGGTCATTCTTTCCTTAATCTAGAATTTTTGTCTATAGGTGAACCCGTCATGAGCTACTTTCATTGAGTTATGAAGCCGAGTTTGATCCTTAGGGCTTTCTATGTTCATATCATGCTTCTACACATGTAATCCTTTTAGCTTAGTTCAATGCAATGTAAGGTTACTTTGACATAAGAAAGTGTGTTAAGCCGACATAAGGTGGTGTCATAGGTTGGAACACAGTCATTCTTTCCTAATCTAGAAGTTTTGTCTATAAGTGAACCCGTCGTGAGCTGTTTTCGTTGAGTTATGAAGGCGAGTTTGATCTTTAGAGCTTTCCATGTTCATATCATGCTTCTACACATATAATCACTTTTAGCTTAGTTCAATGCAATGTAAAGTTACTTTGAAACAAGAAAGTGTGTTAAGCTGACATAAGGTGGTTTCATAGGTTGGAAGACAGTTATTCTTTACTAATCTAGAAGTTTTGTCTATAGGTGAACCCGTCGTGAGCTACTTTCGTTAAGTTTTGAAGCCAAGTTTGATCCTTAGAGTTTTCCACGTTCATATCTTACTTCTACACATGTAATCTCTTTTAGCTTAGTTCAATGCAATGTAAGGTTACTTTGACATAAGAAAGTGTGTTAAGCCGACATAAGGTGGTGTCATAGGTTGGAACACAGTCATTCTTTCCTAATCTAGAAGTTTTGTCTATAAGTGAACTCGTCGTGAGCTATTTTCGTTGAGTTATGAAGCCGAGTTTGATCTTTAGAGCTTTCCATGTTCATATCATGCTTCTACACATATAATCACTTTTAGCTTAGTTCAATGCAATGTAAGGTTACTTTGACATAAGAAAGTGTGTTAAGCCGACATAAGGTGGTGTATAGGTTGGAACACAGTCATTCTTTCCTAATCTAGAAGTTTTGTCTATAGGTGAACCCGTCGTGAGCTACTTTCGTTGAGTTATGAAGCCGAGTTTGATCTTTAGAGCTTTCCATGTTCATATCATACTTCTACACATGTAATCTCTTTTAGTTTACTTCAATGCAATGTAAAGTTACTTTGACATAAGAAAGTTTGTTAAGCCGACATAAGGTGGTGTCAAAGGTTGGAACACGGTCATTCTTTCCTTAATCTAGAATTTTTGTCTATAGGTGAACCCGTCGTGAGCTACTTTCATTGAGTTATGAAGCCGAGTTTGATCCTTAGGGCTTTCTATGTTCATATCATGCTTCTACACATGTAATCCTTTTAGCTTAGTTCAATGCAATGTAAGGTTACTTTGACATAAGAAAGTGTGTTAAGCCGACATAAGGTGGTGTCATAGGTTGGAACACAGTCATTCTTTCCTAATCTAGAAGTTTTGTCTATAAGTGAACCCGTCGTGAGCTGTTTTCGTTGAGTTATGAAGGCGAGTTTGATCTTTAGAGCTTTCCATGTTCATATCATGCTTCTACACATATAATCACTTTTAGCTTAGTTCAATGCAATGTAAAGTTACTTTGAAACAAGAAAGTGTGTTAAGCTGACATAAGGTGGTTTCATAGGTTGGAAGACAGTTATTCTTTACTAATCTAGAAGTTTTGTCTATAGGTGAACCCGTCGTGAGCTACTTTCGTTAAGTTTTGAAGCCAAGTTTGATCCTTAGATTTTTCCACGTTCATATCTTACTTCTACACATGTAATCTCTTTTAGCTTAGTTCAATGCAATGTAAGGTTACTTTGACATAAGAAAGTGTGTTAAGCCGACATAAGGTGGTGTCATAGGTTGGAACACAGTCATTCTTTCCTAATCTAGAAGTTTTGTCTATAAGTGAACTCGTCGTGAGCTATTTTCGTTGAGTTATGAAGCCGAGTTTGATCTTTAGAGCTTTCCATGTTCATATCACGCTTCTACACATATAATCACTTTTAGCTTAGTTCAATGCAATGTAAGGTTACTTTGACATAAGAAAGTGTGTTAAGTCGACATAAGGTGGTGTCATAGGTTGGAACATGGTCATTCTTTCCTAATCTAGAAGTTTTCCATATAGGTGAACCCGTCGTGAGCTACTTTCGTTGAGTTATGAAGCCGAATTTTATCCTTAGAACTTTCTATGTTCATATCATGCTTCCACACATGTAATCTCTTTTAGCTTAGTTCAATGCAATGTAAGGTTACTTTGAAACAAGAAAGTGTGTTAAGCTGACATAAGGTGGTTTCATAGGTTGGAAGACAGTCATTCTTTACTAATCTAGAAGTTTTGTCTATAGGAGAACCCGTCGTGAGCTATTTTCGTTGAGTTATGAAGCCGAGTTAGATCTTTAGAGCTTTCCATGTTCATATCATGCTTCTACACATATAATCACTTTTAGCTTAGTTCAATGCAATGTAAGGTTACTTTGACATAAGAAAGTGTGTTAAGCCGACATAAGGTGGTGTCAAAGGTTGGAACACGGTCATTCTTTCCTTAATCTAGAATTTTTGTCTATAGGTGAACCCGTCATGAGCTACTTTCATTGAGTTATGAAGCCGAGTTTGATCCTTAGGGCTTTCTATGTTCATATCATGCTTCTACACATGTAATCCTTTTAGCTTAGTTCAATGCAATGTAAGGTTACTTTGACATAAGAAAGTGTGTTAAGCCGACATAAGGTGGTGTCATAGGTTGGAACACAGTCATTCTTTCCTAATCTAGAAGTTTTGTCTATAAGTGAACCCGTCGTGAGCTGTTTTCGTTGAGTTATGAAGGCGAGTTTGATCTTTAGAGCTTTCCATGTTCATATCATGCTTCTACACATATAATCACTTTTAGCTTAGTTCAATGCAATGTAAAGTTACTTTGAAACAAGAAAGTGTGTTAAGCTGACATAAGGTGGTTTCATAGGTTGGAAGACAGTTATTCTTTACTAATCTAGAAGTTTTGTCTATAGGTGAACCCGTCGTGAGCTACTTTCGTTAAGTTTTGAAGCCAAGTTTGATCCTTAGAGTTTTCCACGTTCATATCTTACTTCTACACATGTAATCTCTTTTAGCTTAGTTCAATGCAATGTAAGGTTACTTTGACATAAGAAAGTGTGTTAAGCCGACATAAGGTGGTGTCATAGGTTGGAACACAGTCATTCTTTCCTAATCTAGAAGTTTTGTCTATAAGTGAACTCGTCGTGAGCTATTTTCGTTGAGTTATGAAGCCGAGTTTGATCTTTAGAGCTTTCCATGTTCATATCATGCTTCTACACATATAATCACTTTTAGCTTAGTTCAATGCAATGTAAGGTTACTTTGACATAAGAAAGTGTGTTAAGCCGACATAAGGTGGTGTCATAGGTTGGAACACAGTCATTCTTTCCTAATCTAGAAGTTTTGTCTATAAGTGAACCCGTCGTGAGCTGTTTTCGTTGAGTTATGAAGGCGAGTTTGATCTTTAGAGCTTTCCATGTTCATATCATGCTTCTACACATATAATCACTTTTAGCTTAGTTCAATGCAATGTAAGGTTACTTTGACATAAGAAAGTGTGTTAAGCCGACATAAGGTGGTGTCATAGGTTGGAACACAGTCATTCTTTCCTAATCTAGAAGTTTTGTCTATAAGTGAACCCGTCGTGAGCTGTTTTCGTTGAGTTATGAAGGCGAGTTTGATCTTTAGAGCTTTCCATGTTCATATCATGCTTCTACACATATAATCACTTTTAGCTTAGTTCAATGCAATGTAAAGTTACTTTGAAACAAGAAAGTGTGTTAAGCTGACATAAGGTGGTTTCATAGGTTGGAAGACAGTTATTCTTTACTAATCTAGAAGTTTTGTCTATAGGTGAACCCGTCGTGAGCTACTTTCGTTAAGTTTTGAAGCCAAGTTTGATCCTTAGAGTTTTCCACGTTCATATCTTACTTCTACACATGTAATCTCTTTTAGCTTAGTTCAATGCAATGTAAGGTTACTTTGACATAAGAAAGTGTGTTAAGCCGACATAAGGTGGTGTCATAGGTTGGAACACAGTCATTCTTTCCTAATCTAGAAGTTTTGTCTATAAGTGAACTCGTCGTGAGCTATTTTCGTTGAGTTATGAAGCCGAGTTTGATCTTTAGAGCTTTCCATGTTCATATCATGCTTCTACACATATAATCACTTTTAGCTTAGTTCAATGCAATGTAAGGTTACTTTGACATAAGAAAGTGTGTTAAGCCGACATAAGGTGGTGTATAGGTTGGAACACAGTCATTCTTTCCTAATCTAGAAGTTTTGTCTATAGGTGAACCCGTCGTGAGCTACTTTCGTTGAGTTATGAAGCCGAGTTTGATCTTTAGAGCTTTCCATGTTCATATCATACTTCTACACATGTAATCTCTTTTAGTTTACTTCAATGCAATGTAAAGTTACTTTGACATAAGAAAGTTTGTTAAGCCGACATAAGGTGGTGTCAAAGGTTGGAACACGGTCATTCTTTCCTTAATCTAGAATTTTTGTCTATAGGTGAACCCGTCGTGAGCTACTTTCATTGAGTTATGAAGCCGAGTTTGATCCTTAGGGCTTTCTATGTTCATATCATGCTTCTACACATGTAATCCTTTTAGCTTAGTTCAATGCAATGTAAGGTTACTTTGACATAAGAAAGTGTGTTAAGCCGACATAAGGTGGTGTCATAGGTTGGAACACAATCATTCTTTCCTAATCTAGAAGTTTTGTCTATAAGTGAACCCGTCGTGAGCTGTTTTCGTTGAGTTATGAAGGCGAGTTTGATCTTTAGAGCTTTCCATGTTCATATCATGCTTCTACACATATAATCACTTTTAGCTTAGTTCAATGCAATGTAAGGTTACTTTGACATAAGAAAGTGTGTTAAGCCGACATAAGGTGGTGTATAGGTTGGAACACAGTCATTCTTTCCTAATCTAGAAGTTTTGTCTATAAGTGAACTCGTCGTGAGCTATTTTCGTTGAGTTATGAAGCCGAGTTTGATCTTTAGAGCTTTCCATGTTCATATCATGCTTCTACACATATAATCACTTTTAGCTTAGTTCAATGCAATGTAAGGTTACTTTGACATAAGAAAGTGTGTTAAGTCGACATAAGGTGGTGTCATAGGTTGGAACACGGTCATTCTTTCCTAATCTAGAAGTTTTCCATATAGGTGAACCCGTCGTGAGCTACTTTCGTTGAGTTATGAAGCCGAATTTTATCCTTAGAGCTTTCTATGTTCATATCATGCTTCCACACATGTAATCTCTTTTAACTTAGTTCAATGCAATGTAAGGTTACTTTGAAACAAGAAAGTGTGTTAAGCTGACATAAGGTGGTTTCATAGGTTGGAAGACAGTCATTCTTTACTAATCTAGAAGTTTTGTCTATAGGAGAACCTGTCGTGAGCTACTTTCGTTGAGTTATGAAGCCGAGTTTGATCTTTAGAGCTTTCCATGTTCATATCATACTTCTACACATGTAATCTCTTTTAGTTTACTTCAATGCAATGTAAAATTACTTTGACATAAGAAAGTTTGTTAAGCCGACATAAGGTGGTGTCAAAGGTTGGAACACGGTTATTCTTTCCTTAATCTAGAAGTTTCGTCTATAGGTGAACCCGTCGTGAGCTACCTTCGTTGAGTTATGAAGCCGAGTTTTATCTTTAGAGCTTCCCATGTTCATATCATGCTTCTACACATGTAATCTCTTTTAGCTTAGTTCAATGCAATGTAAGGTTACTTTGACATAAGAAAGTGTGTTAAGCCGACATAAGGTGGTGTATAGGTTGGAACACAGTCATTCTTTCCTAATCTAGAAGTTTTGTCTAAAGGAGAACCCGTCGTGAGCTACTTTCGTTGAGTTATGAAGCCAAGTTTTATCCTTAGAGCTCTCTATGTTCATATCATGCTTCCACACATGTAATCTCTTTTAGCTTAGTTCAATGCAATGTAAGGTTACTTTGAAACAAGAAAGTGTGTTAAGCTGACATAAGGTGGTGTCATAGGTTGGAACACAGTCATTCTTTCCTAATCTAGAAGTTTTGTCTATAAGTGAACTCGTCGTGAACTATTTTCGTTGAGTTATGAAGCCGAGTTTGATCTTTAGAGCTTTCCATGTTCATATCATGCTTCTACACATATAATCACCTTTAGCTTAGTTCAATGCAATGTAAGGTTACTTTGACATAAGAAAGTGTGTTAAGCCGACATAAGGTGGTGTATAGGTTGGAACACAGTCATTCTTTCCTAATCTAGAAGTTTTGTCTATAGGTGAACCCGTCGTGAGCTACTTTCGTTGAGTTATGAAGCCGAGTTTGATCTTTAGAGCTTTCCATGTTCATATCATACTTCTACACATGTAATCTCTTTTAGTTTACTTCAATGCAATGTAAAGTTACTTTGACATAAGAAAGTTTGTTAAGCCGACATAAGGTGGTGTCAAAGGTTGGAACACGGTCATTCTTTCCTTAATCTAGAATTTTTGTCTATAGGTGAACCCGTCGTGAGCTACTTTCATTGAGTTATGAAGCCGAGTTTGATCCTTAGGGCTTTCTATGTTCATATCATGCTTCTACACATGTAATCCTTTTAGCTTAGTTCAATGCAATGTAAGGTTACTTTGACATAAGAAAGTGTGTTAAGCCGACATAAGGTGGTGTCATAGGTTGGAACACAATCATTCTTTCCTAATCTAGAAGTTTTGTCTATAAGTGAACCCGTCGTGAGCTGTTTTCGTTGAGTTATGAAGGCGAGTTTGATCTTTAGAGCTTTCCATGTTCATATCATGCTTCTACACATATAATCACTTTTAGCTTAGTTCAATGCAATCTAAAGTTACTTTGAAACAAGAAAGTGTGTTAAGCTGACATAAGGTGGTTTCATAGGTTGGAAGACAGTTATTCTTTACTAATCTAGAAGTTTTGTCTATAGGTGAACCCGTCGTGAGCTACTTTCGTTAAGTTTTGAAGCCAAGTTTGATCCTTAGAGTTTTCCACGTTCATATCTTACTTTTACACATGTAATCTCTTTTAGCTTAGTTCAATGCAATGTAAGGTTACTTTGACATAAGAAAGTGTGTTAAGCCGACATAAGGTGGTGTCATAGGTTGGAACACAGTCATTCTTTCCTAATCTAGAAGTTTTGTCTATAAGTGAACTCGTCGTGAGCTATTTTCGTTGAGTTATGAAGCCGAGTTTTATCTTTAGAGCTTTCCATGTTCATATCACGCTTCTACACATATAATCACTTTTAGCTTAGTTCAATGCAATGTAAGGTTACTTTGACATAAGAAAGTGTGTTAAGCCGACATAAGGTGGTGTATAGGTTGGAACACAGTCATTCTTTCCTAATCTAGAAGTTTTGTCTATAGGTGAACCCGTCGTGAGCTACTTTCGTTGAGTTATGAAGCCGAGTTTGATCTTTAGAGCTTTCCATGTTCATATCATACTTCTACACATGTAATCTCTTTTAGTTTACTTCAATGCAATGTAAAGTTACTTTGACATAAGAAAGTTTGTTAAGCCGACATAAGGTGGTGTCAAAGGTTGGAACACGGTCATTCTTTCCTTAATCTAGAATTTTTGTCTATAGGTGAACCCGTCGTGAGCTACTTTCATTGAGATATGAAGCCGAGTTTGATCCTTAGGGCTTTCTATGTTCATATCATGCTTCTACACATGTAATCCTTTTAGCTTAGTTCAATGCAATGTAAGGTTACTTTGACATAAGAAAGTGTGTTAAGCCGACATAAGGTGGTGTCATAGGTTGGAACACAGTCATTCTTTCCTAATCTAGAAGTTTTGTCTATAAGTGAACCCGTCGTGAGCTGTTTTCGTTGAGTTATGAAGGCGAGTTTGATCTTTAGAGCTTTCCATGTTCATATCATGCTTCTACACATATAATCACTTTTAGCTTAGTTCAATGCAATGTAAGGTTACTTTGACATAAGAAAGTGTGTTAAGCCGACATAAGGTGGTGTATAGGTTGGAACACAGTCATTCTTTCCTAATCTAGAAGTTTTGTCTATAAGTGAACTCGTCGTGAGCTATTTTCGTTGAGTTATGAAGCCGAGTTTGATCTTTAGAGCTTTCCATGTTCATATCATGCTTCTACACATATAATCACTTTTAGCTTAGTTCAATGCAATGTAAGGTTACTTTGACATAAGAAAGTGTGTTAAGTCGACATAAGGTGGTGTCATAGGTTGGAACACGGTCATTCTTTCCTAATCTAGAAGTTTTCCATATAGGTGAACCCGTCGTGAGCTACTTTCGTTGAGTTATGAAGCCGAATTTTATCCTTAGAGCTTTCTATGTTCATATCATGCTTCCACACATGTAATCTCTTTTAGCTTAGTTCAATGCAATGTAAGGTTACTTTGAAACAAGAAAGTGTGTTAAGCTGACATAAGGTGGTTTCATAGGTTGGAAGACAGTCATTCTTTACTAATCTAGAAGTTTTGTCTATAGGTGAACCCGTCGTGAGCTACTTTCGTTAAGTTTTGAAGCCAAGTTTGATCCTTAGAGTTTTCCACGTTCATATCTTACTTCTACACATGTAATCTCTTTTAGCTTACTTCAATGCAATGTAAGTTTACTTTGACATAAGAAAGTGTGTTAAGCCGACATAAGGTGGTGTCATAGGTTGGAACACAGTCATTCTTTCCTAATCTAGAAGTTTTGTCTATAAGTGAACCCGTCGTGAGCTGTTTTCGTTGAGTTATGAAGGCGAGTTTGATCTTTAGAGCTTTCCATGTTCATATCATGCTTCTACACATATAATCACTTTTAGCTTAGTTCAATGCAATGTAAGGTTACTTTGACATAAGAAAGTGTGTTAAGCCGACATAAGGTGGTGTATAGGTTGGAACACAGTCATTCTTTCCTAATCTAGAAGTTTTGTCTATAAGTGAACTCGTCGTGAGCTATTTTCGTTGAGTTATGAAGCCGAGTTTGATCTTTAGAGCTTTCCATGTTCATATCATGCTTCTACACATATAATCACTTTTAGCTTAGTTCAATGCAATGTAAGGTTACTTTGACATAAGAAAGTGTGTTAAGTCGACATAAGGTGGTGTCATAGGTTGGAACACGGTCATTCTTTCCTAATCTAGAAGTTTTCCATATAGGTGAACCCGTCGTGAGCTACTTTCGTTGAGTTATGAAGCCGAATTTTATCCTTAGAGCTTTCTATGTTCATATCATGCTTCCACACATGTAATCTCTTTTAGCTTAGTTCAATGCAATGTAAGGTTACTTTGAAACAAGAAAGTGTGTTAAGCTGACATAAGGTGGTTTCATAGGTTGGAAGACAGTCATTCTTTACTAATCTAGAAGTTTTGTCTATAGGTGAACCCGTCGTGAGCTACTTTCGTTAAGTTTTGAAGCCAAGTTTGATCCTTAGAGTTTTCCACGTTCATATCTTACTTCTACACATGTAATCTCTTTTAGCTTACTTCAATGCAATGTAAGTTTACTTTGACATAAGAAAGTGTGTTAAGCCGACATAAGGTGGTGTCAAAGGATGGAACACGGTCATTCTTTCCTTAATCTAGAAGTTTTGCCTATAGGTGAAGCCGTCGTGAGCTACTTTCGGTGAGTTATGAAGCCGAGTTTGATCTTTAGAGCTTTCCATGGTCATATCATACTTCTACACATGTAATCTCTTTTAGCTTACTTCAATGCAATGTAAGTTTACTTTGACATAAGAAAGTGTGTTAAGCCGACATAAGGTGGTGTCATAGGTTGGAACACAGTCATTCTTTCCTAATCTAGAAGTTTTGTCTATAAGTGAACCCGTCGTGAGCTATTTTCGTTGAGTTATGAAGCCGAGTTTGATCTTTAGAGCTTTCCATGTTCATATCATATTTTTACACATGTAATCTGTTTTAGCTTACTTCAATGCAATGTAAGTTTACTTTTACATAAGAAAGTGTGTTCAGGTGACATAAGGTGGTGTCAAAGGTTGGAACACGGTCATTCTTTCTTTAACCTAGAAGTTTTGTCTATAAGTGAACCCGTCGTGAGCTACTTTCGTTGAGTTATGAAGCCGAGTTTGATCTTTAGAGCTTTCCATGTTCATATCATGCTTCTACACATGTAATCTCTTTTAGCTTAGTTCAATGCAATGTAAGGTTACTATGACATAAGAAAGTGTGTTAAGCCGACATAAGGTGGTGTATAGGTTGGAACACAGTCATTCTTTCCTAATCTAGAAGTTTTGTCTATAGGAGAACCTGTCGTGAGCTACTTTCGTTGAGTTATGAAGCCGAGTTTGATCTTTAGAGCTTTCCATGTTCATATCATACTTCTACACATGTAATCTCTTTTAGTTTACTTCAATGCAATGTAAAATTACTTTGACATAAGAAAGTTTGTTAAGCCGACATAAGGTGGTGTCAAAGGTTGGAACACGGTTATTCTTTCCTTAATCTAGAAGTTTCGTCTATAGGTGAACCCGTCGTGAGCTACCTTCGTTGAGTTATGAAGCCGAGTTTTATATTTAGAGCTTCCCATGTTCATATCATGCTTCTACACATGTAATCTCTTTTAGCTTAGTTCAATGCAATGTAAGGTTACTTTGACATAAGAAAGTGTGTTAAGCCGACATAAGGTGGTGTATAGGTTGGAACACAGTCATTCTTTCCTAATCTAGAAGTTTTGTCTAAAGGAGAACCCGTCGTGAGCTACTTTCGTTGAGTTATGAAGCCAAGTTTTATCCTTAGAGCTCTCTATGTTCATATCATGCTTCCACACATGTAATCTCTTTTAGCTTAGTTCAATGCAATGTAAGGTTACTTTGAAACAAGAAAGTGTGTTAAGCTGACATAAGGTGGTGTCATAGGTTGGAACACAGTCATTCTTTCCTAATCTAGAAGTTTTGTCTATAAGTGAACTCGTCGTGAACTATTTTCGTTGAGTTATGAAGCCGAGTTTGATCTTTAGAGCTTTCCATGTTCATATCATGCTTCTACACATATAATCACTTTTAGCTTAGTTCAATGCAATGTAAGGTTACTTTGACATAAGAAAGTGTGTTAAGCCGACATAAGGTGGTGTATAGGTTGGAACACAGTCATTCTTTCCTAATCTAGAAGTTTTGTCTATAGGTGAACCCGTCGTGAGCTACTTTCGTTGAGTTATGAAGCCGAGTTTGATCTTTAGAGCTTTCCATGTTCATATCATACTTCTACACATGTAATCTCTTTTAGTTTACTTCAATGCAATGTAAAGTTACTTTGACATAAGAAAGTTTGTTAAGCCGACATAAGGTGGTGTCAAAGGTTGGAACACGGTCATTCTTTCCTTAATCTAGAATTTTTGTCTATAGGTGAACCCGTCGTGAGCTACTTTCATTGAGTTATGAAGCCGAGTTTGATCCTTAGGGCTTTCTATGTTCATATCATGCTTCTACACATGTAATCCTTTTAGCTTAGTTCAATGCAATGTAAGGTTACTTTGACATAAGAAAGTGTGTTAAGCCGACATAAGGTGGTGTCATAGGTTGGAACACAGTCATTCTTTCCTAATCTAGAAGTTTTGTCTATAAGTGAACCCGTCGTGAGCTGTTTTCGTTGAGTTATGAAGGCGAGTTTGATCTTTAGAGCTTTCCATGTTCATATCATGCTTCTACACATATAATCACTTTTAGCTTAGTTCAATGCAATGTAAGGTTACTTTGACATAAGAAAGTGTGTTAAGCCGACATAAGGTGGTGTATAGGTTGGAACACAGTCATTCTTTCCTAATCTAGAAGTTTTGTCTATAAGTGAACTCGTCGTGAGCTATTTTCGTTGAGTTATGAAGCCGAGTTTGATCTTTAGAGCTTTCCATGTTCATATCATGCTTCTACACATATAATCACTTTTAGCTTAGTTCAATGCAATGTAAGGTTACTTTGACATAAGAAAGTGTGTTAAGCCGACATAAGGTGGTGTATAGGTTGGAACACAGTCATTCTTTCCTAATCTAGAAGTTTTGTCTATAGGTGAACCCGTCGTGAGCTACTTTCGTTGAGTTATGAAGCCGAGTTTGATCTTTAGAGCTTTCCATGTTCATATCATACTTCTACACATGTAATCTCTTTTAGTTTACTTCAATGCAATGTAAAATTACTTTGACATAAGAAAGTTTGTTAAGCCGACATAAGGTGGTGTCAAAGGTTGGAACACGGTTATTCTTTCCTTAATCTAGAAGTTTCGTCTATAGGTGAACCCGTCGTGAGCTACCTTCGTTGAGTTATGAAGCCGAGTTTTATCTTTAGAGCTTTCCATGTTCATATCATGCTTCTACACATGTAATCTCTTTTAGCTTAGTTCAATGCAATGTAAGGTTACTTTGACATAAGAAAGTGTGTTAAGCCGACATAAGGTGGTGTATAGGTTGGAACACAGTCATTCTTTCCTAATCTAGAAGTTTTGTCTATAGGAGAACCCGTCGTGAGCTACTTTCGTTGAGTTATGAAGCCAAGTTTTATCCTTAGAGCTTTCTATGTTCATATCATGCTTCCACACATGTAATCTCTTTTAGCTTAGTTCAATGCAATGTAAGGTTACTTTGAAACAAGAAAGTGTGTTAAGCTGACATAAGGTGGTGTCATAGGTTGGAACACAGTCATTCTTTCCTAATCTAGAAGTTTTGTCTATAAGTGAACTCGTCGTGAGCTATTTTCGTTGAGTTATGAAGCCGAGTTTGATCTTTAGAGCTTTCCATGTTCATATCATGCTTCTACACATATAATCACTTTTAGCTTAGTTCAATGCAATGTAAGGTTACTTTGACATAAGAAAGTGTGTTAAGCCGACATAAGGTGGTGTATAGGTTGGAACACAGTCATTCTTTCCTAATCTAGAAGTTTTGTCTATAGGTGAACCCGTCGTGAGCTACTTTCGTTGAGTTATGAAGTTGAGTTTGATCTTTAGAGCTTTCCATGTTCATATCATACTTCTACACATGTAATCTCTTTTAGTTTACTTCAATGCAATGTAAAGTTACTTTGACATAAGAAAGTTTGTTAAGCCGACATAAGGTGGTGTCAAAGGTTGGAACACGGTCATCCTTTCCTTAATCTAGAATTTTTGTCTATAGGTGAACCCGTCGTGAGCTACTTTCATTGAGTTATGAAGCCGAGTTTGATCCTTAGGGCTTTCTATGTTCATATCATGCTTCTACACATGTAATCCTTTTAGCTTAGTTCAATGCAATGTAAGGTTACTTTGACATAAGAAAGTGTGTTAAGCCGACATAAGGTGGTGTCATAGGTTGGAACACAGTCATTCTTTCCTAATCTAGAAGTTTTGTCTATAAGTGAACCCGTCGTGAGCTGTTTTCGTTGAGTTATGAAGGCGAGTTTGATCTTTAGAGCTTTCCATGTTCATATCATGCTTCTACACATATAATCACTTTTAGCTTAGTTCAATGCAATGTAAAGTTACTTTGAAACAAGAAAGTGTGTTAAGCTGACATAAGGTGGTTTCATAGGTTGGAAGACAGTTATTCTTTACTAATCTAGAAGTTTTGTCTATAGGTGAACCCGTCGTGAGCTACTTTCGTTAAGTTTTGAAGCCAAGTTTGATCCTTAGAGTTTTCCACGTTCATATCTTACTTCTACACATGTAATCTCTTTTAGCTTAGTTCAATGCAATGTAAGGTTACTTTGACATAAGAAAGTGTGTTAAGCCGACATAAGGTGGTGTCATAGGTTGGAACACAGTCATTCTTTCCTAATCTAGAAGTTTTGTCTATAAGTGAACTCGTCGTGAGCTATTTTCGTTGAGTTATGAAGCCGAGTTTGATCTTTAGAGCTTTCCATGTTCATATCATGCTTCTACACATATAATCACTTTTAGCTTAGTTCAATGCAATGTAAGGTTACTTTGACATAAGAAAGTGTGTTAAGCCGACATAAGGTGGTGTATAGGTTGGAACACAGTCATTCTTTCCTAATCTAGAAGTTTTGTCTATAGGTGAACCCGTCGTGAGCTACTTTCGTTGAGTTATGAAGCCGAGTTTGATCTTTAGAGCTTTCCATGTTCATATCATACTTCTACACATGTAATCTCTTTTAGTTTACTTCAATGCAATGTAAAGTTACTTTGACATAAGAAAGTTTGTTAAGCCGACATAAGGTGGTGTCAAAGGTTGGAACACGGTCATTCTTTCCTTAATCTAGAATATTTGTCTATAGGTGAACCCGTCGTGAGCTACTTTCATTGAGTTATGAAGCCGAGTTTGATCCTTAGGGCTTTCTATGTTCATATCATGCTTCTACACATGTAATCCTTTTAGCTTAGTTCAATGCAATGTAAGGTTACTTTGACATAAGAAAGTGTGTTAAGCCGACATAAGGTGGTGTCATAGGTTGGAACACAGTCATTCTTTCCTAATCTAGAAGTTTTGTCTATAAGTGAACCCGTCGTGAGCTGTTTTCGTTGAGTTATGAAGGCGAGTTTGATCTTTAGAGCTTTCCATGTTCATATCATGCTTCTACACATATAATCACTTTTAGCTTAGTTCAATGCAATGTAAGGTTACTTTGACATAAGAAAGTGTGTTAAGCCGACATAAGGTGGTGTATAGGTTGGAACACAGTCATTCTTTCCTAATCTAGAAGTTTTGTCTATAGGTGAACCCGTCGTGAGCTACTTTCGTTGAGTTATGAAGCCGAGTTTGATCTTTAGAGCTTTCCATGTTCATATCATACTTCTACACATGTAATCTCTTTTAGTTTACTTCAATGCAATGTAAAGTTACTTTGACATAAGAAAGTTTGTTAAGCCGACATAAGGTGGTGTCAAAGGTTGGAACACGGTCATTCTTTCCTTAATCTAGAATATTTGTCTATAGGTGAACCCGTCGTGAGCTACTTTCATTGAGTTATGAAGCCGAGTTTGATCCTTAGGGCTTTCTATGTTCATATCATGCTTCTACACATGTAATCCTTTTAGCTTAGTTCAATGCAATGTAAGGTTACTTTGACATAAGAAAGTGTGTTAAGCCGACATAAGGTGGTGTCATAGGTTGGAACACAGTCATTCTTTCCTAATCTAGAAGTTTTGTCTATAAGTGAACCCGTCGTGAGCTGTTTTCGTTGAGTTATGAAGGCGAGTTTGATCTTTAGAGCTTTCCATGTTCATATCATGCTTCTACACATATAATCACTTTTAGCTTAGTTCAATGCAATGTAAGGTTACTTTGACATAAGAAAGTGTGTTAAGCCGACATAAGGTGGTGTATAGGTTGGAACACAGTCATTCTTTCCTAATCTAGAAGTTTTGTCTATAGGTGAACCCGTCGTGAGCTACTTTCGTTGAGTTATGAAGCCGAGTTTGATCTTTAGAGCTTTCCATGTTCATATCATGCTTCTACACATATAATCACTTTTAGCTTAGTTCAATGCAATGTAAGGTTACTTTGACATAAGAAAGTGTGTTAAGCCGACATAAGGTGGTGTATAGGTTGGAACACAGTCATTCTTTCCTAATCTAGAAGTTTTGTCTATAGTTGAACCCGTCGTGAGCTACTTTCGTTGAGTTATGAAGCCGAGTTTGATCTTTAGAGCTTTCCATGTTCATATCATACTTCTACACATGTAATCTCTTTTAGTTTACTTCAATGCAATGTAAAGTTACTTTGACATAAGAAAGTGTGTTAAGTCGACATAAGGTGGTGTCAAAGGTTGGAACACGGTCATTCTTTCCTTAATCTAGAAGTTTTGCCTATAGGTGAACCCGTCGTGAGCTAGTTTCCGTGAGTTATGAAGCCGAGTTTGATCCTTAGAGCTTTCTATGTTCATATCATGCTTCTACACATGTAATTTCTTTTAGCTTAGTTTAATGCAATGTAAGGTTACATTGATATAAGAAAGTGTGTTAATCCGACATAAGGTGGTGTCATAGGTTGGAACACTGTCATTCTTTCCTAATCTAAAAGTTTTGTCTATAGGTGACCCGTCGTGAGCTACTTTCGTTGAGTTATGAAGCCGAGTTTTATTCTTAGAGCTTTCTATGTTCATATCAAGCTTCCACACATGTAATATCTTTTAGCTTAGTTCAATGCAATGTAAGGTTACTTTGAAACAAGAAAGTGTGTTAACCTGACATAAGGTGGTTTCATAGGTTGGAAGACAGTCATTCTTTACTAATCTAGAAGTATTGTCTATAGGTGAACCCGTCGTGAGCTACTTTCGTTGAGTTATGAAGCCGAGTTTGATCTTTAGAGCATTCCATGTTCATATCATACTTCTACACATGTAATCTCTTTTAGTTTACTTCAATGCAATGTAAAGTTAATTTGACATAAGAAAGTTTGTTAAGCCGACATAAGGTGGTGTCAAAGGTTGGAACACGGTCATTCTTTCCTTAATCTAGAATTTTTGTCTATAGGTGAACCCGTCGTGAGCTACTTTCATTGAGTTATGAAGCCGAGTTTGATCCTTAGAGCTTTCTATGTTCATATCATGCTTCTACACATGTAATCCTTTTAGCTTAGTTCAATGCAATGTAAGGTTACTTTGACATAAGAAAGTGTGTTAAGCCGACATAAGGTGGTGTCATAGGTTGGAACACAGTCATTCTTTCCTAATCTAGAAGTTTTGTCTATAAGTGAACCCGTCGTGAGCTATTTTCGTTGAGTTATGAAGCCGAGTTTGATCTTTAGAGCTTTCCATGTTCATATCATGCTTCTACACATATAATCACTTTTAGCTTAGTTCAATGCAATGTAAGGTTACTTTGACATAAGAAAGTGTGTTAAGCCGACATAAGGTGGTGTATAGGTTGGAACACAGTCATTCTTTCCTAATCTAGAAGTTTTGTCTATAGGTGAACCCGCCGTGAGCTACTTTCGTTGAGTTATGAAGCCGAGTTTGATCTTTAGAGCATTCCATGTTCATATCATACTTCTACACATGTAATCTCTTTTAGTTTACTTCAATGCAATGTAAAGTTACTTTGACATAAGAAAGTTTGTTAAGCCGACATAAGGTGGTGTCAAAGGTTGGAACACGGTCATTCTTTCCTTAGTCTAGAATTTTTGTCTATAGGTGAACCCGTCGTGAGCTACTTTCATTGAGTTATGAAGCCGAGTTTGATCCTTAGAGCTTTCTATGTTCATATCATGCTTCTACACATGTAATCCTTTTAGCTTAGTTCAATGCAATGTAAGGTTACTTTGACATAAGAAAGTGTGTTAACCCGACATAAGGTGGTGTCATAGGTTGGAACACAATCATTCTTTCTTAATCTAGAAGTTTTGTCTATAAGTGAACCCGTCGTGAGCTATTTTCGTTGAGTTATGAAGCCGAGTTTGATCTTTAGAGCTTTCAATGTTCATATCATGCTTCTACACATATAATCACTTTTAGCTTAGTTCAATGCAATGTAAGGTTACTTTGACATAAGAAAGTGTGTTAAGCCGACATAAGGTGGTGTATAGGTTGGAACACAGTCATTCTTTCCTAATCTAGAAGTTTTGTCTATAGGTGAACCCGTCGTGAGCTACTTTGGTTGAGTTATGAAGCCGAGTTTGATCTTTAGAGCATTCCATGTTCATATCATACTTCTACACATGTAATCTCTTTTAGTTTACTTCAATGCAATGTAAAGTTACTTTGACATAAGAAAGTTTGTTAAGCCGACATAAGGTGGTGTCAAAGGTTGGAACACGGTCCTTCTTTCCTTAATCTAGAATTTTTGTCTATAGGTGAACTTGTCGTGAGCTACTTTCATTGAGTTATGAAGCCGAGTTTGATCCTTAGAGCTTTCTATGTTCATATCATGTTTCTACACATGTAATTTCTTTTAGCTTAGTTTAATGCAATGTAAGGTTACATTGATATAAGAAAGTGTGTTAATCCGACATAAGGTGGTGTCATAGGTTGGAACACAGTCATTCTTTACTAATCTAGAAGTTTTGTCTATAAGTGAACCCGTCGTGAGCTATTTTCGTTGAGTTATGAAGCCGAGTTTGATCTTTAGAGCTTTCCATGTTCATATCATGCTTCTACACATATAATCACTTTTAGCTTAGTTCAATGCAATGTAAGGTTACTTTGACATAAGAAAGTGTGTTAAGCCGACATAAGGTGGTGTATAGGTTGGAACACAGTCATTCTTTCCTAATCTAGAAGTTTTGTCTATAAGTGAACCCGTCGTGAGCTACTTTCGTTGAGTTATGAAGCCGAGTTTGATCTTTAGAGCTTTCCATGTTCATATCATACTTCTACACATGTAATCTCTTTTAGTTTACTTCAATGCAATGTAAAATTACTTTGACATAAGAAAGTTTGTTAAGCCGACATAAGGTGGTGTCAAAGGTTGGAACACGGTTATTCTTTCCTTAATCTAGAAGTTTCGTCTATAGGTGAACCCGTCGTGAGCTACCTTCGTTGAGTTATGAAGCCGAGTTTTATCTTTAGAGCTTTCCATGTTCATATCATGCTTCTACACATGTAATCTCTTTTAGCTTAGTTCAATGCAATGTAAGGTTACTTTGACATAAGAAAGTGTGTTAAGCCGACATAAGGTGGTGTATAGGTTGGAACACAGTCATTCTTTCCTAATCTAGAAGTTTTGTCTATAGGAGAACCCGTCGTGAGCTACTTTCGTTGAGTTATGAAGCCAAGTTTTATCCTTAGAGCTTTCTATGTTCATATCATGCTTCCACACATGTAATATCTTTTAGCTTAGTTCAATGCAATGTAAGGTTACTTTGAAACAAGAAAGTGTGTTAACCTGACATAAGGTGGTTTCATAGGTTGGAAGACAGTCATTCTTTACTAATCTAGAAGTATTGTCTATAGGTGAACCCGTCGTGAGCTACTTTCGTTGAGTTATGAAGCCGAGTTTGATCTTTAGAGCATTCCATGTTCATATCATACTTCTACACATGTAATCTCTTTTAGCTTACTTCAATGCAATGTAAGTTTACTTTGACATAAGAAAGTGTGTTAAGCCGACATAAGGTGGTGTCATAGGTTGGAACACAGTCATTCTTTCCTAATCTAGAAGTTTTGTCTATAAGTGAACCCGTCGTGAGCTATTTTCGTTGAGTTATGAAGCCGAGTTTGATCTTTAGAGCTTTCCATGTTCATATCATACTTTTACACATGTAATCTGTTTTAGCTTACTTCAATGCAATGTAAGTTTACTTTTACATAAGAAAGTGTGTTCAGGTGACATAAGGTGGTGTCAAAGGTTGGAACACGGTCATTCTTTCTTTAACCTAGAAGTTTTGTCTATAAGTGAACCCGTCGTGAGCTACTTTCGTTGAGTTATGAAGCCGAGTTTGATCTTTAGAGCTTTCCATGTTCATATCATGCTTCTACACATGTAATCTCTTTTAGCTTAGTTCAATGCAATGTAAGGTTACTATGACATAAGAAAGTGTGTTAAGCCGACATAAGGTGGTGTATAGGTTGGAACACAGTCATTCTTTCCTAATCTAGAAGTTTTGTCTATAGGAGAACCTGTCGTGAGCTACTTTCGTTGAGTTATGAAGCCGAGTTTGATCTTTAGAGCTTTCCATGTTCATATCATACTTCTACACATGTAATCTCTTTTAGTTTACTTCAATGCAATGTAAAATTACTTTGACATAAGAAAGTTTGTTAAGCCGACATAAGGTGGTGTCAAAGGTTGGAACACGGTTATTCTTTCCTTAATCTAGAAGTTTCGTCTATAGGTGAACCCGTCGTGAGCTACCTTCGTTGAGTTATGAAGCCGAGTTTTATCTTTAGAGCTTTCCATGTTCATATCATGCT
Organism: Lepidium didymum; assembly: GCA_963920545.1. NCBI lineage: Eukaryota > Viridiplantae > Streptophyta > Magnoliopsida > Brassicales > Brassicaceae > Lepidium > Lepidium didymum. Next base: position 11,310,388 of record OY986992.1, on the reverse strand, counting down.
TCTACACATGTAATCTCTTTTAGCTTAGTTCAATGCAATGTAAGGTTACTTTGACATAAGAAAGTGTGTTAAGCCGACATAAGGTGGTGTATAGGTTGGAACACAGTCATTCTTTCCTAATCTAGAAGTTTTGTCTATAGGAGAACCCGTCGTGAGCTACTTTCGTTGAGTTATGAAGCCAAGTTTTATCCTTAGAGCTTTCTATGTTCATATCATGCTTCCACACATGTAATCTCTTTTAGCTTAGTTCAATGCAATGTAAGGTTACTTTGAAACAAGAAAGTGTGTTAAGCTGACATAAGGTGGTTTCATAGGTTGGAAGACAATCATTCTTTACTAATCTAGAATTTTTGTCTATAGGTGAACCCGTCGTGAGCTACTTTCGTTAAGTTTTGAAGCCAAGTTTGATCCTTAGAGTTTTCCACGTTCATATCTTACTTAAACACATGTAATCTCTTTTAGCTTACTTCAATGCAATGTAAGTTTACTTTGACATAAGAAAGTGTGTTAAGCCGACATAAGGTGGTGTCATAGGTTGGAACACGGTCATTCTTTCCTTAATCTAGAAGTTTTGTCTATAGGTGAACCCGTCGTGAGCTACCTTCGTTGAGTTATGAAGCCGAGTTTTATCTTTAGAGCTTTCCATGTTCATATCATGCTTCTACACATATAATCTCTTTTAGCTTAGTTCAATGCAATGTAAGGTTACTTTGACATAAGAAAGTTTGTTAAGCCGACATAAGGTGGTGTATAGGTTGGAACACAGTCATTCTTTCCTAATCTAGAAGTTTTGTCTATAGGAGAACCCGTCGTGAGCTACTTTCGTTGAGTTATGAAGCCGAGTTTGATCTTTAGAGCTTTCCATGTTCATATCATACTTCTACACATGTAATCTCTTTTAGTTTACTTCAATGCAATGTAAAATTACTTTGACATAAGAAAGTTTGTTAAGCCGACATAAGGTGGTGTCAAAGGTTGGAACACGGTTATTCTTTCCTTAATCTTGAAGTTTCGTCTATAGGTGAACCCGTCGTGAGCTACCTTCGTTGAGTTATGAAGCCGAGTTTTATCTTTAGAGCTTTCCATGTTCATATCATGCTTCTACACATGTAATCTCTTTTAGCTTAGTTCAATGCAATGTAAGGTTACTTTGACATAAGAAAGTGTGTTAAGCCGACATAAGGTGGTGTATAGGTTGGAACACAGTCATTCTTTCCTAATCTAGAAGTTTTGTCTATAGGAGAACCCGTCGTGAGCTACTTTCGTTGAGTTATGAAGCCAAGTTTTATCCTTAGAGCTTTCTATGTTCATATCATGCTTCCACACATGTAATCTCTTTTAGCTTAGTTCAATGCAATGTAAGGTTACTTTGAAACAAGAAAGTGTGTTAAGCTGACATAAGGTGGTTTCATAGGTTGGAAGACAATCATTCTTTACTAATCTAGAATTTTTGTCTATAGGTGAACCCGTCGTGAGCTACTTTCGTTAAGTTTTGAAGCCAAGTTTGATCCTTAGAGTTTTCCACGTTCATATCTTACTTAAACACATGTAATCTCTTTTAGCTTACTTCAATGCAATGTAAGTTTACTTTGACATAAGAAAGTGTGTTAAGCCGACATAAGGTGGTGTCATAGGTTGGAACACGGTCATTCTTTCCTTAATCTAGAAGTTTTGTCTATAGGTGAACCCGTCGTGAGCTACCTTCGTTGAGTTATGAAGCCGAGTTTTATCTTTAGAGCTTTCCATGTTCATATCATGCTTCTACACATATAATCTCTTTTAGCTTAGTTCAATGCAATGTAAGGTTACTTTGACATAAGAAAGTGTGTTAAGCCGACATAAGGTGGTGTATAGGTTGGAACACAGTCATTCTTTCCTAATCTAGAAGTTTTGTCTATAGGAGAACCCGTCGTGAGCTACTTTCGTTAAGTTATGAAGCCGAGTTTGATCTTTAGAGCTTTCCATGTTCATATCATACTTCTACACATGTAATCTCTTTTAGTTTACTTCAATGCAATGTAAAGTTACTTTGACATAAGAAAGTTTGTTAAGCCGACATAAGGTGGTGTCAAAGGTTGGAACACGGTCATTCTTTCCTTAATCTAGAAGTTTTGCCTTTAGGTGAAGCCGTCGTGAGCTACTTTCGTTGAGTTATGAAGCCGAGTTTTATCCTTAGAGCTTTCTATGTTCATATCATGCTTCCACACATGTAATATCTTTTAGCTTAGTTCAATGCAATGTAAGGTTACTTTGAAACAAGAAAGTGTGTTAACCTGACATAAGGTGGTGTCATAGGTTGGAACACTGTCATTCTTTCCTAATCTAGAAGTTTTGTCTATAGGTGAAGCCGTCGTGAGCTACTTTCGGTGAGTTATGAAGCCGAGTTTGATCTTTAGAGCTTTCCATGGTCATATCATACTTCTACACATGTAATCTCTTTTAGCTTACTTCAATGCAATGTAAGTTTACTTTGACATAAGAAAGTGTGTTAAGCCGACATAAGGTGGTGTCATAGGTTGGAACACAGTCATTCTTTCCTAATCTAGAAGTTTTGTCTATAAGTGAACCCGTCGTGAGCTATTTTCGTTGAGTTATGAAGCCGAGTTTGATCTTTAGAGCTTTCCATGTTCATATCATACTTTTACACATGTAATCTGTTTTAGCTTACTTCAATGCAATGTAAGTTTACTTTTACATAAGAAAGTGTGTTCAGGTGACATAAGGTGGTGTCAAAGGTTGGAATGTTAGAATATGAGCATTATGACAAGAATGAGAATTTGAGAATTCTAAGGTAAAGAGGATGAAGAAGAACTGATTAGATTAATTCTTGTTGGTTACAATCTGAGCCTTTAAATAGACTCAGCACATCATCTAGGGTTTACCATACAAGATAAATCAAGTAATGGTCCAATACAAGAAAAGAGGGACCACTATACATGCTGAACCAAATAAGGGAAAGGAGGGGACCACTTCCAGCCAACATTCTCCAACGGCTAGCAAGGCTGGTGTGGACCACTTGGAGAGCTTCACTTCTTATCTGTAAGTTACAGCAAGATAATTCACCTCCTCTTAGTGGGCTCAGCTGGGCTTCTTCATTTTATTTGTTTAATGGGTCACTCAGCCTCTTGGGTTATGGTTTAATATGGCTGAGTGAGGACTTTGACTAACACTCCCCCTCAAGTTAAGCCGCAAGGGATGAAGGCTTAACTTGGAAACCCGAAGTCCACACCTCATTAAAAACCTCTATAAGAAAACCACTTGGGAAAAACCTTATAGAGGGAAAAAGAGTATGCTTTCCTCGAATTAGGGGATATGATGTCAGGGGCGGTCCATGCTTACAAGTCCAAGTTTGTTATAGATGTGATCACAAACTTTGGAACTTGCAGCCTTTGTAAAGATGTCCGCCAATTGGTCTCCACTAGGTGTATAGCATGGGAGCACCACTCCTTCTTCTATGCGTTCCCTCACCTTGTGGCAATCAACTTCAACATGCTTGGTTCTTTCATGGAAGACCGGATTGGATGCTATGTGAATTGCCGCTTGATTGTCACAATGTATAATGATCGGATCCTTTGTTTCTTGGCCTAGATCTTGAAGAAGTGCCTTTAGCCATACTAACTCGTCTGTGAGTCTCCTCATGGCTCTATATTCAGCCTCTGCACTTGAGCATGCCACCACCTTTTGCTTCTTAGTTTTCCAGGTTACCAAATTCCCTCCAATGAATGTGCAATAGCCTATGGTGGATTTCCTATCATTCCTATCTCCAGCCCAATCAGCATCACAATATCCAACAATGGTTGAGTTCTCATTCTTTCCCATCCACACTCCTTGGTTTGAACTTCCTTTGAGATACCGCAAAATCCTTTCCACCATGGCCCAATGATGTTGTGTTGGGGCTTGCATATGTTGACTCACCTGATTCACTGCAAAACAAAGATCTGGTCTAGATATTGTTAAATATATAAGTTTACCTACCAATCGTCGATATGTGGTGATGTCTTGAAACATCTCATCCTTCTTCTCCCCCTTTCGGTTGACCTTGTAGCCATCTTCTAAGGGTGTTTTGGCCGGGGTACATGTGTCCATCCCTGTCTCACGAAGTAAGTCAAGAGTATATTTGCGTTGAGAGAGAAACAGACCCTCCGAAGAGCGACATATTTCAATTCCTAGAAAATATGTGAGCTCACCCAAGTCCTTAATATCAAATACTGAATGGAGATAAGATTTGGTAGCCTCAATGCCTTCCTTATCATCACCCGAGATGATAAGATCGTCGACATATATAAGGACTACTATAATACCTCGGTGACTTGTGGATGTGAACAAGGTGTGGTCAGCTTGAGACTTATGGAAGCCACGGTCTCGGAGTGTGTGGCTGAGTTTATGATACCACGCCCTTGGTGATTGCTTTAGGCCATAGATGGGCTTCCTTAGCCTAAAAACCTTGCCGGGGCTAACTTTGGATTCCAAACCTGGTGGTGGTGTCATGTAGACCTCCTCATCAAGTTCTCCTTGGAGGAATGCGTTTTTGACATCCATCTGCCATAAGTCCCAAGACAGGTTAGTAGCTAATGAAAGGACCACTCTTACCGTGTGAAGCTTGGCAACCGGAGCAAAGGTATCGGTGTAATCTACTCCATAGGTCTGAGTAAATCCGCGGGCAACCAGCCTAGCTTTAAACCGCTCAATTTCCCCATTGCTTTTATACTTGATAGTAAACACCCACTTTGAAGTAACAGCCTTCTTCCCTGGTGGTAAGTCGGATTCCTCCCATGTTTTATTCTTTTCCATAGCCTCAGTTTCAGCATCCACAGCCTTTACCCATTCTTTGATTTGCTTTGCTTCATCATAACTCTGGGGAACATAATCCATTGCTATCTTGCCTAAGAATGCTCTAAATTGAGATGGGAGAAAGTCAGCCGAAAATAATGCTTGCTCAGGATGAGCTACTGCTTGTGCATTGTAGTACACACGAGTATTCTTCCAATTGGAGGGATCCTTTCTAATCCTTGTACTGCGTCTAAGGGTTTGTGTAGGGATCAGAGTAGGTGTGGGTGGCTCTGGATCATCATTTGGCTCGGTTGAATTGGATGGAACTGCCGGATGAGGACTTAACTGGCTCACTTGAGGATCAACATACTCAGGCTCTGGTGTCTGAAGAGAAGATGTGGAATGGGCTGGATCTTGTGGTAAGGTCGCAGTTTGATCATTCCTTTGTGCCGAAGCCGCATCCGTAGTGTCCATGTTAGTAACTCCAAGACGGTTGAGAAGATAGTGTAGACTAGCCGCTCTATCCAAGGATGGTTCCGAGAGATCTTGAAGTTCATCCCAATTTCTTTCTCCATAGAATCCTCGTTCCTCCATGAATTTGACATCTCGAGACACATGTATTCTTCTTGTTTCTGGATCATAACACTTATAGCCCTTTTGAGTAGACGAGTAGCCAATGAACATACACTTCTTGCTTTTAGCTTCAAGCTTGTTCCTAAGCTCTCCGGGTACTAACATATAACAAACACAACCAAAAACACGTAAGTGATCTAATGGTGGTTTGGTTTTGTTTAATACCTTGTATGGGGACTCGTCTTTAAGGACTTTTGTAGGTGTCCGGTTGATTAGATAACATGCTGTCATAACAGCATCTCCCCAAAAACGTTTTGGGACCTTCATGTGAAACATGAGGGATCTTGTGACCTCCATCAAGTGGCGGTTTTTCCTCTCAGCCACTCCATTTTGTTGAGGATTATAAGGGCAGCTTGTTTGATGTGTGATGCCTTGTTTGGTTAAGTATTCTTGAAATGTTTTGCCCATATATTCTCCACCATTGTCGGTTCTAAGTACCTTCATTTTCACATCAAATTGATTAGTTATGTAACTTTCAAAATTTTTGAATGCATCAAAGACTCTATCTTTAGAAGGCATCAATGTTATCCATGTGTACTTCGATTTCTCATCAATGAAGGTAACAAAATACTTATGATTATCTCTAGACAAACAAGGTGATGTCCAAACATCTGAATGAACAAGATCAAAACAATTTTCATAAGTGGTAGGAGAATTAGAATAAACCGATTTGCAATGTTTACCAAGAACACAAGCCTCACAATCAAAATTGTTAAACAAAACATTTGGTAACATTAGTCCTAATGCACGAGAATGAGGATGGCCTAGTCTAGCATGCCAAACTACATTGCTAAGGCTACCAACAGCCGAATTAGAAACACCGGAAACACAGCCACTAATAAGAGATAAAAGCTTAGGATCTTCAAGAATGTAGAGTCCTTCTTTGACAGTCCCTTTTCCCAACACGCCTCCGGTTTTAATATCCTGAAATTCAACATCATTAGGACCAAATCTCACATAGCATTGTAGATCATTAGCAGCCTTTATAACCGATAGGAGGTTCGAGGTAAATTCTGGTAAGTAAAAAGCCTTAGATTGCTTATTGAATAAGTCTACATTCCCTACACCTCTAACCGATACCTTACTGCCATTTGCTATGATTACACTACCACTAGCCGGTTTAACATTATTGATAAGGGCTGGATCACTAATCATGTGGTGTGAAGCACCCGAATCAACAATAAATGGCTTATGGACATTATGAGAGTTATATGAAATACCAGAGTCCCTTAGGGAGGTTAGAGTGTGAATGAGAGCTTCAAGGTCAGCCCTTTTGATAGTCTCTCCGTGAAATGATGATGTAGCAGCTGCCATGTTTCCAGGTGCTTTAGAAGTTGTTGGTTGAGGCTGCGGAGTAATGACTGAGCTATCTCCTGTAGCTTCGTGAGCTGTGTACCCTCTTGCATCCTTAAACTTGGCTGGTTTGAGATGAGGGTGAAGAAGCCAACACTTGTCCTTTGTGTGTCCTTTCTTCTTGCAGTGATCACATATGAGCCTCTTCCTTTCCTCAGTCCTATTGTTTTCAAACCGTCCTTTGTTAGCCATGAGCAGCCCAACATCTCCTTTTCCTCCAAATAACTCTATAGACCCTTGTTCTTTTTGAATCTGAGCACATACATCATCAAGGCTTGGGAGCTTGTTGGCTCTAAGGATGTGCTTGATAAGGTCATTGAATCCCGGATTGAGGTTGAGAAGAAGGCTAAAGACCTTGTCTTGTTCATTTCGTTCTTGAATCTCCTTTGGATCCTTAGTGGATGGCCTTAGCATATCAAGTTCAGCCCATAAAGACCGAAACTTTCCGAAAAAATCTGTGAAGCTCATCTCATCTTGAGAAAGGTGGTTTAGGGCTTTCTTTACTTCAAACACCCTTGTAAGGCTAGAGACATTGCCATAGACATTCTTGAGAGTTTCCCACAGTTCCTTGGCTGTCTCACAGTAGGAATAGCCTTCAAGGATTGAGGGCTCTAAAGAGTTGCGGATGATGGATAGCACAGCTTGATCGATTTGGAACCACTCTTCCTCCTCATCAAGAACTTCTTCTCCATCTCCTTCACCATCAGAGAGGTCCAGCTTCATCGGCTTGCTTTTCACCACATGGCTCCAAAGCCCTTTGTGGCTGCAGAGAGTAGTTTTGACTGTCCTTGCCCATAGGAGGTAGTTAACTCCCTTGAGGACCACAGGCACCTGAACATGTTTGTTGGTCTCCATTGAATCTTGAATGAAGACTTGAAGGTGCAGATTCAAAACTTGCACTTCAAAACCTGAGACTTTCCTTCACAGCACCGAGAGGAATGCCTTTGGGGTAAAGAATGAGATTTTGGGAACTTTCTGAGAAAAACACCACAAAGATGGAAGCTTTTGTCCGTACAACAATGGAGGAACAATCAGCAGCGGAATAGAGATTGGGTGGGACTAAGAAGAAATGCTAAGAGTTTAGAGCAGAGAATAAGGACCAGAAGAATAAAAGAGAGAATGGATCAGAATTGCTCTGATACCATGTTAGAATATGAGCATTATGACAAGAATGAGAATTTGAGAATTCTAAGGTAAAGAGGATGAAGAAGAACTGATTAGATTAATTCTTGTTGGTTACAATCTGAGCCTTTAAATAGGCTCAGCACATCATCTAGGGTTTACCATACAAGATAAATCAAGTAATGGTCCAATACAAGAAAAGAGGGACCACTATACATGCTGAACCAAATAAGGGAAAGGAGGGGACCACTTCCAGCCAACATTCTCCAACGGCTAGCAAGGCTGGTGTAGACCACTTGGAGAGCTTCACTTCTTATCTGTAAGTTACAGCAAGATAATTCACCTCCTCTTAGTGGGCTCAGCTGGGCTTCTTCATTTTATTTGTTTAATGGGTCACTCAGCCTCTTGGGTTATGGTTTAATATGGCTGAGTGAGGACTTTGACTAACATGGAACACGGTCATTCTTTCTTTAACCTAGAAGTTTTGTCTATAAGTGAACCCGTCGTGAGCTACTTTCGTTGAGTTATGAAGCCGAGTTTGATCTTTAGAGCTTTCCATGTTCATATCATGCTTCTACACATGTAATCTCTTTTAGCTTAGTTCAATGCAATGTAAGGTTACTATGACATAAGAAAGTGTGTTAAGCCGACATAAGGTGGTGTATAGGTTGGAACACAGTCATTCTTTCCTAATCTAGAAGTTTTGTCTATAGGAGAACCTGTCGTGAGCTACTTTCGTTGAGTTATGAAGCCGAGTTTGATCTTTAGAGCTTTCCATGTTCATATCATACTTCTACACATGTAATCTCTTTTAGTTTACTTCAATGCAATGTAAAATTACTTTGACATAAGAAAGTTTGTTAAGCCGACATAAGGTGGTGTCAAAGGTTGGAACACGGTTATTCTTTCCTTAATCTAGAAGTTTCGTCTATAGGTGAACCCGTCGTGAGCTACCTTCGTTGAGTTATGAAGCCGAGTTTTATCTTTAGAGCTTTCCATGTTCATATCATGCTTCTACACATGTAATCTCTTTTAGCTTAGTTCAATGCAATGTAAGGTTACTTTGACATAAGAAAGTGTGTTAAGCCGACATAAGGTGGTGTATAGGTTGGAACACAGTCATTCTTTCCTAATCTAGAAGTTTTGTCTATAGGAGAACCCGTCGTGAGCTACTTTCGTTGAGTTATGAAGCCAAGTTTTATCCTTAGAGCTTTCTATGTTCATATCATGCTTCCACACATGTAATCTCTTTTAGCTTAGTTCAATGCAATGTAAGGTTAGTTTGACATAAGAAAGTATGTTAAGCCGACATAAGGTGGTGTATAGGTTGGAACACAGTCATTCTTTCCTAATCTAGAAGTTTTGTCTATAGGAGAACCCGTCGTGAGCTACTTTCGTTGAGTTATGAAGCCAAGTTTTATCCTTAGAGCTTTCTATGTTCATATCATGCTTCCACACATGTAATCTCTTTTAGCTTAGTTCAATGCAATGTAAGGTTACTTTGAAACAAGAAAGTGTGTTAAGCTGACATAAGGTGGTTTCATAGGTTGGAAGACAATCATTCTTTACTAATCTAGAATTTTTGTCTATAGGTGAACCCGTCGTGAGCTACTTTCGTTAAGTTTTGAAGCCAAGTTTGATCCTTAGAGTTTTCCACGTTCATATCTTACTTAAACACATGTAATCTCTTTTAGCTTAGTTCAATGCAATGTAAGTTTACTTTGACATAAGAAAGTGTGTTAAGCCGACATAAGGTGGTGTCATAGGTTGGAACACGGTCATTCTTTCCTTAATCTAGAAGTTTTGTCTATAGGTGAACCCGTCGTGAGCTACCTTCGTTGAGTTATGAAGCCGAGTTTTATCTTTAGAGCTTTCCATGTTCATATCATGCTTCTACACATATAATCTCTTTTAGCTTAGTTCAATGCAATGTAAGGTTACTTTGACATAAGAAAGTGTGTTAAGCCGACATAAGGTGGTGTATAGGTTGGAACACAGTCATTCTTTCCTAATCTAGAAGTTTTGTCTATAGGAGAACCCGTCGTGAGCTACTTTCGTTAAGTTATGAAGCCGAGTTTGATCTTTAGAGCTTTCCATGTTCATATCATACTTCTACACATGTAATCTCTTTTAGTTTACTTCAATGCAATGTAAAGTTACTTTGACATAAGAAAGTTTGTTAAGCCGACATAAGGTGGTGTCAAAGGTTGGAACACGGTCATTCTTTCCTTAATCTAGAAGTTTTGCCTTTAGGTGAAGCCGTCGTGAGCTACTTTCGTTGAGTTATGAAGCCGAGTTTTATCCTTAGAGCTTTCTATGTTCATATCATGCTTCCACACATGTAATATCTTTTAGCTTAGTTCAATGCAATGTAAGGTTACTTTGAAACAAGAAAGTGTGTTAACCTGACATAAGGTGGTGTCATAGGTTGGAACACTGTCATTCTTTCCTAATCTAGAAGTTTTGTCTATAGATGAACCCGTCGTGAGCTACTTTCGTTGAGTTATGAAGCCGAGTTTTATCCTTAGAGCTTTCTATGTTCATATCATGCTTCCACACATGTAATCTCTTTTAGCTTAGTTCAATGCAATGTAAGGTTACTTTGAAACAACAAAGTGTGTTAAGCTGACATAAGGTGGTTTCATAGGTTGGAAGACAATCATTCTTTACTAATCTAGAATTTTTGTCTATAGGTGAACCCGTCGTGAGCTACTTTCGGTGAGTTATGAAGCCGAGTTTGATCTTTAGAGCTTTCCATGGTCATATCATACTTCTACACATGTAATCTCTTTTAGCTTACTTCAATGCAATGTAAGTTTACTTTGACATAAGAAAGTGTGTTAAGCCGACATAAGGTGGTGTCATAGGTTGGAACACAGTCATTCTTTCCTAATCTAGAAGTTTTGTCTATAAGTGAACCCGTCGTGAGCTATTTTCGTTGAGTTATGAAGCCGAGTTTGATCTTTAGAGCTTTCAATGTTCATATCATACTTTTACACATGTAATCTGTTTTAGCTTACTTCAATGCAATGTAAGTTTACTTTTACATAAGAAAGTGTGTTCAGGTGACATAAAGTGGTGTCAAAGGTTGGAACACGGTCATTCTTTCTTTAACCTAGAAGTTTTGTCTATAAGTGAACCCGTCGTGAGCTACTTTCGTTGAGTTATGAAGCCGAGTTTGATCTTTAGAGCTTTCCATGTTCATATCATGCTTCTACACATGTAATCTCTTTTAGCTTAGTTCAATGCAATGTAAGGTTACTATGACATAAGAAAGTGTGTTAAGCCGACATAAGGTGGTGTATAGGTTGGAACACAGTCATTCTTTCCTAATCTAGAAGTTTTGTCTATAGGAGAACCTGTCGTGAGCTACTTTCGTTGAGTTATGAAGCCGAGTTTGATCTTTAGAGCTTTCCATGTTCATATCATACTTCTACACATGTAATCTCTTTTAGTTTACTTCAATGCAATGTAAAATTACTTTGACATAAGAAAGTTTGTTAAGCCGACATAAGGTGGTGTCAAAGGTTGGAACACGGTTATTCTTTCCTTAATCTAGAAGTTTCGTCTATAGGTGAACCCGTCGTGAGCTACCTTCGTTGAGTTATGAAGCCGAGTTTTATCTTTAGAGCTTTCCATGTTCATATCATGCTTCTACACATGTAATCTCTTTTAGCTTAGTTCAATGCAATGTAAGGTTACTTTGACATAAGAAAGTATGTTAAGCCGACATAAGGTGGTGTATAGGTTGGAACACAGTCATTCTTTCCTAATCTAGAAGTTTTGTCTATAGGAGAACCCGTCGTGAGCTACTTTCGTTGAGTTATGAAGCCAAGTTTTATCCTTAGAGCTTTCTATGTTCATATCATGCTTCCACACATGTAATCTCTTTTAGCTTAGTTCAATGCAATGTAAGGTTACTTTGAAACAAGAAAGTGTGTTAAGCTGACATAAGGTGGTTTCATAGGTTGGAAGACAATCATTCTTTACTAATCTAGAATTTTTGTCTATAGGTGAACCCGTCGTGAGCTACTTTCGTTAAGTTTTGAAGCCAAGTTTGATCCTTAGAGTTTTCCACGTTCATATCTTACTTAAACACATGTAATCTCTTTTAGCTTACTTCAATGCAATGTAAGTTTACTTTGACATAAGAAAGTGTGTTAAGCCGACATAAGGTGGTGTCATAGGTTGGAACACGGTCATTCTTTCCTTAATCTAGAAGTTTTGTCTATAGGTGAACCCGTCGTGAGCTACCTTCGTTGAGTTATGAAGCCGAGTTTTATCTTTAGAGCTTTCCATGTTCATATCATGCTTCTACACATATAATCTCTTTTAGCTTAGTTCAATGCAATGTAAGGTTACTTTGACATAAGAAAGTGTGTTAAGCCGACATAAGGTGGTGTATAGGTTGGAACACAGTCATTCTTTCCTAATCTAGAAGTTTTGTCTATCGGAGAACCCGTCGTGAGCTACTTTCGTTAAGTTATGAAGCCGAGTTTGATCTTTAGAGCTTTCCATGTTCATATCATACTTCTACACATGTAATCTCTTTTAGTTTACTTCAATGCAATGTAAAGTTACTTTGACATAAGAAAGTTTGTTAAGCCGACATAAGGTGGTGTCAAAGGTTGGAACACGGTCATTCTTTCCTTAATCTAGAAGTTTTGCCTTTAGGTGAACCCGTCGTGAGCTACTTTCGGTGAGTTATGAAGCCGAGTTTGATCCTTAGAGCTTTCTATGTTCATATCATGCTTCTACACATGTAATTTCTTTTAGCTTAGTTGAATGCAATGTAAGGTTACTTTGATATAAGAAAGTGTGTTAATCCGACATAAGGTGGTGTCATAGGTTGGAACACTGTCATTCTTTCCTAATCTAAAAGTTTTGTCTATAGTTGAACCCGTCGTGAGCTACTTTCGTTGAGTTATGAAGCCGAGTTTTATCCTTAGAGCTTTCCATGTTCATATCATGCTTCTACACATGTAATCTCTTTTAGCTTAGTTCAATGCAATGTAAGGTTACTTTGACATAAGAAAGTGTGTTAAGCCGACATAAGGTGGTGTATAGGTTGGAACACAGTCATTCTTTCCTAATCTAGAAGTTTTGTCTATCGGAGAACCCGTCGTGAGCTACTTTCGTTAAGTTATGAAGCCGAGTTTGATCTTTAGAGCTTTCCATGTTCATATCTTACTTAAACACATGTAATCTCTTTTAGCTTACTTCAATGCAATGTAAGTTTACTTTGACATAAGAAAGTGTGTTAAGCCGACATAAGGTGGTGTCATAGGTTGGAACACGGTCATTCTTTCCTTAATCTAGAAGTTTTGTCTATAGGTGAACCCGTCGTGAGCTACTTTCGTTGAGTTATGAAGCCGAGTTTTATCCTTAGAGCTTTCCATGTTCATATCATGCTTCTACACATGTAATCTCTTTTAGCTTAGTTCAATGCAATGTAAGGTTACTTTGACATAAGAAAGTGTGTTAAGCCGACATAAGGTGGTGTATAGGTTGGAACACAGTCATTCTTTCCTAATCTAGAAGTTTTGTCTATCGGAGAACCCGTCGTGAGCTACTTTCGTTAAGTTATGAAGCCGAGTTTGATCTTTAGAGCTTTCCATGTTCATATCTTACTTAAACACATGTAATCTCTTTTAGCTTACTTCAATGCAATGTAAGTTTACTTTGACATAAGAAAGTGTGTTAAGCCGACATAAGGTGGTGTCATAGGTTGGAACACGGTCATTCTTTCCTTAATCTAGAAGTTTTGTCTATAGGTGAACCCGTCGTGAGCTACCTTCGTTGAGTTATGAAGCCGAGTTTTATCCTTAGAGCTTTCCATGTTCATATCATGCTTCTACACATGTAATCTCTTTTAGCTTAGTTCAATGCAATGTAAGGTTACTTTGACATAAGAAAGTGTGTTAAGCCGACATAAGGTGGTGTATAGGTTGGAACACAGTCATTCTTTCCTAATCTAGAAGTTTTGTCTATCGGAGAACCCGTCGTGAGCTACTTTCGTTAAGTTATGAAGCCGAGTTTGATCTTTAGAGCTTTCCATGTTCATATCTTACTTAAACACATGTAATCTCTTTTAGCTTACTTCAATGCAATGTAAGTTTACTTTGACATAAGAAAGTGTGTTAAGCCGACATAAGGTGGTGTCATAGGTTGGAACACGGTCATTCTTTCCTTAATCTAGAAGTTTTGTCTATAGGTGAACCCGTCGTGAGCTACTTTCGTTGAGTTATGAAGCCGAGTTTTATCCTTAGAGCTTTCCATGTTCATATCATGCTTCTACACATGTAATCTCTTTTAGCTTAGTTCAATGCAATGTAAGGTTACTTTGACATAAGAAAGTGTGTTAAGCCGACATAAGGTGGTGTATAGGTTGGAACACAGTCATTCTTTCCTAATCTAGAAGTTTTGTCTATCGGAGAACCCGTCGTGAGCTACTTTCGTTAAGTTATGAAGCCGAGTTTGATCTTTAGAGCTTTCCATGTTCATATCATACTTCTACACATGTAATCTCTTTTAGTTTACTTCAATGCAATGTAAAGTTACTTTGACATAAGAAAGTTTGTTAAGCCGACATAAGGTGGTGTCAAAGGTTGGAACACGGTCATTCTTTCCTTAATCTAGAAGTTTTGCCTTTAGGTGAACCCGTCGTGAGCTACTTTCGGTGAGTTATGAAGCCGAGTTTGATCCTTAGAGCTTTCTATGTTCATATCATGCTTCTACACATGTAATTTCTTTTAGCTTAGTTGAATGCAATGTAAGGTTACTTTGATATAAGAAAGTGTGTTAATCCGACATAAGGTGGTGTCATAGGTTGGAACACTGTCATTCTTTCCTAATCTAGAAGTTTTGTCTATAGATGAACCCGTCGTGAGCTACTTTCGTTGAGTTATGAAGCCGAGTTTTATCCTTAGAGCTTTCTATGTTCATATCATGCTTCCACACATGTAATCTCTTTTAGCTTAGTTTAATGCAATGTAAGGTTACTTTGAAACAAGAAAGTGTGTTAAGCTGACATAAGGTGGTTTCATAGGTTGGAAGACAATCATTCTTTACTAATCTAGAATTTTTGTCTATAGGTGAACCCATCGTGAGCTACTTTCGTTAAGTTTTGAAGCCAAGTTTGATCGTTAGAGTTTTCCACGTTCATATCTTACTTCTACACATGTAATCTCTTTTAGCTTACTTCAATGCAATGTAAGTTTACTTTGACATAAGAAAGTGTGTTAAGCCGACATAAGGTGGTGTCGTAGGTTGGAACACGGTCATTCTTTCCTTAATCTAGAAGTTTTGTCTATAGGTGAACCCGTCGTGAGCTACTTTCGTTGAGTTATGAAGCCGAGTTTGATCTTTAGAGCTTTCCATGTTCATATCATGCTTCTACACATGTAATCTCTTTTAGCTTAGTTCAATGCAATGTAAGGTTACTTTGACATAAGAAAGTGTGTTAAGCCGACATAAGGTGGTGTATAGGTTAGAACACAGTCAATTTTTCCTAATCTAGAAGTTTTGTCTATAGGAGAACCCGTCGTGACCTACTTTCGTTAAGTTATGAAGCCGAGTTTGATCTTTAGAGCTTTCCATGTTCATATCATACTTCTACACATGTAATCTCTTTTAGTTTACTTCAATGCAATGTAAAGTTACTTTGACATAAGAAAGTTTGTTAAGCCGACATAAGGTGGTGTCAAAGGTTGGAACACGGTCATTCTTTCCTTAATCTAGAAGTTTTGCCTATAGGTGAACCCGTCGTGAGCTACTTTCGGTGAGTTATGAAGCAGAGTTTAATCCTTAGAGCTTTCTATGTTCATATCTTGCTTCTACACATGTAATTTCTTTTAGCATAATTTAATGCAATGTAAGGTTACTTTGATATAAGAAAGTGTGTTAATCCGACATAAGGTGGTGTCATAGGTTGGAACACTTTCATTCTCTCCTAATCTAGAGGTTTTGTCTATAGATGAACCCGTCGTGAGCTACTTTCGTTGAGTTATGAAGCCAAGTTTTATCCTTAGAGCTTTCTATGTTCAAATCATGCTTCCACACATGTAATCTCTTTTAGCTTAGTTCAATGCAATGTAAGGTTACTTTGAAACAAGAAAGTGTGTTAAGCTGACATAAGGTGCTTTCATAGGTTGGAAGACAATCATTC
Source organism: Lepidium didymum (assembly GCA_963920545.1). NCBI lineage: Eukaryota > Viridiplantae > Streptophyta > Magnoliopsida > Brassicales > Brassicaceae > Lepidium > Lepidium didymum. Next base: position 11,294,343 of record OY986992.1, on the reverse strand, counting down.
TTTACTAATCGAGAATTTTTGTCTATAGGTGAACCCGTCGTGAGCTACTTTCGTTAAGTTTTGAAGCCAAGTTTGATCCTTAGAGTTTTCCACGTTCATATCTTACTTCTACACATGTAATCTCTTTTAGCTTACTTCAATGCAATGTAAGTTTACTTTGACATAAGAAAGTGTGTTAAGCCGACATAAGGTGGTGTCATAGGTTGGAACACGGTCATTCTTTCCTTAATCTAGAAGTTTTGTCTATAGGAGAACCCGTCGTGAGCTACTTTCGTTGAGTTATGAAGCCAAGTTTTATCCTTAGAGCTTTCTATGTTCATATCATGCCTCCACACATGTAATCTCTTTTAGCTTAGTTCAATGCAATGTAAGGTTACTTTGAAACAAGAAAGTGTGTTAAGCTGAAATAAGGTAGTTTCATAGGTTGGAAGACAATCATTCTTTACTAATCTAGAATTTTTGTCTATAGGTGAACCCGTCGTGAGCTACTTTCGTTAAGTTTTGAAGCCAAGTTTGATCCTTAGAGTTTTCCACGTTCATATCTTACTTCTACACATGTAATCTCTTTTAGCTTACTTCAATGCAATGTAAGTTTACTTTGACATAAGAAAGTGTGTTAAGCCGACATAAGGTGGTGTCATAGGTTGGAACACGGTCATTCTTTCCTTAATCTAGAAGTTTTGTCTATAGGTGAACCCGTCGTGAGCTACCTTCGTTGAGTTATGAAGCCGAGTTTTATCCTTAGAGCTTTCCATGTTCATATCATGCTTCTACACATGTAATCTCTTTTAGCTTAGTTCAATGCAATGTAAGGTTACTTTGACATAAGAAAGTGTGTTAAGCCGACATAAGGTGGTGTATAGGTTGGAACACAGTCATTCTTTCCTAATCTAGAAGTTTTGTCTATAAAAGAACACGTCGTGAGCTACTTTCGTTAAGTTATGAAGCCGAGTTTGATCTTTAGAGCTTTCCATGTTCATATCATACTTCTACACATGTAATCTCTTTTAGTTTACTTCAATGCAATGTAAAGTTACTTTGACATAAGAAAGTTTGTTAAGCCGACATAAGGTGGTGTCAAAGGTTGGAACACGGTCATTCTTTCCTTAATCTAGAAGTTTTGCCTATAGGTGAAGCCGTCGTGAGCTACTTTCGGTGAGTTATGAAGCCGAGTTTGATCCTTAGAGCTTTCTATGTTCATATCATGCTTCTACACATGTAATTTCTTTTAGCTTAGTTTAATGCAATGTAAGGTTACTTTGATATAAGAAAGTGTGTTAATCCGACATAAGGTGGTGTCATAGGTTGGAACACTGTCATTCTTTCCTAATCTAGAAGTTTTGTCTATAGATGAACCCGTCGTGAGCTACTTTCGTTGAGTTATGAAGCCGAGTTTTATCCTTAGAGCTTTCTATGTTCATATCATGCTTCCACACATGTAATCTCTTTTAGCTTAGTTCAATGCAATGTAAGGTTACTTTGAAACAAGAAAGTGTGTTAAGCTGACATAAGGTGGTTTCATAGGTTGGAAGACAGTCATTCTTTACTAATCTAGAAGGTTTGTCTATAGGTGAACCCGTCGTGAGCTACTTTCGTTAAATTTTGAAGCCAAGTTTGATCCTTAGAGTTTTCCACGTTCATATCTTACTTCTACACATGTAATCTCTTTTAGCTTACTTCAATGCAATGTAAGTTTACTTTGACATAAGAAAGTGTGTTAAGCCGACATAAGGTGGTGTCAAAGGTTGGAACACGGTCATTCTTTCCTTAATCTAGAATTTTTGTCTATAGGTGAACCCGTCGTGAGCTACTTTCGTTGAGTTATGCAGCCGAGTTTTATCCTTAGAGCTTTCCATGTTCATATCATGCTTCTACACATGTAATCTCTTTTAGCTTAGTTCAATGCAATGTAAGGTTACTTTGACATAAGAAATTGTGTTAAGCCGACATAAGGTGGTGTCGTAGGTTGGAACACGGTCATTCTTTCCTTAATCTAGAAATTTTGTCTATAGGTGAACCCGTCGTGAGCTACTTTCGTTGAGTTATGAAGCCGAGTTTGATCTTTAGAGCTTTCCATGTTCATATCATGCTTCTACACATGTAATCTCTTTTAGTTTACTTCAATGCAATGTAAAGTTACTTTGACATAAGAAAGTTTGTTAAGCCGACATAAGGTGGTGTCATAGGTTGGAACACTGTCATTCTTTCCTAATCTAGAAGTTTTGTCTATAGATGAACCCGTCGTGAGCTACTTTCGTTGAGTTATGAAGCCGAGTTTTATCCTTAGAGCTTTCTATTTTCATATCATGCTTCCACACATGTAATCTCTTTTAGCTTAGTTCAATGCAATGTAAGGTTACTTTGAAACAAGAAAGTGTGTTAAGCTGACATAAGGTGGTTTCATAGGTTGGAAGACAATCATTCTTTACTAATCTAGAATTTTTGTCTATAGGTGAACCCGTCGTGAGCTACTTTCGTTAAGTTTTGAAGCCAAGTTTGATCCTTAGAGTTTTCCACGTTCATATCTTACTTCTACACATGTAATCTCTTTTAGCTTACTTCAATGCAATGTAAGTTTACTTTGACATAAGAAAGTGTGTTAAGCCGACATAAGGTGGTGTCATAGGTTGGAACACGGTCCTTCTTTCCTTAATCTAGAATTTTTGTCTATAGGTGAACCCGTCGTGAGCTACTTTCGTTGAGTTATGAAGCCGAGTTTTATCCTTAGAGCTTTCTATGTTCATATAATGATTCCACACATGTAATCTCTTTTAGCTTAGTTCAATGCAATGTAAGGTTACTTTGAAACAAGAAAGTGTGTTAAGCTGACATAAGGTGGTTTCATAGGTTGGAAGACAATCATTCTTTACTAATCTAGAATTTTTGTCTATAGGTGAACCCGTCGTGAGCTACTTTCGTTAAGTTTTGAAGCCAAGTTTGATCCTTAGAGTTTTCCACGTTCATATCTTACTTCTACACATGTAATCTCTTTTAGCTTACTTCCATGCAATGTAAGTTTACTTTGACATAAGAAAGTGTATTAAGCCGACATAAGGTGGTGTCATAGGTTGGAACACGGTCATTCTTTCCTTAATCTAGAAGTTTTGTCTATAGGTGAACCCGTCGTGAGCTACTTTCGTTGAGTTATGAAGCCGAGTTTGATCTTTAGAGCTTTCCATGTTCATATCATGCTTCTACACATGTAATCTCTTTTAGCTTAGTTCAATGCAATGTAAGGTTACTTTGACATAAGAAAGTGTGTTAATCCGACATAAGGTGGTGTCATAGGTTGGAACACAGTCATTCTTTCCTAATCTAGAAGTTTTGTCTATAGGAGAACCCGTCGTGAGCTACTTTCGTTGAGTTATGAAGCCGAGTTTGATCTTTAGAGCTTTCCATGTTCATATCATACTTCTACACATGTAATCTCTTTTAGTTTACTTCAATGCAATGTAAAGTTACTTTGACATAAGAAAGTTTGTTAAGCCGACATAAGGTGGTGTCAAAGGTTGGAACACGGTCATTCTTTCCTTAATCTAGAAGTTTTGCCTATAGGTGAAGCTGTCGTGAGCTACTTTCGGTGAGTTATGAAGCCGAGTTTGATCCTTAGAGCTTTCTATGTTCATATCATGCTTCTACACATGTAATTTCTTTTAGCTTAGTTTAATGCAATGTAAGGTTACTTTGATATAAGAAAGTGTGTTAATCCGACATAAGGTGGTGTCATAGGTTGGAACACTGTCATTCTTTCCTAATCTAGAAGTTTTGTCTATAGGTGAACCCGTCGTGAGCTACTTTCGTTGAGTTATGAAGCCGAGTTTTATCCTTAGAGCCTTCTATGTTCATATCATGCTCCCACACATGTAATCTCTTTTAGCTTAATTCAATGCAATGTAAGGTTACTTTGAAACAAGAAAGTGTGTTAAGCTGACATAAGGTGGTTTCATAGGTTGGAAGACAGTCATTCTTTACTAATCTAGAACTTTTGTCTATAGGTGAACCCGTCGTGAGCTACTTTCGTTAAATTTTGAAGCCAAGTTTGATCCTTAGAGTTTTCCATGTTCATATCTTACTTCTACACATGTAATCTCTTTTAGCTTACTTCAATGCAATGTAAGTTTACTTTGACATAAGAAAGTGTGTTAAGCCGACATAAGGTGGTGTAAAAGGTTGGAACACGGTCATTCTTTCCTTAATCTAGAAGTTTTGCCTATAGGTGAAGCCGTCGTGAGCTACTTTTGGTGAGTTATGAAGCCGAGTTTGATCCTTAGAGCTTTCTATGTTCATATCATGCTTCTACAAATGTAATTTTTTTTAGCTTAGTTTAATGCAATGTAAGGTTACTTTGATATAAGAAAGTGTGTTAATCCGACATAAGGTGGTGTCATAGGTTGGAACACTGTCATTCTTTCCTAATCTAGAAGTTTTGTCTATAGGAGAACCCGTCGTGAGCTACTTTCGTTGAGTTATGAAGCCGAGTTTGATCTTTAGAGCTTTCCATGTTCATATCATACTTCTACACATGTAATCTCTTTTAGTTTACTTCAATGCAATGTAAAGTTACTTTGACATAAGAAAGTTTGTTAAGCCGACATAAGGTGGTGTCAAAGGTTGGAACACGGTCATTCTTTCCTTAATCTAGAAGTTTTGCCTATAGGTGAAGCTGTCGTGAGCTACTTTCGGTGAGTTATGAAGCCGAGTTTGATCCTTAGAGCTTTCTATGTTCATATCATGCTTCTACACATGTAATTTCTTTTAGCTTAGTTTAATGCAATGTAAGGTTACTTTGATATAAGAAAGTGTGTTAATCCGACATAAGGTGGTGTCATAGGTTGGAACACTGTCATTCTTTCCTAATCTAGAAGTTTTGTCTATAGGTGAACCCGTCGTGAGCTACTTTCGTTGAGTTATGAAGCCGAGTTTTATCCTTAGAGCTTTCTATGTTCATATAATGATTCCACACATGTAATCTCTTTTAGCTTAATTCAATGCAATGTAAGGTTACTTTGAAACAAGAAAGTGTGTTAAGCTGACATAAGGTGGTTTCATAGGTTGGAAGACAGTCATTCTTTACTAATCTAGAATTTTTGTCTATAGGTGAACCCGTCGTGAGCTACTTTCGTTAAGTTTTGAAGCCAAGTTTGATCCTTAGAGTTTTCCACGTTCATATCTTACTTCTACACATGTAATCTCTTTTAGCTTACTTCAATGCAATGTAAGTTTACTTTGACATAAGAAAGTGTGTTAAGCCGACATAAGGTGGTGTAAAAGGTTGGAACACGGTCATTCTTTCCTTAATCTAGAAGTTTTGCCTATAGGTGAAGCCGTCGTGAGCTACTTTTGGTGAGTTATGAAGCCGAGTTTGATCCTTAGAGCTTTCTATGTTCATATCATGCTTCTACAAATGTAATTTCTTTTAGCTTAGTTTAATGCAATGTAAGGTTACTTTGATATAAGAAAGTGTGTTAATCCGACATAAGGTGGTGTCATAGGTTGGAACACTGTCATTCTTTCCTAATCTAGAAGTTTTGTCTATAGGTGAACCCGTCGTGAGCTACTTTCGTTGAGTTATGAAGCCGATTTTTATCCTTAGAGCTTTCTATGTTCATATCATGCTCCCACACATGTAATCTCTTTTAGCTTAGTTCAATGCAATGTAAGGTTACTTTGAAACAAGAAAGTGTGTTAAGCTGACATAAGGTGGTTTCATAGGTTGGAAGACAGTCATTCTTTACTAATCTAGAAGTTTTGTCTATAGGTAAACCCGTCGTGAGCTACTTTCGTTAAATTTTGAAGCTAAGTTTGATGCTTAGAGTTTTCCACGTTCATATCTTACTTCTACACATGTAATCTCTTTTAGCTTACTTCAATGCAATGTAAGTTTACTTTGACATAAGAAAGTGTGTTAAGCCGACATAAGGTGGTGTCAAAGGTTGGAACACGGTCATTCTTTCCTTAATCTAGAATTTTTGTCTATAGGTGAACCCGTCGTGAGCTACTTTCGTTGAGTTATGAAGCCGAGTTTGATCTTTAGAGCTTTCCATGTTCATATCATGCTTCTACACATGTAATCTCTTTTAGCTTAGTTCAATGCAATGTAAGGTTACTTTGACATAAGAAAGTGTGTTAAGCCGACATAAGGTGGTGTATAGGTTGGAACACAGTCATTCTTTCCTAATCTAGAAGTTTTGTCTATAGGTGAACCCGTCGTTAGCTACTTTCGTTGAGTTATGAAGCTGAGTTTGATCTTTAGAGCTTTCCATGTTCATATCATACATCTACACATGTAATCTCTTTTAGTTTACTTCAATGCAATGTAAAGTTACTTTGACATAAGAAAGTTTGTTAAGCCGACATAAGGTGGTGTAAAAGGTTGGAACACGGTCATTCTTTCCTTAATCTAGAAGTTTTGCCTATAGGTGAACCCGTCGTGAGCTACTTTCGGTGAGTTATGAAGCAGAGTTTGATCCTTAGAGCTTTCTATGTTCATATCATGCTTCTACACATGTAATTTCTTTTAGCTTAGTTGAATGCAATGTAAGGTTACTTTGATATAAGAAAGTGTGTTAATCCGACTTAAGGTGGTGTCATAGGTTGGAACACTGTCATTCTTTCCTAATCTAGAAGTTTTGTCTATAGATGAACCCGTCGTGAGCTACTTTCGTTGAGTTATGAAGGCAAGTTTTATCCTTAGAGCTTTCTATGTTCACATCATGCTTCCACACATGTAATCTCTTTTAGCTTAGTTCAATGCAATGTAAGGTTACTTTGAAACAAGAAAGTGTGTTAAGCTGACATAAGGTGGTTTCATAGGTTGGAAGACAATCATTCTGTACTAATCTAGAATTTTTGTCTATTGGTGAACCCGTCGTGAGCTACTTTCGTTGAGTTATGAAGCCGAGTTTGATCTTTAGAGCTTTCCATGTTCATATCATGCTTCTACACATGTAATCTCTTTTAGCTTAGTTCAATGCAATGTAAGGTTACTTTGACATAAGAAAGTGTGTTAAGCCGACATAAGGTGGTTTCATAGGTTGGAACACAGTCATTCTTTCCTAATCTAGAAGTTTTGTCTATAAGTGAACCCGTCGTGAGCTATTTTCGTTGAGTTATGAAGCCGAGTTTGATCTTTAGAGCTTTCCATGTTCATATCATGCTTCTACACATGTAATCTCTTTTAGCTTAGTTCAATGCAATGTAAGGTTACTTTGACATAAGAAAGTGTGTTAAGCCGACATAAGGTGGTGTATAGGTTGGAACACAGTCATTCTTTCCTAATCTAGAAGTTTTGTCTATAGGTGAACCCGTCGTTAGCTACTTTCGTTGAGTTATGAAGCTGAGTTTGATCTTTAGAGCTTTCCATGTTCATATCATACATCTACACATGTAATCTCTTTTAGTTTACTTCAATGCAATGTAAAGTTACTTTGACATAAGAAAGTTTGTTAAGCCGACATAAGGTGGTGTAAAAGGTTGGAACACGGTCATTCTTTCCTTAATCTAGAAGTTTTGCCTATAGGTGAACCGGTCGTGAGCTACTTTCGGTGAGTTATGAAGCAGAGTTTGATCCTTAGAGCTTTCTATGTTCATATCATGCTTCTACACATGTAATTTCTTTTAGCTTAGTTGAATGCAATGTAAGGTTACTTTGATATAAGAAAGTGTGTTAATCCGACTTAAGGTGGTGTCATAGGTTGGAACACTGTCATTCTTTCCTAATCTAGAAGTTTTGTCTATAGATGAACCCGTCGTGAGCTACTTTCGTTGAGTTATGAAGGCAAGTTTTATCCTTAGAGCTTTCTATGTTCATATCATGCTTCCACACATGTAATCTCTTTTAGCTTAGTTCAATGCAATGTAAGGTTACTTTGAAACAAGAAAGTGTGTTAAGCTGACATAAGGTGGTTTCATAGGTTGGAAGACAATCATTCTGTACTAATCTAGAATTTTTGTCTATAGGTGAACCCGTCGTGAGCTACTTTCGTTGAGTTATGAAGCCGAGTTTGATCTTTAGAGCTTTCCATGTTCATATCATGCTTCTACACATGTAATCTCTTTTAGCTTAGTTCAATGCAATGTAAGGTTACTTTGACATAAGAAAGTGTGTTAAGCCGACATAAGGTGGTTTCATAGGTTGGAACACAGTCATTCTTTCCTAATCTAGAAGTTTTGTCTATAAGTGAACCCGTCGTGAGCTATTTTTGTTGAGTTATGAAGCCGAGTTTGATCTTTAGAGCTTTCCATGTTCATATCATGCTTCTACACATGTAATCTCTTTTAGCTTAGTTCAATGCAATGTAAGGTTACTTTGACATAAGAAAGTGTGTTAAGCCGACATAAGGTGGTTTCATAGGTTGGAACACAGTCATTCTTTCCTAATCTAGAAGTTTTGTCTATAGGAGAACCCGTCGTGAGCTACTTTCGTTGAGTTATGAAGCCGAGTTTGATCTTTAGAGCTTTCCATGTTCATATCATACTTCTACACATGTAATCTCTTTTAGTTTACTTCAATGCAATGTAAAGTTACTTTGACATAAGAAAGTTTGTTAAACCGACATAAGGTGGTGTCAAAGGTTGGAACACGGTCATTCTTTCCTTAATCTAGAAGTTTTGCCTATAGGTGAAGCTGTCGTGAGCTACTTTCGGTGAGTTATGAAGCCGAGTTTGATCCTTAGAGCTTTCTATGTTCATATCATGCTTCTACACATGTAATTTCTTTTAGCTTAGTTTAATGCAATGTAAGGTTACTTTGATATAAGAAAGTGTGTTAATCCGACATAAGGTGGTGTCATAGGTTGGAACACTGTCATTCTTTCCTAATCTAGAAGTTTTGTCTATAGGTGAACCCGTCGTGAGCTACTTTCGTTGAGTTATGAAGCCGATTTTTATCCTTAGAGCTTTCTATGTTCATATCATGCTCCCACACATGTAATCTCTTTTAGCTTAGTTCAATGCAATGTAAGGTTACTTTGAAACAAGAAAGTGTGTTAAGCTGACATAAGGTGGTTTCATAGGTTGGAAGACAGTCATTCTTTACTAATCTAGAAGTTTTGTCTATAGGTAAACCCGTCGTGAGCTACTTTCGTTAAATTTTGAAGCTAAGTTTGATCCTTAGAGTTTTCCACGTTCATATCTTACTTCTACACATGTAATCTCTTTTAGCTTACTTCAATGCAATGTAAGTTTACTTTGACATAAGAAAGTGTGTTAAGCCGACATAAGGTGGTGTCAAAGGTTGGAACACGGTCATTCTTTCCTTAATCTAGAATTTTTGTCTATAGGTGAACCCGTCGTGAGCTACTTTCGTTGAGTTATGAAGCCGAGTTTGATCTTTAGAGCTTTCCATGTTCATATCATGCTTCTACACATGTAATCTCTTTTAGCTTAGTTCAATGCAATGTAAGGTTACTTTGACATAAGAAAGTGTGTTAAGCCGACATAAGGTGGTGTATAGGTTGGAACACAGTCATTCTTTCCTAATCTAGAAGTTTTGTCTATAGGTGAACCCGTCGTTAGCTACTTTCGTTGAGTTATGAAGCTGAGTTTGATCTTTAGAGCTTTCCATGTTCATATCATACATCTACACATGTAATCTCTTTTAGTTTACTTCAATGCAATGTAAAGTTACTTTGACATAAGAAAGTTTGTTAAGCCGACATAAGGTGGTGTAAAAGGTTGGAACACGGTCATTCTTTCCTTAATCTAGAAGTTTTGCCTATAGGTGAACCCGTCGTGAGCTACTTTCGGTGAGTTATGAAGCAGAGTTTGATCCTTAGAGCTTTCTATGTTCATATCATGCTTCTACACATGTAATTTCTTTTAGCTTAGTTGAATGCAATGTAAGGTTACTTTGATATAAGAAAGTGTGTTAATCCGACTTAAGGTGGTGTCATAGGTTGGAACACTGTCATTCTTTCCTAATCTAGAAGTTTTGTCTATAGATGAACCCGTCGTGAGCTACTTTCGTTGAGTTATGAAGGCAAGTTTTATCCTTAGAGCTTTCTATGTTCACATCATGCTTCCACACATGTAATCTCTTTTAGCTTAGTTCAATGCAATGTAAGGTTACTTTGAAACAAGAAAGTGTGTTAAGCTGACATAAGGTGGTTTCATAGGTTGGAAGACAATCATTCTGTACTAATCTAGAATTTTTGTCTATTGGTGAACCCGTCGTGAGCTACTTTCGTTGAGTTATGAAGCCGAGTTTGATCTTTAGAGCTTTCCATGTTCATATCATGCTTCTACACATGTAATCTCTTTTAGCTTAGTTCAATGCAATGTAAGGTTACTTTGACATAAGAAAGTGTGTTAAGCCGACATAAGGTGGTTTCATAGGTTGGAACACAGTCATTCTTTCCTAATCTAGAAGTTTTGTCTATAAGTGAACCCGTCGTGAGCTATTTTCGTTGAGTTATGAAGCCGAGTTTGATCTTTAGAGCTTTCCATGTTCATATCATGCTTCTACACATGTAATCTCTTTTAGCTTAGTTCAATGCAATGTAAGGTTACTTTGACATAAGAAAGTGTGTTAAGCCGACATAAGGTGGTGTATAGGTTGGAACACAGTCATTCTTTCCTAATCTAGAAGTTTTGTCTATAGGTGAACCCGTCGTTAGCTACTTTCGTTGAGTTATGAAGCTGAGTTTGATCTTTAGAGCTTTCCATGTTCATATCATACATCTACACATGTAATCTCTTTTAGTTTACTTCAATGCAATGTAAAGTTACTTTGACATAAGAAAGTTTGTTAAGCCGACATAAGGTGGTGTAAAAGGTTGGAACACGGTCATTCTTTCCTTAATCTAGAAGTTTTGCCTATAGGTGAACCGGTCGTGAGCTACTTTCGGTGAGTTATGAAGCAGAGTTTGATCCTTAGAGCTTTCTATGTTCATATCATGCTTCTACACATGTAATTTCTTTTAGCTTAGTTGAATGCAATGTAAGGTTACTTTGATATAAGAAAGTGTGTTAATCCGACTTAAGGTGGTGTCATAGGTTGGAACACTGTCATTCTTTCCTAATCTAGAAGTTTTGTCTATAGATGAACCCGTCGTGAGCTACTTTCGTTGAGTTATGAAGGCAAGTTTTATCCTTAGAGCTTTCTATGTTCATATCATGCTTCCACACATGTAATCTCTTTTAGCTTAGTTCAATGCAATGTAAGGTTACTTTGAAACAAGAAAGTGTGTTAAGCTGACATAAGGTGGTTTCATAGGTTGGAAGACAATCATTCTGTACTAATCTAGAATTTTTGTCTATAGGTGAACCCGTCGTGAGCTACTTTCGTTGAGTTATGAAGCCGAGTTTGATCTTTAGAGCTTTCCATGTTCATATCATGCTTCTACACATGTAATCTCTTTTAGCTTAGTTCAATGCAATGTAAGGTTACTTTGACATAAGAAAGTGTGTTAAGCCGACATAAGGTGGTTTCATAGGTTGGAACACAGTCATTCTTTCCTAATCTAGAAGTTTTGTCTATAAGTGAACCCGTCGTGAGCTATTTTCGTTGAGTTATGAAGCCGAGTTTGATCTTTAGAGCTTTCCATGTTCATATCATGCTTCTACACATGTAATCTCTTTTAGCTTAGTTCAATGCAATGTAAGGTTACTTTGACATAAGAAAGTGTGTTAAGCCGACATAAGGTGGTTTCATAGGTTGGAACACAGTCATTCTTTCCTAATCTAGAAGTTTTGTCTATAGGAGAACCCGTCGTGAGCTACTTTCGTTGAGTTATGAAGCCGAGTTTGATCTTTAGAGCTTTCCATGTTCATATCATACTTCTACACATGTAATCTCTTTTAGTTTACTTCAATGCAATGTAAAGTTACTTTGACATAAGAAAGTTTGTTAAACCGACATAAGGTGGTGTCAAAGGTTGGAACACGGTCATTCTTTCCTTAATCTAGAAGTTTTGCCTATAGGTGAAGCTGTCGTGAGCTACTTTCGGTGAGTTATGAAGCCGAGTTTGATCCTTAGAGCTTTCTATGTTCATATCATGCTTCTACACATGTAATTTCTTTTAGCTTAGTTTAATGCAATGTAAGGTTACTTTGATATAAGAAAGTGTGTTAATCCGACATAAGGTGGTGTCATAGGTTGGAACACTGTCATTCTTTCCTAATCTAGAAGTTTTGTCTATAGGTGAACCCGTCGTGAGCTACTTTCGTTGAGTTATGAAGCCGAGTTTTATCCTTAGAGCTTTCTATGTTCATATAATGATTCCACACATGTAATCTCTTTTAGCTTAATTCAATGCAATGTAAGGTTACTTTGAAACAAGAAAGTGTGTTAAGCTGACATAAGGTGGTTTCATAGGTTGGAAGACAGTCATTCTTTACTAATCTAGAACTTTTGTCTATAGGTGAACCCGTCGTGAGCTACTTTCGTTAAATTTTGAAGCCAAGTTTGATCCTTAGAGTTTTCCATGTTCATATCTTACTTCTACACATGTAATCTCTTTTAGTTTACTTCAATGCAATGTAAAGTTACTTTGACATAAGAAAGTTTGTTAAGCCGACATAAGGTGGTGTCAAAGGTTGGAACACGGTCATTCTTTCCTTAATCTAGAAGTTTTGCCTATAGGTGAAGCTGTCGTGAGCTACTTTCGGTGAGTTATGAAGCCGAGTTTGATCCTTAGAGCTTTCTATGTTCATATCATGCTTCTACACATGTAATTTCTTTTAGCTTAGTTTAATGCAATGTAAGGTTACTTTGATATAAGAAAGTGTGTTAATCCGACATAAGGTGGTTTCATAGGTTGGAACACAGTCATTCTTTCCTAATCTAGAAGTTTTGTCTATAAGTGAACCCGTCGTGAGCTACTTTCGTTGAGTTATGAAGCCGAGTTTTATCCTTAGAGCTTTCTATTTTCATATCATGCTTCCACACATGTAATCTCTTTTAGCTTAGTTCAATGCAATGTAAGGTTACTTTGAAACAAGAAAGTGTGTTAAGCTGACATAAGGTGGTTTCATAGGTTGGAAGACAATCATTCTTTACTAATCTAGAATTTTTGTCTATAGGTGAACCCGTCGTGAGCTACTTTCGTTAAGTTTTGAAGCCAAGTTTGATCCTTAGAGTTTTCCACGTTCATATCTTACTTCTACACATGTAATCTCTTTTAGCTTAGTTCAAAGCAATGTAAGGTTACTTTGACATAAGAAAGTGTGTTAAGCCGACATAAGGTGGTGTATAGGTTGGAACACAGTCATTCTTTCCTAATCTAGAAGTTTTGTCTATAGGAGAACCCGTCGTGAGCTACTTTCGTTGAGTTATGAAGCCGAGTTTGATCTTTAGAGCTTTCCATGTTCATATCATGCTTCTACACATGTAATCTCTTTTAGCTTAGTTCAATGCAATGTAAGGTTACTTTGACATAAGAAAGTGTGTTAAGCCGACATAAGGTGGTTTCATAGGTTGGAACACAGTCATTCTTTCCTAATCTAGAAGTTTTGTCTATAAGTGAACCCGTCGTGAGCTATTTTCGTTGAGTTATGAAGCCGAGTTTGATCTTTAGAGCTTTCCATGTTCATATCATGCTTCTACACATGTAATCTCTTTTAGCTTAGTTCAATGCAATGTAAGGTTACTTTGACATAAGAAAGTGTGTTAAGCCGACATAAGGTGGTGTATAGGTTGGAACACAGTCATTCTTTCCTAATCTAGAAGTTTTGTCTATAGGTGAACCCGTCGTTAGCTACTTTCGTTGAGTTATGAAGCTGAGTTTGATCTTTAGAGCTTTCCATGTTCATATCATACATCTACACATGTAATCTCTTTTAGTTTACTTCAATGCAATGTAAAGTTACTTTGACATAAGAAAGTTTGTTAAGCCGACATAAGGTGGTGTAAAAGGTTGGAACACGGTCATTCTTTCCTTAATCTAGAAGTTTTGCCTATAGGTGAACCGGTCGTGAGCTACTTTCGGTGAGTTATGAAGCAGAGTTTGATCCTTAGAGCTTTCTATGTTCATATCATGCTTCTACACATGTAATTTCTTTTAGCTTAGTTGAATGCAATGTAAGGTTACTTTGATATAAGAAAGTGTGTTAATCCGACTTAAGGTGGTGTCATAGGTTGGAACACTGTCATTCTTTCCTAATCTAGAAGTTTTGTCTATAGATGAACCCGTCGTGAGCTACTTTCGTTGAGTTATGAAGGCAAGTTTTATCCTTAGAGCTTTCTATGTTCATATCATGCTTCCACACATGTAATCTCTTTTAGCTTAGTTCAATGCAATGTAAGGTTACTTTGAAACAAGAAAGTGTGTTAAGCTGACATAAGGTGGTTTCATAGGTTGGAAGACAATCATTCTGTACTAATCTAGAATTTTTGTCTATAGGTGAACCCGTCGTGAGCTACTTTCGTTGAGTTATGAAGCCGAGTTTGATCTTTAGAGCTTTCCATGTTCATATCATGCTTCTACACATGTAATCTCTTTTAGCTTAGTTCAATGCAATGTAAGGTTACTTTGACATAAGAAAGTGTGTTAAGCCGACATAAGGTGGTTTCATAGGTTGGAACACAGTCATTCTTTCCTAATCTAGAAGTTTTGTCTATAAGTGAACCCGTCGTGAGCTATTTTCGTTGAGTTATGAAGCCGAGTTTGATCTTTAGAGCTTTCCATGTTCATATCATGCTTCTACACATGTAATCTCTTTTAGCTTAGTTCAATGCAATGTAAGGTTACTTTGACATAAGAAAGTGTGTTAAGCCGACATAAGGTGGTTTCATAGGTTGGAACACAGTCATTCTTTCCTAATCTAGAAGTTTTGTCTATAGGAGAACCCGTCGTGAGCTACTTTCGTTGAGTTATGAAGCCGAGTTTGATCTTTAGAGCTTTCCATGTTCATATCATACTTCTACACATGTAATCTCTTTTAGTTTACTTCAATGCAATGTAAAGTTACTTTGACATAAGAAAGTTTGTTAAACCGACATAAGGTGGTGTCAAAGGTTGGAACACGGTCATTCTTTCCTTAATCTAGAAGTTTTGCCTATAGGTGAAGCTGTCGTGAGCTACTTTCGGTGAGTTATGAAGCCGAGTTTGATCCTTAGAGCTTTCTATGTTCATATCATGCTTCTACACATGTAATTTCTTTTAGCTTAGTTTAATGCAATGTAAGGTTACTTTGATATAAGAAAGTGTGTTAATCCGACATAAGGTGGTGTCATAGGTTGGAACACTGTCATTCTTTCCTAATCTAGAAGTTTTGTCTATAGGTGAACCCGTCGTGAGCTACTTTCGTTGAGTTATGAAGCCGAGTTTTATCCTTAGAGCTTTCTATGTTCATATAATGATTCCACACATGTAATCTCTTTTAGCTTAATTCAATGCAATGTAAGGTTACTTTGAAACAAGAAAGTGTGTTAAGCTGACATAAGGTGGTTTCATAGGTTGGAAGACAGTCATTCTTTACTAATCTAGAACTTTTGTCTATAGGTGAACCCGTCGTGAGCTACTTTCGTTAAATTTTGAAGCCAAGTTTGATCCTTAGAGTTTTCCATGTTCATATCTTACTTCTACACATGTAATCTCTTTTAGTTTACTTCAATGCAATGTAAAGTTACTTTGACATAAGAAAGTTTGTTAAGCCGACATAAGGTGGTGTCAAAGGTTGGAACACGGTCATTCTTTCCTTAATCTAGAAGTTTTGCCTATAGGTGAAGCTGTCGTGAGCTACTTTCGGTGAGTTATGAAGCCGAGTTTGATCCTTAGAGCTTTCTATGTTCATATCATGCTTCTACACATGTAATTTCTTTTAGCTTAGTTTAATGCAATGTAAGGTTACTTTGATATAAGAAAGTGTGTTAATCCGACATAAGGTGGTTTCATAGGTTGGAACACAGTCATTCTTTCCTAATCTAGAAGTTTTGTCTATAAGTGAACCCGTCGTGAGCTACTTTCGTTGAGTTATGAAGCCGAGTTTTATCCTTAGAGCTTTCTATTTTCATATCATGCTTCCACACATGTAATCTCTTTTAGCTTAGTTCAATGCAATGTAAGGTTACTTTGAAACAAGAAAGTGTGTTAAGCTGACATAAGGTGGTTTCATAGGTTGGAAGACAATCATTCTTTACTAATCTAGAATTTTTGTCTATAGGTGAACCCGTCGTGAGCTACTTTCGTTAAGTTTTGAAGCCAAGTTTGATCCTTAGAGTTTTCCACGTTCATATCTTACTTCTACACATGTAATCTCTTTTAGCTTACTTCAATGCAATGTAAGTTTACTTTGACATAAGAAAGTGTGTTAAGCCGACATAAGGTGGTGTCATAGGTTGGAACACGGTCCTTCTTTCCTTAATCTAGAATTTTTGTCTATAGGTGAACCCGTCGTGAGCTACTTTCGTTGAGTTATGAAGCCGAGTTTTATCCTTAGAGCTTTCTATGTTCATATAATGATTCCACACATGTAATCTCTTTTAGCTTAGTTCAATGCAATGTAAGGTTACTTTGAAACAAGAAAGTGTGTTAAGCTGACATAAGGTGGTTTCATAGGTTGGAAGACAATCATTCTTTACTAATCTAGAATTTTTGTCTATAGGTGAACCCGTCGTGAGCTACTTTCGTTAAGTTTTGAAGCCAAGTTTGATCCTTAGAGTTTTCCACGTTCATATCTTACTTCTACACATGTAATCTCTTTTAGCTTACTTCCATGCAATGTAAGTTTACTTTGACATAAGAAAGTGTATTAAGCCGACATAAGGTGGTGTCATAGGTTGGAACACGGTCATTCTTTCCTTAATCTAGAAGTTTTGTCTATAGGTGAACCCGTCGTGAGCTACTTTCGTTGAGTTATGAAGCCGAGTTTGATCTTTAGAGCTTTCCATGTTCATATCATGCTTCTACACATGTAATCTCTTTTAGCTTAGTTCAATGCAATGTAAGGTTACTTTGACATAAGAAAGTGTGTTAATCCGACATAAGGTGGTGTCATAGGTTGGAACACAGTCATTCTTTCCTAATCTAGAAGTTTTGTCTATAGGAGAACCCGTCGTGAGCTACTTTCGTTGAGTTATGAAGCCGAGTTTGATCTTTAGAGCTTTCCATGTTCATATCATACTTCTACACATGTAATCTCTTTTAGTTTACTTCAATGCAATGTAAAGTTACTTTGACATAAGAAAGTTTGTTAAGCCGACATAAGGTGGTGTCAAAGGTTGGAACACGGTCATTCTTTCCTTAATCTAGAAGTTTTGCCTATAGGTGAAGCTGTCGTGAGCTACTTTCGGTGAGTTATGAAACCGAGTTTGATCCTTAGAGCTTTCTATGTTCATATCATGCTTCTACACATGTAATTTCTTTTAGCTTAGTTTAATGCAATGTAAGGTTACTTTGATATAAGAAAGTGTGTTAATCCGACATAAGGTGGTGTCATAGGTTGGAACACTGTCATTCTTTCCTAATCTAGAAGTTTTGTCTATAGGTGAACCCGTCGTGAGCTACTTTCGTTGAGTTATGAAGCCGAGTTTTATCCTTAGAGCCTTCTATGTTCATATCATGCTCCCACACATGTAATCTCTTTTAGCTTAATTCAATGCAATGTAAGGTTACTTTGAAACAAGAAAGTGTGTTAAGCTGACATAAGGTGGTTTCATAGGTTGGAAGACAGTCATTCTTTACTAATCTAGAACTTTTGTCTATAGGTGAACCCGTCGTGAGCTACTTTCGTTAAATTTTGAAGCCAAGTTTGATCCTTAGAGTTTTCCATGTTCATATCTTACTTCTACACATGTAATCTCTTTTAGCTTACTTCAATGCAATGTAAGTTTACTTTGACATAAGAAAGTGTGTTAAGCCGACATAAGGTGGTGTAAAAGGTTGGAACACGGTCATTCTTTCCTTAATCTAGAAGTTTTGCCTATAGGTGAAGCCGTCGTGAGCTACTTTTGGTGAGTTATGAAGCCGAGTTTGATCCTTAGAGCTTTCTATGTTCATATCATGCTTCTACAAATGTAATTTTTTTTAGCTTAGTTTAATGCAATGTAAGGTTACTTTGATATAAGAAAGTGTGTTAATCCGACATAAGGTGGTGTCATAGGTTGGAACACTGTCATTCTTTCCTAATCTAGAAGTTTTGTCTATAGGAGAACCCGTCGTGAGCTACTTT
Source organism: Lepidium didymum (assembly GCA_963920545.1). Lineage (NCBI taxonomy): Eukaryota > Viridiplantae > Streptophyta > Magnoliopsida > Brassicales > Brassicaceae > Lepidium > Lepidium didymum. The sequence goes on along the minus strand of OY986992.1, from coordinate 11,276,232 downwards.
CGTTGAGTTATGAAGCCGAGTTTGATCTTTAGAGCTTTCCATGTTCATATCATACTTCTACACATGTAATCTCTTTTAGTTTACTTCAATGCAATGTAAAGTTACTTTGACATAAGAAAGTTTGTTAAGCCGACATAAGGTGGTGTCAAAGGTTGGAACACGGTCATTCTTTCCTTAATCTAGAAGTTTTGCCTATAGGTGAAGCTGTCGTGAGCTACTTTCGGTGAGTTATGAAGCCGAGTTTGATCCTTAGAGCTTTCTATGTTCATATCATGCTTCTACACATGTAATTTCTTTTAGCTTAGTTTAATGCAATGTAAGGTTACTTTGATATAAGAAAGTGTGTTAATCCGACATAAGGTGGTGTCATAGGTTGGAACACTGTCATTCTTTCCTAATCTAGAAGTTTTGTCTATAGGTGAACCCGTCGTGAGCTACTTTCGTTGAGTTATGAAGCCGAGTTTTATCCTTAGAGCTTTCTATGTTCATATAATGATTCCACACATGTAATCTCTTTTAGCTTAATTCAATGCAATGTAAGGTTACTTTGAAACAAGAAAGTGTGTTAAGCTGACATAAGGTGGTTTCATAGGTTGGAAGACAGTCATTCTTTACTAATCTAGAATTTTTGTCTATAGGTGAACCCGTCGTGAGCTACTTTCGTTAAGTTTTGAAGCCAAGTTTGATCCTTAGAGTTTTCCACGTTCATATCTTACTTCTACACATGTAATCTCTTTTAGCTTACTTCAATGCAATGTAAGTTTACTTTGACATAAGAAAGTGTGTTAAGCCGACATAAGGTGGTGTAAAAGGTTGGAACACGGTCATTCTTTCCTTAATCTAGAAGTTTTGCCTATAGGTGAAGCCGTCGTGAGCTACTTTTGGTGAGTTATGAAGCCGAGTTTGATCCTTAGAGCTTTCTATGTTCATATCATGCTTCTACAAATGTAATTTCTTTTAGCTTAGTTTAATGCAATGTAAGGTTACTTTGATATAAGAAAGTGTGTTAATCCGACATAAGGTGGTGTCATAGGTTGGAACACTGTCATTCTTTCCTAATCTAGAAGTTTTGTCTATAGGTGAACCCGTCGTGAGCTACTTTCGTTGAGTTATGAAGCCGATTTTTATCCTTAGAGCTTTCTATGTTCATATCATGCTCCCACACATGTAATCTCTTTTAGCTTAGTTCAATGCAATGTAAGGTTACTTTGAAACAAGAAAGTGTGTTAAGCTGACATAAGGTGGTTTCATAGGTTGGAACACTGTCATTCTTTCCTAATCTAGAAGTTTTGTCTATAGGTGAACCCGTCGTGAGCTACTTTCGTTGAGTTATGAAGCCGAGTTTTATCCTTAGAGCCTTCTATGTTCATATCATGCTCCCACACATGTAATCTCTTTTAGCTTAATTCAATGCAATGTAAGGTTACTTTGAAACAAGAAAGTGTGTTAAGCTGACATAAGGTGGTTTCATAGGTTGGAAGACAGTCATTCTTTACTAATCTAGAACTTTTGTCTATAGGTGAACCCGTCGTGAGCTACTTTCGTTAAATTTTGAAGCCAAGTTTGATCCTTAGAGTTTTCCATGTTCATATCTTACTTCTACACATGTAATCTCTTTTAGCTTACTTCAATGCAATGTAAGTTTACTTTGACATAAGAAAGTGTGTTAAGCCGACATAAGGTGGTGTAAAAGGTTGGAACACGGTCATTCTTTCCTTAATCTAGAAGTTTTGCCTATAGGTGAAGCCGTCGTGAGCTACTTTTGGTGAGTTATGAAGCCGAGTTTGATCCTTAGAGCTTTCTATGTTTATATCATGCTTCTACAAATGTAATTTTTTTTAGCTTAGTTTAATGCAATGTAAGGTTACTTTGATATAAGAAAGTGTGTTAATCCGACATAAGGTGGTGTCATAGGTTGGAACACTGTCATTCTTTCCTAATCTAGAAGTTTTGTCTATAGGAGAACCCGTCGTGAGCTACTTTCGTTGAGTTATGAAGCCGAGTTTGATCTTTAGAGCTTTCCATGTTCATATCATACTTCTACACATGTAATCTCTTTTAGTTTACTTCAATGCAATGTAAAGTTACTTTGACATAAGAAAGTTTGTTAAGCCGACATAAGGTGGTGTCAAAGGTTGGAACACGGTCATTCTTTCCTTAATCTAGAAGTTTTGCCTATAGGTGAAGCTGTCGTGAGCTACTTTCGGTGAGTTATGAAGCCGAGTTTGATCCTTAGAGCTTTCTATGTTCATATCATGCTTCTACACATGTAATTTCTTTTAGCTTAGTTTAATGCAATGTAAGGTTACTTTGATATAAGAAAGTGTGTTAATCCGACATAAGGTGGTGTCATAGGTTGGAACACTGTCATTCTTTCCTAATCTAGAAGTTTTGTCTATAGGTGAACCCGTCGTGAGCTACTTTCGTTGAGTTATGAAGCCGAGTTTTATCCTTAGAGCTTTCTATGTTCATATAATGATTCCACACATGTAATCTCTTTTAGCTTAATTCAATGCAATGTAAGGTTACTTTGAAACAAGAAAGTGTGTTAAGCTGACATAAGGTGGTTTCATAGGTTGGAAGACAGTCATTCTTTACTAATCTAGAATTTTTGTCTATAGGTGAACCCGTCGTGAGCTACTTTCGTTAAGTTTTGAAGCCAAGTTTGATCCTTAGAGTTTTCCACGTTCATATCTTACTTCTACACATGTAATCTCTTTTAGCTTACTTCAATGCAATGTAAGTTTACTTTGACATAAGAAAGTGTGTTAAGCCGACATAAGGTGGTGTAAAAGGTTGGAACACGGTCATTCTTTCCTTAATCTAGAAGTTTTGCCTATAGGTGAAGCCGTCGTGAGCTACTTTTGGTGAGTTATGAAGCCGAGTTTGATCCTTAGAGCTTTCTATGTTCATATCATGCTTCTACAAATGTAATTTCTTTTAGCTTAGTTTAATGCAATGTAAGGTTACTTTGATATAAGAAAGTGTGTTAATCCGACATAAGGTGGTGTCATAGGTTGGAACACTGTCATTCTTTCCTAATCTAGAAGTTTTGTCTATAGGTGAACCCGTCGTGAGCTACTTTCGTTGAGTTATGAAGCCGATTTTTATCCTTAGAGCTTTCTATGTTCATATCATGCTCCCACACATGTAATCTCTTTTAGCTTAGTTCAATGCAATGTAAGGTTACTTTGAAACAAGAAAGTGTGTTAAGCTGACATAAGGTGGTTTCATAGGTTGGAAAACAGTCATTCTTTACTAATCTAGAAGTTTTGTCTATAGGTAAACCCGTCGTGAGCTACTTTCGTTAAATTTTGAAGCTAAGTTTGATCCTTAGAGTTTTCCACGTTCATATCTTACTTCTACACATGTAATCTCTTTTAGCTTACTTCAATGCAATGTAAGTTTACTTTGACATAAGAAAGTGTGTTAAGCCGACATAAGGTGGTGTCAAAGGTTGGAACACGGTCATTCTTTCCTTAATCTAGAATTTTTGTCTATAGGTGAACCCGTCGTGAGCTACTTTCGTTGAGTTATGAAGCCGAGTTTGATCTTTAGAGCTTTCCATGTTCATATCATGCTTCTACACATGTAATCTCTTTTAGCTTAGTTCAATGCAATGTAAGGTTACTTTGACATAAGAAAGTGTGTTAAGCCGACATAAGGTGGTGTATAGGTTGGAACACAGTCATTCTTTCCTAATCTAGAAGTTTTGTCTATAGGTGAACCCGTCGTTAGCTACTTTCGTTGAGTTATGAAGCTGAGTTTGATCTTTAGAGCTTTCCATGTTCATATCATACATCTACACATGTAATCTCTTTTAGTTTACTTCAATGCAATGTAAAGTTACTTTGACATAAGAAAGTTTGTTAAGCCGACATAAGGTGGTGTAAAAGGTTGGAACACGGTCATTCTTTCCTTAATCTAGAAGTTTTGCCTATAGGTGAACCCGTCGTGAGCTACTTTCGGTGAGTTATGAAGCAGAGTTTGATCCTTAGAGCTTTCTATGTTCATATCATGCTTCTACACATGTAATTTCTTTTAGCTTAGTTGAATGCAATGTAAGGTTACTTTGATATAAGAAAGTGTGTTAATCCGACTTAAGGTGGTGTCATAGGTTGGAACACTGTCATTCTTTCCTAATCTAGAAGTTTTGTCTATAGATGAACCCGTCGTGAGCTACTTTCGTTGAGTTATGAAGGCAAGTTTTATCCTTAGAGCTTTCTATGTTCATATCATGCTTCCACACATGTAATCTCTTTTAGCTTAGTTCAATGCAATGTAAGGTTACTTTGAAACAAGAAAGTGTGTTAAGCTGACATAAGGTGGTTTCATAGGTTGGAAGACAATCATTCTGTACTAATCTAGAATTTTTGTCTATTGGTGAACCCGTCGTGAGCTACTTTCGTTGAGTTATGAAGCCGAGTTTGATCTTTAGAGCTTTCCATGTTCATATCATGCTTCTACACATGTAATCTCTTTTAGCTTAGTTCAATGCAATGTAAGGTTACTTTGACATAAGAAAGTGTGTTAAGCCGACATAAGGTGGTTTCATAGGTTGGAACACAGTCATTCTTTCCTAATCTAGAAGTTTTGTCTATAAGTGAACCCGTCGTGAGCTATTTTCGTTGAGTTATGAAGCCGAGTTTGATCTTTAGAGCTTTCCATGTTCATATCATGCTTCTACACATGTAATCTCTTTTAGCTTAGTTCAATGCAATGTAAGGTTACTTTGACATAAGAAAGTGTGTTAAGCCGACATAAGGTGGTGTATAGGTTGGAACACAGTCATTCTTTCCTAATCTAGAAGTTTTGTCTATAGGTGAACCCGTCGTTAGCTACTTTCGTTGAGTTATGAAGCTGAGTTTGATCTTTAGAGCTTTCCATGTTCATATCATACATCTACACATGTAATCTCTTTTAGTTTACTTCAATGCAATGTAAAGTTACTTTGACATAAGAAAGTTTGTTAAGCCGACATAAGGTGGTGTAAAAGGTTGGAACACGGTCATTCTTTCCTTAATCTAGAAGTTTTGCCTATAGGTGAACCGGTCGTGAGCTACTTTCGGTGAGTTATGAAGCAGAGTTTGATCCTTAGAGCTTTCTATGTTCATATCATGCTTCTACACATGTAATTTCTTTTAGCTTAGTTGAATGCAATGTAAGGTTACTTTGATATAAGAAAGTGTGTTAATCCGACTTAAGGTGGTGTCATAGGTTGGAACACTGTCATTCTTTCCTAATCTAGAAGTTTTGTCTATAGATGAACCCGTCGTGAGCTACTTTCGTTGAGTTATGAAGGCAAGTTTTATCCTTAGAGCTTTCTATGTTCATATCATGCTTCCACACATGTAATCTCTTTTAGCTTAGTTCAATGCAATGTAAGGTTACTTTGAAACAAGAAAGTGTGTTAAGCTGACATAAGGTGGTTTCATAGGTTGGAAGACAATCATTCTGTACTAATCTAGAATTTTTGTCTATAGGTGAACCCGTCGTGAGCTACTTTCGTTGAGTTATGAAGCCGAGTTTGATCTTTAGAGCTTTCCATGTTCATATCATGCTTCTACACATGTAATCTCTTTTAGCTTAGTTCAATGCAATGTAAGGTTACTTTGACATAAGAAAGTGTGTTAAGCCGACATAAGGTGGTTTCATAGGTTGGAACACAGTCATTCTTTCCTAATCTAGAAGTTTTGTCTATAAGTGAACCCGTCGTGAGCTATTTTCGTTGAGTTATGAAGCCGAGTTTGATCTTTAGAGCTTTCCATGTTCATATCATGCTTCTACACATGTAATCTCTTTTAGCTTAGTTCAATGCAATGTAAGGTTACTTTGACATAAGAAAGTGTGTTAAGCCGACATAAGGTGGTTTCATAGGTTGGAACACAGTCATTCTTTCCTAATCTAGAAGTTTTGTCTATAGGAGAACCCGTCGTGAGCTACTTTCGTTGAGTTATGAAGCCGAGTTTGATCTTTAGAGCTTTCCATGTTCATATCATACTTCTACACATGTAATCTCTTTTAGTTTACTTCAATGCAATGTAAAGTTACTTTGACATAAGAAAGTTTGTTAAACCGACATAAGGTGGTGTCAAAGGTTGGAACACGGTCATTCTTTCCTTAATCTAGAAGTTTTGCCTATAGGTGAAGCTGTCGTGAGCTACTTTCGGTGAGTTATGAAGCCGAGTTTGATCCTTAGAGCTTTCTATGTTCATATCATGCTTCTACACATGTAATTTCTTTTAGCTTAGTTTAATGCAATGTAAGGTTACTTTGATATAAGAAAGTGTGTTAATCCGACATAAGGTGGTGTCATAGGTTGGAACACTGTCATTCTTTCCTAATCTAGAAGTTTTGTCTATAGGTGAACCCGTCGTGAGCTACTTTCGTTGAGTTATGAAGCCGAGTTTTATCCTTAGAGCTTTCTATGTTCATATAATGATTCCACACATGTAATCTCTTTTAGCTTAATTCAATGCAATGTAAGGTTACTTTGAAACAAGAAAGTGTGTTAAGCTGACATAAGGTGGTTTCATAGGTTGGAAGACAGTCATTCTTTACTAATCTAGAATTTTTGTCTATAGGTGAACCCGTCGTGAGCTACTTTCGTTAAGTTTTGAAGCCAAGTTTGATCCTTAGAGTTTTCCACGTTCATATCTTACTTCTACACATGTAATCTCTTTTAGCTTACTTCAATGCAATGTAAGTTTACTTTGACATAAGAAAGTGTGTTAAGCCGACATAAGGTGGTGTAAAAGGTTGGAACACGGTCATTCTTTCCTTAATCTAGAAGTTTTGCCTATAGGTGAAGCCGTCGTGAGCTACTTTTGGTGAGTTATGAAGCCGAGTTTGATCCTTAGAGCTTTCTATGTTCATATCATGCTTCTACACATGTAATTTCTTTTAGCTTAGTTTAATGCAATGTAAGGTTACTTTGATATAAGAAAGTGTGTTAATCCGACATAAGGTGGTGTCATAGGTTGGAACACTGTCATTCTTTCCTAATCTAGAAGTTTTGTCTATAGGTGAACCCGTCGTGAGCTACTTTCGTTGAGTTATGAAGCCGATTTTTATCCTTAGAGCTTTCTATGTTCATATCATGCTCCCACACATGTAATCTCTTTTAGCTTAGTTCAATGCAATGTAAGGTTACTTTGAAACAAGAAAGTGTGTTAAGCTGACATAAGGTGGTGTCATAGGTTGGAACACAGTCATTCTTTCCTAATTTAGAAGTTTTGTCTATAGGAGAACCCGTCGTGAGCTACTTTCGTTGAGTTATGAAGCCGAGTTTGATCTTTAGAGCTTTCCATGTTCATATCATACTTCTACACATGTAATCTCTTTTAGTTTACTTCAATGCAATGTAAAGTTACTTTGACATAAGAAAGTTTGTTAAGCCGACATAAGGTGGTGTAAAAGGTTGGAACACGGTCATTCTTCACTAATCTAGAAGTTTTGTCTATAGGTGAACCCGTCGTGAGATACTTTCGTTAAATTTTGAAGCCAAGTTTGATCCTTAGAGTTTTCCACGTTCATATCTTACTTCTACACATGTAATCTCTTTTAGCTTACTTCAATGCAATGTAAGTTTATTTTGACATAAGAAAGTGTGTTAAGCCGACATAAGGTGGTGTCATAGGTTGGAACACGGTCATTCTTTCTTTACTCTAGAAGTTTTTTCTATAGGTGAACCCGTCGTGAGCTACCTTCGTTGAGTATGAAGCCGAATTTTATCTTTAGAGCTTTCCATGTTCATATCATGCTTCTACACATGTAATCTCTTTTAGCTTAGTTCAATGCAATGTAAGGTTACTTTGACATAAGAAATTGTGTTAAGCCGACATAAGGTGGTGTATAGGTTGGAACACAGTCATTCTTTCCTAATCTAGAAGTTTTGTCTATAGGAGAACCCGTCGTGAGCTACTTTCGTTGAGTTATGAAGCCGAGTTTGATCTTTAGAGCTTTCCATGTTCATATCATACTTCTACACATGTAATCTCTTTTAGTTTACTTCAATGCAATGTAAAGTTACTTTGACATAAGAAAGTTTGTTAAGCCGACATAAGGTGGTGTAAAAGGTTGGAACACGGTCATTCTTTCCTTAATCTAGAAGTTTTGCCTATAGGTGAACCCGTCGTGAGCTACTTTCGGTGAGTTATGAAGCAGAGTTTGATCCTTAGAGCTTTCTATGTTCATATCATGCTTCTACACATGTAATTTCCTTTAGCTTAGTTTAATGCAATGTAAGGTTACTTTGATATAAGAAAGTGTGTTAATCCGACATAAGGTGGTGTCATAGGTTGGAACACTGTCATTCTTTCCTAATCTAGAAGTTTTGTCTATAGGTGAACCCGTCGTTAGCTACTTTCGTTGAGTTATGAAGCCGAGTTTTATCCTTAGAGCTTTCTATGTTCATATCATGCTCCCACACATGTAATCTCTTTTAGCTTAATTCAATGCAATGTAAGGTTACTTTGAAACAAGAAAGTGTGTTAAGCTGACATAAGGTGGTTTCATAGGTTGGAAGACAGTCATTCTTTACTAATCTAGAAGTTTTGTCTATAGGTGAACCCGTCGTTAGCTACTTTCGTTGAGTTATGAAGCCGAGTTTTATCCTTAGAGCTTTCTATGTTCATATCATGCTCCCACACATGTAATCTCTTTTAGCTTAATTCAATGCAATGTAAGGTTACTTTGAAACAAGAAAGTGTGTTAAGCTGACATAAGGTGGTTTCATAGGTTGGAAGACAGTCATTCTTTACTAATCTAGAAGTTTTGTCTATAGGTGAACCCGTCGTTAGCTACTTTCGTTGAGTTTTGAAGCAAAGTTTGATCCTTAGAGTTTTCCACGTTCATATCTTACTTCTACACATGTAATCTCTTTTAGCTTACTTCAATGCAATGTAAGTTTACTTTGACATAAGAAAGTGTGTTAAGCCGACATAAGGTGGTGTAAAAGGTTGGAACACGGTCATTCTTTCCTTAATCTAGAAGTTTTGCCTATAGGTGAAGCCGTCGTGAGCTACTTTTGGTGAGTTATGAAGCCGAGTTTGATCCTTAGAGCTTTCTATGTTCATATCATGCTTCTACACATGTAATTTCTTTTAGCTTAGTTTAATGCAATGTAAGGTTACTTTGATATAAGAAAGTGTGTTAATCCGACATAAGGTGGTGTCATAGGTTGGAACACTGTCATTCTTTCCTAATCTAGAAGTTTTGTCTATAGGTGAACCCGTCGTGAGCTACTTTCGTTGAGTTATGAAGCCGAGTTTTATCCTTAGAGCTTTCTATGTTCATATCATGCTCCCACACATGTAATCTCTTTTAGCTTAGTTCAATGCAATGTAAGGTTACTTTGAAACAAGAAAGTGTGTTAAGCTGACATAAGGTGGTTTCATAGGTTGGAAGACAGTCATTCTTTACTAATCTAGAAGTTTTGTCTATAGGTGAACCCGTCGTGAGCTACTTTCGTTAAATTTTGAAGCCAAGTTTGATCCTTAGAGTTTTCCACGTTCATATCTTACTTCTACACATGTAATCTCTTTTAGCTTACTTCAATGCAATGTAAGTTTACTTTGACATAAGAAAGTGTGTTAAGCCGACATAAGGTGGTGTCAAAGGTTGGAACACGGTCATTCTTTCCTTAATCTAGAATTTTTGTCTATAGGTGAACCCGTCGTGAGCTACTTTCGTTGAGTTATGAAGCCGAGTTTGATCTTTAGAGCTTTCCATGTTCATATCATGCTTCTACACATGTAATCTCTTTTAGCTTAGTTCAATGCAATGTAAGGTTACTTTGACATAAGAAAGTGTGTTAAGCCGACATAAGGTGGTGTATAGGTTGGAACACAGTCATTCTTTCCTAATCTAGAAGTTTTGTCTATAGGTGAACCCGTCGTTAGCTACTTTCGTTGAGTTATGAAGCTGAGTTTGATCTTTAGAGCTTTCCATGTTCATATCATACTTCTACACATGTAATCTCTTTTAGTTTACTTCAATGCAATGTAAAGTTACTTTGACATAAGAAAGTTTGTTAAGCCGACATAAGGTGGTGTAAAAGGTTGGAACACGGTCATTCTTTCCTTAATCTAGAAGTTTTGCCTATAGGTGAACCCGTCGTGAGCTACTTTCGGTGAGTTATGAAGCAGAGTTTGATCCTTAGAGCTTTCTATGTTCATATCATGCTTCTACACATGTAATTTCTTTTAGCTTAGTTTAATGCAATGTAAGGTTACTTTGATATAAGAAAGTGTGTTAATCCGACATAAGGTGGTGTCATAGGTTGGAACACTGTCATTCTTTCCTAATCTCGAAGTTTTGTCTATAGATGAACCCGTCGTGAGCTACTTTCGTTGAGTTATGAAGGCAAGTTTTATCCTTAGAGCTTTCTATGTTCATATCATGCTTCCACACATGTAATCTCTTTTAGCTTAGTTCAATGCAATGTAAGGTTACTTTGAAACAAGAAAGTGTGTTAAGCTGACATAAGGTGGTTTCATAGGTTGGAAGACAATCATTCTGTACTAATCTAGAATTTTTGTTTATAGGTGAACCCGTCGTGAGCTACTTTCGTTAAGTTTTGAAGCCAAGTTTGATCCTTAGAGTTTTCCACGTTCATATCTTACTTCTACACATGTAATCTCTTTTAGCTTACTTCAATGCAATGTAAGTTTATTTTGACATAAGAAAGTGTGTTAAGCCGACATAAGGTGGTGTCATAGGTTGGAACACGGTCATTCTTTCTTTACTCTAGAAGTTTTTTCTATAGGTGAACCCGTCGTGAGCTACCTTCGTTGAGTATGAAGCCGAATTTTATCTTTAGAGCTTTCCATGTTCATATCATGCTTCTACACATGTAATCTCTTTTAGCTTAGTTCAATGCAATGTAAGGTTACTTTGACATAAGAAATTGTGTTAAGCCGACATAAGGTGGTGTATAGGTTGGAACACAGTCATTCTTTCCTAATCTAGAAGTTTTGTCTATAGGAGAACCCGTCGTGAGCTACTTTCGTTGAGTTATGAAGCCGAGTTTGATCTTTAGAGCTTTCCATGTTCATATCATACTTCTACACATGTAATCTCTTTTAGTTTACTTCAATGCAATGTAAAGTTACTTTGACATAAGAAAGTTTGTTAAGCCGACATAAGGTGGTGTAAAAGGTTGGAACACGGTCATTCTTTCCTTAATCTAGAAGTTTTGCCTATAGGTGAACCTGTCGTGAGATACTTTCGGTGAGTTATGAAGCAGAGTTTGATCCTTAGAGCTTTCTATGTTCATATCATGCTTCTACACATGTAATTTCTTTTAGCTTAGTTTAATGCAATGTAAGGTTACTTTGATATAAGAAAGTGTGTTAATCCGACATAAGGTGGTGTCATAGGTTGGAACACTGTCATTCTTTCCTAATCTAGAAGTTTTGTCTATAGGTGAACCCGTCGTGAGCTACTTTCGTTGAGTTATGAAGCCGAGTTTTATCCTTAGAGCTTTCTATGTTCATATCATGCTCCCACACATGTAATCTCTTTTAGATTAATTCAATGCAATGTAAGGTTACTTTGAAACAAGAAAGTGTGTTAAGCTGACATAAGGTGGTTTCATAGGTTGGAAGACAGTCATTCTTTACTAATCTAGAATTTTTGTCTATAGGTGAACCCGTCGTGAGCTACTTTCGTTAAGTTTTGAAGCCAAGTTTGATCCTTAGAGTTTTCCACGTTCATATCTTACTTCTACACATGTAATCTCTTTTAGCTTACTTCAATGCAATGTAAGTTTACTTTGACATAAGAAAGTGTGTTAAGCCGACATAAGGTGGTGTAAAAGGTTGGAACACGGTCATTCTTTCCTTAATCTAGAAGTTTTGCCTATAGGTGAACCCGTCGTGAGCTACTTTTGGTGAGTTATGAAGCCGAGTTTGATCCTTAGAGCTTTCTATGTTCATATCATGCTTCTACACATGTAATTTCTTTTAGCTTAGTTTAATGCAATGTAAGGTTACTTTGATATAAGAAAGTGTGTTAATCCGACATAAGGTGGTGTCATAGGTTGGAACACTGTCATTCTTTCCTAATCTAGAAGTTTTGTCTATAGGTGAACCCGTCGTGAGCTACTTTCGTTGAGTTATGAAGCCGAGTTTTATCCTTAGAGCTTTCTATGTTCATATCATGCTCCCACACATGTAATCTCTTTTAGCTTAGTTCAATGCAATGTAAGGTTACTTTGAAACAAGAAAGTGTGTTAAGCTGACATAAGGTGGTTTCATAGGTTGGAAGACAATCATTCTGTACCAATCTAGAATTTTTGTTTATAGGTGAACCCGTCGTGAGCTACTTTCGTTAAGTTTTGAAGCCAAGTTTGATCCTTAGAGTTTTCCACGTTCATATCTTACTTCTACACATGTAATCTCTTTTAGCTTACTTCAATGCAATGTAAGTTTATTTTGACATAAGAAAGTGTGTTAAGCCGACATAAGGTGGTGTCATAGGTTGGAACACGGTCATTCTTTCTTTACTCTAGAAGTTTTTTCTATAGGTGAACCCGTCGTGAGCTACCTTCGTTGAGTATGAAGCCGAATTTTATCTTTAGAGCTTTCCATGTTCATATTATGCTTCTACACATGTAATCTCTTTTAGCTTAGTTCAATGCAATGTAAGGTTACTTTGACATAAGAAATTGTGTTAAGCCGACATAAGGTGGTGTATAGGTTGGAACACAGTCATTCTTTCCTAATCTAGAAGTTTTGTCTATAGGAGAACCCGTCGTGAGCTACTTTCGTTGAGTTATGAAGCCGAGTTTGATCTTTAGAGCTTTCCATGTTCATATCATACTTCTACACATGTAATCTCTTTTAGTTTACTTCAATGCAATGTAAAGTTACTTTGACATAAGAAAGTTTGTTAAGCCGACATAAGGTGGTGTAAAAGGTTGGAACACGGTCATTCTTTCCTTAATCTAGAAGTTTTGCCTATAGGTGAACCCGTCGTGAGCTACTTTCGGTGAGTTATGAAGCAGAGTTTGATCCTTAGAGCTTTCTATGTTCATATCATGCTTCTACACATGTAATTTCTTTTAGCTTAGTTTAATGCAATGTAAGGTTACTTTGATATAAGAAAGTGTGTTAATCCGACATAAGGTGGTGTCATAGGTTGGAACACTGTCATTCTTTCCTAATCTAGAAGTTTTGTCTATAGGTGAACCCGTCGTTAGCTACTTTCGTTGAGTTATGAAGCCGAGTTTTATCCTTAGAGCTTTCTATGTTCATATCATGCTCCCACACATGTAATCTCTTTTAGCTTAATTCAATGCAATGTAAGGTTACTTTGAAACAAGAAAGTGTGTTAAGCTGACATAAGGTGGTGTATAGGTTGGAACACAGTCATTCTTTACTAATCTAGAAGTTTTGTCTATAGGTGAACCCGTCGTTAGCTACTTTCGTTGAGTTATGAAGCTGAGTTTGATCTTTAGAGTTTTCCACGTTCATATCTTACTTCTACACATGTAATCTCTTTTAGTTTACTTCAATGCAATGTAAAGTTACTTTGACATAAGAAAGTTTGTTAAGCCGACATAAGGTGGTGTAAAAGGTTGGAACACGGTCATTCTTTCCTTAATCTAGAAGTTTTGCCTATAGGTGAACCCGTCGTGAGCTACTTTCGGTGAGGTATGAAGCAGAGTTTGATCCTTAGAGCTTTCTATGTTCATATCATGCTTCTACACATGTAATTTCTTTTAGCTTAGTTGAATGCAATGTAAGGTTACTTTGATATAAGGAAGTGTGTTAATCCGACTTAAGGTGGTGTCATAGGTTGGAACACTGTCATTCTTTCCTAATCTAGAAGTTTTGTCTATAGGTGAACCCGTCGTGAGCTACTTTCGTTGAGTTATGAAGCCGAGTTTTATCCTTAGAGCTTTCTATGTTCATATCATGCTCCCACACATGTAATCTCTTTTAGCTTAATTCAATGCAATGTAGGGTTACTTTGAAACAAGAAAGTGTGTTAAGCTGACATAAGGTGGTTTCTTAGGTTGGAAGACAGTCATTCTTTACTAATCTAGAAGTTTTGTCTATAGGTGAACCCGTCGTGAGCTACTTTCATTAAATTTTGAAACCAAGTTTGATCCTTAGAGTTTTCCACGTTCATATCTTACTTCTACACATGTAATCTCTTTTAGCTTACTTCAATGCAATGTAAGTTTACTTTGACATAAGAAAGTGTGTTAAGCCGACATAAGGTGGTGTCAAAGGTTGGAACACGGTCATTCTTTCCTTAATCTAGAATTTTTGTCTATAGGTGAACCCGTCGTGAGCTACTTTCGTTGAGTTATGAAGCCGAGTTTGATCTTTAGAGCTTTCCATGTTCATATCATGCTTCTACACATGTAATCTCTTTTAGCTTAGTTCAATGCAATGTAAGGTTACTTTGACATAAGAAAGTGTGTTAAGCCGACATAAGGTGGTGTATAGGTTGGAACACAGTCATTCTTTCCTAATCTAGAAGTTTTGTCTATAGGTGAACCCGTCGTTAGCTACTTTCGTTGAGTTATGAAGCTGAGTTTGATCTTTAGAGCTTTCCATGTTCATATCATACTTCTACACATGTAATCTCTTTTAGTTTACTTCAATGCAATGTAAAGTTACTTTGACATAAGAAAGTTTGTTAAGCCGACATAAGGTGGTGTAAAAGGTTGGAACACGGTCATTCTTTCCTTAATCTAGAAGTTTTGCCTATAGGTGAACCCGTCGTGAGCTACTTTCGGTGAGTTATGAAGCAGAGTTTGATCCTTAGAGCTTTCTATGTTCATATCATGCTTCTACACATGTAATTTCTTTTAGCTTAGTTGAATGCAATGTAAGGTTACTTTGATATAAGAAAGTGTGTTAATCCGACATAAGGTGGTGTCATAGGTTGGAACACTGTCATTCTTTCCTAATCTAGAAGTTTTGTCTATAGATGAACCCGTCGTGAGCTACTTTCGTTGAGTTATGAAGGCAAGTTTTATCCTTAGAGCTTTCTATGTTCATATCATGCTTCCACACATGTAATCTCTTTTAGCTTAGTTCAATGCAATGTAAGGTTACTTTGAAACAAGAAAGTGTGTTAAGCTGACATAAGGTGGTTTCATAGGTTGGAAGACAATCATTCTGTACCAATCTAGAATTTTTGTTTATAGGTGAACCCGTCGTGAGCTACTTTCGTTAAGTTTTGAAGCCAAGTTTGATCCTTAGAGTTTTCCACGTTCATATCTTACTTCTACACATGTAATCTCTTTTAGCTTACTTCAATGCAATGTAAGTTTATTTTGACATAAGAAAGTGTGTTAAGCCGACATAAGGTGGTGTCATAGGTTGGAACACGGTCATTCTTTCTTTACTCTAGAAGTTTTTTCTATAGGTGAACCCGTCGTGAGCTACCTTCGTTGAGTATGAAGCCGAATTTTATCTTTAGAGCTTTCCATGTTCATATCATGCTTCTACACATGTAATCTCTTTTAGCTTAGTTCAATGCAATGTAAGGTTACTTTGACATAAGAAATTGTGTTAAGCCGACATAAGGTGGTGTATAGGTTGGAACACAGTCATTCTTTCCTAATCTAGAAGTTTTGTCTATAGGAGAACCCGTCGTGAGCTACTTTCGTTGAGTTATGAAGCCGAGTTTGATCTTTAGAGCTTTCCATGTTCATATCATACTTCTACACATGTAATCTCTTTTAGTTTACTTCAATGCAATGTAAAGTTACTTTGACATAAGAAAGTTTGTTAAGCCGACATAAGGTGGTGTAAAAGGTTGGAACACGGTCATTCTTTCCTTAATCTAGAAGTTTTGCCTATAGGTGAACCCGTCGTGAGCTACTTTCGGTGAGTTATGAAGCAGAGTTTGATCCTTAGAGCTTTCTATGTTCATATCATGCTTCTACACATGTAATTTCTTTTAGCTTAGTTTAATGCAATGTAAGGTTACTTTGATATAAGAAAGTGTGTTAATCCGACATAAGGTGGTGTCATAGGTTGGAACACTGTCATTCTTTCCTAATCTAGAAGTTTTGTCTATAGGTGAACCCGTCGTTAGCTACTTTCGTTGAGTTATGAAGCCGAGTTTTATCCTTAGAGCTTTCTATGTTCATATCATGCTCCCACACATGTAATCTCTTTTAGCTTAATTCAATGCAATGTAAGGTTACTTTGAAACAAGAAAGTGTGTTAAGCTGACATAAGGTGGTGTATAGGTTGGAACACAGTCATTCTTTACTAATCTAGAAGTTTTGTCTATAGGTGAACCCGTCGTTAGCTACTTTCGTTGAGTTATGAAGCCGAGTTTTATCCTTAGAGCTTTCTATGTTCATATCATGCTCCCACACATGTAATCTCTTTTAGCTTAATTCAATGCAATGTAAGGTTACTTTGAAACAAGAAAGTGTGTTAAGCTGACATAAGGTGGTTTCATAGGTTGGAAGACAGTCATTCTTTACTAATCTAGAAGTTTTGTCTATAGGTGAACCCGTCGTTAGCTACTTTCGTTGAGTTTTGAAGCCAAGTTTGACCCTTAGAGTTTTCCACGTTCATATCTTACTTCTACACATGTAATCTCTTTTAGCTTACTTCAATGCAATGTAAGTTTACTTTGACATAAGAAAGTGTGTTAAGCCGACATAAGGTGGTGTAAAAGG